>CM077079.1:105203620-105832188 GCA_039513925.1 Platanthera zijinensis | reverse complement strand
CCAAGGGGTCGTTTTGCAGGTCCTAATGTATAAGCGTCCCATACCACTTATACTTTAGGTGTCAGGGTTAAATGAATCGATTATGCTATGACATGCTAGTGGGTATGATGAAACATGCAAGTGCAACTCACACACCCGACTCTGTGCACACAGACCTTTAGTTCCCCCTTTCGGAGCCGTTACCTCCCAGGATACCTCTGTAGTGGCAAACGGAAGCGGTGGGTTGGGCCTCGCCCACCTCCAAAACCAGTAAAAGCACCACTGGTCTGACCTATCGTACGCCTCAACGCTTGGTGCACTAAGCGGACGCCTGCGTACTCTTGCCGGCTGGCGCACCGGACTTCTGCTGGCGAAGTGCTAATCACCCCGCCGAGTCAACGATATCGGTGTCGGTGCAATCGAACTCCCCGATATCGAAAGACCCACCACCTTAACTTTTCCTATTTTATGCACATGCAAGTTTATCGTAAACACATAAAAACCGAGCCGAAGCTCCCCGGACCAAAACGTCCGTCTCCAAACCAACCGAGCCGAAGCTCCCCGGACCATCCGTCCGTCTCCAAACCAACCGAGCCGAAGCTCTCTTCATTCTTCCTGTGCCAACAGTGTTTGTGAAGAGTGCAACCCTAGTTACTAAGTTACTCTTGTCGGTTTATTATTACAGTTTACGTTAGCCCAGGACTGCCCCGGTATACCCCGTGAAGGGCTCTCAAGGGGCACTAGGAACCAAGACGGTGCATTACGGCCCGAAGTTCCCTTTCGCAAGGCACTTATTATTATTGGTTGTCTACCCTTTTACCCGATTTCCTTCTCGTATTACATTAGACTATCCTAGGGTGATTTTAAACCTTCCACTCCTCGGGGAAGACGATCTTTCGTCGAACCCGAGCACCTTTTAACTCTAGCTATCACCACTACTCACTACTCTTTATATCTTCCTATTGTAATTTCTTCCACAATTGTTCACCCAGACAAAATGTTTAAACCTCAAAGACTTTCTCAGATCGTGTCCTATTGCATCTCACAACCTGCTATATGCAGACCGACCTAGGCTACATGTCGAACCGGTTATGCAATGATCCATTACTCATCCAAATGCCCTAAACTATTTACTGGAGACTTATCTTGGTATAAATAACCTAAATCCAGAAAATGGAAATTTTCCTAATTTATTTGGCATTTAATTAAATTCCTCGAAAATCTCAAGGGCCACCGATTTGAACATGAACTATCCTAATTATTCATACAAGATGTCCAGCAAATTTATGATAATTTGTAGGCTATCTCAGAAGGCTAAATCCTAAGTATCATAATTTTCTATCATCAAAATGACCTGAAAAACTATTTGGAAATAATTTCTAATTTCTATAGTTTATGAATCAAGTACAGAAAATATTCTTTCAAAAATTCTAAATAATTTATGACATGAAGATTAAGGCCTAAAATTTGCACTGGCTAAGTTTCATAATTTTCTAGCAAGTGTTCTATCCATAATAATATTTTAAACATAAAAGCCCTTTCTATCATTTGTGAATAAAGTACTAGATTTACTCAACATAAAATTCTATAAAAATTCAGGGATCAATGTTCTACTAGTCAAGATCTAAATCCAGAATTTTAACTGATTATAATTAATGTAAAGCCTCCAAATAATTGAAACAACAAATTGGGCTAATAATTCTTTAACACATGAAGTATAATATAAATTAATCATAAAATTCCAGGAAAATTACCATAAGTCTAATACATCCTAAAACTCCCTCCTCCCGAGTTTCATAATTTTTGGATTAGATTTAGTGCTTAAAATAATTAAATTACATGTTTATCCTATTCCAAAATCTCAACTTTCGAGGTACCTAACTACCTCCAATTCCTTCACTATTTCAACCAGAGGGTTTTCATCATATCCTCCCCCTCTCCTCCAAATTTCAAGGGCATACAAGAGCTTTTGCTGCTATGTCCTTGACAAACCTCAAACTCCCAACCGTTGGATTTGAGCCAATCTCTTAGGGTAAAATCCACCCTAAGCCACACCATGTTACCCAAGAGGGTAGACATAGACTCAACAATTCAGTGGCCAACAACTTCAGCCTCTTTTGAGGAGATTTGTCCACTCCATCTCCAATTGTACTTTCCCCAAAGTACCCCTCACCAAGACCTATCTAGGACTTGATAATTCCCTATTCAAAACTCGACCAATCGAGTTGAAATTTTGTACAGATCTTAATATTGATGCCAGGGACCACCACCCAAAATTTGGGGAGTTTGGGCTTAATTTCATCTCCTAATTAATTTTATATTGTTTATTAAATTTTTACAAAAACTTTAGGCAAAAGTTCTCCAAAAATTCTCATTTTTGGACAGCCTCTCGATATACATATAATAGACCTCCAGTCCAAATTTCAAGTCATTTGGACATGTTATGAACCGTGGGCAACCATTTTAATTTCTGGTTAACCTAGGTCTTGATCCCACCAAAATGAGTGCTGTGTTCAAACCACTCACCCAAATTGAATAAAATCAATTTTAAATTAAAGTAGACCCCGAGGGCTACAACTTTTGTGTCTGGTCATTTTTCCTAATTCGGCCTCTAAGTGCCTCATTTTGCAGCCTTAAAATATACTAAACCGAGTATATTTCTCCTTATAAAATTATTTACATAATTTATAAGTATAAAACGATTTACTGTTCATCTTCTACAGAACCCGAAACTAGAACCAGGAAGCCATTTTTCCTGTAATGTTTCCGTGATCCGTGTCCGGCCGTCCGGTCACTTCCCTGGCCAGCCACCACCACCACCACCTCCGTTGAGGCGATGGCTAGCGGTCGGCGGTGGTTTGGCCGCCGGAGGTGGCGGTTTCCGGCGAACTCAAAATACCCTTTTTCATGGTTTATCCATGAAAACGAGAGACGGGCCCGGCTCCGTTGAGCGCGAACCTTCTTTCTAAGAATCCTAAGATCTACCCATGAAAGAGAAGGAGCAGAGGAGGACCTTGTTCGCGGTTTGAAGGCGAGAAGAACGTCGGGGTGCCATGGCGCGGTGGTGGCGTTTGCTGGACTTCTCCTACAGCAAGAACAAGGGTATGTTCTGATTACTTGAGCGTGTAACCTTCTCCTCTTTCCCTAAGTGGGCTTTTATAACTCAGGAAGTGGGAAGATGAAATGGTAAAAGCCATTATGTCCATGAAGTTTCCCCCTTAACGTTTCGGTTACGGTGAAGGGATAAGAAACGGCGGAACTGAACATGTGTGTCCAGCTGGCGGTTTTCTATTGGACCACCTTTTCCTCATTTATTATATGATTTCAGAAGGAAAACGGCCGGTAGTTACTCCTGGTGTAACTTCCCACACCAGCATTTATTACCACGCGTGTTGGAATAATTTCGGGCCTGAACCGTCGTTTCGGCCAATGTCACGGGTGTGACACATAAGTCACGGGCGTGACAGGCCCGGGTAGCCCATTTTGGGTTCGATGATCGTCGAACTGAGATCGACGATCGTCGATGGAAGGTCACGGGCGTGACACCTCGGGTCACGGGCGTAACAGACCCAAACGGCAGATTGTGGGTCGACGATCGTCGAATTGAGATCGACGATCGTCGAAGGCTGGTCACGCCCTAGGTCACGGGCGTGACCTATAGGTCACGGGCGTGACATGCCCGAACGGCAAATTTCGAGGTCGACGATCGTCGAATTGAGGTCGACGATCGTCGAAGGCTGGTCACGCCCTAGGTCACGGGCGTGACACTCATGTCACGGGCGTGACATGCCCGGGCCGTAAGCTCGACGATCGTCTCACGGCGATCGACGATCGTCGATGGGGTCACGCCCATAGTCACGGGCGTGACATCTTGGTCACGGGCGTGACATGCCCAGACAGCACATTTGACGATCGTCTCGTGGAGATCGACGATCGTCGAAGTAGTCACGCCCAGGTCACGGGCGTGACGGGTCGGTCACGGGCGTGACAACCCTTGATCCGAAAACTCGGTCGATTTATTTTCACTTTTTGTGCTCCCTGGGGTTCTGACTCGACCATCCGACTCCTAGGGGTCTAGCCGGAAATGGGATGTTACATCTTCTTTAGATTCAAAGTCTTCAATGTCTGATTGTTCAGCTTCTGCTTCTGAACAACTGCCTGATGCATTGATTGTAACGCCCCTGATTTTTCGATGATTTTGTTTGGTTTTGGTATCGTCATATTTTTGATGTCATGGCGTTACTTTTAACGTCGGGTTGACGGCGCATCGCTGATAAGGCATTTTCGCGTCCGTTCGGTCGAGTCGGCCAATTTCTTGGATTTTTGTCGAAATCAGAAAATATTTCTATGAGGTTTAGGTTGAGTAATTTTAAACTTGCTCGTCAAGTTTCGTCGCAATCCGAGCATTTTTGGAGTCTCGGCGCGCGATTGAAGTTTTGAGTATTTATGTCATTGTATTTGGAAATTTTTATCTCAGGAATGGCTCGTCGGATTTAGGTTTTGGCTTCGCCGTTAGAATCGTAGCGCCAGTTTTCGCCTATGGTGTGAGTTTCGCTTAATTCGGTGCGTGTATGGGCCTCTGTTCTGAACTCGTGTCCCTTTGTTCAAAAAAATTTCATTTCAAGAATTTGCGCTTTGTTATCTCGAGTAGCCCGTTTCAGATTTCGATCGGACGCTGTTTTGGGGGTCAAAACGGTGTCGTATCAAAATATAGTAAACATCAAGTTTGTTCGTCTTGACGATAGCTACAACTTTTATGTTGACCACTTTTTGATTTGAAGCCATCTTAGGCTTCTATTTTTGATTTTCCCAAAACTGCTCGTAAATAAGCCTTTTTTTTTCATTTCACTCGAGTATTTGATCTTATACACGAGTATCCTTCATTCCACTCGAGTATTTTGCTCTTATACACGAGTATCCTTCATTTCACTCGAGTATTTTGCTCTTATACACGAGTATCCTTCATTTCACTCGAGTATTTTGCTCTTATACACGAGTATCCTTCATTCCTCTCGAGTAGTCATGTACAGTCTACGTTCGGGCGAATTTTTGAGGGTCAAATATGCATCGTATAGAAAAATGGTCAACATCAAATTTGTTCGTCTCGACGAGATCTACAACTTTCATGTTGACCACTTTTCGATTAGAAGCCATCTTGGACCCCTATTTTCGATTTTCCCGAAGCTGCTCATGTCCAGCTCGGGTAGACTTGATCTACTCGAGTATTATTGTTCTATCTCGAGTATGTTACGTTCCTCTCGAGTATTTTGCTCTCATACTCGAGTATCCTTCGTTCCTCTCGAGTATTTTGCTCTCATACTCGAGTATCCTTCGTTCCTCTCGAGTATTTTGCTCTCATACTCGAGTATCCTTCATTCCACTCGAGTGGTTCTGTACAGTTAGAGTTCGGGCACCGTTTTGAGGGTCAAAACGGTGTCGTGCGAAAAAACGGTCAGCATGAAATTTGTTCGTTTCGACGAGATCTACAACTTTCATGTTGGACACTTTTCGATTTGATGTCATCTTAGACCTCTATTATCGGTTTTCCCGTAGCCACTCATAAATTACACGTTTTTTTTTGTATTTAGACAAAAAAATTTATAAGTACTTTTACATAATTTATATATATATATGGACTTAGGTTTGATCAGAACTTCATCTTCTCCGATTCTTTTCCTCCCGAACCAGAGCGGCGTGAGCGTGAGAGAGAAAATACTCCGTGAACCTTCCGGTGGCCGCCGACGGATCTCCGGTGCTCGAAATCCTCAACCGAGCGTAGATCTGGAAAGCTCTCATCGAGAGCTACGCCATCGTGGTAAATTTTTTCCCTTTCTTTGAGTTTTCTCGTTAGGGTTTTTCAGCCCTAACCCCCTTTTCGACCATTTTTGTCTAGATTTCAACTTCCTCCGTCCTCCTTTGCCCCGATCTGTGACGTGGACTGATTTGGAGAACTTTTCCGGTAAAATCAAGGCAAGTGGTGGTCTCCCCTCATTTCTCCTTGTCCGATTTGATGGTAACGGTTTAGTCTTTTTGTTCTTTAAAATTTTTCTGCACTTTTTCTTCCAAGTTATTGTTACGATTAACCTTTTTTGGAGGATCACTCGATGTTGTAAGATTTTGTCATGGTGAACGTGATCTTGTCTATATATATTTATTTGTTCTTGAAGTGTCTTAATGGTGGCTCTAAATATCATACCTATCGTTTTGAGCGTATTCGAGTTTGTCTAGGTTTGTAGATCGTTCATAGGGGTTGATCAACCATGTCTTGAAACTAGAAGTGTCAAGTAGAATCTGATGAGCCAAACCTCGGGATATATTTGTGTTGTGGTTTCTTTGGGTTTCTAAAATTTGCGGGAGTTAGTGGGCAAATCCACCGACCGCAAGATTGTTTCCTTCATTAGTACCCCATGGGACTCTACTGGGTTTTGGGCATCTGCGGTGATTGGTGGAGTGTGCAAGTCTCCCCCGCGGTTAGACGGATTTTAACATCTGTGAGGGGTGTATCTAGAGAAGTGACCACCCTGCCCGTGTTTATGAGTAGAGTTGACTACAGGTTACTAATAAAGTTTTGGTATATTCTTTCTTATGATTCAATCATGCTATCCCCTTGCTTCGGGTATCCTGCATGATTTGTTATACGTGATGATTCACGAGAGTTCTTTTCTTCTGATTTATTTCTCGAGTTTTATTTATGAACCTTACTTCAATGGTTTTGGTCTTGGGTTGGTACCCCTTTTGACCTTTAATTTTTTTGACTTATTTTTTTTGCCACCATTTGTACCCTCTTGCTGAGGTGTTCTGTCTTTGGAATGCCTCAGGATCGGAGCATTAGCAAGTAGCGGAGCCGGTTTTGGGAGCCCTTGCAGCAGCAGGTGGGCTGTGGTTTTTTTTTTCCCTCGCCGCAGCGAGGTAGTTCGTTGTTTTGTTTTCTTTGCCTAGTTTCAGACCTATTCATACTGTGGGTTCGTGTCAGATTGTTGACGCCCACAGGATTGTTGATTTCTTTTGACACTTGCTAGCTGATGTGGTTTTCTTATGTTTGGTTTACATTACTTGCTCTCTGGGATGATTCCTTGCTAGGACTGCATGTTAGGTATTTTGACCTATAAAATCCTACTATTAGTAAAGCATACTTATCATCTCCTTCAAAACTAAGCCACTATTTTCTATTTAGCGTAAAGACTTTCCTACCCGTATTATAAATCTAGAGTTTGCATTGTATGAGTTGTTCCTCGGGGACATTTATACTTATGTAGGATATGAGAGTCAATTTAAATAAGTATTTTCCGCAAGCGTAGAATTTATATTTTTAAATCGTGAACTAGATGATTCACTAAGCCGAGGGATACGGCTACCATCATAACTTAAACTGGATTTTATTCATAAACATCTATGTTTTCTATTAGAATTGTAGAGTTTGGAGTTTTGCCTGAACGTCTGCAGTTATCCCCTGTACGGCGTGGCATCACGACGCGTATTTTCCCCTTGCTCTGATATAATTAAATTGTTGGGAAAAATGCGGGTTGTGACATTGATGGCCATCAGGCAAATCTCCTTTGCCTTTGTTTCCTCTTCATCTTCACTGGAGCTGGAAGATGAAAAATCATCTTCAGTCTCACTCCATGTCTCAGCCACAAAGTCTTTCTCCTCACTTTTATGCTTGTTGGAGGAGGGCTTGTTGTAGTGCTGTTTCCTTATTTCTTTTTGTAATATCCCTCAGACAACTAGACCCCCTAGGAGTGAGTTTGTCATGACTAGGTCATGAAAAAACCCTAGAAGCCAAAGAAGACTAAGTGGGCTTAGGAATAAAGGTGATTGGGATGAATGGTCTGCAAATAGTAGATTTCCTAAACCCAAGTTTAGGATGACCATGAGGCTTCACCATGACTCTAAGACCCCACCATGACCTCACCGATCTGTTAAAAGGCCCTAAGGGTTCACTTGAGTCAACCCAGGATAACCTAGTTGACCAAGGATCACCTTAGGCCTAAATAGGGCAAGGTGCCCTAACTAAGGGCAATGTGCCCTTAATGAGCCCAAAAAACTCTACCAAGGTCTTCCTTTACCTAAGGAGGGGTCAATGGGTCACCAAAGACCCATGTGGTCAACCATAGAGCTTGAGTTGACCTAAGTCAACCCTAACCCTAAACGGGTCAAACTAACCTACATAGGGTCAATTGAACTTCCCTTAGCCAATTGGACACCACCCATACCCTCCTAACCCTAGAGTGAGGCCAATGGGTCACCAAGGACCCATTTGGGTCAACCCTAGTGGCTAAGTTTACCCAAGTCAACTCAAACCCCAATGTGGTCAAAGTGCCCTTAATAAGGGTCAAGTGACCTTCAAGGTGCCATGTCAACTCTACCCATCCCTACCTAGACCCTAGGGGAGGCCAATAGGTCACCAAGGACCCATTTATGGCAACTCAAAAGGTCACATTGACCTAGGTCAACCCTAGTCTAGGATACGTCAAACCTAGCTCAAATTGGCTAACCTAAGCTCAAGCCCTCTTTCAATTTGGGCTAACCTTATTTCCATGAAAAATATGGGTTAGTGGGCTTCCAGTAGGATGGAGTGGTCAGCAAGGTCAACCTTGATGACTAGGAGAGAGAAACTCCAACTCCTCTTTAATGGAGGACAGAGAAATTGTGAAAGAGAGCCATTCATGGCCAAGGAGGCCAAGGGCCATTCTTCATTGGCTGATTCAACTCCTCATTCAATCCAGGAAGACCAGGGGGCCATTTTGGTGGTTGTTCATGGCTGGAAAGGTGCTACCACACCATGGCCAAATTGCACCTTCAATGGCCATTAATGGCCATTGAAGCCTTGGCCTCCCCCTTCCACCCTTTAGGGCTAGATTCAACTCCTCTGGGGAAGAGGAGGAGTTTCCAGCCATTTCCTGGCTGGATTGAGCCCACATTCATTCCCCACCACTATGGCCGAAATTCACCTTAAGGGGGCATTAATGGCAACCACCATCTAGACCCCTCCCCTCCCCAATATTATCATTTTAAAAGCATCACAGGACTCCAAGCATTCGTTTCCACCCTTTCCCCGACGATCCCGAGCTACTTCACTGTGCAGTTGCAGAACTCCAATGACTCCTCCACCACCAATGGAATCCCGGCGATCGACCCACCTCCAGGCCGCAAACAAGGTCCTCCCCTTCATCTTTTCCTGTGGGTAGATCATAGGAATTGTTAGGGCCAAGATTCAAGATCAATTGAGCCCGATCAGGAGAAGTTTTCTCTTGGGTTTTCTGCAAAATTAAGCTTGTCAGGATCGACAGAATCCGCCCCTCCGGCAGCTGTGTCGCCGCCTAGCGATGGCCACCACCTCGACTGATGTGGTGGTGGCGATGGCCGGCCAGTGAGGTGGTCGGGTGGCCGACAGAGGCGGATGGAAGTAGCCCCAGGATGGGTCAATCCTACCCATCGGTTGGAGGAAGAAGATGAGCTAGAGCCGCTGGATCTTGCGTCAAGATTCGTGCAGGAGCATTATATTAACATTTCATTATAATGATTTCTGTCACACTATTTCAGTTACTTTGTAAATTAATTTAAAAATACTTAGAGGCTAAAACAGAGAATGTGATCAATATATAAATTGTAGCCCTATGGGTCTAATTTAATTTAAAATTTATTTGAGTCAATTTAGACATCTAGTTTGACCAAGGCACCCATTTTTGTGGGGTCTACACCTAGGGTTTGATAGAAACTAAAATGAGTGCCCCCACATCATCCCATATTCAAATTACGTGAAATTTTGACATGGAGTCACCCTAATCTATACCTAGTTCCTGCCTAAAAATATGAATTTTTGGCGACAATTTTCTTATATTTTTTAAAATTATTTAAATATCATAGGGTAATCTATTTAGGGAAACAAATGATTGCCAAACCCTCCCAAATTTTGGTGAGTGGTCCTTAGGGTGATCATGAGGATCTGTATAAATTTTCACCTCTTTTTGAGTTTATTTGAGTAGGAATTGAGCAAACCCTAGCCTTGCCCTAATGAGGGGTATTTAGGTTAAAAGTGCACTTTGAGTTTTGAGTGGTCAAACCACCTCAACAGAGGCTCAAATTTGGGTCACTGATTTTACATGACATTTAACACCCTCATTTGGGTTTTGGGGTGGTTTGGGGTAGGTTTGCCCTAGGTCCCAAGTTAAAACCCTATGTTAGTACTTTGGGGGTTTGAGAAGGGCATGGGGTCAAATGCCCATGTATGGACTTTAAAGTTGGTAGAGAGGATATAAGGGTATCTACTGTCCTCTATTAAAAGTCTTAGAGGATTTGGAGATGGATAAACCCCTCAAAACCCTAACCCTAGTTTAGGGCACAACACTTGTACATGCAAGATAAGCCACCAAAACTTAATGAAAAGCCATGAAACTTGGGTAGTATGGTTATAGGGTTAATTAAAGGCTCTAATGATTTTATTGGTAACTTTGGAACATTACACATAGTACTTCCTTTATAGAACATTAAATTGTCATTATTAATCTTTTAATTATTATGATCACACTGTTTAAGATAAAGTGATGGAAACTGGGCAGAGAGTGTTTTAGGTCAATATGCTCATCCTTGAAGTTTATTATAATTTTTAGATGTGTATTTTCAGTACTTTCTTTACAAGCTTTTAAGAATGCAATGATATTCAAAATTTGATTCAGAGCTAAATAATGGTTTAAAAAATTTTAGAACTCATTTTAAGGTGAACTTAGGTCAATATACACTTGAGGAAATTTTACCATAATTTTTAGGAGAATATTTACAGTAGTTGTTTTAATAATGTAGGAATTAGGATAATTGTTTTAAATTAAAATATGAGCACATTATTCACTGAGAAGTTTGGAAATTTTGTCAAAAGTGGTTTTAGTGCGTATTAGCCATTCCTGAATTTTATTATAATTTTTGGAAGCTTATTTACAATATTTACTTCATTAGCTGTTAATTATGTGATTATGTTTAAAATTATGGACCAAGGCCCAAACCTTACTGAAAAATTGGAATACTTTGAATTTACTATTAAATAGTCACGTTATATTTATCTTAAATTTGTGGAGCATTTTGCATGCTTAAAAATGGTACTTCATGTTCAAACTAAGGTATTTGGATTTCTTAGGAAATTAAATAAATTATCAAGTAAATTAGAAAAATTATGACATTCAGGATTTAGGCTAAACATATCATGGTAGATCCCCAATAATTATTATAGAGATACTTGATGATAATTTGGAGTACCTCCCATTGTATACATCATATAGCTTAGGATGGTCTGCGTGTAGTAAAACTACAGAAATCGTGATAACATCTGGAATGATCGTAGTGAGATGGGATTATGTTTACTGATTTTGGAAAATGGATTGGAGTATACAATTTGAAGATGTGTATAGTAGGATTGTAGAGTGGCATAAGATTAGATGGTACTCGGGATCGACGAAAGATCGTCTATCCTGTAAAGAGGGAGACAGGGTCAAAACTCATTAGGGTTAGAAACAGTGAAATACTAAAGGGATCGGGAATCGGGTAGTAACCAATAATAATAAGTGTCTTGCGAAAGGGAGCATTGGGCTTAAGCCCATCGTAGTTCCTAGTGCCCTTTGAGAGTCCTTCATGGGGTATGTCGGGGCAGTCCTGGGCAAACCTAAACTGTAGGCAAACTAAATTGCAAGAGTAACTAGCATAATTAGGGATTCACTTTCACCCACCTCGATGTCTCGGGATATTAGGTTGGGTCACACGGGCAATACGATCGGTGGTTTGGTGATAGACAGGTTGGCCCGACGAGCTTTGGCTCGGTTATTGGTTATGACGAACGGGATGGTCCGGGGAGCTTTGGCTCTGAAGGTGATATATAAGGTTGCATGTGCATAAAGTATAAGGTGGTGGATATTGGGTATTGGAGGATCGATGCATCGACGCCAATACGTCGACTCAGCAAGTGTGGTTTAGCACTTTGCCATATAAAGTCTGGTACGCCAGCCAGCAAGAGTACGCAGGAGCTCCGCTTAGTGCAACAACGTCGAGGCGTACGATAGGTCTGACTGGTAGTGCAATTACCGGTTTAGAGGTGGGTGAGGGCCAACCCACTACTTCTGTTTGCCACTACGGAGGTATCCTTAGAGGTTAGGCTCCAGAAAGGTGGAACTAAAGGTCTGTATACACAGAGTCGAGTGGGTGAGTTTCACTTGCATGTTCACATCATGGCATACTTGCATGTCATAGCATAACCATTGCATATAACCCTGACACCTATTGTATAAAGTTGTATGGGACGCTTTATACAATAGGCACTGCAAAATGACCCCTTAGTTTATAACTTCGCGTGAGCGTGCTTATAAGTTATGGTTTTTATTCAGTAAATATATATGTATGCTTGCTAGAAAACCGACACCCTATCGTATAAATTGGTATGGGACTGTTTATAGGGTAGGAGCCCTGCAGAAGATCCCTTAGCTTATGTGATTTCATATAATTTAAGGTTACATATTATATATTCAGTCTTTCTTACTTCCATTACTTTCACATGTACTCTTAAAATTGCTAGATTAGTTTCGCAGTCACCTGTTATTTGTTATTCTCCACCTTCATTTCCTCTCCTTTCCTCCTCCCGCTCGGTGCTTAGGAGCTATGGGGGAAGGGGCGGGGGATGATAGGACTTAGTCTTTTAGACTAACGGTTTTCAAACCACATCATTTTAGAGGACCGTGGAGCCCAGCATGGAGGAGCAACCCCGGAGGTCGGCATGCTTGGAGATGGGATAGTCTAGTACCAGAGTTCAAACATCTGGGACTGTGAGTCCCGATCGCTAGTTGTTATTTTAGTTTTGCTTCCACGATGAAAGATATGTAGTGTGGATATTGATGTACCGGGCATGAGCCCAAGTTTCTGTATTTTTATTATATCTGTCCTTCGTGGAGAATATTTATTATACATGTGATTATGGTGGACATGTTGAGTTTCATTCTTACTCATATAGTTTTGCTACATTTTCTGTGATCGATATGGCCGGAACGATCGACGTTTTGTAATGACGACCTTCCCGGGCGTGAAGGTATCACAACAAAGCGGCGGTTCTAAGCCTAAGACCCCAGTGGTGTAAAAAAAGGGGTCTTACAAGTTGTATCAGAGAAGACCTCGATCAAAAATTAGCAGTCCACAAACCCTGGGTCACCCCCGCGCGAGTTTAGTTTGGGGACAAACTAAGCAACGGAAGCAGTGGTGTGCCCATATGGGGGATTACATGTAAATTGTCCACCTTTAATTAGGTTTGAGTCGAATACTTACAATGACTTTTGTTACGCAGCCCCCAGCACAGCCTACACCACAGGGCGGAGTCCAGCAGACTACAAATATTTCACCACCTCTCCCTATGCCCACTCCATTCCTATAGTCAGATATGGGGCAGACTCTGACATATATTTTGGAGGATTTCAGAGCCCAGCAGGTTCCATCTCCATAGTAAAACCCAGGGGCCAATTGGTTGAGTATCTTCCGAGGACTTTCTCCCCCGTCTTACTTGGGGACAGAGTTGCCTGTTCGGACGGAGGAGTGGCTGGACACCATGTATAAGATGCTGACTGGGATACGGTGCCCATGGGAAGAGAGGGTTCCTTTATTGGTCTCTTGTTTGGAGTCCCATACCAATAGATGGTCTAATACATCACTGGACACGACGGTTACTAATAGAGAGGTTGCAAAGATTGCTTGGGAGGAGTTCAGGGCCGCACTATTCGAGCATTTTGTTCCGCAGTCAGCTAGAGATGAGATGGAAGATAGATTTTTATAGTTGAGATAGGGCAACAAGACGCTGTTGGAGTACCACCGGGAGTTCAATCATCTAGCCCGGTTTACGGATTATTTTTAGTTGGATGAGGAAGGATACACTATGACGTTCTATAAGGGCTTGCGAGAGGATCTGAGGGAGGCTCTGTTGTTCGTGTCTGACGGGCCTATTCCTCGGATATTGGAGATGGCGAAGAGGATTGAGGCAGATTGGCACACTACTCGAGGCCGGAAGCAGCCAACTGTGAATCAGGGTCGGGGATCTAGAGATGTTCAGCGAAGGGGCTGCTTTGCTGATGGGAGAGATGGGAGAAAGGCAAAGGATCAGCCTCGTTAGGAGGTGAGATAGGAGTAGAGGGAACCACTAATGATGGCCCCTAGCCTCTCCAAATGCGAGAGATGCAGAGACCCGGGGGTATGGCATATCCCCCGCCAGAGTGCTTCATCTGTCATCAGGTGGGGCATATCCGGAGAAACTGACCCATAAAGGGGGCACCACTACAAGCACCACCGGCTGCCCCGCCTGCTCAGTATTTTGGAGGTCGAGGACGTGGATAGCAGGGCGGAGACCGCAGGCAGGAGAGGGAGCAACTGTATGCACTAGATCTGGCTCAACCATGGAACCTGGAGCAAGTGATCACAGGTACGGCAAAAAAAAATTTAATTTTTCTTTCCTAAATATTTAGACTCATGAATGTAGAATTGACAGACTAGGAAGGAAACCATGACTAGATTTCTAGGATATTTAACTACCCCAGGCATAGTCTTCATCAGCGGCAAGCCCGCTTATATGATGTTCGATACGGGTGCTTCACACTCATTTGTGTTGGATGCCTTCATGGAAGGTTTGGAAGGCATGGAGTGATTCACAGGCTTAATGATGAGGATACGACTACCCGATGTATCAGAGCTGTTCACCTCTTCCCACTACAACTTGGAGGCAGTGATCAATGGGAAGGCATTCGAAGCACCAACAATGATCATAAAGATGACAGTCTATGATTTGATCCGGGGCATGACATGGTTGCATTGGAACCATGCCTAGATCGACTGTCTGTCAAAGAGGATCACCGTGAGGCATGGGGATTCCCAAACCATCATCGAAGGTATTAAACCTATTCCCCCTGTCTTGATATCATCCGTGCAGGCCGTCAAGGCCCACTTGCAGGGAGAGGAAGTCAATGAAGTGCTGTTTGAAATGGCTGGGGCCAAAGATTCCATCTCTGATATCCCGGTGGTGCGGGATTTTGCTGACGTATTCCTAGAGAAGTTGTCAGGGCTACCCCCGTACCGGGAGTAGAATTTCCAGATACAGCTTGTACCGGGGGCTAAGCAGGCATCTAGAGCCCCTTACCGGATGGCCCTGAAGGAGTTGACAGAGTTTTGAAGCCAGCTGCAGGAACTAGTGGAAGCCAGATTTGTCCGGCCATGCTCTTCACCATGGGGAGCCCCGGTATTGTTCGCCAAGAAGAAGGATGGGACACTTAGATTGTGCATCGACTACCGAGCACTAAACCGACTGACAGTCCAGAATATCTATCCACTACCAAGGATAGATGAGCTGTTTGATCATCTAGAGGGGGCGCATTTCTTTTTAAAACTGGATTTGAGGTCAGGCTATTACCAACTGCGGATTCGGGAGAAGGACATTCCGAAGACTGCCTTCAGTAGTAGATATGGGTTATTCGAGTTTACCATGATGCACTTCGGGCACACGAATACACCGTTGGCGTTCATGAGCCTCATAAACCGGGTGTCCGAGGCTTATCTGGATGTGTTCGTCATTGTGTTTGTTGACGACATCCTCATCTACTCGAGGACGGAGGTGGAGCATACACGACACCTGATGCTGACTCAAGATGGACTATGGGAGCACCATCTTTATGCAAAGTTCAGACAATGCTAGTTCTGGTTGAAGGAGGTGGCTTTCCTAGGCCATATCATCAGTGGAGCTGTGTTGGCAATGGACCCGGCCAAGATTTAGGCTGTTCGGGATTGGCTGTAGCTGAAGAAGGCCACAGACGTGCGGAGTTTTAAAGGACTTGTCGGTTATTATCGGAAGTTCATGGAGGGAATCTCTCAGATTGCCCTCACACTCACATCCCTGACGAGGAAGGAAGTGCCCTTTGTCTGGACCCCGCAGTGCGAGACGGCGTTAACGGAGCTGAAGGATCGACTCACCTCGGCTCCTATTCTTGCCCTTCCATCGGGGAGAGAAGGATTCTAGGTCTACACCGATGCTTCCTACCAGGGCATGGGAGCAGTGATGATGTAGAAGGTCCACGTGATTGCTTATGCTTCCCGCTAGCTGAAGAAGCATTAGCAGAGCTACCCTGTTCATGAATTAGAGATGGGAGCAGTCGTGTTTGCTCTGAAAGTCTGGCGGTATTATCTGTACGATGTCCACTGCGGCATAAACTTCGATCACAAAAATTTCAAGTATGTGGACACGCAGAAGGAGCTGAATATAAGGTATAGGCGATGGGTGGAGTTTCTAGAAGATTAACAGTATGAGATGCACTACCACCCAGGGAAGGAGAACGTGTTAGCCGAGCGTTGAGTCGGAGAGCCTCCACCTCCGGAGCGGAGCCCCATATTATGTCAATGAATCTGGTTTAGAGATTAGAGGATATGCACATCACGTTGGTGTCTTCTATGACCCTGAGCTTTATGAGGAGTATTTAGCAACGATGAGTGCCACAGATGACATTCGAGACCGAGTTAGAGATACGCAGAGGCAGGATGCCAAGCTAGAGCCGATATTCTGGGCCTTAGAGGCAGGTATTGCTGGGGATTACACATTGAGAGATTACTTGGTATGCTTCAGAGGATGGGTTTATATACCAGAGGGAGGCCAGGTCCGGTAGGATATCATGACAGAGGCCCACTACAGTCGGTATTCAGTACACCCGGGAGTTAAAAAGATGACTAAGGATCTGAAGAAGGCCATGTACTGGCCAGACATGAAGAAGGATATCACCTACTTCGTGACCTACTGCGAGACATGCCAGTTGGTGAAGACAGAGTGCAGAAACCCCGCATGATGGTCTTCATATATGTCCTTCCCCGGTCGCGGACTGAAAATGATTCGATCTGGGTAATATTTGACCGGCTAACGAAGGTAGCTAGATTTATCCCGAACATAAAGGATGACTCGGTTGGTGTGCTGGTTCAGAAATTCGTGGAGCAGTTCCTCCGTTATCATGGAGTACCGAGGAAGATCGTATCGGATCGGGATGGACGGTTTATGTCTAGGGAGTGGAGATCGGTGCATACATGCTTGGGCACTCGGATGACTTTCAGTATAGTTTTTCATCCCCAGACTGATGGGCAGACGGAATGCACTAACCGGACCTTGGAAGATCTGTTGCGACTATGCATTCTGGATTGCGGAGAGCCTTGGGAGAAGCTGTTGTCACTGGTCGAATTCTCATATAATAACAGTTATCATTCCAACATCAGGATGGCTCCTTATGAGGCCCTATACGGAATAACGTGTAGGACTCCGCTGTCATGGGTACAGGACGAGGATCCGAAGGTTTTGGGCTCGGAGTTTGTTGAGGACATCGAGGCTCAGGTGATGCTGATACGGGACAGGATGTTAGAGGCACAGAGCTGACAGGCTAAGTATTACAACACTTGGCATTGTCAGGTGGAGTTTCAGGCGGGGGACCGAGTATTCTTTAAGATCCGACCAATGCATGGAATTTCACGGGTGCGTGGTCGGAAAAAGAAGCTCAACCCGAGATATATGGGGCCTTACAGGATCCTGCAGTGAATCAGTCTCTTACCATATAGGCTGGAGCTCCCACTGGAGCTGGCAGGTCTGCACGATATATTCCATGTATCTTCTCTTAGGAGGGCTCTACTATGGATTATAACAACAGATGGGCTGGTAGCCTCTTACCGGTCAGTTCACATGGAGCCGGTACGGATTGACGATAAGGGGATACTAGTCTTGCGCCGCAAGAAAGTTCCATTAGTCAAGGTCCTATGGAGGAATTACGGTCAGGAGTAGCACACTTGGGAGCTACAGGATCTGATGCAACAAAGGTATCCAGAGCTTTTAAATCAGGTATTCCTCACAACCTCTCAAGATGTTACAATTTACTTTTCATATTTGAAACCCCGTAGGCCTAACTAGAATTTTGAGGACGAAATTTTTTTTTTATGTATTGGGATCTGTAACATCCCTCAAACAACTAGACCCCATATGAGTGGTTTTGTCATGACTAGGTCATGACAAAACCCTAGAAGCCCAAAAGACCAAGTGGACTTAGGAATAAAGGTGATTGGGATTAATGGTCTACAAACAGTAGATTCCTAAACCCTAGTTTAGGATGACCATGATGCTTCACCATGACTCTAAGACCCCACCATGACCTCACCAATCTATTAAAAGGCCCTAAGGGTTCACTTGAGTCAACCCAGGATGGCCAAGTTGACCAAGGATCACCTTAGGCCTAAATAGGGCAAGGTGCCCTAACTAAGGTCAATGTGCCCTTAATGAGCCCAACATACCCTACAAAGGTCTTCCTTGACCTAAAGAGGGGTCAATGGGTCACCAAATACCCATTGGGGTCAACCATAGAGCTTGAGTTGACCAAAGTCAACCCTAACCCTAAATGGGTCAAACTGACCTATATAGGGTCTATTGACTTCCCTTAGCCAAGTGGACCCCACCCATACCCTCCTAACCCTAGAGCGAGGTCAATGGGTCACCAAGGATCCATTGGGGTCACCCCTAGTGGCTAAGTTGACCCAAGTAAACTCAAACCCCAAAGTGGTCAAAGTGCCCTTAATAAAGGTCAAGTGACCTTCAAGGTGACAAGTCAACCCTACCTAGACCCTAGGGGAGGCCATTAGGTCACCAAGGAACCATTGATGGCAACTCAAAAGGTCAAATTGACCTAGTTCAACCCTAGTCTAGGTTAGGTCAAACCTAGCTCAAATGGGCTAACCGAAGCTTAAGCCCTCTTTCCATTTGGGCTAACCTTATTTTCACAAAAAATATGGGTCAGTGGGAGGCCAATAGGCTGGAGTGGTCAGCAAGGTCAACCTTGATGACTAGGAGAGAGAAAATCTGACTCCTATTTAATGGAGGAGAGAGAAATGGTTAAAGAGAGCCATTCATGGCCAAGGAGGCCATGTGCCATTCTTCATTGGCTGATCCAACTCCCTATTCAATCCAGGAAGACCAGGGGGCAATTTTGGTGGTTGTTCATGGTCGGAATGGTGCTACCACTCTATGGCCGAATTGTAGCTTCAATGGCCATTAATGACCATTGAAGCCTTGGCCTCCCCCTTCCACCCTTTATGGCTGGATTCAACTTCTCTGGGGAAGAGGAGGAGTTTCCATCCATTTCCTGGGTGGATTGAGCGCACATTCATTCCCCACCACCATGGCGGAAATTCACCTTAAGGGGGCATTAAAGACCACCACCAGCAAGACCCCTACCCTCCCCCATTTTATAAGTTTAAAAGCATCACAAGACTCCAAGCATTAATTTCCACCCTTGCCCCTACGATCCCGAGCTACTTCACTGTGCAGTTGCAAAACTCCGACGACTCCTCCACCACCAATGGCATCCCGACGATCGACCCGCCTCCGGGCCGCAAACAAGGTTCTCCCCTTCCTCTTTTCCTGTGGGAAGATCATAAGAATTGTTAGGGAAAAGATTCGGGATCAATTGAGCCCGATCGGGAGAAGTTTTCTCCAAGTTTTTCCGCAAAATTAAGCTTGTCGAGATAGCCGGAATCCGCCCCTCCCGCGGCTGTGCCGCCGCCTGGCGATAGCCACCACCTCGACGGAGGTGGTGGTGGCGGTGGCCGGCCAGGGAGGTGGCCGGGTGGCCTACGATGGCGGAAGGAAGTAGCCCCAGGATGGGTCAATCCTACCCATCGGGTGGAGGAAGAAGAGGAGCCAGAGCCGCTGGATATTGCGTCAAGATTTGTGCAGGAACATTATATTAACATTTCATTTTAATGATTTCTATCACACTATTTTAGTTACTTTATAAATAAATTTAAAAATACTTTGAGGTTAAAACAGAGAAAGTGGTAAACATATAAATTTTAGCTCTATGGGTCTAATTTAATTTAAAATTAATTTGAGTCAATTTGGACATCTGGTTTGATCAGGGAACCTATTTTGGTAAGGTCTATACCTAGGGTTAGACAGAAACTAAAATGAGTGCCCCCACTTCATCCCTTGTCCAAATGACCTGAAATTTGGACAGGGAGTCACCCTAATCTATACCTAGGTCCTGCCCAATAATTAAAATTTTTGGGGAAAATTTTCCTATAGGTTTTGAAATTATTTTAATATCTTAGGGTAATTTAATAAGGGGACCAAATGACAGCCAAACCCTCCTAAATTTTTGTGAGTGGTCCTTGGGGTCATCATTAAGATCTATATAAATTTTCACTTCTTTTTGAGTTGATTTGAGTATGAATTGAGCAAACCCTAACCTTGCCCTAATGAGGGGTATTTAGGTTAAAAGTGCACTTTGAGTTTTGAGTGGTCAAACCACCTAAATAGAGGCTGAAATTTGGGCAAGTTGTTTGAAATGACATTTAACACCCTAATATGGGTTATGGGGTTGTTTGGGGTAGGTTTGCCCTAGGTCCCAAGTTCAAACCCTATGTTAGGACTTTGGGGGTTTAAGAAGGGCATGGGGTCAAATGCCCATGTATGGACTTGAAAGTTAGTAGAGAGGATACTAGGGTAGCTAAGGTCCTCTGGTAAAAATCTTAAAGGATTTGGAGATTAATAAACCCCTCAAAACCCTAACTCTAGTGAAAGATATAAGTTGTCTACCTAAATCACCTAGAGGGGGGTGAATAGGTGGGATGTGCGTCTAATGCGGAATAAAAAAATTAGCAACTAGCACAAATAAGTTAGACAACAATCACACAGACGATAAGAGATTTATAGTGGTTCCCCGATCTTGGGTACGTCCACTTTTCTCACCGATCTAGCAAATCACTAGACTCGGTTACTCAGCTATCTCGGATTGCAAACCAATCCTACACCTCGGAACTACGTTCCTACAAAACTCGATCCCAAACGGATCTACACTCGGAAGATAGAACTTCCTACCACTCGGAGATAAATCTCCTACAAAAAAATTATTTGAGGAAAAATACAAACAAAATAACAAAGATCTAGATCTTTGGCTTTGTCTTCTTCATTGAGAGCTTTTGGCTTGGACAGAAAATGTTGAAGAAGTCTTGATAGAAATCCACGGATCTGAGATTTGGAATCACCACGATCAAATAAAAATATCAGAGATCGATGAAGCACGAAGTGATCGGATGATTCTTCTTGATTCTGGATCGCTTGAGACTTAAAGATCGGCAGCAGCGGCTGTGAGAAGGACGATCCAGAGCTCTTTCCAAAACTAGTAATGGCGGCTGAGAGAAATTAGGTTTTCGGAAAAATTTCTTTCTTAATGTTCTCTATATTCTTAAAAGAAAAAAATGTTGTTCTTTAGGCGAGCTGCAACGGTCATACTAATCTTTACTGACGACACGTGGACCAATCAAAAAGGAGTAATTCAAAATACCCGTTGAATCTGGACTTAGAAATATTCCAGGAAATCTGAACCAATATACCCGAGAGAAATGATACACTCGAGTATAAGAGGTCTGCTACTCGAGTAGATAAGAGAGGAATATAATCGAGTACAAGGAGAGAAACTACTCGAGTATCTTGGGAAGAACTACTCGAGTGACTAGAGAAACTACTCGAGTACAGCAGGAAACAACTACTCGAGTGACTAGAGAAACTACTCGAGTATAGCAGGAAATAACTACTCGAGTAAGATAAGACCTACTCGAGTATGGGAAAATATACTCGAGTGTAAACACAAAAATACTTCTCAGAAAATAAAACTTTAAGAACATACTCGAGTATAAGAATTGAAAATACTCGAGTATAAAGAAGACAACTTACTTGAATAAAAACAAAGGATCCACTCGAGTACCTGAGCAACTACTCGAGTATAAAATAAATCTACTCGAGTACTAAGTCACTTACTCGAGTATATCAGGGAAGTACTTGAGTATGTAGACTTTGAAAAGTTCAGACTGAATACAGAAAGCTCTACTCTAGTATAATACATAACCTACTCGAGTGACTTACCATCTACTTGAGTATAAAATATCACCTACTCGAGTAAAAGAAATCTACTCGAGTAAAAGCTCATATACTCGATAATACAGAGTCTTCTCGAGTATGTCCAAGGATCCTCGAGTACTAAGTCACTTACTCGAGTATGTGAAGGATACTACTCGAGTATGTGGACTTAGACAAATTCCAGACTAAAATAATCTTCAATACTCCATACTCCATAAGTCCAAATGCATGTAGATGAAGTGTATCCCAATAGAGAGGCTATACCTGAGTCAACACCTTGGATCACACAATGAGGGATTACATTGTATGGTCCTGTGTTGTGTGACCCACTATAGACTGACATTGGTATACACTTGGCAATAAGGTCCTACATACATACAACTCAAACACAATATCAAATAAAACTTAATTCATCTTAGTTCAAGGTCTGACTTCCTACAAATCTTAGGTATTGCAGAGACAATTTCCAACAATCTCCCCCTATATGTAGAATTCAACACACTCAACAATAAGGTGAATTACTTAGAGTAAAAAGAATAATGATAACATATATCAATGATAAATAAAGCCGTAAACTACTTTAGCAAAGAAATAATAATTAAGGATAACCATAATCAGAGTTATATATAATAGAGATTTCATTTCCACATCATCATTCACTCAAGGATAAGCTTCTCTATGCAATTTTTCTCTTTTTAGCTTTTGCCTCTCCAAGTAGCTGAAAGGTTTAGGAAAGTAAGTTCTGGGCCTTGGAGGAGCAGCTAGATTATTGTATCCCCATCGCTTGTAAGGCAATCTAATTTTTATCTGGGATACGTCATAGGCTTTCCATTCAGAGGAACTGTAGAACTGATCTCTATGTTCTCCAAAATCTGTCACCAGCTTTAAGGTATCAAAAATCAGAGACTTGGATATAGGACTCCAGACTTCAGCATGCAC
The DNA here is from genome assembly GCA_039513925.1 of Platanthera zijinensis. Classification (NCBI taxonomy): domain Eukaryota; kingdom Viridiplantae; phylum Streptophyta; class Magnoliopsida; order Asparagales; family Orchidaceae; genus Platanthera; species Platanthera zijinensis. Next base: position 105,809,339 of record CM077079.1, on the reverse strand, counting down.
TACTTCAGGTCTTTCCTCTGGAACTGGGGCTGGCTCTTTCATAGGTGAAGAACGGCTAGTAGAAGCGCCGTCACCATACTTTCTTTTCTTGTTGGGAGCACCCAGATCAACAGGTCTTCTATATGAGGAAGCACCTTGATAAAAGTGTCCTTGAGAACTACCAGGAATATCATCTTTCCAAACAACAGAATACGATAGAGGAGGCTCAGACATCTCACAAGCAGGTCTGGGAGAGAATACTGGCACATCCTCTGAAATGGTAACATGAACCTGAGCATCTGAAGGAGGATTTTCCTCAAGAGGATCTAGACTTTTGGGAATGATGGTAGGATCAAGCTGGAAATCTGGGAAGTTCTGATTATGCACCCAGACTGCAGTATCATATATATAGAATTTAACTGACTGAAGTTGGGCTAGAATATCTACTTTCATTTCTTTAACTTTTCAATCCAAAGTAGCTTGAGACTGGGCAGAGAACTGGGCAGAGATTTTTTCAACTTGTTCTTTCACTATTTTCTCCCCCTTGCTGATTTCTACAGATAGCTGAGCAATAGCTTCATCTATGAAAGTTCCAATTTCCTCACAAACCTTCATAACGTTTGCTTCAGCCCTTTTGTCCAACTGAATTTGATTGTATGTCACTGTTTCAACTTGGTTCCTTACTTCACCTATACTATTGATAGTATAGTCTATTGCTTTTCTACACAACTGAAAGAGTTTTCTCAACTCATCAGTATTGGCTTGAATTTCTGTAAAGCCTCTACTCATTTCAGATTCAAGAGTAGAGACCTTGTCTTTTAATTATTTCAGAGAATCATTAAAGTAATTTCTTTGTTCTAGGAGCATCTGCTCAATCTTACTTATAATATTAGAAGAACTGGGGGGATCATAGGCTGGAGAAGAGGATGAAATAGGGGCTTGAGGAACAGGGGCAACCCATGGAGGAAATTCTTCAATCACAACAAAGCTTACAGCTCTCTTTGTAGGTACTATCTCAACTGAATCTTCTCGATTTATGAAAGAAGGGAGAGAGAAATTCAGTGTTCTCAGAGGTGGATCAACTTTCTCTGGTGATATGTCCTCATCATCAAACAGGAGGAAACTCTCATGCTGATCTGGGTCTTCAGTAGGAGACTGAGTAGGGGAGGGAGAGGGAGATGGCTGCTTTGATAGCAATGGGTCCTTTGCAGGATACTGATCTTCAGGTAGTTGATGCTCAGGTGAGACAACAACTGATACTTCGTGATGCAAGGGATCATCTGATCTTAGCCCTTCAATTAATATGTCTATATCTGCAGCAGTCGAGAGGATGTCCTCTTGAACTTGTACATCTGAGAGAATATCTGCTGGAGAAGGGGATGGATCTCTGATCTGAGCTGGCTGAGATGGAGATACTGAATTCTGATGTTGAGTGCTAGATGAAGCAGGCTCCCCCTCAACTATTGCACCCAAGGTGTCACTAGCATGATGTAAAGGAGTAGATGGAATCCTGTCATCTGAAACATTGGGTTCTCTAGGGATATCTTCTTTGATAACAAGAGCTTTGGATGCTTGAGCAGTGTTCTGAAGTTTTATCTCATATCTCTGGATAGAAGAAATGGAGACCTTTTTCATGTGGTGGAGGGGAGTTCCTTTGGATAAATTGAAAACTTTGGGATTGATCTCATGGAGGAGTAGAGAAATAATCCTAGCAAAATTAGGGTGTTTTACACTATCCTTAATCTTGTCCAGTAGCAACATTCCAAACTGGAACTTCTTTCGGCAGACGATAGCTTGCATAATGTCAAACATATGCATGGATATCTCTCGAATCGAATAGGTTACGCACAGAATTACTTTAGAAATTACATCCACCAGTAATTTACCTTCTGTATTGAAATCTGCTCTGTTAAAGGAATTGGCTTCAGGATCTACTCCACAGAATAAGCTTGTTCTGTCGGAATCTTAAGGACCTAAGTCATCCTCTACATCTACCACGGGCAGTCATAAAAGAGTAGTTATGGAGGTCTTGTCCAGACAGATTTTTACCCCTTTTACCTTGGATTTCAGTATTATACCATTTCGCTTTATCTTCAGATTATTGTAGAATAGTTCAACAACAGGAATAAGAACCTTATACGGAGACTGCAGTAGGAAGGTGAGTCCGGCGGTATCAAACAAGATCAAGAGATTATGGAAGTCATTCGAGAGTTCTGCTATCCCTTCAGGAGCAAGCTCTGAGCCGATCCCAATCTTCGAGGGGGCCATCACCGAATTTCTATAAAACTGAAACGGTGAAGACGAAGCTCTGCGGGCACTGGAAGATGAATCGTCGACGGCTAACTCGAGAGAATGGAAATCGTGGAAAGGATTTTTCGATTTTTCTATTTATATAAAACCCTAATTAGGAGGATGTATTTAAAGTTTAAATCATACCTGCGAGGAAGCGTCAAGAGTCTCGGTGTGCGAATATAGAAAAATAAAATTTTCAAAGTTCTGGAATTCCCGTATACTCGAGTATATTTCGTCAAACACGAGTATATTTCCATGTACTAGAGTATGTAAGGTTGGTACTCGAGTATATTTTTACTTACACGAGTATATAATTCTAGTACTCGAGTATATTTTCATTTACTCGAGTATGTAAGTTTATCTACTCGGGTAAATTACCCAGTACTCGAGTATGTGAGTACACTTACACGAGTATATCACTTTGAAAATTATTTTTCTTGGAAAAATTTTTTACCTTCACCGATTTCTTCAACTCTGAGCCTTTGAATGAATCCACCATCACTATTCTTCTTTATTGAGCATCCCGAGTTCCGTTTTGAAGAACGAAAACTTAGTCTCATCCAGCGGTTTAGTGAATATATCTACAACTTGCCTGTCTGTGGAGACATATTGTAGATCTATGTCTCCATTCTCCACATGCTCCCGAATGAAATGATATCGAAGCTCTATGTGCTTTGTTCGGCTGTGGGAGACTGGGTTGTTGGCGATCGCTATTACGCTGGACGAGTCGTAAAACAGAGGAATGTTCTGGAACTTCATGTTGTAGTCGTCAAATTGATTCTTGATCCACAGAAGCTGTGCACAATAGCTGTCTGCAGAGATATACTGTGATTCAGCCATTGAGATGGCTACACAGTTCTGCTTCTTACTGCTCCAAAAAATAAGTCTCCTTCCTAGGAATTGGCATGTCCCGGAAGTGCTTTTCCTATCGTCTTTGCTTCCTACAAAATCTGCGTCTTAAAATCCAATTAGTTCACTATCATTACTTCTTGGGTACCATAAGACAAGATTTGGTGTACCTTTAAGGTATCTAAAAATTCGCTTTGCAGCACTAAAATGAGATTCCTTAGAGTTCACCTGGAATCTAGCGCATACACATGTTGAAAACATTATATCTGGTCTACTTGTGGTAAGGTAGAGCAGGGACCCAATTATGCTTTTGTACTTGGTTTCATCAAAAGGTTTCGCTTTCTCATCCTTGTCCAGAGACATAGCTGAGGCCATTAGAGTCCTCATAGAGGTTGCATTCTCCATTCCGAATTTCTTAAATAGCTCTTTGGTGAACTTGGTCTGTGAGATGAAAATTCCATCCTCAGATTGTTTCACTTCAAGCCATAAGAAATACTTCAGCTCTCCCATACTGCTCATTTCAAACTTACCTTGCATAAGTTTAAAAAACTTCTTGCAGAGGTTGTTATCCGTAGAGCCAAAAATAATGTCATCGACATAGATTTGCAATAGCAAAATCTTGCCTTTAATTTCCCTAAGAAATAATATCTTGTCTATCTTTCCTCTTGTGAACTTGTTCTCAAGAAGAAAGCTAGATAGCGTCTCATACCAAGCTCGAGGAGCTTGTTTAAGACCATATAATGCTTTCTGCAGTAAATAAACATGTTTAGGAAAAGTTGGGTCAACAAAACCTGGCGATTTCTCTACATACATTTCTTCCTTTATGTCACCATTCAGGAAGGCGGATTTTACATCCATCTGATAGACGGTAATGCCCTTAAGTGCAGCATAAGAAAGGAATAACCTGATCGCCTCCAGTCTTGCCACTGGAGCATACGTTTGATCGAAGTCGATTCCTTCTTCTTGACGATAGCCCTTGGCAACGAGTCTGGCTTTGTTCTTTATAATAGTTCCATCTTTGTCCATCTTGTTCCGGTAGACCCATTTCGTCCCGATGACATTCTTACTCTTGGGTCTAGGAACAAGTGTCCAAACTTTGCAACGTTTAAACTGATTTAACTCTTCTTCCATGGCTAGAATTCAGGATGCATCCGAGATTGCTTCCTCGAACTTCTTAGGTTCAAACTGTGATAGAAAACTTAAGAATAAATTCTCGTTAGTTGTACCTCTCCGAGTCCTGACACCATCCCGGGGATCTCATATGATCTGGTCCAAGGGATGATCCTTTAGGTGTTTGAGCTCTAGAGTCCTTGTATCTGGGATCTCTTCAGCCACTGGAGTTGCATCTTCAGCTGGGATGAATTCTTCATCTTGATCATCTACCTCTCCATTAGGGGTTGTAGAGGTGATCTTGATGAACTTTTCATCTTTATCCTCAAAAGGTTCATCCAGGCTGAGTTCCTTTATCTTTGTACCTGCATCTTAAATGAGCACTCTAGAAGAGTTGCTTTGCAGCAAACTCGTCTCATCAAATACAATGTGTATCGATTCTTCTACCACCAGAGTTTTTCTATTAAATACTCTATAGGCCTTACTATGGCTACTATAACCTAAAAAAATACCTTTAAAGCTTTTCTCGCTAAACTTGGTAGTGTGATACTTGTCGTTCTTAAGTACGAAGCACTAACAACCAAAGATTCTAAAATATGAAATGGTTGGTTTCCTGCCTTTTAGAAGTTCGTAAGGAGTCTTATCAAGGTTCTTGTTGATGAGAGCTCGATTTTGCATGTGACAAGCGGTGTTGATGGCTTAAGCCCAGAAGTACTTTGGAAGTGAGGCATCACTCAACATAGTCCGGCAAGCCTCTATGAGTGTTCAGTTCCTTCTCTCAGCTACTCCATTTTGCTGTAGAGTGCGAGGAGAGGAAACTCATGAAAGATACCTTGACTTTCACAGTATTCTGTCATGGCCCCAGACTTGAATTTCGTTGCATTGTCACTTCTGATTTTGACTACGGAGCAGTTGTATTAATTCTGGACTTGCCTAACAAAATTCGTGAAAATATTGAAGGTATCTGACTTGTGTTTCAGAAAGAACACCCACGCAAAGCGAGAGTAATCATCCACAATAACCAACGTATATTCCTTACCTCCCAAACTTCTAACTTGTAGTGGACCGAACAAGTCCATATGAAGAAGTTGTAAGCTTCTATTAGAATCCTTACCTATAATGCTTTAAAATGAACTCCTTGTTTGCTTGCCTTTTATACAGGCATGACAAGGGTTGTCCTTAACGCACTTGACATTAGGGGCATCACGTACTAAGTTCTGATAGAATAGTTTACTCATAGTTTTGAAATTAATATGTGCTAGTCTCTTGTTCCATTGGTCAGCAAGAGATGCACTACTTTCTGCTAAAAGACATACTGGTGTAGAGGAGTCAATACAAATGAAATTTAAAAAGAAAATATTTCTGCTTCGAGTGCCTTATAAAATAGTGTCCATGTTGTCAACCGATTTTATCAAACACTTGTCAGCATAGAATTCCACCACGTATCCTTTGTCGCATAGTTGGCTTATGCTGATGAGATTGTGTTCCAATCCTTCAACATAGGCTACATCCGAAAAGGATACGTTACTGTTAGTAATCATACCGTAGCCTTTGGTAATTCCTCGGTCTGAACCTCCAAAGATTACCTTTGGTCCGTTCAACACCGGTGAAAAGTTCTGGAGTAGGCTCCTTGTCCCGATCATATGCCGAGAATATCCACTGTCCAAATACCAGATTGGCATTTTAATTGCCTTTGGACGTACCTGCAATTACAATCACTTAGCCTTAGGAACCCAAACATGTTTGGGTCCTTGGTCTCGAGTTAGAATACTCCCCCTATGAGTATTAGCCTCATGAGTGGTCATTCTCACGTTGCTTACTTGAGGAGTTGCAACATTTTTAGGATTGAACCAACAATCTATGGCAAAGTGACCAACTCTACCACAGCACCAACAGTAAAATCTATTGTATCTTTGCCTAATAATCTCCTTCTTGACCTTCTTGAGAGGAGGTCCAGCAGGGGTAGTATTCTTGGAGGAAGAGGCTTCATGATGATAACAACTACATGAAGTCTTCTCCTTCATAGGCTTTTCCACAACAGGTTTTACTTGTGTGCCTTCTTGATGTTATGACCATGAACATAAGGTCCATAGATTTGAAGTTGAATCTCTTCATAAGGTGCCTTGAAGACACTCTCGCCAAAGTTACGAGGGCGAGTCAAACCTTGGTACCTTGACTTAGGCTTCTCTGGGATCGGCCTAGTGAAGTGTCCATAAGTGGACTCACAGTCGAATTAGTTCGCAGGAAAGATAACTTTCTTGAATGAGACTGGCTCCAAAGGAGCTTTCCCTTTTTCCTCGGCCAAGGCCTTCTTGGCATCCTTATTCTTTCTCTTGGCCTTCCTTCTCCAAGAGGATTTACTAGGAGCACCTTTGTGGTCTAGACCAGCACCCTTGCCCTTTAGCTGAGAATTCAGAAATCAGAGGAAGTATAGTCTTAGGCTTAGAGAAACCTTCTACAAGTTTCTTTTCAGCCGAGAGTTATTCTTCCAACTCCTTGATGATTTTCTCCTTAAGGTCAAGGTGCTCAAGAGCCTTATTACATTCTTCAATATATTTATTGAAGTCTTCCTTGAGAGAGTCAGTCTTTGAGATTTCTTCTCTTAAGGCACTCTCTGTAGCTTTTAGAGACTTTATCTCTTTAGCTTGAGTTTTCACGACTCAACGACATTTGTCGTAGCCTCGAGTAACTCCTTATATTGTCCAATGAGTTCAGATTCATTCTCAGAGGGATAGCCCTCTTGCTAATCATCATCATCAGATTCTGAAAGAGGGGTCTCAGATTTTACCTCCCCAGTGAACCGGGGGACTTGTTCATCATCTGTTAGAGCCATTAGCCCAAAGTAGGCTTCTTCCTCTTCTACACTCGACTCAGATGAGTCGGAGTCACTGAGGGTTTCGCCCTTCTTGGCCAACAGGCTCTTTTCTATCCTCTTTTTACTGTAGGACTTCTTCTCTTCTCTTTTGCCACCCTCTTTCTTCTTATGGGAGAAATCCGCAATGACGTGACCTGGCTTATTATAGCAATAACAAATGATGTCAGTCGAATAATGTTTATTTGGTTTAGAACAATACCTGTCGTGGCTGCTTGAGCCTTTTCTATGGAGATCACCATAATGCGTGATTTTCTATAGGAGGCATCCTTGCCTTTCCACTGCTTCTTCTTGTTCAAGAATTTCTTGAACTTCCTTGAGAGTAGAGAGAACTCTCCATCAGATAGCTCTGAGCCAAAGGAGCTTGGCTCAGATGATTCTTCTTCATCAGCTTCAGGAGCTGGGGCAGGAGAGCTAGCCTTTGTCTTCCTTGAGCTATTTGCCTTCAGAGCGACAGACTTCTCCTTGGATGTAGACCTGCTCATCTCTTATTCAGCTTTTCTTAAGTTGATTTGGAGCTCAGAAGACATAAGCTTTCCGAATAGATTCTGCGGGTTCATCTCGGCTAACCTTCCGAACTCCCGAATGGCGCATACCTTATTATTCCATTCCTTGGTAAGGGATCTTAAGAATTTTCCATTCATTTCCCCATTTGTGAAGACTCGGCCATAAACTCTTAGGCCATTTACTATCTTGAAAAAGTTCTCAAAGGTATCAGTTATGGCTTCCTTGTTATCTTTCCTGAAGGCTTCATACTTCTGATTTAGAAGGGATCTCCGATCATCCCTAACTTCTTCAGTGCCTTCCATCAGAGTCACCATGGATTGCCACATCTCCTTGGCAGACTGGCAATGAATCAGATTTTGCAGCATCGAGTCATCGACTGCACTTGCTATAATATTTTTAGCTTTCTTGTCTAGGGAGACAAGTGCAATCTCATCCTTATCCAAGTCCATCAACTTCTTTGGGACTTGTCTGGAAGGATCTATTGTAGATGCAATCATAGGTACATATGGACCTTCTTCAACAATCATGAAGATCTGAGGGTCCACTGCTTCATGAAGAGTTTAACTCTTTCCTTCCACATAGGAAAATTGTTCTTGGTGCATATAGGGAGCTTGGCAAAATCCTTGGTCTTACTCATGCTTGATACTTCTCTAAAGACAACTTGGGAAGGATCAGATCAAGGTGTTAACCTTTTAACGATCAACCTCCCTCTGATACCAATTGAAAGATATAAGTTGTCTACCTAAATCACCTAGAGGAGGGTGAATAGTTGAGATGTGCGTCTAATGCGGAATAAAAAATTTAGCAACTAGCACAAATAAGTAAGCAAACAATCACACAGACGACAAGAGATTTATAGTGGTTCCCCGATCTTGGGTACGTCCACTTTCCTCACCGATCTAGCAAATCACTAGACTCGGCTATTCCACTATCTCGGATTGCAAACCAATCCTACACCTCAGAACCACGTTCCTACAAAACTCGATCCCAAACGGATCTACACTCGGAAGATAGAACTTCCTACCACTCGGAGATAAATCTCCTATAAAAAAATTGTTTGAGGAAAAATACAAACAAAATAACACAGATCTGGATCTTTGGCTTTGTCTTCTTCGTTGAGAGCTTTCGGCTTGGACAGAAAATGTTGAAGAAGTCTTGACAGAAATCCACGTATCTGAGATCTGGAATCACCACGATCAAATAAAAATATCAGATATCGATGAAGCACGAAGTGATCGGATGATTCTTCTTGATTCTGGATCGCTTGAATACATAAGAGAGGAATATGCTCGAGTACAAGGAGAGAAACTACTCGAGTATCTTTGGAAGAACTACTCGAGTGACTAGAGAAACTACTCGAGTATAGCAGGAAACAACTACTCGAGTGACTAGAGAAATAACTCGAGTATAGCCGGAAACAACTACTCGAGTAAGATAAGACCTACTCGAGTATGGGAAAATATACTCGAGTGTAAACACAAAAATACTTCTCAGAAAAGAAAACTTGAAGAACATACTCGAGTACAAGAATTGAAAATACTCGAGTACAGAGAAGACAACCTACTCGAATAGAAATAATGGATCCACTCGAGTACCTGAGCAACTACTCGAGTATAAAATAAATCTACTCGGGTACTAAGTCACTTACTCGAGTATATCAGGGAAGTACTCGAGTATGTTGACTTGGAAAAGTTCAGACTGAATACAGAAAGCTCTACTCGAGTATAATGCATAGCCTACTCGAGTGACTAACCATCTAATCAAGTATAAAATATTGCCTACTCGAGTAAAAGAAATCTACTAGAGTAAAAGATAATATACTCGAGTATACAGAGTCTTCTCGAGTATGTCCAAGGATCTACTCGAGTACTAAGTCACTTACTCGAGTATGTGAAGGATACTACTCGAGTACGTGGACTTAGAAAAATTCCAGAGTGAAATAATCTTCAATACTCCATACTCCATAAGTCCAAATGCATATAGATGAAGTGTATCCCGATAGAGAGGCTATACCTGAGTCAACACCTTGGATCACACAATGAGGGATTACATTGTATGGTCCTATGTTTGGTGACCCACTATAGACTGACATTGGTATACACTTGGCAATAAGGTCCTGCATACATACAACTCAAACACAATATCCAATACAACTAAATTCATCTTAGTTCAAGGTCTGATTTCCTACAAATCTAAGGTGTTGTGGAGACAATTTCGAACATCTAGTTTAGGGCATAACACTTGTACATGTGATGGCGCCAACCCCCAACGTGTCAAAGTTGAAAATGATGACGGCGACGGCGACGGTGACTTCCTACATGTTAAAGATTATGACAGCGACGGCGATTTGCTACATGATGAAGAAGAAGACTCTCAAATAATATTTAGTCTTTTATTTGCATTTTATTTTTCATCATGTTGTCTTAATGTTGAGAGTGTTTTATTTTTATTTCTATTTGGGCTGGCTATAGCCATGTTGAACTTGTAAGCCTATATATAGGCATTGACCTTCATATTTTTACTTAGTGAATGAAGAAAAATTAAAACCCTAAACCTCCTTGTGATTTCTCTTCTCTTGGCCGCCCCCCTCTCTCTTTCTTCCTCCCTTGGCATTCGGCCAACTCTCCATCTCCCTCCCTCTTCTTCTTGGCCGCCGGCCACCATATCCCCACCCCTTCTCGGTTTTCCTCTTCTTCCCCTCTCCCTTCTTCCTCTAGCAAAACCACACCACTCGTTCCCTCACAAATCCGACCACCTCTCCTCCATAATAGCCGACCACCCCTTTCATCCATAAAAACCGACCACCCTCCTCTTGAAGATTTCGGCCAAGAGCAAGGCTCCTTCTTTGTGAGTTTTCCATTCCGACGTGAAGCGACTAAAGTGGCCAAGTCTCTCTCCGGTCGGCGCAACTCTGGCGGAGTCGTGGAAGAACGGTCCCAGAAAGTGAACCGGAATCATCTATTCCAGTTGGGTAACGAGATCCTCTACTTTGTTTTGTGTGTTTCCTATTATTTTAGAATTTCATTTCGGTGGAATACGTTTGCGTTATTTTGGAATCGTTGTTCGTTCGTGGTTTATCTTTCCGACTGCTTGTGTTGTTATTTTTAGTTGCTTAATATTCCGAGAGGTTTGGCGAGCCTCGCTTTCGTTTTGTTGGGAGAGATCTACCTCTATCGAACCGAACTTTTCGATAGATCTCTTTTGGTACAACCATCGCTCGGTCGGGCCCAATATTGGCCCTTTTGCTTGAGAGAACGACGACCTATAGTCATTTGTTCGATCTTAAAACGGCGTGGCTACCGTACGATAGCGTTAACTTGATAAAGATGTCCAACGAGTGTGAAGCGTGATGAATGTGCGAGTGTAGGATTGAATTGTTGAGAGGCATATGTGACTAATTCGTAGATTTAACCCGCACCCAACGTGTTCGCTTAAATTCCCCATAGGAATTTCCCTTGTCATTTCGTGCCTGGTTTCCATTTAGGGAGTGGCCTACATCAATTTGGTATCAGAGGGAGGTTCACGTCAATTTCCTAATTGACACCCCTTCCCCATCTTGTGGCACGTTACCCTCACTTTTGTTTGCACGTTAGTTGTCAAAAAATAAAAAAAAAAAAATTTCTGGTCTGCCAATAGCGGCTTAAATTTCATATTTTTCAGCAAAAACATAAAAAAAAAATTTATTAATAATCTTCAACTATTTTCCTGCAAGAAAACAAAAAAAATATTTTAGGTATCATATTATTTTAGTGGGAACAATTCCATATATTATAAAATTGTGGTTCAGGTTCTTTTTTATCCTTGTTTGTGCTCTAAATCCGAGTAGTCTATCCCCGGTTTTTCCCACGGGAAAATGGCCCATGATGTCCCCGTTTCCCGAAGGAAACCTGTAGGTTCCACATCAACCATTAGGGGTGACTATAGACCAAATGCCCAGGCCAAGCGGCATATAACTGATGATTTGGCTACCCTTAAACAAGGGAATAAGTCAGTCTCAGAATATATGCAACTCTTTAGGGAAAGGACGGTTAGGAGCGGTGTGAAGGAAATGCCCGAGGTTACCCTGTCTAGGTTTCGTAGGGGGTTAGACCCCTACATCCAGGGGAAGTTACTACGTTATTTCCACACCGATCTAGACGCCACCTTTATTATGGCTTTGGAAATCGAGAAGCACCAAATTCCTAGGAGTATGGTTACATGTCGGACGATTACTATATGTGATTCTATTGGCAAATCTGGTAGTGGCTCTATTGAGCATCCTACCCCGAATACGCCCGTTGGACATTTTGAGTCTTCCCCTGAGTTGCCTGATTTAGTGGTTGATTCCCCTGTTGAGTCTAAGGTCGTGCCTATGACTGTGCCCGTCACTGAGGGCGAGGCTGAAATTACTGACGATAGTATTGATGTGGAAGAGATGGGTTACCCGAGTGAACTGGATGATGATTTCTCCTCTGAGGAATCACTCCCTTTCCCTTTCGACGATATTTTGGAGTCGTCTACCTTGATTTCAATGGAGTCTTCTGATGGCCATGAGGCAGTTGATATTCCGGTTGAGTCGAAAGATTTACCTTATGCTGAGAGTTTACCCATTTGTGATTTAGGCGATGAAGTGTTTGGACGCGAGCTAGTTATTATTAGTCTGAGACATACTATAGTGCCCACTTCTGCGATTTTCACTTCCACTGATGTGGAGACTGATGTGTTGGGAGAAATTCCTAGTGAGAGGGTTACATTTTTGGAGGACGATATTGAGATAGACCCGGATGAGCGTCCCCTGATGCAAACTCCGTGGCGTGAATTTAATTGCAATCTTAGCTCTCTCCCTATATTAGTTTTACCGACTACCCCTCCCGTTATGTTGACCCGACCAGCGGATCCTTTCAGATATGAATTTATTTTGCCTGATTTGAGTCATTTTGTTTCTCCGTTCATGCTGGATCCACCTAGGAACATGTCACGTCGTGTGTTATTGGATGATCCTTTGGTTTTCCCCCCGGCTGAAGGTTCTTGGGTGATAGCTTTGTTGGGTAAAAATAATTTTGATTTGGATTTTCCGGGTGTGATTTTTCCGACCTTTCCTCTTAATTTTGTGCCCTCATTAGTCGATAGTTTAGGTTGTGGAGTCGGTATTCCCAGGCCGGTTGTGGTGTCCGATTCTCATATTTATATACCCCACCCGGTCACTCGTATTTATCCCTCGCCGTTTGATGATCCTTTTTCCCACTCGTTAGTGACCTCGGCTAGGCCTCGTGAGTTGTGTAGCTCGCGCCTGTTGTCACACCCGGGAGCATTTAACTTTACTAGTATTAGTGATGAGTTGCTTACTTTGACATATCTTCTTGCCACGTGTGATTATATTAAACATAAAATTAGAACTGTGATCTTCAAGCCTTTGAAGATCATCTTTGATTTTAAGGATCCCATTCCCCCGGACTTAACTCCTTTATTGACTATAATTGGGGTGAGTCACATTGCGTATGGGTTTACACCACACGGTAGCAAGTTAGTCAGGCGCACTTTTGAGAAATCACCCTACTTAGCGCATGATTTCATTCTTCTAGTACCACCTTATATAGTTCCGTTATCACCACTTTCTATGTTAAGTCAAAATGCACTACTAGTTGCCTCTCGCATTCTCATTTCACATCAGCACGTTAAGGAAGCGCTTTTCACACAAATGTCTTCTTATCAACTTACCGCTAACTTACATAAGAGAGTGACTCCCTATAAGGTTTTCGGTTTACTCTTGGTGCGTCTTGTCCCTAAATGGATGCCTTCGGGCACTAAAGAAACGTTGGCGATTTGGCGAGTTAGAACTTTTCGGATTTTTAATCATCTAGGAGAAACAACATTTCTATTGAAGTTAACCACTGAAAGGGGTAATTCCCCAAGTTTAAATGTTTCCAATTTCACGCTTTGTGTTTTTCCACCATTTGAAATATCTAACTCTACGTTTGGTGCCACTATATTTTCATTTGGGTTGGGGGGTGAGCTTGTTCTTGGATCGTTCTCTCCATTGGTCTCCAACGGAGGTACGTTGATTGTTGATGAAGAAATTTTTCCTCTTTCTTTGCCTAATGCATTTCCCAAGTACCGCAGGACAATCTTTTTGCTAGACAGGTTCAACTTTGGTGGTTTGCTCTCCTCTCCAAGCGGCAGTATTCAGCGTTCCATGATGCGATGGTGTAATCGTCCAGGCCCCGGTGACTCTTGGATCCCGGACTCGGCGATGGTTCTTTTGGATAATGTCCTTTGATGCTAGAACCTCCATGCTAACTCATCGGTGATGAGTTCTTTTGAGCGGGGGAGGATTGATGGCGGCAACCCCCAACGTGTCAAAGTTGAAAATGATGATGGCGACGGCGACGACGTTCTCCTACAGTTGAAGATGATGATGGCGACGGCGATGGTGACTTCCTACATGTTAAAGATTATGACAGCGACGGCGATTTGCTACATGATGAAGAAGAAGACTCTCAAATAATATTTAGTCTTTTATTTGCATTTTATTTTTCATCATGTTGTCTTAATGTTGAGAGTGTTTTTATTTTTATTTCTATTTGGGATGCCTATAGCCATGTTGAACTTGTAAGCCTATATATAGGCATGGACCTTCATATTTTTACTTAGTGAATGAAGAAAAATTAAAACCCTAAACCTCCTTGAGATTTCTCTCCTCTTGGCCGCCCCCCTCTCTTTCTTCCTCCCTTGGCATTCAGCCAACTCTCCATCTCCCTCCTTCTTCTTCTTGTCCGCCAGCCACCATATCCCCACGCCTTCTCGGTTTTCCTCCTCTTCCCCTCTCCCTTCTTCCTCTAGCAAAACCACACCCCCCGTTCCCTCACAAATCCGACCACCTCTCCTCCATAATAGCCGACCACCCCTTTCATCCATAAAAACCGACCACCCTCCTCTTGAAGATTTCGGCCAAGAGCAAGGCTCCTTCCTTGTGAGTTTTCCATTCCGGCGTGAAGCGACTAAAGTGGCCAAGTCTCTATCTGGTCGGCGCAACTCCGGCGGAGTCGTGGAAGAACGATCCCAGAAAGTGAATCGGAATCATCTATTCTGGTTGGGTAATGAGATCCTCTACTTTGTTTTGTGTGATTCCTATTATTTTAGAATTTCATTTCGGTGGAATACGTTTGCGTTATTTTTGAATCGTTGTTCGTTCGTGGTTTATCTTTCCGACTGCTTGTGTTGTTATTTTTAGTTGCTTAATATTCCGAGAGGTTTGGAGAGCCTCGCTTTCGTTTTGTTGGGAGAGATCTACATCTTTTGAACCGAAATTTTCGGTAGATCTCTTTTGGTACAACCATCGCTCGTTCGGGCCCAATATTGGCCCTTTTGCTTGAGAGAACGACGACCTATAGTCATTTGTTCGATCTTAAAACGGCGTGGCTACCGTACGATAGCGTTAACTTGATAAAGATGTCTAACGAGTGTGAAGCGTGACGAATGTGCGAGTGTAGGATTGAATTGTTGAGAGGCATATGTGACTAATTCGTAGATTTAACCCGCACCCAACGTGTTCTCTTAAATTCCCCATAGGAATTTCCCTTGTCATTTCGTGCCTGGTTTCCATTTAGGGAGTGGCCTACATCAACATGTAAGATAAGCCACCAAAACTTAATGAAAAGCCATGAATCTTGGGTAGTATGTTCATAGGGCAAATGAAAGGCTCTGGTGATTTTATTGGTAATTTTGGAACATTACACATAGTAATTCCTTTATAGTAAATGGAATTGCCCTTGTTAATCTTTTAATTATTATGATCACACTGTTTAAGATAAAGTTATGGAAATTGGGCAGAGAGTGTTTTAGGTCAATATGCTCATTCTTGAATTTTATTATAATTTTTAAATGTGTATTTTCAGTACTTTCTTCATAAGCTTTTAAGAATGCAATGGTATTCAAAATTTGATTCAGAGCTCAATAATGGTTTCAATATTGTGGAACTCATTTTAAGGTGAACTTAGGTCAATATACACTTGAATAAATTTTACCATATTTTTTAGGAGAATATTTACAGTAGTTGTTTCAATAATATAGGAATGAGGATTATTGTTTTAAATTAAAATATGAGCTCATTATTCAATGAAAAGTTTGGAAATTTTGTTAGAAGTGTTTTTAGGGCATATTAGCCATGTTTGAATTTTATTATAATTTTTGGAAGCTTATTTACAATATTTACTTCATTAGCTGTTAATTATGTGATTATGTTTAAAATTATGGACTAAGGCCCAAACCTTACTGAAAAATTGGAATACTTTGAATTTACTATTAAATAGTCACCTTTTATTTATCATAAATTTGTGGAGTATTTTGCATGCTTGAAAAAGGTACATCATTTTCAAACTAAGGTATTTGGATTTCTTAGGAAATTAAATAAATTATCAAGTAAATTAGGAAAATTATGACATTCTGGATTTAGGGTAAACATGTCATGGTAGACCCCCAATAATTATTATAAGAATACTGGATGATAATTTTGAGTACCTCCCATTGTATACATCATATAGCTTAGGATGGTCTGAGCGTAGTAAAACAGCAGAAAATCGTAATAACATGTGGCATGGTCGTAGTGAGATGGGATTATGTTTACTGATTTTGGAAAGTGGATTGGAGTATACCATTGGAAGATTGGAAGAGTAGGATTTTAGAGTGTCCTAAGATTAGGTGGTACTCGGGATCGACGAAAGATCGTCTATCTTGTAAAGAGGTAGACAGGGTCAAAACTCATTAGGGTTAAAACCAGTGCAATACAAAAGGGATCGGGAATTGGGTAGTAACAAATAATAATAAGTGCCTTGTGAAAGGGAGCTTTTGGCTTCAGCCCATCGTAGTTCCTAGTGCCCTTTGAGAGCCCTTCACGGGGTATGCCGTGGGCAGCCCTGGGCTAACCTAAACTGTAGGCAAACTAAATTGCAAGAGTAACTAGCATAATTAGGGATTCACTTTCACTCAACTCGATGTATCCGGATGTTAGGTTGGGTCACACAGGCAGTAGGCTCGGTGGTTTGGTGATGGGCAGGTTGGCCCGATGAGCTTTGGCCTGGTTGTTTGTTGTGACGGACGGGATGGTTTATGGAGCTTTGGCTCGGTAAGTGATACATAAGGTTGCATGTACATAAAGTATAAGGTGGTTTGTCTTCAGTATTGGAGGGTCGATGCACCGATGCCAATACGTCTACTCGGCAAGTGTGGTTTAGCACTTCGCCATATAAAGTCCGGTGCGCCAGCCGGCAAGAGTACGCAGGAGCTCTACTTAGTGCACCAACATCGAGACATACGATAGGTCTGACTGGTAGTGCAATTACCGGTTTATAGGTGGGAAAGGCCCAACCCACCGCTTTCGTTTGCCACTACAGAGGTATCCTGGGAGGTTAGGCTCTAGAGAGCGGGAACTAAAGGTCTGTGTACACATAGTCGAGTGGGTGAGTTGCACTTGCATGTTCACATCATGGCATACTTGCATATCATAACATAACCATTGCATATAACCCTGATACCTATTGTATAAAGTGGTATGGGACGCTTTATACAATAGGCCCTTCAAAATGACCCCTTGGTTTATAAGTTCGCGTGAGCATGCTTATAAGTTAAGGTTTTTATTCAGTAAATATATATGTATGCTTGCTTGAAAACCGACACCCTATCCTATAAATTGGTATGAGACTGTTTATACGATAGGATCCCTACAGAAGATCCCTTAGCTTATGTGATTTCATATAAGTTAAGGTTACATATTATATATTCAGTCTTTCTTACTTCCATTACTGTCACATGTACTCTTAAAATTGCTAGATTAGTTCCGTCGTCACCTGTTATTTGTTATTCTCCACCTTCATTTTCTCTCCTTTCCTCCTCCCCGCTCAGTGCCTAGGATCCATGGGGGAATGGCAAGGGATGATAGGACTTAGTCTTTTAGACTAATGGTTTTTGAACCACATCATTTTAGGGGACCGTGGAGCCCAGCATGGAGGAGCAGCCCCGGAGGTCGGCACGCTTGGAGATGGGATAGTCTTGTACCGGAGTTAAGACAGCTGGGACTGTGAGTCCCGATCGCTAGTAGTTATTTTAGTTTTGCTTCCACGATGAGAGATATGTAGTGAGGACATTGATGTACCAGGCATGAGCCCAAGTTTCTGTACTTTTATTATATCTGTGGACACTCCCTTCGTGGAGAATATTTATTATACATGTGATTCTGGTGGACTTGTTGAGTTTCATTCTTACTCTTATAGTTTTGCTACATTTTCTGCGATCGATATGGCCGGCAGGATCGACATTTTGTAGTGACGACCTTCCCGGGCGTGAAGGTTTCACCGCAGAGCGGCGGTTCTGGGCCTAAAACCCCGGTGGTGTAAAAAGAAAAAAAAGGGGTCTTACACTTTTTCTCTTCTTCTCTCCTCCATTTGGTTCACTGGACACTCTAAGATGAAGTGTTCAGGCTTCTTGCAAGCAAAACAAACAACTTCTTTAGTTGGTGTTTTGTCATACTTGGGCTTGTATTCTTGCCATGATGACATTCTTCTGAAATCCCTCTTGCCTATCTTGTAAAATCTCTTGACTAAGAGACTCAAGAATTCTTCATTTGCTGTTGGGGCTTCTGATTCTTCATTTGCTTTGAATGTAATACTTTGCTCCTTTCTGCCTAATGAAGGAGTCTTCTGCTCTGCAGCCTCTCTGGACTTTATCAATTACTGATAAGACTTGAGCTTTACAAGTAGAGATTCAGTGGAGATCTCATTTAGACTTCTGGCTTCCTTGATAAGACAGATTCTTGAATCCCATGAGCTGGGGAAGCACATGAGGCTTTTGTCATTAACTTCTGTCTGGGTGATGTCTTTGTCCAAATCTTTAACTCATTGATGATTGAGCTCAGTCTGTTGTACATGTCACAAACAGACTCTGATTCATCCTTTTTGAAGTTCGCATATTATGAGATGAGATAGGATCTCCTATCCTTTCTCTCATCTGCTAAACCAGCAACCACTTGGTTAAGGGAATCCCAGATAGACTTGGCTGATGTGCACTCAGCCACCTTTTAGAAGATGTCATCAGACATTGTCTGAGCCAGAATATTCAAGGACTTTATATTTGCTATTTTGGCTTTTTTCTGAGCATCTGTCTACTCAGGTGGTGGAACAGCATGTATGTTGGAACTAGCAGTAGTCGTTGCCACTGGAACTGGTGGTCCTGTCAAAATTGAATTAAAGATATACTCATCAATTGAATTCATATACAGCTTGATTCTTTCCTTCCAGATAGAAAACTTATTTAAGTTGCAAAAGTGAGGTCTGGTGCTTGCATAGTCTTTATTTTGTGCCATTTTTTGATAACAGAAAAACTAGGAAAAGAAAATTAGATCTAGCAAGGATATTTTGGTTCAAGTGTTAGCTTGTACAACCAAAGGAAACCCCCTATGATACCAATTTAAAGATGGGGGTTAGACCTAATTTACTCTAGAGGGGGGCGGGGTGAATAGAGTAATTAAAACTTTGGCTGTTTTCAAGATTTATATTAGAGTAAAAATAGGTGATACTAATAATATAGAAGGAAATAAAAAAAACAGGTTATACTAATCTATCTATCACAATACAGCAAGAACAGAAAGAAAATGAACACACACACACAACACAAGAATTTTATAATGGTTCCCCAACCTGGGTACATCCACTCTTCTACCACCCTTGTAGGAATCCACTATCAGGTTTTTGATCAGGTGACTGCCACCATAAGATCTATTTCCAGGGAGATCTCACAACCCTTTAGGCTTTTGATCAGGTGCCCAAAAACCAACAATAAACTTTTGAAGGGAGTTAATTGACCCTTTATACAGGAGGTGAGAGGAGGGGTGATGAGGTCTTCTCTTTTCTCTAAACAGCAGAGAAGACTTGTGGATTCTGTAATTGTTAAGACTCCTTCTGAAATGTAGAATTTGTTCAGAAAGATGGAGCCTTGCTCAGGGTGTAGGTCTTCAGCCTTGTCTGAAAATAATCCTGCAACTTTCTGACTGATTTAGGATGTACTGTCCTTGAATGTTCCTGGAGGAGATGGTTGAAGAAGACACTTGATAGTGATGGATGTTCTTCTTCAGTCTTCAGAATTGACAAGGAAGAAAATAGAATGTTTTCTGCACTGGGAGAGAGTTCTGAATGTTCAGTATATATCTCTGTATATTCTTGTGTGTTGTATATTCTCTTCTAATGTCTGGCTGAGTGTGTATCCGACTGAAAATATAAAATTACTTTTATATTCTTAGTCAATAATTTCTCCTTTGAAATTTGAATTGCTGGCATTAATTGCTGATTGCCCTGGAGAAAGAAACGGCTGGAATATTGACTTAAATGAGTTTCCCCAACTGTCCCTAATAAAATAAGCAAGTAAATAACCTAATGAAGACCATAATTAATGCTGCCAATAATGGCTATATTCATGGGAATATAAGCATTAATTACTCAAGAATATTACTGCTAAATAATATAGAAAGTAAGGGACAGAAGTAAGGAAAACTTCTCTTTCTTGCTCGGGACAGAATTCGTCGACCTCTTAACGGAATTAGTCGACCGGAGTTCCAAGTTTATCGACCTGAGAATTCCTGTTCGTCGACCTGAGCTCTGCAAACTGCATACTGAGAATAACTTGCCAATTCTGTGCTCTGAGTTCATCGAGTTGAGAATCTGTCTGAAAGAATCGATCGTCGAACTGAGCTCGAATATCGTCGAGCTCAACTCAAAGAAATACATCTGAGTTCGTCGATCGTCGAGCTGAGTTCGAAGAACTTCGAACTGATCATTTTGATCTCTGAATCTTCTAAGTCTTGAATCTACTGAGGTCCTGTATTGGCTGGTCCATGAAGATTGAACCCAAAGACTAGCCTAAACTCTAGGACTACTAGACTTGACCCTGGCTATACAATGTAGGTCAAACTCAACCTAATTTAGTGAACCTAGACCAAATCCAACTAGGGATCCAATAAAATCTAACGATACTTGCCGAATTCGTCAAAAATACTAGTCAATACCAGATGAGTTCATCGAGTAAATTTGATTTTACTTCTCTGGATTTTCTAAGTGAAATTCGTTGACTATCACTAGGTCAAGTGTCGATAGCGTCGAGTTAGATTGCCGATATTAGTCTGTTGGTACCCTAGTTTGGATTTGAGTTCTGTCCTCTCCTTCTGTCTCTTGACCCAAGATTTATCTATGGTCAAAGGTTAGTTATTTAGTTAGTTTGCTGTAGATTTAGAGTTTTCACTTTTCCAGATGAAAACTTGGTTAAGTTGTTTTTTGTTCGACTATGGTCGAACGCCGCTCGACTATCGTCTATCGACTGGTCGACGATCGTCTATCAGTTGTTCGACGTTTGTCTGTCAGCAGATCGTCTTTCTCTGAGTTAGTTCAACTCTTGTTAGCTCGACGTTCTGTGAAATCTGCCACGCCGATCGTCGAACCCCGCTCGACGTCTTTTGACAAGACAGATTTCTTGATAGTTCGACTATCTGCTTATATAGTTCAACTATCTGATAGTTCGACTATCTGTTTGATAGGTCGACTATCTGTTTTCTTTGATAGTTCGACTATCTGTTTGAAAGGTTGACTATCTGTCTTCTTTGATAGTTCGACTATCTGTTTTTCTTGATAGTTCGACTATCTGCTTGGATAGTTCAACTATCTGATAGTTCGACTATCTGTTTGATAGGTCAACTATCTGTGTTGCTTGATAGTTCGACTATCTGTCTTGATAGGTCGACTATCTGTTGTGTTTGATAGTTCGACTATCTGCTTGGATAGTTCAACTATCTGATAGTTCGACTATCTGTTTGATAGGTCGACTATCTATTTTCTTTGATAGTTCGACTATCTGTTTGATAGGTCGACTATATGTTTTGTGTGATAGTTCGACTATCTGTTTGATAGGTCGACTATCTGTTTTGCTTGATAGCTCGACTATCTGTCTTGATAGGTCGACTATCTGATAGCTCGACTATCTGTTCTGATAGGTCGACTATCTGCTGTGGTAGTTCGACTATCTTCTTTGGTAGTTCGACTATCTATATCGTTCGACTATCTGTTTGATAGGTCGATGATCTCTGTGCTTCGGTCGACGATCTCCGAGGGTCGTTCGACGTTTTGCTGTATGTCTTTAATAATTTTGTCCTCTTCTATTTTATGATTTATTTCATATTTATTTAGCATATTATTTCTATTAATTTATGACATTATTTCCATGAAATATCTGCTCCATTCCTTATGCATGAGCCAATCTTTATCTGACAAAGTGTTTTGTCTTATTAGTTGAAATATATTTTCTGCTTTATCTGCCAGGCTGTCCTTTATAGCCGTTAGACTCAGAAAGTCTTTTCTGGCTGTAAAGAGTTCTTTCTGATGTGACCTTTTTCTAGCCCCTTCTTATCTGATTGGTTAAGCAGCTTCTTAGAAAGCTTTATCCTCTTATAGTATGTTTGTCTGCAGGATTTGTTTTTGCTTTATGCTATTTGCAGCCCAGATTGCTGATTCCAGAAGAAGATAAAGATTCAAACTCAAATTAAAGCCGTTGCAAAGGCACATATAAAAAGAGCTTCTTTTGAAAGAAGAACTAATACACAGAACCCGGAACACATATACTGAGCAGCATAGAAAAAGAGAAAAAGCAAGAAAGTTCTACAGCTCTCAGAATTTCATATTCACCTGAGAAGATCAAAGCTCTTCTGCATTCTTCTTCATCCTGAGTTCATCCTGCTTACAGGAAGACTTTCACTCAGAGGCCTTTAAAAGAAGAAGAAGAAGAAAGGAAGCTGTTTGAAGAAGAACAATCATTCAACAATCAAGAATCTTCTTCAAGCTTCTCCTTCAGAACCTCAAGACAATTCTTTGTCTTAGTTCAGAAGAGTTCCTGCACCCTGAAGCAAGAATCCTTCCTGGATATTCTCTAAGCCAGGTGGAGCCTTGATTCTTTAGAGCTATCTAGCTCTGTGCAATCCACTAGCTTCTCTAATTTGTTTAATAATAGAGAAGAAGCCTTAACTCTCTCAACCTCCTGTATAAAGGGTTATTACTCCCTTCAAAAGTGAACTCTTGGTGGCAGGACACCTGATCAAAAACCTGTGTTGGATATTGAGCTCCTGATCAAAAGCTCAAAGGGTCTACTTGATCTACCTAAAGCAGATCAGTTGGTGGCAGGGCACCTGAACAAAAACCTGTAGTGGATTCCTACCAGGGTGGTAGAAGAGAGGACGTACCTATTGAGAGGGAACCACTATAAATTCCTTGTGTCGTCTGTGTTGCTCATTTAATTTATTGCACTGTGGCTGTGAATAGAAATAACTAGGATTGCTAGTTGCTGTGTTAGGACCCAAGCTTAACTGTAATTACAGTTAGCTCTCTCTTGTGCACTACACTTTGTGTTAGGCTCTAGGGTTATCAATATCTATAAACTAATTCCGCAAATTAACTCTAAGGGAGTTGAGTAGGGTATCATAATTTTTGAATACTCTATTCACCCCCCCCCCCTCTCTAGAGTTGTATCTACCCTCACTTTCAATTGGTAT
This sequence comes from Platanthera zijinensis, assembly GCA_039513925.1. Lineage (NCBI taxonomy): Eukaryota > Viridiplantae > Streptophyta > Magnoliopsida > Asparagales > Orchidaceae > Platanthera > Platanthera zijinensis. The sequence continues at coordinate 105,786,177 of CM077079.1, read as the reverse complement.
CAGAGGGAGGTTGACTGACTGTATAGGCTAACACCTAAGTCACAAGATCCTGATAGATACCAAGGTTATAGATATTCACTTCATGGTCCAGTCCAAGGATTACTCTAGCACCAGACCTCCAGCATGCAACTTAGCTAAGTTTAGCATCTGGAAGGCAAGGATTAAGTTATATATGAACTCTATTGATGAGAGTATTTTTGCTTCTATTTTGACAGGACCACCAAGAGCACCTGCTGCAGCTACTGCTTCATCATCAACTGATATAAGTGCAGTGCCTCCTCCAGATTACAACGATGAATACAAAAAGGCAAAGATAGCAGATGCCAAAGCAATGAATATTCTGGATCAGAAAATGTCTGATGAAGTATTCCAGAAAGTTGTTGACGGCTCCTCAGCAAAAGCAATGTGGGATACACTGAACCAGATTGTAGCTGGTTCAGCTGATGAAAGGAAGGACAGAAGGTCCAACCTTATCTCCCAGTATGAAAACTTCAAGAAAACTGATGCTGAATCAGTTGAAGCAATGTACACCCGGCTTAGCTCAATCATCAATGAGCTGAGGACTCTTGACAAGGATATATCATTGACAGAGGTCAATGATAAGATTCTTATGTGCTTCCCTAGCACATGGGATCTGAGGATCTGGCCTATCAAGGAGTCCAGAAGTACAAATGAAATCTCAACAGAAACTCTCCTTGGCAAGCTCAAGTCTTTTGAGCAAGTGCTGAAGACTAGGGAAGCTGAGGCTGAAGCAAAGACTCCAACTCCAACAAGAAAAGAGCAATCTCTTGCTCTCAAAGCTACTGAAGCTTCTGAAGGAAGCCAATCTAATGAGGAACTGATGGCACTCTTTGCCAAGAGGTTTCTCAAGATGGGAAGGAAAGACTTCAGAAAGAAATCTTCAAGATATGAAGATAAACCAAGGTATGATCGTTCTCCGGCTAAAGAAATAATTTGCTATGGTTGCAGGAAGCCTGGACACATTCTACCAGAGTGTCCAGAGGAAAAGAATAAAGAGAAAAGGAAGGAAAAAGAACAGCACAGGAAGTATTCCAAGCCCTCCTCCTACAAAAACAAAAAGAAGGAGAGAGGTTTCGTTGCTGAAACCTGGAGCGATTCTGATGAGGAATCTTCCTCCTCAAGCTTCAGTGAGGATGAGGAAGAAAAGAAGGCAAAGGAAGTTTGCCTGATGGCAATTGATGCCTGCAGCAATCACTCAGCTGCAGAGAGTTCAGATTCTGATGAAGAAATGCCAACAGAAGATGTGGTATTGTCTTCTTACGATTTTACATCTGCTGAATTTAAATCAGATTTTAAATCTTTGTGTTTAGATTTAATTAGTTTTGAAAAGGAAATTAAGGAACTTAGAAATAAGCTTGCTGAATCTGAATTTATCTCTAATGAAAACATTAGGTTAACAACAGAACTCAATAATTTTAGTGAAGAAATAAAATTCCTTAAGAATGAACTAGCAAAGTCTAAGAGATTGGAAGAATCATTAAATGGTAGAAGCCTTAAGTTGCTTGAAATAACCAACATGTCAAACACTAGGTCAGGCAATAATAAGCTAGGCTTAGGAGCTTCATCATGTGAACCCCCAATTATTCTTAAAAATCATCTTTCAACTCCAGTGAAGTTTATCTCAGCTGATGGGATAAAGAACACTGAGCAAGTAAGACAAGTTAATCAAGCCTTAAACAAAGCTAAGAGAGAAAAGAGGAAACAAAAATTTAAGGAAATACAAAAAGCGTCGAATGCTGCTCGATGATCGCATGCTCAATGGTCGAACGAAGCTCGACGATCTGTGCATCCATCGTCGAACGCCGATCGACGTTTTCAACATGAATTTCAAAATTATAATCAGAACCCTAGAAACCTGAATATGAATAGAAACCCTAGGTTTGTGGACCCATTAACTGCATGGAGCATCCCACCTAGGAGATCTTACCCTTTAGGTTATAAACCCTAACCTGCTTATTCTTTTATTTCTAGTTTTCATTATGTGAAGAATAATGGACCCAAGGTTACCTGGGTCCACAATGTTTAACTTAACTCACTACAAGTGAAGACCTATCCTATCACTCAGGACAAGTGGTATTTGGATAGTGGTTGCTCCAAACATATGACAGGGAATAGAGAAAATCTGTCAAAGTTCAAGGCCAAGCTTGGACTAAAGGTGATCTTTGGGGATTCTAGCTGTGGTCAAACTGAAGGATATGGTAGGATTACCATTGGAGCTGTAACTTTCAAAAGGATTGCATATGTAACTGGACTGAAGCATAATCTTATCTCGGTAAGTCAGTTATGTGATGCAGGATATCAGGTATCATTCACTAACACTCTTTACAATATTACTTTAAATAGTAATGTTGTGTTAGTAGGCATTAGACAAGGTAATATTTATTTAGTAGATTTTAATTCAACCCATTCTGAAATCTGCTTATTTTATGAAGTAAGAAATAACAACACCTTATGGCATAAAAGGCTTAGCCATGTTAACCTCAAGAACATATCTAGGTTATCTAAATACAACCTTGTTAGAGGTTTACCTTCTTGCCCCTACAAGAAGGAGAGCCTATGCAAGGCTTGTCAATTAGGCAAGCAAACCAAGAATTCATTTAAGTCAGTAAATAAAAGTGATTCACCTAGAATCCTGTATTTATTACATTTGGACCTTTTTGGCCCAATAAATGTACAGAGTCTAAGAGGGAAGTATTACACTTTAGTAATTGTAGACGACTTCTCTAGGTTCACTTGGGTGTTCTTTTTGAGAACTAAGGCTGATAACTTCAAAGCCCTTACAGATTTTCTATTATGTGTGCAGACTGAGTACTCTACTTATGTGGCCTTGATCAGAAGTGATCATGGTACTGAGTTTGACTCTCTTCTCATGCAAGAACTCTGTGAGAGAGAAGTTATCAAACATAGCTTCTCAGCTCCTAGAACTCCCCAACAAAATGGGGTAGTAGAAAGGAAAAAATAGAACTCTGATTGAAGCTGCTGGTACATTATTGGCAGATGCTAACATGCCTCTTTCCTATTGGGCAGAAGCTGTTAGCACAGCTAATTATGTGCTGAACATAAGTCTTATACACAAGCTTAAGTGTAAAACTCCTTATGAGTTGCTTAAAGGAAAGAAACCTAAAATAAATTATTTTAGAGTTTTTGGCTGTGTAGTTTAGATTCATAACAATAATAAAGAATACCTTAGAAAGTTTGAAGCAAAAGCTTCAATGTGAATTTTTCTTGGATATTCCCAAGTAAGCAAAGCTTATAGGGTATTTAATAAATCATCTTCTAAAATTGAGGAATCTGTGTATGTGTCTTTTGATGAATCTCAGATGTTTTACAAGGAGAAGGAAACTTCCGCTTCCTCAAGTTCATTGTAGGTACCAGAATCTAGTAAAGATGTCACTCAAGAGATTCTCCATCTTTCAACTCTTCATATCACTGAATCAGATAGTGATGAAGACTTTGCAGAAGCTATTGCTGTACCACCAATAGTAGATCAAATTCCTCCTGAGGAATTAATCCCAACTATTGCTAAAGATCACATCCCACCTGCTGATGTTATCACACTTAGAGATCATCCTACATCTCAAGTGATTGGAGACGTATCAGCTGGTGTTCAAACAAGACATCAATTAAGACAGGATGTGATGCATGCTTGTTTCCTTTCACAGATTGAGACCCTCACCATTAAAGATGCTGAGCTAGATCCCCACTGGATCATTGCTATGCAAGAGGAACTAAATCAGTTTGAAAGATGTAAAGTGTGGACTTTGGTTCCAAGACCTAAAGGCCAACTGATCATAGGCACCAAGTGGGTGTTTAGAAACAAGTTGGATGCAAATGGAATCATTGTAAGGAACAAAGCTAGGCTTGTAGCTCAGGGCTACAGATAGGAGGAAGGTATAGATTATGACCAAACCTTTGCTCGTGTTGCAAGGCTAGAGGAAATAAGGATCTTTCTAGCCTATGCAGCCTATATGAAGTTTAAGGTCTTTCAGATGGATGTCAAAAGTGCCTTTCTAAATGGTGAGCTAAAGGAAGAGGTATTTATTGAACAGCCACCTGGGTTTGTTTCTTCAACTCAGCCCTCACATGTTTTCAAGTTGCAAAAAGCTCTTTATGGACTCAAACAAGCACCCAGAGCCTGGTGTGAGACTCTAGCTAGTTTCCTGTTAGAGCACAACTTTGTTAGGGGAGTAGTTGATAGAACCCTTTTCGTCAAGCACCATAAGGACACAATCCTGTTAGTTCAAGTGTATGTAGACGATATTATTTTTGGTTCCACTGATCCCAAACTGTGCAAAAAGTTCTCTGACTTGATGCATTCTAAGTTTGAGATGAGTAGTATGAGTGAGCTGTCTTACTTTCTTGGTCTCCAAGTAAAGCAAGATGCTGATGGCATCTTCATCTCCCAATCCAAATATGCCAAGGAATTGGTAAAGAAGTTTGGGATGGCTGATGCTTCAGCAATGCATACACCTATGGCTACTAATGTAGTTATAGATTCTGATGATCAGGGAAAGCCTGTTGATCAAAAGAATTATAGGGCCATTGTTGGTTCCCTATTGTATTTAACTGCAAGTAGGCCAGATATAATGTTTGCTATATGCCTATGTGGTAGGTTCCAGGTCAACCCCAAGGAATCTCATCTGATTCTTCTCAAGAGAATCTTGAGATACCTGAAGGGATGTCCAAATCTAGGACTATGGTACCCAGTTGAGTCAGAATTTGAGTTAATTGGATACTCTGATTCTGATTATGCTGGCTGTAGAGTTGATAGGAAAAGTACCTCAGAAACTTGCCAGTTCCTGGGAGAGAGATTGTCTCTTGGTTCTGTAAGAAGCAGGCTTCTGTCTCAACTTCAACTACAGAGGCTGAATATATAGCAGTTGCTAGTTGTTGTTCACAGATCCTGTGGATTCAAAACCAGCTTTTGGATTATGGGTACACACACAAGAACATAAAAATCATGTGTGATAGTACCAATGCTATCTCAATTGCACAAAATCCTGTGCACCACTCTAGAACCAAGCACATTGAGATTAGACACCATTTCCTGAGAGATTGTGTGGAAAAGAACAAGATCAGCCTTGAGTTCATATCCACTGACCTTCAGAGAGGTGATATTTTCACCAAGCCCTTAGATGAACAGAAGCATCTGTTCTTTTTGGTTCAACTAGGCATGATTAATGGAAAAGACTAAGTGTGACGTCTGCCTGTGTTGAAACCTGTTTGAAGATCGTCGAACGACGTTCGATGATAGTTGATCGAATCAAGCCTATCGTCGACCTATGGTTGATGATAGCTTATCTGCTTGAAGATCGTCGACCAACGTTCGAAGATCATCGAACAGGTCGAGCCTATCGTCGATCTATGGTTGACGACAACTTGTTGTTTGTGAAGACAGAAATAGTCGAACGATGGATCGACTACTCTGCTTCAGGAACGATCGTTGAACTACCGTTTGACCATCATCTCCAGTATCTTTTAAAATAGATCGACTATTGCTGTTTTAATATAAAACCGATGGTCGACCTAGGTTAATAGATCGTTCTTTTTATCGTCGACGGAGTGCGTCTTCTCGCATTTCGTCTTTCTGCTTGCTCCCTGTCTCGTGATTTCTGCCGTTTCGCCTTCGCTGTCTCTCTCTCATCTTCTCCAACCCCTTCGATGGCGATTACTCTAGCCCTCCTGTCCGTGGTAAAGTTCAATGCTGGTTTCAGTGTGGACTTTGACTCTTTCAGCTGCTGCGAGTCTGCAATATTGGAAATCCTCAACTATGCAAAGATCAAGGATTGGAAAAGCTCATGTCAACAAGAATAAAGATAAACATTCCCGAGATTAAAGAATGGGCGTTCACTTCATCCTCAAATGACGACTCTATGACCGGAACGATAGGCGGACAAGAGGTAATTTTGACTCCCGCCGTTTTAACTGAAATTTTTGGATTATTGAATGGGGAAGAAGATTATGAACAAGATACCCCTGAGTTTGGGAGAATGTTGACTGAATTAGGGCATGCCGACGGCATTCCTTCTAAGCTGCTAAAGGTGAATTTTCCATTGAAGATTAATTTCCTTGCTGAACTAGTCGGAAAAGTGCTACTGGGAAAGCACTCTGCCCATGATAATATTACCAGGCAACATTTTGCCCTGATGTGTGCCATCATAAACAAGAAGCAGATTAACTGGGCAGGAGTTTTGTTTGATTTAATAAGGAAAAAGAATAGTGAGAGAGGAAGTTGTCTACCTAAATCACCTAGAGGGGGGTGAATAGGTGAGATGTGCGTCTATTTGCGAAATAAAAAATTAAGGAACCAGCACAGCACAATACCAAGAAATCACAGACGACAAAAGATTTATAGTGGTTCCCCAACCTTGGGTACGTCCACTTTCCTCACCAATCTAGTAAACCACTAGACTTGGCTACTCCACTATCTCGGATCAAAACGATCCTACACCTCGGAACAACGTTCCTACAAAAACTCGATCCAAACCGGATCTACACTCGGAAGATAAAACTTCCTACAAGTCTCGGAGAAAAAGCTCCTACACAATAATTTGTTTTAAAAAAATGCAAACAATAATGATCTCAGATCTGGATCTTGACAGTCTTCTTCCTTAAGAACTTTGGCTTGATCAGAAAAGTTGAAGACGACTTGAGAGAGATCCACAAATCTGAAAAACTGAATCACCTCGATCGAGAGAGTAGATCTAGAATCTTTAAAGCGCGGCGAGATCGAGTGATTTACTTGCGTCTGGATCGCTGAAGAATCAGAGTTGCAAACAGAGATCGGAGATCGTCGATCCAGAGCTTCTTCCGTGAACGTTAATGGCGGCGGCGACGACTTGAAGAATTAGGGTTCACGGGATTGTTCTCTTTCTCTTTCTTAAAATAATAATCTCTGAAGGAATTGATTATTAGTCAAATCTTAAATGACTTATTTATAGGTAGACTCCAACGGTCATAAGAGTAATTAAAGATGACACGTGGACCTATCGGATCAATTCGAGATGACCAGCGATATTGACTTAGAGAATTTCAGGAAAGATTTGAACAGACATACTCGAGTCATAGAAGATACATACTCGAGTATTAGATGGTATATACTCGAGTGGAAAAGATTGGCATACTCGAGTAAGAGAAGGGAAAACTACTCGAGTGATTTAGAGATCAACACTCGAGTGATTAACGAACTACTCGAGTATGAGAGTAGATACTCGAGTGAAAACACTTAGAAAAATTTCAGATAAAGTGTGAATAAATACTCGAGTACAAGAGTTGCAGATACTCGAGTGAGAGAAAAAGAACTACTCGAGTATATTAGGAGAACTACTCGAGTGAGGGGAAAGTGAACTACTCGAGTATCTTAGAACAACTACTCGAGTAAACATTGACTTACTCGATTATAAAAAATAACTACTCGAGTACAGAGTCACTTACTCGAGTATATAGGGAACTACTCGAGTATGTGTACTTAGAATATTTCTGAAATGGGAAGAACATAACTACTCGAGTATAAACAAGGCACTTACTCGAGTAACTAACCAACCACTCGAGTACAAGTTATCACTTACTCGAGTGAATACAATCTACTCGAGTATGTAAACCAACTTACTTGAGTACAGACCCACTTACTCTAGTATACTAGAGAAGTACTCGAGTATGTGGACTTAGAAAATTTCTGGATTAAGAACAGAAGGATTTACTCGAGTATAAGAAATGATCTACTCGAGTGATTGACTATCTACTCAAGTATAAACTTATCTACACGAGTATATAGAGTCTACACGAGTATGTCTAAGGATCTACTCGAGTATTAAGTCACTTACTCGAGTATATGAAGGGTACTACTCGAGTATGTGGACTTAGAAAAATTTCTTCTGAAAAACATCCTTCAATACTTGAGTCCACCATTCCAAGTGCATGTAGGAAGTGTATCCCAATAGAGAGGCTATACATGGGCCAACACTTTGGATCACATAATGAGGGATTACATTGTATGGTCCTGTGTTTGGTGACCCATTATAGACTGACATTGGTCTACACTTGGCATTAAGGAGCTGCACACATACAACTTAAACACAGCATCAAATACACCTTAATTCATCTTAGTTCAAGGTCTGACCATCTACAAATCTGAGGTATTGTGGAGACAAATCCCAACAATCTCCCCCTATTTGTAGATGTCAGCATTCTCTATACTAAGGTGAATTATTCAGAGTAAAAAGAACAATACACATATACTTAAAAATAAGCTAAAGCAGGATAATTAATGAAATAGCCATAATCAGGATCAATTATATATATAGAGTTGTTTTTAACAAAAAGAATCCATTTCCACATTCTCTTTACTCAAGAGGGTCCTTCCTTATGCATCCTTTCTCTCTTCAGCTCTTGCCTCTCTAGGTAACTGAATGGCTTGGGAAAATAAGTTCTGGGCCTAGGAGGAGCAGCTGGATTATTGTGCCCCAATTCCTGTCATGAAGTCTGATTTTGATTTGGGACACTTCATAGGCTTTCCATTCTGAATGACTGTAAAACTAGTCTCTGTTCTCACCAAGATCTGTAACTAACTTCAGGGTATCAAGGATTAGGGATTTGGAGGTTGGACTCCAAACTTCAGAATGAATAATTGGTGGTCTGCTTTCAAAAGCTAGGGCAGGATCTCTATTGGGTGCAGAACGACTGGCAGAAGCACCTTCACCACATTTTCTCTTCTTCCTTGGAGCTGGAATTTCATCTTGCCACAAATCAGTATAGGTGAGAGGGGGCTCAGTCACATCACCCTCAGGTCTAGGTGAGAAGGCTGGCACACCTTCTGGAATGGCTGCCTGGGCTGGAGCATCTGTAGGAGGTTGTGCTTCAAGAGGATTTAAGAAGTGTGGAATGATGGCAGGGTTGAGCTGGGCATTAGGGAAATTCATGTTGTGCAGCCAAACAGTAGTGTCATAGGTATAGAATTTCACAGACTGGAGCTGGGAGAGAATATCTGCTTTAATTTCTTTTACAAGACCATCCACAGTAGCTTGAGCTTGGTTAGATAGTGTTTCAACTTGTTCTTTTACAACTGCTTGAGCTTGCTCAGATAGTTTTTCCACTTGTTCTTTTACTATCTTCTCCCCCTTGGTGATATCTACAGATAGCTGACCTATAGCTTCATCCCTGAACTTGCCAACTTCTTCACAAATTTTCATAAGATTGGCCTCAGCACGCTTGTCCAACTGGATCTGATTATTGGCAACAGTTTCTTGTTGATTTCTCAGTTCACCTATGCTTGTGATAGTGTGATCTATGGCCTTTCCACCTAGCTGGAACAATCTTTTTAGCTCATCAGTATTGGCCTGGATTTATGCAAAGCCTCTACTCATCTCTTGTTCAAGAGTAGTGACTTTGTTATTGACTGATGCTAGAGATTCATCAAAGTACTTTCTCTGTGCAAGGAGCAACTGTTCAATTTGACTTACCACAACTGAGGGAGAAGGGGCTGAGGTTGGTGCAGGAACTGAAGGAGCAAGAGCATGAGCAGTCCAAGGAGGAATTTCTGTAAGAACTATTGATCTTGCAGCTCTCTTGAAAGATTCTATTTCAACAGTTTCTTCTGTATTAAGGAAAGATGGCATGGAGAAATCCAAAGTCCTCAGAGGTGCCTCCACAGGATCTGGAGACATTGCCTCATCATCAGACAAGAGAATATGATCAGATTTGCTGGGCTCACTATCAGGAGACTTGGCAGGAGACTGGACTGGAGTCTGAGCTGGAGTCTGAGCTGGAGTCTGTACAGGAGATGGAACTGGGGACTGAATGGGAGACTTGGCAGCTGATCCACTCTGAAAAAGAGGAGCATCTGAGCTGAGCTCATCAATGAATCTGTTTATATCTTCAGCTGTAGACAGTAAAGCTATTGTATCTGGAATCTCTGAGTCAGGAATTGCTGATTGAGGATCTGCTGGAGGAGGAGAGACTGGAGGAGTTGAAACTCTTACCTCTGCTAGTTCTGGAATCACTGATTCTGAAGAAACTTGATGCTGAGGAAGAGAAGAGGCAGGCTCCCCCTCAACTATTGCACCAGAGGTAGCAGTAGTTTGATGTAGAGGAGGAGATGGAATCCTGTCTTCAGGTAAACTGGTTTCTTGGTGAGTTTCTGAGATGGCATCAGCCTTTGAAGCTTGGGCAGAATTCAGGATCTTGATGTCATACCTCTGTATGGAAGAGATGGAAACTTTCTTCATGTGGTGAAGAGGAGTCCCTTTGGATAAGTCAAACACTGTAGGATTAATCTCATGGAGGAGGAGTGAGATAATCCTAGCATAACTTGGATGTTTCACGCTCTCTCGGATCTTATCCAGTATCATCATTCCGAACTGGAATTTCTTTCTGCAGACTATGGCTTGCATAACGTCGAATAAATTTTGGGATATATCTCTTATGGAGTATGTCTTGCACCACAGGACTTTGGCGATGACATCAACTAGAAACTTGCCTTCTGAATTGAACAAAGACCGATTCAAGGTTTCACCTCCACCTTCAGGATCTCTACCACAGAATAGGGAAGTACGGTCGGCATCTTCCTTTTCTAGGTCGTCTTCTTCGTCAACCACGGGCATCCGAAGCAGAGTGGCGACTGAAGTTTTATCCAACCGAATCTCAAGTCCTTTTACCTTTGATTTCAGAATTGTGCCATTACGTCTAACCTTCAGATTTCTGTAAAATTCTTCAACATCAGGAAGCAGGAGACGGCAGGGTTCTTGAAGAACGAAGGACAATCCGGCGGTGTCCAAGAGAATCAGTAAATTTTTGAAGTCATCCGAAATATCTGCAATACCATCTGTCACGAGTTCGGAGCCGATTCCAATCTTGGAGGAGGGAGCCATCAGCGATTCTGTAGTACGAAGAGAAAAAAGAGAGGAGGAAGACAAAACTCTGCAACTGTTCTGGAAGACGAAGGGACGACGGCTACTCGAGTGAAATGAGAAGTGGAAAGGATTTCTGATTTTTCTAAATATATATATGACCCTAATTAGGTTTAAGGAGGAGTACTGAAAATAAAATCATACCTGATATGGAGCGCCAAAACTTTGGTGCGAATAGAAAAAAAAGGAGATTTTCAAATTTCTGATTCCCGTATACTCGAGTAGGTTTCGCCATACACGAGTATGAGATGGAGTATACACGAGTAGATCAAGTAACATACACGAGTAGGTTACCAACTACTCGAGTATGTCAATTTTGGCACTCGAGTATTTCCGTTTACTCGTGTATATGTCTCTATGTACTCGAGTATATCACTTTGAAATACAATTTTCTTGGGAGAGATTTACTGCCACTGATATCTTCAACTCTGAGCCTGGCTGTGAATCCACCATCACTATTCCTCTTTGTTGAGCAGTCCGAGTTCCGTTTTGAAGAACGAGAACTTGGACTCGTCCAGCGGCTTCGTGAATATATCTGCCACTTGCCTGTCTGTGGGGACATATTGTAGATCTATGTCTCCATTCTCCACATGCTCCCGGATGAAGTGATAGCGAAGCTCTATATGCTTGGTCCGGCTGTGGGAGACTGGATTGTTGGCAATTGCTATAGCACTGGATGAGTCGCAAAACAAAGGAATGTTCTGGAACTTCATGTTGTAGTCTTCAAATTGATTCTTGATCCATAAAAGCTGTGCACAACATCTGCCTGCAGAGATGTATTCTGATTCAGCTATTGAGATGGCTACACAGTTCTGCTTCTTACTGCTCCAGGAAATAAGTCTCCTTTCGAGAAATTGGCAAGTCCCGGAAGTGCTTTTCCTTTCGTCTTTGCTACCTGCAAAATCTGCATCTGAAAAACCAATTAGTTCACTATCATTACTTCTTGGGTACCATAAGCCAAGATTTGGTGTGCCTTTGAGGTATCTCAGGATTCGCTTTGCAGCGATGTAGTGAGATTCCTTAGAGTTCACCTGAAATCTAGCACATACACATGTTGAGAACATTATATCTGGTCTACTCGCAGTAAGGTAGAGCAAGGACCCAATTATGCTTCTGTACTTGGTTTCATCAAAAGGTTTCCCTTTCTCGTCCTTGTCCAGAGACATAGCTGAGGCCATTGGAGTCCTCATAGAGGTTGCATTCTCCATTCCGAATTTCTTAAGCAGCTCTTTGGTGAACTTGGTCTGTGAGATGAAAATTCCATCCTCAGATTGTTTCACTTGAAGCCCTAAGAAATACTTCAGCTCTCCCATACTGCTCATTTCAAACTTCCCTTGCATAAGTTTAGAAAACTTCCTGCAGAGGTTGTTGTCTGTAGACCCAAAAATGATGTCATCGACATAGATTTGCACTAGCAAAATCTTGCCTTTTATTTCCCTAAGAAATAATGTCTTGTCTATCTTTCCTCTCGTGAACTTGTTCTCAAGAAGAAAGGTAGACAGCGTCTCATACCAAGCTCGAGGAGCTTGTTTAAGACCATATAGTGCTTTTTGCAGTAGATAAACGTAATTACGAAAGGTTAAATCAACAAAACCTGGCGGTTGCTCTACATACACCTCTTCCTTTATGTCACCATATAGGAAGGCGGACTTAACGTCCATCTGATAGACGGTAAAGCCCTTAAGTGCAGCGTAGGCAAGAAATAACCTGATCGCCTCCAGTCTTGCTACTGGAGCATAAGTCTGGTCGAAGTCGATTCCTTCTTCTTGACGATATCCCTTGGCGACAAGTCTGGCTTTATTCTTTATAATAGTTCCATCTTCATCCATCTTGTTCCGGTAGACCCATTTTGTCCCGATGACGTTCTTATGCTTGGGTCTAGGAACAAGTGTCTAAACTTTGCATCGTTTGAACTGATTCAATTCTTCTTCCATGGCTAGAATCCAGGATGCGTCGGAGTTGGCTTCCTCAAATTTCTTTGGTTCAACCTGTGAGAGAAAACTTAAGTGTAAATTCTCGTTAGTTGTACCTCGACGAGTTCTGACGCCATCCCGAGGATCTCCTATTATTTGGTCAACAGGATGATCCTTCAAGTGTCTGAACTCTAAAGTCCTTGCATCTGGGATCTCTTCAGCCACTAGAGTTGCATCTTCAGCTGGGATGTCTTCTTCATCTTGATCATCTACCTCTCCAATAGTGGTTGTAGAGGGGATCTTAATGAACGTTTCATCTTTATCTTCAATAGGTTCATCCAAGCTAAGTTCTTTCAACTTTGTACCTGCATCTACAATAGGCACACTAGACGAGTTGCTTTGCAACAGACTCGTCTCATCAAATACAAGATGTATCGACTCTTCCACCACCAGAGTTTTTCTATTGAATACTCTATAGGCCTTACTATGGCTACTATAACCTACGAAAATACCTTCAAAGCTTTTCTCGCTAAACTTTGTAGTGTGATACTTGCCATTGTTAAGTACGAAGCACTTACAGCCAAAGATTCTAAAGTATGAAATGGTTGGTTGCCTGCCTTTTAGAAGTTCGTAAGGAAGTCTTATCATGGTTCTTGTTGATGAGTGCTCGATTTTGCACGTGACAAGCGGTGTTGACGGCTTCAGCCCAGAAATATTCCGGATGTGAGGCATCACTCAACATTGTCCGACAAGCCTCTATGAGTGTTCTGTTCCTTCTCTCAGCTACTCCATTTTGCTGTGGAGTGCGAGGAGAGGAAAACTCATGAAAGATACCTTGACTTTCACAAAATTCTGTCATGGCTCCAGATTTGAATTCCGTTCCATTGTCACTTCTGATTTTGACTACGGAACAGTTGTATTCATTCTGGATCTGCCTCACAAAATTAGTGAAAATACCGAAGGTATCTGACTTGTATTTCAGAAAGAACACCCACGCAAAGCACGAGTAATCATCCACAATAACCAACATATATTCCTTACCTCCCAAACTTCTAACCTGCAGTGGACCAAACAAGTCCATATGGAGAAGCTGCAAACTTCTATTGGAATCCTTGCCTATTATACTTTTAAACGAACTTCTTGTTTGCTTGCCTTTGATACAAGCGTGACAAGGATTGTCCGTAACGCACTTGACATTAGGTGCATCACGCACTAAGTTTTGAGAGAATAATTTATTAATAGTTTTGAAATTAATATGTGCTAGTCTCTTGTGCCATTGGTCAGCAAGAGATGCACTACTTTTTGCCAAAAGACACACTGGTGTCGAGGAGTCTATACAAATAAAATTTAAACAGAAAATATTTCTGCTTCGAGTGCCTGATAAAATAGTTTCCATATTGTTATCCGATTTTATCAAACACTTGTCAGCATGAAATTCAACTATGTATCCTTTGTCGCATAGTTGGCTTATGCTAATGAGATTGTGTTCCAATCCTTCAACATAGGCTACATCCGAAAAGGATACGCTACCGTTAGAAATCATACCATAGCCTTTAGTGATTCCTCGATCTGAACCTCCAAAGATGACCTTTGATCCGTTTCAGACTGAGGTGTAATTCTGTAGTAGGCTCCTTGTCTCGGCCATATGCCGAGAACATCCACTGTCCAAGTACCAGATTGGCATTTTGGTGGCCTTTGGACATACCTGCAATTACAATCATTTAGCCTTAGGAACCCAAACAAGTTTGGGTCCTTGGTCTCGAGTTAGAATACTCCCCCTACGATTATTAGCCTCATGAGTGGTCACTCTCACGTTGCTAACTTTAGGGGTTGTAGCATTTTTAGGATTGAACCAACAATCGATGGCAAAGTGACCAACTCTACCACAGCACCAACAGTCAAATTTGTTGTATCTTTGCCTCATCTTCTCCTGCTTGACTACCTCGAGAGGAGGTCCAACAGGGGCAGCATTTTTAGATGTGGAGGCTTCATGATGATGGCACGTGCATGAAGTCTTTTCCATCTTCGGCTTTTCTACAACAACTTTCACTTTGGGTGCCTTCTTAATATTATGACCTTGAACATAAGGTCCATAGCTCTGAAGTTGAGTCTCCTCATAAGGTTCCTTGAAAACGCTCTCACCAAAGTTGCGAAGGCGAGTCCACCCTTGGTATCTTGTCTTAGGATTCTCAAGGATAGGCCTGCTAAAGTGACCATAGGTGGATTCGTAGTCAAGATCGTTCGTAGGAAAGATGACTTTCTTGAACGCGACTGGCTCCAAGGGAGCTTTCCCTTTCTCTTCGGCAGAGGCCTTCTTGGCCGCCTTATTTCTCCTCTTGGCCTTGTTTCTCCTAGAAGATTTACTAGGAGCTCCTTTGTGGCCTAGACCGGCACCACTTGCCTTAGCTGAGAATTCAGCAATCATAGGAAGCACAGTCTTAGGCTTCGAGAAGCTTTCTACAAGCTTCTTCTCAGCCAAGAGTTGTTCTTCCAATTCCTTGATGATTTTCTCTTTAAGGTCAAGGTGCCCGAGAGCCTTGTTGTATTCTTCGATAGATTTATCGAAGTCTTCCTTGAGAGAGTCAGTCTTAGAGACTTCTTCTCTAAGGTTTCTCTCTGAAGCTTTTAGAGATTTTATCTCCCTAGCTTGAGTTTTCACGACTTGGCGACATTTGTCGTAAGCCTTGATTAACTCCTGATATTGTATCATGAGTTCTGATTCATCCTCAGAGGGATAGCCCTCTGGTTCATTGTCATCATCAGAGTCCGAAAGAGGGGTGTGAGATTTTACCTCCCCAGTGAACTGGGGGACTTGCTCATCGTCTGTTAGAGCCATTAGCCCAAAGTAAGCTTCTTCCTCTTCTGCACTTGACTCGGATGAGTCGGAGTCACTGAGAGTTTTGCTCTTCTTAGCTAACAAACTCTTTTCTGTCCTCTTCCTGTTGTAGGACTTATTGAATTCTTTCTTGCCGCCCTCTTTCTTCTTATGGGGGCAATCCACAATGACGTGACCTGGCTTGTTGCAGCAATAACAAACAATATCAGTGGAATAATGTTTATTCGGTTTCGAGCCATACCTGTCGTGGCTGCTTGAGCTCTTTTTCTGACGATCACCATCATTGCGTGATCTTCTATATGAGGCATCCTTGCCTTTCCATTGCTTCTTTTTGTTCAAGAATTTCTTGAACTGCCTTGAGAGTAGAGAAAACTCTCCTTCAGATAGCTCCGAGCCAGAAGAGCTTGGTTCAGACGAATCTTCATCATCAGCTTCAGGAGCTGGGGCAGGAGAGCTAGCCTTAATCTTCCTTGAGCTGTCTGCCTTCAGAGCAACAGACTTCTCTTTGGATCCGAACCTGCTCATCTCTTCTTCAGCTTTTCTAGAATTGATTTGAAGCTCATAGGACATTAGCTTTCCGAACAGATTTTGCGGGTCCGTCTCGGCTAACCTTCCGAACTCCCGAATGGCGCATACCTTGTTATCCCATTCCTTGGTTAGGGATCTTAGGAATTTGTCATTCAGTTCTCCGTTGGTGAAGACTCGGCCATAAACTCTTAGGCCGTTCACTATCTTGAAAAAGTTCTCGAACATGTCAGCTATGGCTTCCTTGTGACCTTGCCGGAAGGCTTCATACTTTTGATTCAGAAGGGATCTCCGATCATCCCTCACTTCTTCAGTGCCTTCCATCAGAGTCACCAGGGATTGCCACATCTCCTTGGCAGATTTGCAATGGATGAGATTATGCAGCATTGAGTCATCGACTGCACTTGCTATTATATTTTTGGCTTTCTTATCGAGGGAGACAAGTGCAATCTTGTCTTTATCCAAGTCCATCAGCTTCTTAGGAACTTGTTTGGATGAGTCTATAGTAGAGGCAACCATAGGAACATGCGGACCTTCTTCAACAATCATGAAGATCCGAGGATCCACAGCTTCCATGAAGAACCTAACTCTTTCCTTCCACATAGGAAAATTATTCTTGGTGCAAATGGGAAGCTTGGCAAAATCTTTAGTCTTACTCATGCTTGATATTTCTCAAAAGACAACTCGGGTAGGATCAGATCAAGGTGTTAACCTCTTAACGATCAACCTCCCCCTCTGATACCAATTGAGAGAGGAAGTTGTCTACCTAAATCACCTAGAGGGGGGTGAATAGGTGAGATGTGCGTCTTTTTGCGGAATAAAAAATTAAGGAACCAGCACAGCACAATACCAAGCAATCACAGACGACAAAAGATTTATAGTGGTTCCCCAACCTTGGGTACGTCCACTTTCCTCACCAATCTAGTAAACCACTAGACTTGGCTACTCCACTATCTCGGATCAAAACGATCCTACACCTTAGAACAACATTCCTACAAAAACTCGATCCAAACCGGATCTACACTCGGAAGATAAAACTTCCTACAAGTCTCGGAGAAAAAGCTCCTACACAATAATTTGTTTTAAAAAAATGCAAACAATAATGATCTCAGATCTGGATCTTGACAGTCTTCTTCCTTAAGAACTTTGGCTTGATCCGAAAAGTTGAAGACGACTTGAGAGAGATCCACAAATCTGAAAAACTGAATCACCTCGATCGAGAGAGTAGATCTAGAATCTTTAAAGCGCGGCGAGATCGAGTGATTTACTTGCGTCTGGATCGCTGAAGAATCAGAGTTGCAAACAGAGATCGGAGATCGTCGATCCAGAGCTTCTTCCGTGAACGTTAATGGCGGCGGCGACGACTTGAAGAATTAGGGTTCACGGTATTGTTCTCTTTCTCTTTCTTAAAATAATAATCTCTGAAGGAATTGATTATTAGTCAAATCTGAAATGACTTATTTATAGGTAGACTCCAACGGTCATAAGAGTAATTAAAGATGACACGTGGACCTATCGGATCAATTCGAGATGACCAGCGATATTGACTTAGAGAATTTCAGGAAAGATTTGAACAGACATACTCGAGTCATAGAAGATACATACTCGAGTATCAGATGGTATATACTCGAGTGGAAAAGATTGGCATACTCGAGTAAGAGAAGGTAAAACTACTCGAGTGATTTAGAGATCAACACTCGAGTGATTAACGAACTACTCGAGTATGAGAGTAGATACTCGAGTGAAAACACTTAGAAAAATTTCAGATAAAGTGTGAATAAATACTCGAGTACAAGAGTTACAGATACTCGAGTGAGAGGAAAAGAACTACTCGAGTATATTAGGAGAACTACTCGATTGAGGGGAAAGTGAACTACTCAAGTATCTTACAACAACTACTCGAGTAAACATTGACTTACTCGAGTATGAAAAATAGCTACTCGAGTACAAAGTCACTTACTCGAGTATATAGGGAACTACTCGAGTATGTGGACTTAGAATATTTCTGAAATGGGAAGAACAGAACTACTCGAGTATAAACAAGGCACTTACTCGAGTAACTAACCAACCACTCGAGTACAAGTTATCACTTACTCGAGTGAATACAGTCTACTCGAGTATGTAAACCAACTTACTCGAGTACAGACCCACTTACTCGAGTATACTAGAGAAGTACTCGAGTATGTGGACTTAGAAAATTTCTGGATTAAGAACAGAAGGATTTACTCGAGTATAAGAAATGATCTACTCGAGTGATTGACTATATACTCGAGTATAAACTTATCTACACGAGTATATAGAGTCTACACGAGTATGTCTAAGGATCTACTCGAGTATTAAGTCACTTAATCGAGTATATGAAGTGTACTACTCGAGTATGTGGACTTAGAAAAATTTCTTCTGAAAAACATCCTTCAATACTTGAGTCCACCATTCCAAGTGCATGTAGGAAGTGTATCCCAATAGAGAGGCTATACATGGGCCAACACTTTGGATCACACAATGAGGGATTACATTGTATGGTCCTGTGTTTGGTGACCCATTATAGACTGACATTGGTCTACACTTGGCATTAAGGACCTGCACACATACAACTTAAACACAGCATCAAATACACCTTAATTCATCTTAGTTCAAGGTCTGACCATCTACAAATCTGAGGTATTGTGGAGACAAATCCCAACAAATAGCAAGAAGGAAGTCACCCTGGGTAGGGTGGTTGGGATTTTTCTAAAGGAGAAATATCCCCATCTATTGGTCTCAGTTTCTACTTCAATAAATGCCAGCAAAAAGGTGGACCCGACCCTGTTTGTCAAGTGGAAAAGGAGCTTCCTGAAGCCCGCTCCAGCAGGGGTAGCTCCAGTTGCATCAGAGAGCACAAGGACTGCTTCAGTCACTCCCCTCCTTCAAGAAGCAGGCTCAGCCAATCTCTCCTTTCCATCCATCTCATCTGCATTACCTTCAACCTCCACTGAAGTGCCACCATCTACTTCAGTTCCATCTACTTCAGTTGAAGTTCCATCTTCTACATCTCTTCTTCTTGATTCCTCCACAATTCTCCATGCATCACCACCAGCATCCCCTCTCCCTCATCATCTTACTAGGATATCTCATCCTAGTTTTGATTTATTGGTTTCTGAGCTATCCACTCCTCCTCAGTCTCCAATTCTTCATTCTGATCATGTTGATCTTCTTGCATCTACCCATCATTCTCCAGTTCACTCTCCATCTCATCAAGAACACACCATCCCTGCTGATTATCCATCCTTTGTGATTCCCCCACCTTCATTTGAAATCACCCCAGCTTTCATCTCTAGCAACCTGGAGTTAATTACTCCTTCAATCAAAATTATGATTGAAGAGGCAATTGCTCCCCTTGCTTCCTCCATCTCTTCTTTGACTGCTTCCATTCAAGCCCTCTCAAAATCTGCTGAGCCCTCTTCATCTAGGGGCCTGGTTTCAGTTTCTACTGAAATCAGGCAGGGGGAGATGCTTTATGAAGATGCCTCTGAGCTGCCTTTGGCCTCCCTTCCAGCAGATCCTTAAGCAGATGCAGAAAAAGAGATAGAAGAATCAGTTCCTCCATTGTTTGAAAAAGATATTTCTGATGCTATAATGAAATCTGAGTTTATTGTCAAAGTATGCCTAGAAGAATGCTCCACTCCCCTGGTTTCCCTCTACCTAGAAGGAGTCAATATTTCCTTACTAGATGAATTATGGGAGTTAGGACATTCAAAGGAAAATTCTGAAGGTATCCCTTTTACTCATTTTCTAGACTTGATTACTGACATGCTAGTATGGGAATACCTAGAAGGAATGATACGATGTCATTTAGCAAATCTTTGTTCATAATACTACAGATATAATGGAAGAAGTATTTGATGTCCAAGAGCTTGATCACCAACCAGCTCCAGAAGTTCAAACTGAACCAGAACCAATTGTTCAAGATCCTGAGGCTGCTCTGCCAGCTCAGTTAGCAGTGCAAGAAGAACTGGTCTCCATGATAGTTGCTGATGAAAAAGAAAAGGCTTCAGAAATTCAAATTGAAAAGTCTACTATCTGGGATGATTCCCCTGGATTAGATTTAGACACTCTCCTGGCACAGGATGCCATGGAAGAAGAGTTAGAAAGAGCTACCTTAAAAGAGAAGGAAAGAGCTGTGCAAGAGGCGATTGATCCGTATGATCTTCCTCCTTCTTCAAATTCTGAGGATGAGATTGATTCTGATGAATCAGAGGAATCCAAGAAAAAGAGATCTGCTAAGAAGAAAATGAAAGCTGTGGCTCCTCCTCCTCCAAATCCTGATAATGATGTCCCCTACTATATCTTGAAAGGTATTGATCCTAAATCTAAAGAATTTCAGCACTGGATGGCATTTTCTAAGAATCAGCAGAAATTAAGGAAGAAGTCTAAGAGGTATGACAGTCCTGCCCCAAGATGGACTCCTAGAGGTCCTCCTCCTCCACCTCCCAGTGCAGGAGCCTCTGGAAACTTATCTGCAAATCCTTCTGCTCAGACTGATAGGTTAACTCCATCTCAGTCCTCTCAAAGGAAAAGCTCTCAAGGATATCAAGGCAAAACACAATCTGGTTATCAAAGACATGATGCTGATGTAAAGGAACAAGTGAAGGAGGTGGTTTATCAAAGACCAACCTTTTCTCCTCCTCCTTCCAAAGAACTCAAGAGCACATCCTCTTCAAAGCTAGATCATGCATTGAAAGCTATTTCAAAAGGTAAAAGAATTATTTTCTCTGAAAAATCTAGCAAGAAATTTGCTGAGTTTGCTCCTCCTTCTTCTCTAGTTATTCAGGAAAAAGAGCCAGCTGAAAGCCTGCTAGATATGTCTATTAAATTTAAAGCTGTGAAACCTGTAGATCCAACCTGTGAGAATGTGTATGAAAGCCAAGAGCTTGATCCTGATTTCAGGATGGCTCGATTTCTTGAGCTTGTTGGATCAGCCCAAATCAGGAAAGCTAAAGCTGAAGGTAAAGTCACTGCAGGATTAACAACTATGTACAAATTCAGAATGAAGGAGCTTGATAGATTCTAGGTTAGACTTGAGGTATTTGACCCTTCAAAATACATGGAAAAGCATCCTAAAGCAGTTGTTCCAAGGGCATCTGAATCTAAAATCATTGGAGAGCAAGATCTAAAGCAGTCAAAGAAAGAAGCTCTAGACCCTTCTAGGAAAATTACTTTTATTCCTAGTTTCTCTATTCCTAAACCTAATTCTGATGCCTCTTAAAATTCATTGATTGACAGTTATTTACTTATCTGATTGATTGATGTTATCTGCTTAAATTTTTCCCTTCATGTACTTTATTTATTTTCGGTAATAAGTTTTGTTTTTTTTGTTTTTGAGAGACTTAACTCAAATAGGGGGAGATTGTTGGTACCCTAGTTTGGATTTGAGTTCTGTCCTCTCCTTCTGTCTCTTGACCCAAGATTTATCTATGGTCAAAGGTTAGTTTGTTTAGTTAGTTTGCTCTAGATTTAGAGTTGTCACTTTTACAGATGAAAATTTGGTTAAGTTGTTTTCTGTTCGACTATGGTCGAACGCCGCTCGACTATCGTCTATCGACTGGTCAACGATCGTCTATCAGTTGTTCGACGTTTGTCTGTCAGAAAATCGTCTATCTCCGAGTTAGTTCAACTCTTGTTAGCTCGACGTTCTGTGAAATCTGCCTCGCTGATCGTCGAACCCCGCTCGACGTCTTTTGACCAGACAGATTTCTTGATAGTTCGACTATCTGCTTGGATAGTTCAACTGTCTGATAGTTCGGCTATCTGTTTGATAGGTCGACTATCTGTTTTCTTTGATAGTTCGACTATCTGTTTGATAGGTCGACTATCTGTCTTCTTTGATAGTTCAAATATCTGTTTGATAGGTCGACTATCTGTTTTTCTTGATAGTTCGACTATCTGCTTGGATAGTTCAACTATCTGATAGTTCAACTGTCTGTTTGATAGGTCGACTATCTGTGTTGCTTGATAGTTTGACTATCTATCTTTATAGGTCGACTATCTGTTGTGTTTGATAGTTCGACTATCTGCTTGGATAGTTCAACTATCTGATAGTTCGACTATCTATTTGATAGGTCGACTATCTGTTTTCTTTGATAGTTCGACTATCTATTTGATAGGTCGACTATCTGTTTTGTGTGATAGTTCGACTATCTGTTTGATAGGTCGACAATCTGTTTTGCTTGATAGCTCGACTATCTGTCTTGATAGGTCGACTATCTGATAGCTCGACTATCTGTTCTGATAGGTCGACTATCTGCTGTGGTAGTTCGACTATCTTCTTTGGTAGTTCGACTATCTGTATCGTTCGACTATCTGTTTGATAGGTCGACGATCTCTGTGCTTCGGTCGACGATCTCCGAGGGTCGTTCGACGTTTTGCTGTATGTCTTTAATAATTTTGTCCTCTTCTATTTTTTGATTTATTTCATATTTATTTAGCATATTATTTCAATTAATTTATGATATTATTTCCATGCAATATCTGCTCCATTCCTTCTGCATGAGCCAATCTTTATCTGACAAAGTGTTTTGTCTTATTAGTTGAAATATATTTTCTGCTTTATCTACCAGGCTGTACTTTATAGTCGTTAGACTCAAAAAGTCTTTTCTGGCTGTAAAGAGTTCTTTCTGATGTGACCTTTTTCTAGCCCCTTCTTATCTGATTGGTTAAGCAGCTTCTTAGAAAGCTTTATCCTCTTATAGTATGTCTGTCTGCAGGATTTGTTTTTGCTTTATGCTGTTTGTAGCCCAGATTGCTGATTCCAGAAGAAGACAAAGATTCAAACTCAAATTAAAGCCGTTGCAAAGGCTCATATAAAAAGAGCTTCTTTTGAAAGAAGAACTAATACACAGAACCCAGAACACATATACTGAGCAGCATAGAAAAAGAGAAAAAGTAAGAAAGTTCTACAGCTCTCAGAATTTCATATTCACCTGAGAAGATCAAAGCTCTTCTGCATTCTTCTTCATCCTGAGTTCATCCTGCTTACAGGAAGACTTTCACTCAGAGGCCTTTAGAAGAAGAAAAAGAAAGGAAGCTGTTTGAAGAAGAACAATCATTCAACAATCAAGAATCTTCTTCAAGCGTCTCCTTCAGAACCTCAAGATAATTCTTTGTCTTAGTTCAGAAGAGTTCCTGCACCCTGAAGCAAGACTCCTTCCTGGATATTCTCTAAGCCAGGGGGAGCCTTGATTCTTTAGAGCTATCTAGCTCTGTGCAATCCACTAGCTTCTCTAATTTGTTTAACAATAGAGAAGAAGCCTTAACTCTCTCAACCTCCTGTACAAAGGGTTATTACTCCCTTCAAAAGTGAACTCTTGGTGGCAGGGCACCTGATCAAAAACCTGTGTTGGATATTGAGCTCCTGATCAAAAGCTCAAAGGGTCTACTTGATCTACCTAAAGCAGATCAGTTGGTGGCAGGGCACCTGAACAAAAACCTGTAGTGGATTTCTACCAGGGTGGTAGAAGAGTGGACGTACCTATTGAGAGAGAACCACTATAAATTCCTTTTGTTGTCTGTTTTACTCATTTAATTTATTGCACTGTGGCTGTGAATAGAAATAACTAGGATTGCTAGTTGCTGTGTTAGGACCCAAGCTTAACTGTAATTACAGTTAGCTCTCTCTTAAGCACTACACTTTGTGTTAGGCTCTAGGGTTATCAATATCTATAAACTAATTCCCCAAATTAACTCTAAGGGAGTTGAGTAGGGTATCATAATTTTTGAATACTCTATTCACCCCGCCTCTAGAGTTGTATCTACCCTCACTTTCATAGTCGACTGCATTAAGTGCATTGAAGTCATCGACTGTGACAAGTCGAGTGCGTCAAAGGCGTCAAGTCAGCAAGCCAATACTCGTCGAATACTTCGAGTATACTAGCCGATACTCGTCGAATTTGTCGAGCATGACTTTAGCATGACATTGAGTGGCTAGCTGGTTTGAGCTAAATTTTCTCTAAGTAAATTTCATCGAATATCACTACTTGTTCATCTAGTATACTCAGCTATACTCGACGATACTCGAAGAAAAGGAATTAGTCTATTTTTCCATCTTCTTTTCAAATAGTGGCTTTTGTTGAACGACGGCCATGTATAGTAATTCCACAAGTCTCGTTTTGGAAATTCCTTTATAGCCGTTGCTATTGACGATTCCTACAAAAACCTAGGGTGGCTTTTTCATCAACCCTAATCATGCTATTTGTCCAAGATTCAAAATCATAAAAGATTCCAAGAAGATAAACCGTCGGCTCCTGTACGTACGTGACTTCCGTTCGACTGACGCAAGCAGTGAACGATTCGATCTCCCTCTTTTGATTCGACTGGATCTTTATATTCTGAAGATCTCTAATCCTTTAGATTTAGTCTTTTCGAGATTCAAGATTCAAAGTCTTCAAGGTTTCCGACTTCACCATTTTCTCCAAGTTATTCAAGTTCAACTTGAACGACGAAAGACAGATATAAGACTTCAGATCTTATCAAGTTTTCTTATAAAACTATTGTATAATTTTCCTTTACATTTGTAGTTGATTCATCTCCGAGTTGTATATCCATTTGTGAATCGAATCGTAAATCTGTTTGTGGATCGAGTTGTAGTTCTGTTTGTGGATCGAGTTGTAGATCCGGTTGTGAATCGAGTGGTAGGATAGTTGTCTCCGAGTTGTAGGAGTTGTCGCTCCGAGGTGTAAGATTTGTTGAAATCAGAGAAAGGTGAAGTAATCGGATATAGCCCTTCGTAGTAGATAAGAGAGGTGGGACAGTGGACGTACCCAACTCAAGGAATCACTATAAATCTCTGTGTTTATGTGCTCTTATTTTTAAAGTATTTTTATTCCACGAAAAGACACTGACATCACCTATTCACCGCCTCTAGGTTATTTAAGTAGACAATAGATACTTTTAATTGGTACAAAGGGGTGTTCTTCGGTATAAGGTTAACACCTTGAACAAGATATCCTATCTAGTGTCAAGAGATTCTGCTTCGTGGCTATGGATAAAATCAAGGACATGTCTTCTATGAAGTTACCGGTGTGCACCAAAGAAAATTTTCCCATATGGAAAGAATGAATCTGTTTCTTCATGGAAGCTACAGATCCGAAGATTTTTCAGATTGTTGAAGAAGGACCACTTATTCCAACATAAGCCTCTTCCTTGAATCCAGCAATCATGATCCCTAAGAAAATGATGGATTTAACTAAGGATGAAATTGCCTTGGTATCCCTGGATAAGAAGGAAAATAACATTATTGCAAGTGCAGTGGATGATTCCATGCTTCAAAATTTATTCCACTGCAAATCTGCCATGGAGATGTTGGACTGTTTAGTTGTTCTCATGGAAGGAACCGATGAAGTCAGAGATGACTTCTAATCATTGCCGAATCAAGAGTACAAAGCGTTCAAGCAAAGATCAAGTGATACTATTACAGACAGCTTTGAGAAATTCTTCAAGATATTCAACGGTCTTAGAAACTACGACCACACCTTCACTAATGGTTAATTTAACGAAAAAATCCCCAAATCCTTGACAAAGGACTGGGATACTAAAGTTGTAGCCATTAGAGAGTTTGGTAAGTTGTTAGAGATTGACCCCTAGAACCTCTTCGGTAAGCTTATCTCCTACGAACTTCAAATGAATACCAGGAAGAAGGAGGAGCAAAGCAACAAGTCTTCAATCATAGAGAAGCTAGTTGCTTTGAAGGGTGAAGGTTTTATAAAATCCAAAGCTGTGTCACCAGTAAGGACACGAGTTCCAAATACTCTAGAAGACTCTAAGACAAGTATGTCAGGCTCTAAGCTGTCTGTAGGAGAATTCTCACTCATCTCCAAATAGTTCAAGAGACTTCTAAGCAAGAGGAGACAGATGAAAAATCAGTCTTCCTCATCTGACTTCAGAAGATCACATCGTGATCGTGATCGGGCGAAGAAAAGCTACAACCGAGAGGAAAGTTATAAATCTAAATCGAATAAACATTCTTCCTCTGACATTGTGTGTTATTGTTGTAATTAGATAGTACACATGATTGCAGAGTGTCCATAAAAAAATACGAAAGGATCCAAGAAAGAGGAGAAGAGATCCTTCAAGGGCAAGAGGAAAGAAGAAAAGAGCATCGTCACCAAGAAGTCCAAGACTCTTAGCGACAATGACTCAAGTGATTCTAGTTCAGAGATTGAGGAAGCTTACTTCGGGCTTATGGCTCGATCAAATGAGGAAGTTGGCGACTCCGAGTATCACAGGAAGGTAACCTCGCACACGATACTCTCTAAATCAGAAACATCAACTAATGGTCATGAAGGCTATTCTTTTGAGGAAGACGATTCCGACTTGATGGCTCAATATCAGGAACTTTTGAAAGCTTTTGACAAATGCCGCAAGGTAGTCAAAAAGCAATCAAAAGAGATTGCCTACATCAAGGTAGTGGAAACAAGTCTGGAGAAGGAACTTGTAAAACTACTTCCTCTCATAGATGAAGTCCACTCCTTGAAAGAGGAATCAAAATTCTTGAATGAGACATTAAGCCTAAAGGAGAAATACTTAGATGAACTAGAAGAGAAGCTCTTGGTGGCGAGGAAACTTGTTGAAAGCTACTCCAAGCCGAGAACTATTCTCCCTTGCATCGATGAATTTTCATCTCCAAAACAAGGTAGAAGTCTTGGAAACATAGCTGAAAAGAAAAGTTTGCTAAGAGAGTCACCTCCATAGGTAAAGGGAAGGCACCTCAGAGTCAACCCACCTTTAAGAAGGTGACTTTCCCCATGAATAAATATGACTCTGAGTTGTCCTATGGGCACATCGCTAGGCCTACCTATGTAGAGCATAAGAAGCGCTATCAAGGATGGAGCCATCCCCGAGACTTTGGGTCAACTATTTTTAAGGCTCCATACGAAGAGATAATTCTAAAAGAGTATGGTCCTTATGTTCATGGACATATCTTTAAGAAGGCAGTGAAATCCAAAACTGTCGTACCTAAGGCAAAGGTAACTGAAAAGCCTTGTATGTGCTATAATCAGGAGGCTTCCACCTCCAAGTTTGTAGCCCCTGATAGACGTCCCATACAAAATGTAAAGCAGGAATACAAGAGAATGTACAACAGGTTTGACTGTTGGTGCTGGGGAAAAATTGGCCATTTTGGCAGAGATTGTTGGTTTAACCCTGCTCATTTTGAAGCTCCCTTAGTTAACAGAGCGAGACCTACCACTCGCAATGTTAATGCTCCTAGTGGTGTCAAGCTAACAAAGAACCCAGGACACAAATATGTTTGGGTTCCTAAGGTAGAATGATTTATGGTTGTAGGTATGTCCAAAGGCAAATAAAACTCCGATCTAGTATTTGGACAGTGGATGCTCTCGGTATATGACTGGGACAAGAAGCCTACTGCGAGAATTTACCCTAGTTGAAGACGGTAGAAAGTTTATCTTTGGAGGGTCAGACAGGGGAATCACTAAAGGCTATAGTTTGATTTCTAATGACATAGTCTCATTCACAGATGTGGCTTATGTTGAAGGATTACAGCATAATATGATAAGCATAAGTCAACTATGTGACAAAGGCTATATCATTGAGTTCTACAAAGACAAGTGCCTGATAAAATTGTCTGCTAACTTTGAGACAATCTTAACAGGCACTCGGGGTAGAAATATATTTTGTTTAAATTTTTTATGTCTAGACAACTCTAGACCAATGTGCTTTTTTGATAAAAGTAGTGTGTCTCTTTGTGACCAATGACACAAGAGATTAGCACATATTAATTTCAAAATGATAAATATGTTATTTTCACACAACTGTGTGCGTGATGCCCCCAACATTATGTGCCTTAAAGAGAGTTCATGTCACGCATGCTAGATGGGTAAGCAGACAAGGGCTACCTTCAAGAGCATTTCTAAAAAAGTTTCTTCAAGAAGTTTATACGTACTTCATATGCACTTATTCGGTCCTATGCTAATTCACAATTTAGGAGATAAAGAATATACGTTATTAAATGTTGATGACTACTCTCGTTTTACTTGTGTGTTCTTTCTGAAACACAAGTCAGACACCTTCAATTCTTTCACTAACTTTGTTATGAAAATTCAAAACGAATTAAACTGCTCAGTGGTCAAAATCAAAAGACACAACGGAACAGAATTTGAGTCTGGTTCCATGACAGAATTCTGTGGAATTCAAGGTATCTTTCATAAGTTTTCCTCCCCACATACTCCATAGCAAAATAGAGTTGTTGAGGGAAGGAATAGAACCCTTATTTAAGCACCTACAACTATGTTGAATGATGCTTCACAACCAGGGAAATTCTAGGCCGAAGCAGTTAACACATCTTGTCACGTGCAAAATAGAGCACTAATCAACAAACACCATCGTATGACTCCCTATGAACTATTGAAGGGCAGAAAACTGATTGTGTCCTATTTTAGAATCTTTACAAGTAAATGCTTCGTACTTAATAATGGGAAGTATTACAGCACGAAGTTTAGTGACAAATGTTTTGAATGTATTTTCGTAGGTTATAGTAGCCATAGTAAGGCATATAGGATTTTTAATAAGAAAAGCCTAGTGGTAGAGGAGTCTATTAATGTTGTATTTGATGAGACAAGCATGCTCCATAGCACCTTGTCTAGTGTTGTTTGTGCAGATTCAGGTACCAAGTTAAAATAATAAAGCTTGGATGAAGCAGTCAAGGAAGATGCTCCAAGCTCAGTCAAGGTCGTCGATCCAAGTATGGTGGATGAAGAACAACTAGATAAACCAACTATAGAGGATTCGCCTGATGCGATAGAACCTGCTGGTGGAAGAGGATGAAACCTAGTTTTCAGACACCTCAGAGATCACCCAGCTGATAAGATCATTGGATAGCCAGGCGGCGATGTTAGAACCAAAATAGGTACAGCTAACGAGATATTGCATCTTGCTTTTTTGTCTCAGGTTGAGCCAAAGAAGTTTGAAGAAGCAAATAAGGATGCTTCTTCGATTATGGCAATGCAAGAGGAGCTCAACTAGTTTGATAGGTGCAAAGTATGGGAGTTGGTACTCAGGCCCAAGGGATAGAATGCGATTTGCACTAAATGGGATTTCAGAAACAGGCTGGATGACAATGGCGTAATCATAAAGAACAAAGCCAGGCTTGTAGCACAAGGATACAGACAAGAAAAAGGAATTGACTTCGACTATACCATTGCACCAGTGGCAAGGCTCGAGGCGATTAAGTTGTTTCTTGCGTATGCAGCCTTCAAAGGCTTCAAGGTCTATCAAATGGATGTGAAGTCAGCATTCTCAATGAGAATCTGAAAGAGGAAGTATACGTAGCTCAACCTCCAGGTTTTGTCAACTCAACTTTTCCTGACTATGTATATTTTTTCAATAAAACTCTTTACGGCTTAAAACAAGCTCCCTGAGCTTGGTATGAGACTTTGTCTAGCTTTCTTCTTGAGAACAAGTTCACAAGAGGAATGATAAACAAGACATTATTTCTTAGGAAAGTAAAAGGCAAGATTTTGCTAGTGCAAATCTATGTCGACGACATCATTTTTGACTCTACAAAAGACAACCTTTGCAAGAATCTTTCCAAACTTATGCAAGGGAAGTTTAAAATGAGCAGTATGTGAGAGATGAAGTATTTCTTAGGACTTCAAGTGAAATAATCTGAAGATGGAATTTTCATCTCTCAGACGAAGTTCACCAAAGAGTTACTAAAGAATTTCGGAATGGAAAACACAACCTCGATGAGGACTCCAATGGGTTCAACTATATCTCTAGAAAAGGATGGGAAAGGGAAACCTTTTGATGAAATCAAGTATTGAAGCATAATTGGATCCTTGCTCTACCTCACTATCAGTAGACCCGACATAATGTTTTAAATATGTGTGTGCACTAGATTTCAGGTGAACACAAAGGAACCTCATTACATCGCTACAAAGCGAATTTTAAGATACCTTAAGGGTACACCCATCTTGTCTTATGGTACCCAAGAATTAATGATGTCGGGATAACTGGATTTTCAGATGCAAACTTTGCAGGTAGCAGGAATGAGATGAAAAGCACTTCTGGGACATGTCAATTCCTCGGAAGAAGGCTTATCTCATAAAGTAGTAAGAAGAAGAATTGTGTGGCAACTTCAGCTGCTGAGTCAGAGTATATCTCTGCAGGTAGTTGTTGCACACAGCTTCTATGGACTGGAATCAACTTGAAGATTGCAACCTAAAGTTTAAAGAAATAACAATATTCTGTGACTCCTCAAGTGCTATAGCGATCGCAAATAATCTAGTATATCACAGCCGGACAAAGCACATTAAAGTTTGATATCACTTCATCCAAGAGGATATGGAGAATAAGGATATAGCCCTCAGCTATGTCTCGATCGATAAACAGGTCTCAGATATTTTCACAAAGCCACTAGACGAGGCCAAGTTCTCGCATTTCAATACAGAACTGGGCAACTGAACAAGGACTCGTGAAGATGGCCAAAAAGACGGAAATTCACTCGGGAAATTATTCAGAAAGTAGAAAAATTTGTCCAAGGCCAATTTTTCGAATATCAGTCAGCAGAACTTGGTGATTCATCAGATATACACGACTAATTTTGACAAATTTTACTCTGCATCAAGTCTATTTTGCCAAATTTAACTTACGACAAAAATTTCTTTCCTATATTGGATACGAAGAGTCACGTCTTATCAGGTACACGCATTTTCCATGCCAAATTTTAAATTATATATATATATATAAGGGTTGGGGGAAACCACTCCACTTGTCGAAAAAGACCCTGATTCCGCGCTGAACTAGTATCTCTCCTGATGATTCATTTTTCAGAGACTGTGCATCTTATCCGTCCCGAAGGTCTGTCGTCTGCAGTTTGATTCTGCCACCGATTTGTTCTCGCCACATTAATCAGTTCCGACAGGTCAGGACAGAGCTAAACTCACCATTTTTAGACTTCAATTCTCCATGGCCCCTGGAAGTACCAGCGGCTTACTAGGAGGTGACGAATTGGTTCATACAGGTTTCACCTCGTCTTTTGATGAATTCAGGAATGTGATTCTCATGTTAGAGTAGGTCGACCTCTCTTTTATCCTAAAACATTCGTTCAAGATTTTGGATAAAGACATCTTGGAGTTCTTTTTGCATGCTAAACTCCACAGGGAGGATACAGTTGTTAAGAGCAAACTGCATCAGCCTAAAGTCAAAGTGAAGGCTTCCCACTTGACAAGGTATTTGCGGCTTCCTACTTGTGAAGAGGCCGATTATCTAGAAGAGGAAGACTTTACCAGGACTCTATTGTTCTGTGGACTGCCCAGGGGCACAAAGGCAGTTAAGTGAAAAGGGATGAATGAGGAAGGAAAGCTACTTTCGATATTATTGGTAAAGTGATGCTTTGCAAGAAAGGATCACATGATTATATTTCTTCTGAGATGTTCATGATACTTGTGGCTATCATCTGCAAAAAGAGAATAGATTGGGGTGCTCTGTTGTTTGAGAAGATCAAGGATAGTCTACACATACCCAATTTTTGAAGAATACTCAGCTTATATCTGAACCAGATGTACAAGGACAAATTTGAAATTTCCAAGGGAGTACCTATCCACCACTTGAATAAAATCGATTCATCAACCTTCTCAAGGTAGGATAGGATGATCTTGAGGCTCGGGGAAGCCAAAGATCTGCCTGAAGAGGAGGAAGAACCTATTTATGAGGATAGGATTCCTTCTCTAACCCCCAGGGAAATTCCTGATAGTCTTAGTGCAGGAATGGAGGGGGAGTCAGCTAATACATAAGTGGAACCTGAATAATTGCCCTTGAGTGTTCCTTCTAAGATAGTTACAGGCAGTGATGCTGCTGAGGAGATAGTGCCTGATGATGAAAAAGTTGATGATGCTGCTAAAGATAATCTAAATGTTGCTGATTACGAGATAGATACTGATGAGGTACTGGTTGTTGCTTATAAGCCCAAAGCTGTTAATAATGCTAATGATGGTGCTGAGCAGGTGTTAGTTTATACCTTGATTGTTCCTCTCCCAGATATTATTCATGCTTCAGCTTCTGAGGGGGAGGCGACTCAATCCTTGATATCTATTGCTACTCAGGTTGACAGGTTTATCCGCAACCTTGATAAAATGGTTTCCAAGGCATCTAGTATTCCTCCAGCTATTCTGGAGGAAGTAGTGGATATTTTTGATGAGGAAGGAGAAGTATAAGAGCTTGCTTTTGTCCTATCTGCTGAAGATCTCAGTTTGATTTCTAAAGCTCAATTATCTATGATAGATGAGTATTCTAGTGATTCAGAAATCTGTGAAGATCTGCCCTCTCTTCCCAGTATTCCTACTACAGATATTCCATGTTCTAGTGTTGACAATTCTATTCTGAAGACCATAGAAGCCATGTTGGCTAAAAACAAGCTTACTTTGATTCCTCAATGCAAAAAGTTCTGAAAAAGTCAAGGAGACAGAGAAAGATCTAAATAACGGCCTTGTGGAGGTCAAGGTCGGGTTTGCCAAGCTGGACACCAAGCTGGACTCCTGGTTTGTGCAGGGTCGTGAAGCACTCATTCATAATAAGGCCGAGCTAAAAAGTAATGTGGAAGTTCTTCAAAATGTTGATAAGAACGTTGTAACCATGATTGAGGCTCACAATCAATCAATGGATCATTTTGACAAGACGATGGAATCTTATGAAAATTCTATAGCTGAGGAAGTCAAAAAGGGGGTGGATGCCCTTAAAGCTAAGGTGGATGTTGTTGAGGCTGCAATGCTTGCATACTTCCAACAAGTCAATGACTACTGTTATGACAATTTTGTGTGGCTATATGGTCAGATGTTGAGCTCTTAAGTACCTATTGTGCCCTATCATGTTGAAGTTCATCCTGTTGAGGATTAATCTTAACATTGGAGAGACACATAGGAGTTCTCTCAGGATAGGTCTGTTGTTGTTACTATTGTGTCTCCAGAGATTCAAGTGGTTGATGATATACTTCCTCCGGTGTACAAGAGAAGGAGATATGATGAAGGCACATTTGTTGTCAGGTCTTATCCAGTCAGAGAAGAGCCCATCAAAGATATGCCAATTAGAGAGATGACTTAGGTGTGGAGTCCTATTTCAAGAGGAATTATCTTAGACTCTTTCACCATGGTCGATATTGGAGGAGAAAGTAGGTGGGAACACTATGATAGAGATGAGTGGCACAAGTATGAGGTTGCCAACACACAGAGAAGAATTCACTTCAGAAAGCATTGACATGGTGATCCAGCTGCAACTCCAGCCCCTCCGAGATATTATCCTAAGCCCAAGGCTTACTTTGTATGACAGCGTTAGAAGAGCCAGGGCAGGCATGGCTGATGGTTTTTTTATTTTGTTATGGATTATTATGAGTGGTTGTGGTTGTCCCCTAACTAGGAACTATAATTGATATATTTATATATATATATATATATATAATTTAAATATTTTGACTGGAATGTGAGCTGCGTTTAATTTTCTTTAATTCACATATCATTTCAGTTTTATGTTTTTACTATTATTGTTGTGTAATTCACCTTAGCTTATAGGATTCTGACTTCTTCAAATAGGGGGAGATTGTTGGTTATTGTATCCACAATAACCCTGATTTGAAGAAGGGTCCCATTAAGCTAAGATGAATTGAGTCTGTATTTGATGCTTTGTTTTAGGAGTGTGCTTGCAGGTCTATATTGTTAAGTACACACCAACGTCAGGTTATAGTGGGTTAGTAAATACAAGTATATACAAAAAATCCATCATTGTGTAGGACAATGTGTTGACTCACGTGTAATCTCTCTATTGGAGTGTACTTCTATCCCAAGTGCATGAGGAGGATCTAGGTAGTAGAAGGAATCAGAAGGACGGAAATTTTATCCAAGTAAAATTTGTCGTGTATTGTAAGGGATATTTGTCAAATTAGTCGAGTGTACTCGTTAATACTCATCGAATTCGTCATGTATACTTACAAACACTTGTTGAATTCAACATATTGTACTTGAGGTATAATCTCTGAGAGTTGGAAAATCTGCTAAGTAAAAAGCGTCGAGTATTCTAATGTATACTCGCATAATTAGTTGAATATATGCAACGATACTTGTCGAATTCGTTGAATATACTAGTCGATACCCGACGAGTTCTTCGAGTCAATTCGATTTTACTTCTATGGATTTTCTAAGTCAAATTCGTCGACTATCACTTGGTCAACTGTCGACAACATCGAGTGAGATTGTCGATATTCGTCGAGTGCATCGAGTGTGTTGAAGGCATCGACTGTGTCGAGTTTGTCGAAGTCATCGAGTGCATCAAAGGCGTCGAGTGCGTCGAGTAAGCCAGCTGATACTCGTCGAATTCGTCGAGTATACTAGTCGATATTCGTCGAATTTGTTGAGTATGACTTTATCACGATATTGAGTGACTAGTTGGTTTAAGCTGAATATCACTCAACGATACATTTCGTCGAATATCACTACTTGTTCGTCGAGTATACTCAGCTATACTCAACGATACTCGACGAAAATGACATAGGCTATTTTTCCTTCTTCTTTTCAAACAGCAGCTCGGGTTGAACGACGACCACATACAGTAATTTCGCAAGTCTCGTTTTGGAAATTCCTTTATAGTCATTGTTATTGAGGATGCCTATACATACCTAGGGGTGATTTTTCATCAACCCTAATCATGCTAATTGTCCAAGATTCAAAATCGTAAAAGATTCCATAAAGAGAAACCGTCAACTCCTGTACGTACGCGACCTCCATTTGGCTGATGCAAGTTATTCACGATTTGATCTCCCTCTTCTGATTTGACTGGATCTTTGTATTCTTAAGATCTCTAATCCTTCAAATCTAGTCTTTTCGAGATTTAAGATTCAAAGTCTTCAAGGTTCTTGACTTCACCGTGTTCTCCAAGATATTCAAGTTCATCCTAAATGAAAAATGATAGATAGAAGACTTCAGATCTTGTCAAGTTTTTCTTGTAAAACTATTGTTTAATTTTATTTTATATTTGTAAGAGATTCATCTCCGAGTTATAGATCCGTTTGTTGATCGAGTCGTAGATCTATTAGTTGATTGAGTTGTAGATCCATTTATGGGTCGTATTGTAGATCTTATTGTGGATCCAGTGGTAGGAGAGTTGTCTCCGAATTTTAGGAGTTGCGGCTCCGAGGTGTAAGATTTGCTGAAATCTGAGAAAGGTGAAGTAGTTGAATATAGCCCTTCATCGTAGATAGGTGAGGAGGCACAGTGGACGTACCCAACTCAGGGAACCACTATGAATCTTTGTGTTTGTGTGTTCTTATTTTTAAAGTATTTTTATTCCGCGAAAAGACACATACATCACCTATTCACGCCCCCTCTAGAAGATTTAGGTAGATACTAGATACTTTCATGTATACCAATGACTTGTGGGGCATTCTTCAAATCTAAGACATTTTGATCAATGGACATAATAATGGTTTAAGTGTGTGTTTTACATTTATTTATGTGATAAAATCTGGAAAGTATACATCATTGTGTTAGACACCTATTAAACCCCCTCTAGGTGAGTTAGACTACCACTAACAACATAGTATCATGTCGTATCAAATGGAGGTTGGTCAAAAAGGACTTAATAGTCTGACAATATTCCCAAAAAAGGTAGTCTAAGTCTCCACCATGTCTTCCAGTAGTCATAAGGAGTTAAGCTCTATGAAGTTGCCAATATGTATAAAGGAAACCTTTGGCATGTGGAAGCAAAGAATTAAGTTATTCATGGGGGCCTCAGATCTAAGAATATACATAACTATTGTGGAGGGGCCTTTTGTCCCTATGAAGGAAGCCACCATTGATACAACTCTGATGGTTCCAAAGTAATATTCTGAAAAGGATGAGGATGAGATTGTACTGGCTATAATTGATAAAAGACCAATGAATATAATAGTCAGTGAAATTTATGATTCCACCTTCTAAAACCATGTAGACAGCCTAAAAGCCAAGGAGATGTAGGACACCCTCTTTATGTATATGGAGGGAACTGAAGAAGAGAGGGAAGATAAGAAATCTCTACTTAATCAAGAGTATGAATCCTTCAGGCAGAGCAATAAGCACATCATAACTTATTGCTTTTTAAAGTTCTTCAAAATTATTAATGAGTTGAGGACATTTGGAAGGGTCTTTTCAAATTATAAGCTGAATGACAAATTTCTCAGGTCTCTAACAAGAGATTAGGAGAATAAGATATGTGCCATCAGGGAAATGGGGAACTTGGCCAATATTCCTCCCCATACATTATATGGAAAGTTGCTCTCCTATGAGATGTAGCTAAATGTTTGAAATGAAGAGATTACTGTTAAGGGTCTTTAGATGGAGAAGACAATGATTATTAAATATGGAGATTCAAAGAAGAATAAGGAGAGAATTCCCTCTCATCCTTGAAGACCAGCTGAATCAAAACTTCTGAACCCAGCACATCAGATGATGATGTATCTGATAGGGAGCTTTTTGCCTTCTCTATGAAGTTCAAAAAGATTATGTCCAGAAAGAAATAATGGAAAATCAATCCTTATTCCTCCTCCATATTCAAGAAAACCCCATGGGGGATAGGTATGGTTCCTCCTACAACAAACAGATTTCTACTGATATTATTTGTAATTTTTGTAGCAAGCCTGGACATGTCATTACTGATTGTCCAGTGAAAAGAAAAGAAAGAACTGTTTCTAAGGGAAAGAAGCATGAAGGTGACAGGAAACATAATTACAAGGGCAATAAGTCTGAAAAGACTTTCATTGCCAAGAAGGAGGAGAAGATCTGGAGTCAAAGTGAATCAAACACTTTTGATTCTGAAAAAAGAAGAAGCATACATTGGGCTATTTACCGGTGATAATGATGATGTCCATCTTGCTACCAGGATTCGGATCAGGGTTCCTTTATTTAGAGAGTGATAATGAGGAAGAA
Source organism: Platanthera zijinensis (assembly GCA_039513925.1). Classification (NCBI taxonomy): domain Eukaryota; kingdom Viridiplantae; phylum Streptophyta; class Magnoliopsida; order Asparagales; family Orchidaceae; genus Platanthera; species Platanthera zijinensis. The sequence continues at coordinate 105,749,042 of CM077079.1, read as the reverse complement.
GATGAAGACGAGGAAAGTTAAGGTCTGATGAAGAAAGAACACATGATGAATCTGATCCTGATGAGGTACAAATACATGTTATTTCTTCCTCTGAATCAGAGTATGAGACAAGCACAGATTCTGAAGCATCTTCACTAATGATGAGAATGGTTTAGAATCTGAAGAGGCTGTTAATGAATTAAATGTCAAATATGGTGCTCTATTGGAAGCACTAAATAAGAGCAAGAAGCTTGTCAATTGGCAAGCGGAAGAGAATACTTCTTTGCAGCAAGCTGTACCCATGTACCCTGAATCAGCTTCCCAGCTAGGTCAGATGATCAGAGAGATCAGCCAGCTGAAAGCAATCACTATCATCCAAGTTAGCTTCATAATCCATAAGAGAAAAATGATAATGAATCTAAAAGTGAAGCTCCTCAAGGAGAGGATTCTTGTGGATCATTAATCTAAGATAAAATTTGTGCTACCTATCATTGACTTTTTCACTTCCAAAACAAATAAGAAGGGACTGGGCTTCAAAGGTAGTGCAGTTGGTGATTGGAACAAAAGAAAGGGAAAGGCTCCAGCCAAGCCTCAGACGTCCTTTCAAAAGGTTTTGTTTCCTTCCAATAGGTATGACAAGGACTCCATGTATGGTTTGTGGAGGAATGGAAGTTCCTATAGTGAGGGGAAAAATGCTCCTAACTATAGTGGAAGAAAGGTGTTGGGTATTGCATCCACAATAACCCAGATTTGTATGAAGTCACCCTTGAACTAAGATGAATTAAGTTGTATTTGATCTTCTATTTTAGTTATGTGTTTGCAGGACTCTATTGCTAAGTGTAGACCAATGTCAGTCTACAGTGGGTCATAAACACCGGACCATACAATGTAATCCCTCATTGTGTGATCCAAGGCGTTGACTCACGTGTAGCCTCTCTATTGGGATACACTTCATATTCAATCACTTGGATCAATGGATGAAGTGTAGGTGATGATTGGATTCAAGAAGGAAAACTTTCTGGAAGTCAGAAATTCTCTTAGTACATTTCTCGAGTTATCTGTTAGTTCTCGAGTAGTATAAGTTAAAGTTCTTGAGTAATTTGTCTTATTACTCGAGTACAAAATTTAGTTCTCGAGTAGTATTACTTTAGTTCTCGAGTAACTAGGTTTAGCACTCGAGTTGACTTTATCTCTATCTCTCGATTATTCAGTTTTTTATCTCAGAATAATTTCTAAGTATAGTTCTCGAGAAGTTCCTTTTCTCTCGAGAAATCCTATACCTTATTCTCGATAAGTTCCTTTTCTCTCGAGAAATCATTTCTTGTTCTCGAGTAAATTTTTTCCAGAATCAGAAATATTTTTTCTAAGTCTTTATTCTCGAAGTATCATTCTACTTCTCGAGTAGATTTCTTGTTCTCGAGTAATTCCTTTGTACTTGAGAAATAATTCTTCTGCCTCGAATACTTTCTGTTAGACTTCTTCTCGAGTAATTCAAATTGACTTCTCGAGAACCCATCTTGTACTCGAGTAATACATTCTTCTTCTCGAGTAATTTCAAAAATTCTTTTCTCGAGTAATCTTCATTCCTCTTCTCGAGTAATAAACTTCACTTCTCGAGAAATAATTCTTCACTCGAGAAATGGAGTTTAGTTTTGTAGAATTTCTGTTAAGTCCAGAATTGACGAGATTTTCAAATCACATGACGTGACTGGTCCACATGTACGTCATTAAGATTAATTATGACCGTTAGGGAGATCATATATAAGGTCTTGTCAACCGACTAACCCTAGCAAGAAGTATTTTTACAAGCTGTCATAATATCCTAAGTTCTCTGAATCTCATTTTCTCTCTCCAAAACGAAAGCCGCCGACGCCGCCGATCTTCATCGTGCAAGAGCTAGGGTTTTCGATTCAAAGGATTCAAACTAAGATTTATCTCCAGATCATGATTATTGTTCGTTCTCCATCATCGTTCCGATCAGGTGAAATCAAAAGAAGTCTTCAGATCTCTTTCTTGCCGAGATTTCTTCTTCAACAAATCTGACAGAGCCGCAATTTATAAAGAAGAAGATCCAGCCAGATTGTTTCAAGATTTGAAGATCATTTGTTTGAATTTTCAATTTATCTCTATTCAATTCTTGTAGGAGATTTCTCTCCGAGTTGTAGGAAGTTTTATCTTCCGAGTGTAGATCCGTTTGGATCGAGATTGTAGGAACTTGCTTCCGAGGCGTATGAATGATTTTCAATCCCAGATAGTGGAGTAGTCGAGTCTAGTGGTTTGCTAGATCGGTGAGGGAAACTGGATGTACCCAAGGTTGGGGAACCACTATAAATCTTTTGTCGTCTGTGATTGCTTGGTTGATATTTGTGCATAGATCGCTAAATTTTTTATTCCGCAAAAAAGCGCACAACTCACCTATTCACCCCCCCCCCCACCTCTCTAGGTGATTTAGGTAGATAACTAAACTCATTCAATTGGTATCAGAGAGAGGTTTATCACTAAAAGGTTAACACCTTGATCAGTTCCTTCTCTAGTTTTCTCTTATTATCTTCCAAACATGGACAAGGCTAAAGATTTTACCAAGCTTCCTTTGTGCACCAAGAATAACTTTCCCATGTGGAAAGAAAGGATTAAATTTTTCATGGAAGCTGTGGATTCCAGGATCTTCATGATTGTTGAAGAAGGTCCTTACATTCCCATGACTATCTCCACAATAGATCCAACAAAGCAAGTTCCAAAGAAATTGATGGATCTAGATAAAGACGAGATTTCACTTGTCTCCTTGGACAAGAAAGTTAAGAATATAATAGCAAGTGCAGTCGATGACTCAATGTTGCAGAACATGATCCACTGCCAATCTGTTAAGGAGATATAGCAGTCCCTTGTCACTCTGATGGAAGGAACAAAAGAAGTGAGGGATGATAGAAGATCTCTCCTGAATCAGAAATACGAAGCCTTCCGACAAGGACCTAAAGATATCATTGTCGATACATTTGAGAACTTCTTCAAGATAGTTAACGACATAAGAGTGTATGGCCGGGTCTTCACAAATGGAGAGCTAAATGACAAGTTTCTGAGGTCCCTCACAAAGGAATGGGACAACAAAGTTTATGCCATCCGGGAATTATGCAAATTAGCTGAAATAGACCCTCAGAACCTATTTGGCAAGTTGATGTCCTATGAACTGCAGATAAATTCCAGAAAAGCTGAAGAAGAGAAAAGTCGATTCTCTTCAAAGGAAAAGTCTGTTGCTTTAAAGGCAGACAGTTCAAGAAAGGGCAAAGCTGCCTCACCTGCACTTGCTCCAGAAGAAAGTGAAGTGGAATCATCTGAGCAAAGCACTTCAGGCTCAGAGCTATCTAAAGGAGAGTTCTCACTGCTCTCAAGTTAGTTCAAGAAATTCTTGAACAAGAAGAAGCAATGGAAAGGCAATGATGCCTCATACAAAAGATCACGACATGACGGTGATCGATGAAAGAAAGGCTCAAGTAGCCATGACAGGTATAATTCTAAACCTAACAAACATATTTCGACTGACTTAGTTTGTTATTGTTGTAACAAGCCAGGTCATGTCATTGCTGATTGACAGCACAAGAAGAAAAAGGGTGGAAAGAGAGAAGAAAAGAAGTCCTCATACAATAAGAAGAGGACAGAGAAGAGCCTAATAGACAAGAAGGGCAAAACTCTTAGTAACTCTGACTTATCTGAGTCGAGTGAAGAATAAGAAGCCTACTTTTGGCTTATGGCTCAGACAGATGATGAGCAAGAGCCCTAGTTCACTGGGAAGGTAAACTCTCACACTCCTCTTTCAGAATCTGATGTCTCTGATCATGATCATGAGGACAGTTCTTCTGACGATGAGTCTAAACTCATGGCCCAGTATAAGGAGTTGATCAAGGCCTACGACAAATGTCGAAAGGTCATGAAAACTCAGGCAAAAGAGATCAAGTCTCTAAAAGCCATAGAAAGCTCTCTGAGAGTGGAAGTCGTTAAGATCGACTCACTCAGAGAAGACTTAGATACTGAAGTTGATGAGTTCAATAAGTCTATCAAGAACCTCGATCTGAAGGATGAAATCATCAAGGGATTGGAAGAGTTACTTGAAGCCGAAAAAAAACATGTTGAAGGTTTCTCTAAGCCCAAGGTAGTTCTTCCTCTTGTTGCTGAGTTCTCTGCTCAGATTAGGGGTGTTGGACTAGGCCATGTTGAGGCTCCTATTAAATCTTCTAGGAGGAATAAGGCTCAGCGAAAGAATAAGGCATCCAAGAGGCTTTTGCTAAAGCAAAGTGGAAAGCTCCACAAGATCAGACCATATTTCAGAAAGTTGTCTTTCCGACCAATAAGTTTGATCTTAACTCCTCCTACGGTCACTTCACTAGGCCTACTTATGTAGAGCCCAAGTCAAGGTACTAAGGATGGACTCGCCCTAGAAACTTTGGTGAAAGTGTCTTTAAGGCACCTTATGAAGAGATCACTCTTCAGAGCTATGGCCCTTTTGTTCATGGTCATAACATCAAGAAAGCACCAAAGGTAAAGCCCATTGTGGAAAAGCCAGTGAAGGAGAAGAAATCATGTGATTGTCATCATCATGAAGCCTCTTCCTCCAAGAATGCTGCCCTTGCTAGACCACCATCTCAGAAGGTCAAGCAGGAGAACTTAAGGCAAAGATACAACAGGTTCGACTATTAGTGTTGTGGCAAAATTGGTCATTTTTCCATCGATTGCTAGTTTAATCTGAGAAATGTTGTAACTACTCAGGTTGGCAATATGAGAATGACCACTCATAATGCTAATCCTCATAGGGGGAGTGTTCTAACAATAGACCAAGGACCCAAACATGTTTGGGTTCCTAAGGCAAATTGATTATGATTGCAGGTATGTCCAAAGGCCACCAAAACGCCTATCTGGTATTTGGACAGTGGATGCACTCGACACATGATCGGGACAAGAAGCCTACTTCAAAACTTCTCTCCAGTGTTGAACGGACAAAAGGTTATCTTTGGAGGTTTAAACCGAGGAATAACTAAAGGCTATGGTATGATCACTAACGGTAGTGTATCCTTTTCAGATGTAGCTTATGTTAAAGGATTGGAACACAATCTCATAAGCATAAGCCAACTATGCAATAAAGGATACATAGTTGAATTCCATGCTAACAAGTGCTTGATAAAGTCTGTTTACAATATGGAAACGATTGTATCAGGCACTCGAAGCGAGAATATATTTTGTTTAAATTTCATTTGTATAGACTCTTCTACACCAGTGTGCCTTTTAGCAAAAGATACTGCGTCTATTGGTGACCAATTGCACAAGAGATTAGCAAATATGAATTTTAAAACTATTAATACATAATTTTCACTGATTTTGGTGCGTGATGCCCCAAATGTCAAGCTTATAAAAGATAGACCTTGTCATGCATGTGTGAAAGGCAAGCAAACAAGGGCTACCTTTAAAAGCATTATTGGTAAAGATTCTAATAGATGTCTACATCTACTTCATATAGACTTGTTCGGTCCACTACAAGTTACAAGTTTAGGAGGTAAGGATTATACGTTGGTTATCATTGATGACTACTCGCGCTTTGCGTGAGTGTTCTTTCTTAAATACAAGTCAGATACCTTTGATGTCTTTACAAATTTTGTTAGGAAGATCCAGAATGAATACAATTGTTCCGTGGTCAAGATTAGAAGTGACAATGGAACTGAATTCAAGTCTTGGGCCATGACAGAATTTTGTGAAATCCTAGGTATCTTTGATGAGTTTTCCTCTCCTCGTACTTCACAGCAAAATGGAGTAGCTGAGAGAAGGAATAGAACACTCATAGAGGCCTGCAGGACTATGTTGAGTGATGCTTCACTACCGGAGTACTTCTGGGCTGAAGACGTCAACACTGCATGCCACGGGCAAAATCGAGCACTCATAAACAAGAACCATGATAAGATGCCTTACGGATTTCTAAAGGGCAGGAAACCGACTGTCTCATATTTCAGAATTTTTGGTTGTAAATGTTTCGTGCTTAACAATGGTAAGTATCACACTACGAAGTTTAGCGAAATGAGTTTTGAAGGAATTTTTGTAGGTTATAGTAGCCATAGTAAGGCATACAAGATCTTTAATAGAAAAACTCTTGTTGTATAAGAATCAATACATGTTGTATTTGAAGAGACGAGCTTGCTACAAAGTAACTCTTCTAGTGTGCTCATTGAAGATGCAGGTACAAAGCTGAAAGAAATTAGCTTGGATGAACCAAATAAAGATGGAGGTGAAAAGTTCATCAAGATCACCACTCCAACCCCTATTGGATAGGTAGATGATCAAGATGACGAAATCGTCAAAGTTGATGAAGTCACTCCAGTGGTTGAAGTTCCAAATGCAAGGACTCTAGAGCTTAGACATCTAAAGGATCACCCAATGGACCAAATCATAGGTTGAACCAACGAAGTTCGAGGAAGCAAACTCGAACGCAACATGGATCTTGGCCATGGAAGAAGAACTGAACCAGTTCAAGTGCTGCAAAGTCTTGAAAATTGTTCCAAGACCCAAAGGTAAAAATGTCATCGTGACAAAGTGGGTCTACAGGAACAAGATGGACGAAGATGGAACAATCATAAAGAACAAAGCCAGAATCGTTGCCAAAGGATACCGTCAAGAATAAGGAATCGACTTTGACCAAACATATGCTCCAGTAGCAAGGCTGGAGGCAATCAGGTTATTCTTAGCGTATGCTACACTAAAGGGATTCACTATTTATCAAATGGACGTGAAGTCCGCCTTCCTTAATGGTGACATAAAGGAAGAAGTGTAAGTGGAACAACCCCCAGGTTTTGTTGATTCTAACCTACCTGATCATGTTTATCTATTATCTAAAGCATTGTACGGTTTAAAACAAGCTCCTCGAGCTTGGTATGAAACGCTATCTTGTTTTCTTATTGAGAACAAGTTCACAAGAGGAAAGATAAATAAGACATTATTTCTTAGGGAAATAAAAGGCAAGATTTTGCTAGTGCAAATCTATGTCGACGACATTATATTTGACTCTACTGATGACACCCTCTGTAAGAAGTTCTCAAAACTTATGCAAGGGAAGTTTGAAATAAGCAGCATGGGAGAGCTGAAGTATTTCTTAGGGCTTCAAGTGAAACAATCTGAAGATGGAATTTTCATCTCCCAGACTAAGTTCACCAGAGAGCTAATTAAGAAATTCGGAATGGAGAACGCAACCTCTATGAGGACTCCAATGGGTTCAGCCATGTCTCTGGAAAAGGATGAGAAAGGGAAACCTTTTGATGAAACCAAGTACAGAAGCATAGTTGGATCCTTGCTCTACCTTACTTCTAGTAGACCTGACATAATGTTCTCTACATATGTCTATACTAGATTCCAAGTGAACTGTAAGGAATCTCACTATGCTACTGTAAAGCAGATTTTGAGATACCTTAAAGGTACACCAAATCTTGGCTTATGGTATCCAAGAAGTAATGACAACGAGCTGATTGGTTTTTCAGATGATGATTTTGCAGGTAGCAAAGATGACAGAAAAAGAACTTCCGGGACATGTCAATTCCTAGGTAGGAGACTTAACTCATAGATTAGCAAAAAGCAAAACTGTGTTGCAATCTCAACGGCTGAGTTCTAATATATTTCTGCCGGCAGTTGTTGTGCACAGTTTCTTTGGATAAAGAATCAACTGGAAGACTACAACATGAAGGTCAAAGACATTCCACGGTTTTGCGACTCCTCAAGTGCAATAGCAATCTCCAACAACCCAGTCTCGCACAGCCGGACAAAGCACATCGAGTTAAGATATAACTTCATCCGAGAGCATGTGGAGCAAGGGGACGTAGATCTGCAGTATGTTTCAACAGATAGGCAAGTTGCAAACATTTTCACGAAGCAGCTGGACGAGACCAAGTTCAACTTCTTCAAAACTGAGCTTAGCATGCTCAACAAGGAAGAATAGACAAGGTGGAATCATTTCAAGGCTTAGAAATCAAGGACAAGTCAAAAAGGTTAGAAATTTCTCTAAGTGGACTTCATTTCTCGGGACATAGATTGACTTCTCGAGAAGTAATTTCTGACTACTCGAGTAATTCCTTTCTTCTCGAGAAACAAAGAAATCTCACTCGAGTACTACTCACTCAAGTAATAACCTTCTTCTCGAGAAGTAAAGAATTCACTCGAGAAATAAATTTTAACTTCTCGAGAACTAAACATCCATCTTTCGAGAACTAAGTCTCCACTCGAGAAATGACATATCGCATTTCGAAATTTTTTTAATTTCTTCAGTTTCGCTTTACGCTTGATTTTCGCCCTAATCTAAGGATTAATTTAGCCCTAATCATCATTACTAGACTTATATAAATAGAGAATCTTAGATTTCATTAAATCTACTCGAGTTCAAATCCACTTTCTCGAAAAACCTTTTCGTCTTCCGCCGCTGAACCCGAGCAATTCTTCGCCGTCGTTCTTCCATCTATCGAACATCCATTTATGAAGAATCCATGGCGCCGCAGTCCAAGATAGGTGTTGGAAGTGAGCTGGTAGTTGCTGAAATTGCTAAATATTCGGACGACTTCAAGAATCTGCTGATACTCCTTGACAGTGCCCTTTTGACATTCGTTCTACAAGAACCTTACAAAATCTTATTTCAAGAGGTTGAAGAATTCTTCAAGAACATCAAGGTGAGGAGAAATGGCAAAGTCCTAAAGTCCAGGGTAAAAGGTATTAAGATTAAATTGAACAAGACCATTGTCTCTCAACTTCTAAGGATGCCAGTTGTGGATGAAGAAGATGATCTCACTATAGAAGAAAATGAAAGGGCTTGCAGTTTCTGTTGAATCTCTTCTGAAATAACTTCTGTTAGAAGACTAGACTTGAATGCTGAAAGCAAACTTTTAGTAGACATTATTGGAAAAGTCCTCTGGTGCAAGACAGGTTCTATAGGGTTCATATCTTATGATTTGTTTACTGTTCTCACAGCTATAGTGTGCAGGAAAATATTTCAGTTTGGAATGATGATTCTTGATAAGATAAGGGAGAGCATCAAGACTCCTAGTTTTGCAAGGATTATATCTCTTATGCTTCATGAGATAAATCCTCAGGTATTTGACACTTCCAAAGGTACTCCCATTCATCATATGAAGAAGGTTTCTATTTCTTCTATTCAGAGGTGGGAAGTAAAGTTAAAGAATCCAACTCAAGCTGCAAAGGCTCCTGAAGCTCCTGCTTCAGAGGACAAGACCCCATCTCCCTCTCTTCATGGAATTGTTGGCACAGCTGGTGCAGCAACTGAGGGGAGCCTGTCTCCTCTATTTCAGATGTAAGGATTCCCTCTCCTCCTCTAGTCAGATCACCCCTTCCAGCCATTTCAACTGAGTTCCATACAGATGCACAATTTCAGGAAACCATCATATATACAACAGAAGATATTGACAAGATGATAGAAGAACTTACTTCAAATGAGCTCATACCTCCACTCCATTCTAGAACTGCTGAAGAGCCACCAAAAGGTACCATCTCCAATACAATCTCTTATACCATCCCCTCGTCAACCCCAGCTGAGCAACCCAAGCAACCCACTCCTGTGCATACTCCATCTCCAGGCCCTGTTGCATCACCTGTACAATCACCCAAGTCACCTCTTGTTGATTCTCAAGCTGCTGAAAAGGACAAACAAGACACAATCCTACTTTCTGATGAAGACAAAAGTTCTCCAGAACTAGTTGATGCACCCTTGAGGAACTTAGACTTCTCTCTTCCTGTCTTCATTAGTGAGGAAGAAGTTGTTCTTGTTCAAACTACAAGAGCTCAAAGCTCAGTAGTTATTGAAAATATTGTTCCATGAACAGCTCCTCCTCTTCCAGCTCATGTTTCTCCTGCTACTGCTACTGTTTCTGCTTCTCCTATTTCTTCTGATATTATATGTAAGATTGAACAGATGTTGACTGATCAAAGGAAGCGCTTTGATGATTCTTTGAAAACTATGCAAAATCAAGTTACTACTTTAGAGAATGAGATGAGCAGAGGATTTGCTGAGATAAAGCATAACACAGATCAATTGAAGCACCTTTTTCAGGTAGGTGGCAAAGCTCTGGGCCACACTATTACCAGTGTTGGTGAAGTCATGAACCAATCTTTAACTCTGGCCAACAATCAAATGCAACTTGAGAAGAAAGCCCAAGAACATGTTATGAAAGTTTGTGAAGAAGTTGGAACTTTCAAAGATGACATCATAGAAACCCTTTGTGTAGAATTAAGAAAGGGGGAGACTCTAATGAAATAACATGTAGAAAAGTTTGTAGATAAGTTTGCTGCAACTGCTAATACTCTCTGGACTGAGAAGTTAACTAAAATAAACAAAATTGTGCTAGCTTAGATCCAGTCAGTAAAGTTGTATACCTATGACACTATAGTTTGGATGCATAACCAGATCTTTCCAGATTTGCAAGCACATCCAAACATCATTCCTCATCATCTCAATCCTCTTGTTGAAGGTCAGCCAGCTGCTCCAGCTCAGATGCCACCTCAAATGCCAATATTCTCTCCTAGGCCTGATGATGCTACCCTTCCTCCAGAATCCTACTCTCAAGTTTGGGAATCTGACATCCCCAATGATTTACCTGAATTTTAGATTCCCAAGAAAAGGAAATATGGAGAAGGTCCCTCTACCAGTAGATCAGTTCCAGTTCCAGAATTAGAAAAGAGAAAAGCTCAAGAATTTGCTGAAGTTTGGAGCCCAACTTCAAAGTCCTTGATTCTAGATACTTTGAAACTTGTGATGGACTATAATGAAAGCAGAGATCTCAATTACAGTTTTTTTGAATTGGAAACGTATGAAAAATCTCTCATGAAGAGAAAGATTTATGATAGAGAATATGGAAGGAACAACCCAAAGGCACCTACAAGACCTCCAAAGTACTATCCTAAGCCATTTAGCTATCAAAGGAGGCAATAGGAAAAGTTTGACAAGCAACATCATCAACAGCATCAGAGCTAGAACTAAATTTTTTATTTTTGAGATTGAGGACTGAATGCTTGTAGAAATGAAATCTAAAAATATTCTAATTATATAATCTCTAATTTTGATGATTATGTGTTTTTCTTTATTTCTTGCATTTCATCTTGTTCTTATCTTTTCATATCCAGTTCTTTCTCTTATGATATAATTCACCTTAGTGTTGAGGGTTCTGACTTCTACAAATAGGGGGAGATTGTTGGGTATTGCATCCACAATAACCAAGATTTGCATGAAGTCACCCTTGAACTTAGATGAATTAAGTTGTATTTGATCTTTTATTTTAGTTATGTGTTTGCAGGACTTTATTGCTAAGTGTCGACCAATGTCAGTCTACAGTGGGTCATAAATACAGGACCATAAAATGTAATCCCTCATTGTGTGATCCAAGGTGTTGACTCATGTGTTGCCTCTCTATTGGGATATACTTCATATTCAAGCACTTGGATCAATGGATGAAGTGTTGGTGATGATTGGAATCAAGAAGGAAAACTTTCTAGAAGTCAGATATTCTTTAAGTCCATTACTCGAGTGATCTGTTAGTTCTCGAGTAGTATAAGTTAAAGTTCTCGAGTAATTAATCTTATTACTCGAGTACAAAATTTAGTTCTCGAGTAGTATTACTTTTGTAACATCCCATTTCCGACTAGACCCCTGGGAATGGTTTTGTCTTAACAGAACCCTAGGAAGCCCAGGAATTGAAGTTTATCGACCAAGATTTCGAGTCAAGAGGTGGTCACGCACGTGACCGACCCGTCACGCCCGTGACCTAGGGCGTGACCGCATCGACGATCGTCGACCTCAGGACGACGATCGTCGAGCTCAGAAATTTCAACATGGGCCTGACACGCCCGTGACAAATCCGTCATGCCCGTGACCTTGAAATGGCATTGAGTGAGCTAAGCTCACTCAACGCTGTGGTCTGGATGGCATTGAGTAAGCTTAGCTCACTCAAAGCCAAAATCTATATGGCGTTGAGTGCACAGACTGCACTCAATGCCATCTGGTGTCATATGGGTGGCGTTGAGTGAACTGAGCTAACTCAACGCCGTAGACTGGATGGCGTTGAGTGAGCTTAGTAAGCTCACTCAACGCCGTAAACTGTTAGGAGGGATGGAGTTGAGTGCACTCAACGCCATAAGTTGAATGGCGTTGAGTGCACTGACTGCACTCAATGCCATTTGGTGTTATCTGGACGGCATTGAGTGAGCAAAGCTCACTCAACGCCATAACCTGGATGATGTTGAGTGTGCTAAGCTCACTCAACGCCATCGTTTAAAAAGAACATATTCTGGGTGGCGTTGAGTGAGCAGAGCTCACTCAACGCCATAATCCGGATGGCGTAGAGTAAGCTGAGCTCAATCAATGACATAATCTGGATGGAATTGAGTGAGTTGAGCTCACTCAATGCCATAGTCTGGGATGGCGTTGAGTGAGTAGTGCTCACTCAACGCCGTAGCTTGATGGCATTGAGTGAGCTGAGCTCACTCAACGCCATTATACTTAGAATTTTTTGGCATTGTATTTCTTGCTGTGTGCTGGTTTAGATGAACCGGGCCGGTCTAGGAGTGAGCTGTTTTCTTTTAATAAGACCCAATTAAGTCTTATTTTAAAGAAGGTTGACCGGTCAAGTGAAGCTGTGCCACGTGGACCGTCGGTTTTGCAAAAGGAGCAGTTACGGCCATGGACGAGCCCCAGCCTTCATGGTCATCAATTGAATTTGATGCCATGGCCTTCCCTCTTCCCATTGAAATGGATGGATTCAACTCCTCTCAGGGATAGGAGGAGTTTCCAGCCCTCCTCTAGCTGCCACAGAGACATTTCAACCCCCCACCACCATGGCCGAGCCAAGCTATAATGGGCCATTAATGGCCACCAGCTTTTGGTCGTTCCTCCTCCCTGGCCAAGCCTTTTAACACCCTCAGAGGCCCAAGAGGAAGTTTTCCCACCCTTTACCTGAAGTTTTCGAGCCTCCCCTTGCTGTTGAAGAATTCCGGCGACGCCACCACCGCGCAAATGCCATCACGACGATCGGCTCAACTCCAAACAACGAACAAGGTCCTCCTCTACTCCTTCTTCTATGGGTAGATCTTAGAAATTATTTAGGAGAGATTTCGAGCTCAAAGGAGAAAGATTGAGTGAGCTTTTCCATGGTTTTTCAAAAATAAATGGTGGTCGGGTTCGCCGAAAACCGCCTCTCCGGCGGCCGTGCTGCCGCCCGATGGTAGCCCTCACCTAAACAGAGGTGGTGGTGGTGGTGGTCGGCCAGGGAGATGGCTGGGTGGCCGGGAAATAGTTTTAGAAAAGCTACAGAAAGTGTTTATTTTCTAATTCTGCTCGGGTTCGGGTAAAGAAGAAGATGAACAGTATATTATATTATATTATATTATATATGGTATAATTAGTAAAGTAATCCCATTTATTGTGCTCTAGGTTTAAACTGAAAATTATAGCCCGTAGGGGCTGAAACATAAAAAGTAATCAACATAGAAAATGTAGCCCTTGAAGTCTAGTTAATTCAAAATTTGTTTCACTCGATTTGAAGTCCTGGTTAGAGCACAGCACACATTTTGGTGAGGTCTATCCATAGGGTTGTCCTGAGATTGATTTGGATGCCCACATCAATCCAGACATCCAAATGACTTGCAATTTGGGGTATGGGCTATTATTAACCATACCTAAGACTTGTCCAAAAATCAGAATTTTTGGAGAATGTTTTTCTATAGTTTTTGTGAAAATTTAATAATTCATGTATAATTTAACCTCAAAATCCCCCCAAATTTTGGTGGGAGGTCTTAAAGGGAATGTTAGAACTCCGGTAAAAAATTCATCTCATTTGGAAGTATTTTGATAAAGTTTTAACTCGACCCTAGTTTGGCCCTTATAGGGTTAATTGGGCCAATTCATTCCTTTTGGGACTTGAGTGGTCAAACAACCTCAATAGAGGCTGATATTTTGGTCACTGACTTTTTAGGGCATGACACACCCTCAAAGGGATTTTGGGGTGGTTTGGTGTAGGGTAGCCCTAAAATCCTAGGGTAGGTCCCTTAATGGGGATTTGTTGGGTTGTGAAGGTCATTAGGTCAAATGACCTTGGACTGACATGACATTTGGCGGATAGGACCATAGGGCCATTATAGTTATCTGGACAAAATCTTAGGGGATTTGGAGACAGTTAGGCCACCTAAAATCCCAACCCTAGTTTAGGCACCAATCTTAATTTGAACTATTATGCTGTCAAACGAACTAAAAATCAAATAAAATTTGGGCAGGGTGATTTTTTAGTCTAAATGGCCATAATATAATTTTGTTGAGATTTTTGGGTTAATTTATACAGTACTTCATTTACAACTCTAGTTATGCCCTAGATATTTATTTTGATAATTCTGGAATTTCTATTCACTGGAATATTATGAAATCTTGGATTAAGTCATCTTATTGCATGTTATACCTTTTGTAGTTTTCTTGGGAGTTTTATCTGATTATTTTGGGTACTTGCTTCTTTAACTTACCATTTGAGATATGTAGTCCAAAATAAAAATAATGCCCAATTACTATTTGTGAAATTATGAAATTTGGTCAGTAAGTGTTTCAAACTATGATGATCACCCTGTAATTTTCTCTGGAATTTTAGATGATTAAAAATAGTACCTCCTTCATTAAGTTAGGAAAATTAGTATCTTACATTAAAATAAATTCAGAGCCAAAAGTATTAGAGAAAAATCATGGGACTTGGTTTCTGATAGTTTTAGGTCACCATAAAGCTTCTGTAATTTTCTTGTGATTTTTGGGTACATATTTATAGTACTTGCTTCATAATATTGTAGAAGTGGCCTAAAATGGTAAATAAGGAAATATAGGCCTAAACACATCTGAAATTTCTCAAAACTTGGAATTACTACTTAAATGTCTCATAAGATTTTTACTGATTTTATGATGATTTATTGTTGGTTCATTAGTGCACTTAATGTTCATACAAGGGCATTGGGAGGCTTAGAATAAATAAATTAAATGCCCGATAAAAAGGAAAAATTTGGAAATCTTGGACTTAGTTAAATTATGTCATGATAGACCTCCAGTAAATATAAAAGGAGATTCAGAAGACAATTTGGAGGACCTCCCATTATATACCTCATGTATCTTAGGATGGTCTGCATATAGTAAAACCACGGAAACTGAACTAGCGTGGGTAAAGAATTTGGAGAGATGGAATTTTGGTAGTTGCTGGTTTGGATATGGCATGTTAAGTTTAAGTTCACTATCGGAAGTCAGGATATGTAGAGTGTGAGAGTGGCTAGTGTTAAGTGACGTTCGGGAACGACGAAAGATCGTCCACCCCGGGTAGGAGAGGAAGAGTCTTTATACTCTAGGGCTAGATCTAAAGTAACTTAAAAAGGGATCGGGAAAAGGGAGATTAACCAATAATAATAAGTGCCTTGCGAAAGGGAACGGTGGGCTTCAGCTACCATCATAGTTCTTAGTGCCCTTTGAGAGCCCTTAACGGGGAATACCCGGGGCAGTCATGGGCTAACGTAAGCCGTAGGAATAATAAATTAAAAGAGAAACTAGTATAACTAGGGTTGCACATACACACACCCCGATTGCTAGGAAGGTAGAATAAGTTAGTTTGGTTGCCATTCAGACGGTAGCTCTGAAGGTAGATGCACGGACGGGATAGTCCGGGGAGCCGAGGGCTCGAGGGTTTGAGTACAGAATAAAGGTGGTGGGTCTTCGGTATTTGATTATCGTTCACACCGACATAGATACGTTGACTCGGCGGTGGGGGACACTTAGCACAAGAAAGTCTGGTGGATATAGCCAGCACTAGTATGCGGATACTCTAGGTTGTGTTCTTCTAAGGGCATACGGAAGGGCTAGGCCCGGTAGTGTGGATACCCTCCTAGGAATGGGGGGCCCGACACACTGTCTCCGTTTGCCACTACGGAGGTTCCTGGGAGTGAAGCTAGCTTCCCGAACAGGGGGAACTAAAGGTCTGTGCGCATAGAGTCGTGTGCGTGAGTTGCAATTGCATGAATCAAGACATAACATATCACTACACTCATATTTGCATACAACCGACACCCCAATGTATAAATTGGTATTGGACTTTTTATATGATGGGAGCCTTACAGAAGACCCCTTAACTTATAAGTTTGTATGGGCATTCATATAAGTTAAGGTTACTTACTTGTTTACGTATTTGTTCTCTATCTGCCTTCTTATATATTTGCTACTTACTACATGTCTACTTTATTACTTACTACCGTAGAATTGCTAGATGTACTTTGATAGTTGTTAGATTAGCTCCATTGTCATCTGCTTGATTACTCTCTACCTTTGTAGCTTCCCTTTCCTCCTCTCCGCTCGGTACTTAGGAGCCGTGGGGGGAGGGGTAGGGGATGATAGGGCTTAGTCTTTATGACTAATGGTTTTCGAACCACAACATTACAGGAGCTCCGGATGGGAGACAGGGACCAGCAGTCCAGGGACCAGCATCAGCAGAGTACGGTGCGCATGGAGGTGGGTCAGTATAGCACCGGTGCACCTGCGAACAGCTCCGTGAGTGATTAGTGTTTTTAATATAGCTTCCGTGATGAGTGATTTATAGGGAGGACTCTGATGTACCGGGCTCGATCCCATTAATCTATATTTCTTCTGAATTGTATCTTTGCAGTACCTCTATTTCCTGTTATTATCTACTGATGGACTGGATGTGATTTCATTTTATACATATTTCTATGGACTTATTTACATTTTACGTATACTTACTTCTCTTTCTTTGTGATCGAAAAGGGCTGGCAGAATTGGCATCTTGTAGTGGCGACCTTCCCGTGAGTTGGTGCCACCGCAAAGCGGCAATTCTGTGCTAAGACTCCGGTGTTTGAAAAGAAAAAAAAGGGGGGTCTTACAAGTTGTATCAAAGCAGACCTCGATCGGAAGAGAAGTAGTCCACAAAACCTTGGGCCACCCCCGTGCGAGCTAAGTTTGCGGACAAACTAGAAGCGGAAGTAGTGGTGTGCCCATAAGGGAAATCACATGTGAAAGTCCATCCTACCCTTTCTAATATTCCATTCATACATCCTCTAACAAATGGAATTTTTCCTTGTAGCCTGCGACGAACCCTACACCACAGCAGGGGACACCTCAGGCTCCGAATGTGGTCCCACCTCCGCCGGCTCCAGCTCCGTTCAAGGAGACGGAGATGGGGCAAACACTGATAGCCATTCTGGAGGCCTTTAGAGCTCAGCAAGCCCCGGCTCCACAGCCAAACCCCGGGGCCAATTGGATGACTGTCTTCCGAGGACTTTTCCCTCCATCCTACCTGGGGACAGAGTCTGCAGTACGTACGGAGGAATGGTTGGATACCATTTACGAGATGCTAGCGGGGATTCGATGCCCCACTGAGGATGCAATTTCTTTGGCGGTCTCCTTCCTGGAGTCACACGGAAAGAGGTGGTGGAAATCTCAGCTAGACACCACCTTTGCGAGGATGGATTGCGCTGATATTACTTGGGAGGAGTTTAGAGCAGCGCTCTTGGGACATTTTGTACCTCAGTCAGTGAGGGACGATCTGGAGGATAGGTTCCTGCGGCTAAGGCAGGGGAACAGGACTGTGGTGGAGTATTATCAGGAGTTTACTCACCTGGCCCGCTATGCGGACGCTTTCCAGTTATACGATGCTGGCTATGCCAGGAGGTTTTATAAAGGGCTGGAAGACGACATGAGGGAGGTCCTCCTCTTCATCTCAGAGGGGAATTTGGCCAGGATTCTTGAGATGGCTAAGAAGAGAGAAGCAGATCAGCTTATAGTGAAGAGCCAGAAGAGACCGGCTGATGATACAGTGATTGGAGGTCGCAGAGACCGTCCTCGGGGCCAGGTTATTGGGGAGAGAAGGAACGGGGATTAGCCTCGTCAGGAGTTTGGGCAGGAGCAAAGGAGTCAGGGGGTATTGGCTCCCCAGCCTTTACAGATACGAAGATGCCAAGGACGGCAGAGCAGGCACCTGTATGCTTTCAGTGCAATCAGCCGGGGCATATAAAGAGGAACTGCCCTATGAGGCGAGCACCCCCACCAGCACATCAGGGCGCTCTACCTCCCCGACAGTTTGGCGAACGAGAATAGGACCAAAGATGAGGATTTCAGGATCGAGGCCGCAGGCCAGAGAGGGAGCAGGTGTATGCTCTAGACCTGACACAGCCCCGGAACCCGGAGCAGGTTATCGCAGGTATGGCAGTACTTTTAAATTTTCTTCATATAAACTAGAGTTCTAGACATAACCTAGTTAGAAATTAAGAGAAGACAACTGCAACAAGAATACTAAGACACTTAATTACCCCATGCATAGTCTTCATTAGCGGCAAGCCCGCTCACACTCTCTTCGACACTGGTGCTTCGCACTCATTCGTTTCGGAGGATTTCGTGAAAGGACTGGAATGTGTGGAGCCATTCACCGGGAAGATAATGAGGGTGCGACTACCCGATGGATAAGAGATAATGACCTCTGCTCATTGCAATATGGAAGCGAGGATCGACGGGAAGGCGTTTGAGGCACCAGTGACGATTCTGAAGATGCCAGATTACAATCTGATCCTGGGCATGACTTGGCTGTGCTGGAACCATGCCCAGATCGACTGTGTGGCAAAGAGGATCACCGTGAGGCACGGCGATTCCTTCATTATCATCGAAGGTATTATACCAGCGCCCAGTACCTTATTATCGTCTGTGCAAGACGTTTAGGCCCACCTGCAGGGGGAAGAAGTTTATTAGGTGTTTTTTGAGGCGGTCGTGGCCAAGGACTCCATTTCAGATATTCCAGAAGTGTGGGACTTCGCCAACGTGTTTCTGGAGAAGCTACCAGGGCTACCCCCACACCGATAGAAGGACTTTCAGATTCAGCTCGTACCGGGGGCTAAGCCGGTATCCAAAGCTCCCTATCAAATGGCCCCAAAGGAGTTGGTGGAATTTCGAAGCATGCTTCAGGAGTTAGTGGAGGCCGGGTTTGTCCGGCCTATCTCTTCACCATGGGGAGCTCCGATGTTGTTCGTTAAGAAGAAGGACGGGACCCTTCGACTGTGCATAGATTACCGGTCCCTGAACAGGTTGACGGTCCGGAATACTTATCCCTTACCAAGGATAGACGAGCTATTTGACCAGCTGGAAGGAGCCCATTGGTTCTCAAAGCTCAATCTGAGGTCGGGGTACTACCAGCTTCGCATTCGGGAGGAGGACATCCCGAAGACGGCCTTTAGCAGGAGATATGGTTTGTACGAGTTTACCGTGATGCCTTTTGGGCTCATGAATGCACCCTCCGCATTCATGACCTTGATGAATCGAGTGTTCGAAGAGTATCTGGACGTCTTCATTATCGTATTCATCGACGAAATCCTTATCTATTCAAGGACGGAGGAGGAGCACGCGAGACATCTGGACTTGACCTTGGAGAAGCTGCGGGAGCATAAGATGTATGCCAAGTACAGCAAGTGCCAGTTCTGGCTAAAGGAGGTGGCCTTTCTAGGCCATGTCATCAGTGGAGCAGGTCTTATAGTGGATCCGGCAAAGGTCCAGGTAGTACGGGATTGGCCACCACTAAAGTCGGCCTCGGATGTTCGAAGTTTCTGGGGACTTGCCGGTTATTACTAAAAGTTCGTAAAGGGGTTCTCTCAGATTGCCCTCCCTCTTACGTCTCTGACGAAGAAGGAGTCCCCTTTTATTTGGACGCCACGATGCGAGTCTACTTTCCAGGAGCTGAAGGATCATCTTACCTCGAATCCCATCATTGCTCTTCCATCAGGGAAGGAAGGATTCCAGGTGTACACAGATGCTTCCTATCAGGGGATGGGTGTCGTTCTGATGCAGAACGGGCACGTAATAGCCTATGCCTCCCGTCAGTTGAAGTAGCACGAGCAGAACTATCCCGTGCACGATTTGGAGATGGGGGCAGTTGTTTTTGCTCTTAAGATCTGGCGACACTACCTTTACAGAATTCACTGCGATATCTTCTCTGACCAGAAGAATCTGAAGTACGTCGACACCTAGAAGGAGCTAAATATCAGGCAGAGATGCTGGGTGGAGTTTCTGTCAGACTACCTGTATACCATGCACTACCATCCGAGGAAGGCGAATGTGGTCGCAGATGCTCTGAGACGGAGAGCGAGTACGTCAGGAGTAGGCCCGCAGCTGATGGCCTTGGAGTTGGTTAGATCATTCGAGGAGATACAGGTATCACTAGTGTCCGAGGATGACCCGGAGCTATACATGGAGTACCTGGGGTCGATGGTTACTACTGATGATATTCGAGACCGTATCAGAGATGGGCAGATGCTGGATGAGAGAGTTGACCCGATATTCTGAGACATGGAGGAAGGCACGATAGGAGATTACTCTTTAAGGGATGGTCTTCTGTGTTTCCGAGGCAGAGTCTACATACCAGCAGGAGGACAGATCCAGGAGGACATTATGACGGAAGCTCACTACAGCCGATATTCGGTATACCCGGGGATCACCAAGATGGTAAAGGATTTGAAGAGGACGATGTAATTGTCGGGTATGAAGAAAGACATTACGTACTTCGTGACGCATTGCGAGGCCTGCCAACTCGTGAAGGCAGAATGTAGGAACCCGGCAGGCTTGCTGCAGCCACTTCTGGTACCAGAGTGGAAATTTGAGGATATAGGCATGGAATTTGTTGGGTATTGTATCCACAATTACCTGGACTTGAGGAAGCCTCCTGTCAAGCTAAGATGAATTCATAATGTATTTGATCATTTGTCTTCAAGTTGTGCTTGCAGTTATTCCATGCTAAGTACACACTAATGTCAGGGTGCAGTAGGTCAATATACACGGGTCTGTGCAACGTATTCCCTCGTTGAGCAGATCAGTGTGTTGGCTTACAAGCACTCTCTCTATTGGAGTGTACTTATGTTCAAGTACAGGGCTTAGATAGATTAAGAGCAGACAAGGAGCAAGGATGGGTCAAAGACCAGCTCACGGGAAGATAGACGAAAAATCGTCTAAGCAAAATTTGACGAGAATCACTAAGTGATTCTCGCCGATTCGACAGGAATCACTAGTGATTCTCGTCGAATCGTCGAGAATCAATAGCCTACTCTCGCCGAATTCATCCGGCTGTCTCAACGCCGTTTAGAATTCAGCTAAGGCAGAATCGACGAGATTCTCGCCGAATCGTCGAGAATGACTTTGCATTCTCGCTGATTCTTCGAGAATGGATTGTGATTCTCTCCGATTCTCTCTGGATGGCTTGCTTTTCAGCTAGAATTCTTCTAAGGAGAATTCGACGGGAATCATAAGTGATTCTCGCCGATTCGTCGAGAATCACCAATGATTCCCGCCGAATTTGCCTTTGGCGAATTCTGTTGGCTCGCTGGACCGGACCAAGTGTTCAGGCCCTGTTTGGACTGGGCTTAGGGCTTCTTCTTGTGGGGCCCACAACGGTCATAAGGGGGTATTCTACAATATATATACTCTCCTATTTTGAACTCACACATAAGCGAAGAAAACAAACAAGTCGGCCGCCTCGCGTGACCTAGCTAATCGCGGAATCTCTTCCGCCGCCGTCGCCGCCCGAGAGGTTGTCGCCGTCGGTTGTCTTGGATTCTTCTTGATCTCCCGGCGACAGAAACTTAGCCAAGCAACGCGTCTCACGTTTCTTTCTTGAGATCCTTTGTCTCTTGGTTTGTTGAACGAGAATACCTTCCCCTTCCGAATCGATTGAGACGATCGATCCAAATAAGATCGTTGGTAGACCTTGCTAGCTTTGTTAAGAAGTTTTGATCTACAAAGCATCGCCGCCGCAATCCTTGCTGCCGCCGATCTCGGGGAGATCCTCTCCAAGAGAGTGCTTAGGTCGTGAACTCTTCGTCTTATTCAAGAACGTTTCATCGAACGAAGAGGGACACCAAGCGCTCCAAACGTAGTTTGTATTTTGTACATTCTATTTTTACTTTTGTTATTAAAGGAACTTTGGTTCCTCATTGTAAGGGTTTGGTGCAACCCGTGGTGGAGGAGTAGTGACTCCTTCGGGTGGAATGGTTTCTTCCATAGTAAAAGGATTGGATTTCAATCCGGTTGGTGAAGTGACCGAGTCGTCCCTTATTGGGAGATAGGTCGAAGGGGGAAAGTGGACGTACCCAAATCGGGGAACCACTATAACTGCCTGTGTGTTTCAATGCTGTGATTGTTTTGTTTTATTGTGCAGGTAAATTTTTAATTCCGCAAAACCAATGCAAATCACCTATCCCCCCTAGGTGAAGGTAGTTGACACTAGAGTGACTTTAAAGTGGTATCAGAGGGAGGTTACTCGTCAACTAGGTTAATACCTTGAGTAAGATCCTGCCTCTAGTGTCAGGAAGAAAACAAGACTCAAGCATGAAGCTATATTCTGATGTCTCTCCTCTGAGACTCCCCGCATGCACAAAGGAGTGTTATCCCATCTGGAAGATGAGAGTGTTGTTTCATCTGGAGGCCATCGACCCTCGAGCATCACTCATCTTGGAAGAGGGTCCCTTCATTCCCATGAAGGCTTCCAACTCAGGAAAGGATCTCCAAATCCCCAAGAGTCCCGAAGAGAAGTCTGAGACCGAGCTCTCACTGTTCAACTTGGACAAGTTGATTCGTCAGATCATCACTGACGTCTGGTCTGGTATATCTCATTCAAGAGTGGAAAGGTGCAGGACTGCCAAGTCCATATGAGAAACCATCTAAGACCTCATGGAGGGATCGAAGACAACTGGGACCAGGTGCCAACTGGAGGAGTAAGCCTATGTTGGGGTCCTTATTTCTGAAGATGAAGGTCAAGACCAATCTCTCAGTGTCAGGGCTCCTGTTTCCTTGTCTGTGACTGAAGAAGAGTTTGAGGAACACAGTTATGATG
The DNA here is from genome assembly GCA_039513925.1 of Platanthera zijinensis. Lineage (NCBI taxonomy): Eukaryota > Viridiplantae > Streptophyta > Magnoliopsida > Asparagales > Orchidaceae > Platanthera > Platanthera zijinensis. The sequence goes on along the minus strand of CM077079.1, from coordinate 105,726,159 downwards.
AAGCTGACACAACAGTCTCTGCCGATCTTAACGCTGACCCGGAACATCAAAGTCAGGATCAGATAACTTCTTCATCATGCTCCTCTCCCCTTGAATTTCCTGAAGACAGGAATAGTTCAGAGGGCTGTCCATCTACTGATGAAAGGGAAATGGACAGCTTCAATAAAAGGATTGATAATCTTGATTCCCTTGAGAGTGCCCTTCAGAAGAGCAACTTACTTGTTGAGGAACAAGCTAAGGAGATTGCTCAGCTAATGACCTTGATGAATCTCCAATTGGAATCCATCAAGGTAAAGGACTCAATGATATTGGATCTAGAGAGTCGTCTAGAAATCGAGAAGAGGATAGTTTCTAACTTTTCCAAGATAGATGTTATCAAAAGAATAGCAGAAAATGGGTGGATCTCCCAAATCATTAATTCATGGAGAAATGGGGAAACTGTGTTCAGACCCCCCCCCCCACCCCGAGTAGGAAGGGCACACATCATGCTTTCAGGTATTACCACAGGAACAACCTTGGTCACTGCAAGAGTGATCGACCCTCAGATGGAAATACCCACAGTGCAAGAGCTGTCATGGCTACCCATGCTCAGCCCCAACTCGTCATGAATCTGCAGGAACCAGCTCTCATTGCATCTCTAACCACCCCAATACACAGGAAAGGGGGGTTGGGAAACATGTAGTAAGTACCCATGGGACCCCCGGATGTGTGTTGACTGAAAGGAAGGCACCACCTTCCAGGCTTCATGACACTCACCACATGCTCTCTATCCACCCTCCCTCGTGTCTCGGTGAAAAAGGAAAATTTGTGAGCAGAACCTGCCTGGTCCCGTTTAGACCCAAGATCATGACCACCTCAGTCAGTAGATAAGGTCAGAAACAGCGATACAACAGTCATGATTGTTGGTGCTGTGGCAAGGTGGGTCACTTTGCCGTAGATTGTTGGCACAATCCCTCTATGCCAAGGGCAAGGGTATGTCCACTTCCTCTGGGTGAGTTAGCCTTCCTGACAGGATTCCTGTAGGAAGACATTCAAGATTTTATGCTGACAAGAACCTAGGACCCAATACTTATTTGGTTCCTAAGGTAGGATAATATTTTTTGATGCAGGATAGTCTAGGTTCTCGTAGATATAACGGGAACTAGACATTAGATGTTCCTAGAATGACATGGAACAAGTATTTGGGATAAGAGCAGTGCTAACTGCAATGGCCTACTCAAATTGCACACCTGGTGTACCTCAAGTAGAAGATCTGAATGATCAATTTTATGATCCCAGGTACACGCGTTCAGTTTCAATACTTGAGTCATATTATATTGATGTTTACATATATATATATACTCATATCCACACAAATTTCTCAATTCATACTCTAAAAGTAAATGTTTATATATATATACACATATACGTTCACACGCTTGATAAAAGGAAAAAATATTACATTCTTTCACCTAGAATTACTCTGGAATTACGTATAGGGCTTATATATTGTTCAACTCGATCGAGGTTTCATGATCAAGAAATAACTTTGGGGCAAAGGCTTGAAATTAACATGCCACAGTTATTAACTTGGGTGTAACATAATTAACATGCCACTTGGAGTTGTATAGAAAATCCGGTCGACTTCCCCGGTTCGGAAGAAATAAATAGAAAATCCCAAAGGACTCTTCACCTTCTGAAATCACTGAAATCCCGACGAATCCCCTAGAGCATCCCGTCGACTTCCCAGACTCCTCACATTTTCCCGTCGATCGTGTGAAAGCTCCCCGTGCTTCGATCGCCCGGTGCTCTCCATCACTTCTCCGTGCTTCCATTATCCTAAGGATGGAAGGATCTTGTCGCGATCCCGTCGGTTCCGTGCCTTCAAGTCGCCGTCATCCCGCCAAACCGCTCGGCGCCAGGGTTTGTAATGGCTCCTAGAACCACTGTAGGACTTCTCACTGGAAGTGAACTAGTTCGGACAGGCTTCTCTCATACCTCCGATGAGTTCAGGAATATTATCCTCATGCTAGAAGAGGCCGGACTTACATTCATCCTGGAGCATCCTTGCAAAATTCTGGATAAGGAGGTGCTGGTGTTCTTTACAACAGCAAGGCTACGGCACGAAGATACAGTGATCAAGAGTAAGATTGCCGGTGTACGGATCAAGATGATAGCAGGAAAACTGACACAATATTTGCAGCTCTCCAGTTCTGATCAAGAAGATTATCTGGAGGAAGAGGATCGAGCCAGGACTCTTCTATTCTGTGGACTTGCTTGAGGAACCAAATCGAACAAGAGAAAGGAAATGAATGAGGAAGGGAAGCTGCTGTCGGATATCATTGGGAAAGTCCTGATCTACAAACCAGGCTCCCACGATCATATCTCGGGAGATATGTTCAAGATCTTAGTGGCTATAGTCTGTCGAAAGAGATACAACTGGGGAGCTATGTTGTTTGAGAAAATAAAAGATACTCTACGACCCCCAAGTTTTGGAAGAATCATCAGCCAGTTCCTCAACCAGCTGGATGGAGACAGGTTCGATATGAGTACGGGAGTACCTCTACACTACCTGAGGAAAATGGATTCAAGTGTTTTTGATAGATGGGAAAGAAGAATTGGTCAAGCAGTCATTGCTGAAGAACATGATGAATCCCTGGCTGAGTCCCATGGGGATGAGGACAATTGAACTCTAGAAGATCCCGTGGCTGAACCCAGTGAAGTTCCTGATCTGCTGCTTGCAGGAACCGAGGGGGAGTCTCTACCCCTTGCGACTGGAACTCACAGGACAGATCTCTCAGTACCTGCTCCTACTGATGTTGTTTATGATATCTCTCAGATAGCCAAAGATGTAGTTAATACCCTGGCCACTGATCTGGGGACGAAGAGGAAGATGAGGAAGCCTTGGATAGTGATGCAATTGACAACGATGATGTGGAAGATGAGGGTGCTGACGAAGTGGATGATGTGGTTGAAGATGAAACAACCTTGAGGGAGAGGGTGGAGATGGTGGAACCACAGGGTGATGTTGAAGTTCCATCTGAGGAACGAGCACCAATGGTAGCTCCTGAGAAATCTGGTGCAATAATGGAGGGGGAGTCCTCTCAGCAGGGGCTGATAAGCATTCCTGAGAAATCTACAGAGGCTGCCACTATCCACCCATTGGAAACGGTGCAAGTGTCAAGCTCATCCAGTGAATCTGCTGAAGAGCAAGACCAAGGCATGCCTCAGGGTTATCCACTACGACCAAATCTAGCAAAATCACACCGTGAACATCATTCAAGGGATAGTGGATGAACTCAAAGATTCTTTTGAGAAGTCATACAATAAGGTATTAAAAAGAATTAAGAAATCTAAGGAGCTAATGCTTAAAAATGTTGTGGAAATCAATCACAAGATGGATCTGATGGAACAAAAGTTTAATGCTAAGTACACAGAGGCCGGCACTGCTGTCACACTTCTCATGCAAGGGCTTCAGAAAAATACGACTGATCTGGCAGTAGTAAATAAGAATGCTCATGTTGTGGCCGACAACATCCAGAAATTCAATGCCAACATGGTGATTCTAAATACAAATCAAAAAAACCCTGCTGACTGAGTTTACAAAGACTATGCAGCACATCGATGGGTCACTACACACTTATGCAAACTCAATTGCCCTCGAAGCCAAAAAGGGGGAGGAAGAATATAAAGCTAAGATTGCAGGGCTACAACAGATTATCATCGACAACTTCGAACAGTCAAATAAGTATGTTTTTGATAGTTGTCACTGGATCGTTCAGCAGGCATCAGGTATTCAAATTCCAATTCCGGTTCATTCTCAAGATGAGGTTACCACTGCTGTTGATGAGATTGCAAGTATTGAGAAGGTTCCGCTTAGCGAAGCTGATGCCAAGAAGGCTGCCAGGGCTGCTGAAAAATATACTCTAAGGGCCATGTTTGACCAGAAAGCCATAGCAAGAGGAAAAAGGAAACTCCAAGAAGGGACGTCCAAAGAAACACCAACCGAAAAGAAAGTAAGATTGAAGGAGGATGAAGTGAGAAATGAAAGATGGAGTCCTGTTTCAAGGAGCATTATTTTGGATACATTTATGCTACAGCAGAGGGGGGAAATAAATCGGAATGATGTATACAATCAGTATTAGTGGGAGCTGCATAAAGAATATAAAGCTAAACGGAATATCTTTTTCAGGTCCAACACCGTGGAAAATAAAGCTCCTCCCCCCAAATATTATCCAAAGCCCAAGGAGTATTTTGAGAGACAAAGCAAGAAATTCTTGGCTCAACAACTAAAGGATGATTTAGCTAAGGAGAAATAGGCTTAGGATTATGGCTTGTCATTTCCTCAATGCATGTTTTTATCTTCATGTTGTTGTATGAACAATTCTTGTGGATATATATATATATATATATATATATATATATATATATATATATATATATATATGATTTCATGATTGACTCAAATATTGTTCTGTTTGCCTTTATTTCCCTGTGTCTTGTCTTTCTAAATTTGCCATGTATATTACTCTGGTTGGTGTAATTCATCTTAGCTAGTAAAATTTTGGCTTCTTCAATTAGGGGGAGATTGTTGGGTATTGTATCCACAATTACCTGGATTTGAGGAAGCCTCCTGTCAAGCTAAGATGAATTCACAATGTATTTGATCATTTGTCTTCAAGTTGTGCTTGCAGTTATTCCACACTAAGTACACACCAATGTTAGGGTGAAGTAGGTCAATATACAGGGGTCTGTGCAACATAATCCCTCGTTGAGCAGATCAGTGTGTTGGCTTACGTGCACTCTCTCTATTGGAGTGTACTTATGTTCAAGTATAAGGCTTAGATAGATCAAGAGCAGAGAAGGAGCAAGGATGGGTCAAAGACCAGCTCACGGGAAGATAGACGAAAAATCGTCTAAGGAAAATTCGACTAGAATCACTAAGTGATTCTCGCCGATTCGACGGGAATCACTAGTGATTCTCGTCGAATCGTCGAGAATAACTAGCCTACTCTCACCGAACGCATTCGGTTGTCTCAACGCCATCTAGAATTCAGCTAAGGAAGAATTGACGAGAATCACTAAGTGATTCTCCTCGAATCGTCGAGAATGACTTTGCATTCTCGTCGATTCGTCGATAATGGATTGTGATTCTCGCCGATTCTCTCTGGATGGCTTGCTTTTCAGCTAGAATTCTTCTAAGGAGAATTCGATGGGAATCATATGTGATTCTCGCCGATTCGTCGAGAATAACCAATGATTCCCGCCGAATTTGCCTTAGGTAAATTCCGTTGGCTCGCGTGACCGGACAAAGTGTTCAGGCGCTGTTTGGACCGGGCTTAGGGCTACTTCTTGTGGGGCCCACAACGGTCATAAGGGGGTATTCTACAGTATATATACTCTCCTATTTTGAACTCACACATAAGCGAAGAAAACGAACAAGTCGGCCGCCTCGCGTGACCTAGCTAATCACGGAATCTCTTCCTCCGCCGTCGCCGCTCGAGAGGTTGTCGCCGCCGTTGGTCTTGGATTCTTCTTGATCTCCCGACGACAAAAACTTAGCTAAACAATGCGTCTCACATTTCTTTCTTGAGATCCTTTGTCTCTTTGTTTGTTTAACGGGAATACCTTCCCCTTCCGAATCGATTGAGACGATCGATCAAAATAAGATCGTTGGTAGACCTTGCTAGCTTTGTTAAGAAGTTTGGATCTACAAAGCATCACCGCCGCAATCCTTGCCGCCTCCGATCTCTGGGAGATCCTCTCCAAGAGAGTTCTTAGGTCTTGAACTCTTCGTCTTCTTCAAGAACGCTTCATCGAACGAAGAGGGACACCAAGCGCTCCAAACGTAGTTTGTATTTTGTACATTCTATTTTTACTTTTGTTGTAAAGGAACTTTTGTTCCTCATTGTAAGGGTTGGGTGCAACCCGTGATAGAGGAGTAGATACTCCTTCGAGTGGAAGGGTTTCTTCCATAGTGAAAGGATTGGATTTCAATCCGGTTAGTGAAGTGACTGAGTCGTACCTTGTTGGGAGATTGGTCGAAGAGGGAAAGTGAACGTACCCAAATCGTGGAACCACTATAACTGCCTGTGTGTTTCTGTGCTGTGCTTGTTTTGTTTTATTGTGCAGGTAAATTTTTAATTCCACAAAACGACTGCAAATCACCTATCCCCCCCTAGGTGAAGGTAGTTGACACTAGAGTAACTTTCAGACTTCATACATAGGCTACCTCGATCCTGTGCGGGGAATGACTCGATCTGGGTAATAGTGGACAGGCTAACGAAGATGGCCTGATTCATTCCAGTGGCGAAGGAGGCACCAGTTAGTGTATTAGTACAGAGGTTCATTGAGCAGTTTGTGCATTATCATGGGGTGCCCAAGACTATCGTTTCAGATCGATATGGGCGGTTTACATCCAGGGAGTGGAGGTCAGTCCAGGCCCATCTGGGTTCTCGGTTGACATTCAGCACAGCTTTTCACCCTCAGACCGAGGGGCAGACGGGCGCACCAACCGTATACTGGAAGATCTTTTGCGCCTATGTATTTTGTACCGCGGCAAGCCTTAGGAGAGATTGCTGCCACTGGTCGAGTTTTCATACAACAACGCCCATCAGTCCAGCATAGGCATGGCTCCATACGAGGCGTTGTATGGAAGGAGGTGCAGGGCCGCACTATCATGGGTTCAGGATGAGGATACGCAGGCACTAGGCTCGGAGTTTGTGGGGGATACAGATGCTCAGATTAGATTGATCCGGGATAGGATGTTGGAAGCCCAGAGCAGGCAGGCCAAATATTACGATGCGAGGCATCATCAAGTGGAGTTCCAGGTAGGAGACCGGGTTTTCTTGAAGATACGGCCGATGCACGGAGTCTCGTGGGTTCGCTGGCGAAAGAAGCTCAGTCCGATATATATGGGGCCTTACAGGATCCTAGAGCGGATCGGCCCCTTAGCCTATAGACGGGAGCTACCGCCAGAGTTAGAGGGATTGCATGACGTATTCCACGTCTCCTCACTACGGAGGGCTCTGCTATGCCCTGAACAGCTGATTTCCTCGGCAAATGGCCCGGTGGCCTCGAATTGGTCAGTCAACTTGGAGCCTATCAGGATTAATGACACGGCAGTGCGGTTCTTGCGACGGAAGAAGGTTCCGTTAGTCAAGGTTCTATAGAACAATCATGGGCAGGAGGAGCATACATGGGAGCCACAGGACTTGATGCGGCAAAAATACCCGGAACTTTTCGGTCAGGTATACCTCACGACCCCTCTGGACAATCAATTTGCGTTCCTGTTTTAAACCAATAGGACTGAAATTTCAAGGATAGGGGCTAATCTTTTGTTTATTGGGGTATATACCTAGTCAATTGGAAGAATTGGTCTTAGATTTTAAACCGCACATAGCAAACGTAACGTAGAAATGTAAATCTTTCAACTCTCATGGGATGTTACAAGCCTTTTTCTCTGGATTGGAACCCCCATAGGCTTAACCTTGATTTCGGGGACGAAATCTTTGTTTTGTTTATTAGGATTTGTAACATCCCATTTCCAACTAGACCCCTGGGAATGGTTTTGTCTTAATAGAACCCTGGGAAGCCCAGGAATTAAAGTTTATCGACCAAGATTTCGAGTTAAGAGGTGGTCATGCCCGTGACCGACCCGTCATGCCCGTGACCTAGGGCGTGACCCCTTAGACGATCGTCGACCTCAGGAAGACGATCATCGAGCTCAGAAATTTCAATATGGGCCTGACACGCCCGTGAACAATCCATCACGCCCGTGACCTTGAAATGGCGTTGAGTGAGCTAAGCTCACTCAATGCCATGGTCTGGATGGCGTTGAGTGAGCCTAGCTCACTCAACGCCGTGGTCTGGATGGCGTTGAGTGAGCTTAGCTCAATCAAAGCCATAATCTAGACGGCGTTGAGTGCACAGACTACACTCAACGCTATCTGGTGTCATCTGGGTGCCATTGAGTGAGCTGAGCTCACTCAATGCCATAGACTGGATGGCGTTGAGTGAGCTTAGCTCACTCAATGCCGTAAATTGTTAGGCGGGATGGCGTTGAGTGCATTGAGTGCACGCAATGCCATAAGTTGAATGGCGTTGAGTGCACTGACTGTACTCAATGCCATTTGGTGTTGTCTGGATGGCGTTGAGTGAGCAGAGCTCACTCAACGCCATAACCTGGACGGCGTTGAGTGAGCTAAGCTCACTCAACGCCATCGTTTAAAAAGAACATATTCTGGGTGGCATTGAGTGAGAAGAGATCACTCAACGCCATAATCCGGATGGAGTTGAGTGAGCTGAGCTCACTCAATGCTATAGTCTGGGATTGCGTTCAGTGAGCAGAGCTCACTCAACGCCGTAGCTTGATGGTGTTGAGTGAGCTGAGCTCACTCAACGCCATTATACTTAGAATTTTCTGGCATTGTATTTCTGGCTGTGTGCTAGTTTAGCTGAACCGGGCCGGTCTAGGAGTGAGCCGTTTTCTTTTAATAAGACCCAATTAAGTCTTATTTTAAAGAAGGTTGACCGACCAAGTGATGCTGTGCCACGTGGACCGTCGGTTTTGCAAAAGGAGTAGTTACAGCCATGGCCGAGCCCCAGCCTTCATGGCCGTCAATGGCATTTGATGCCATGGCCTTCCCTCTTCCCCTTGAAACGGCTGGATTCAACTCCTCTCAGGGGGAGGAGGAGTTTCCAGCCCTCCTCCAGCTATCACAGAGCCATTTCAGCCCCCACCACCATGGCTGAGCCAAGCTATAATGGGGCATTAATGGCCACCAGCTTTTGTCCGTTCCCCCTCCCTGGCCAAGCCTTTTAACACCCTCAAAGGCCCAAGAGGAAGTTTTCCCGGCCTTTACCTGAAGTTTTCGAGCCTCCCCTTTCTGTTGAAGAATTACGGTGACGCCACCACCGCGCAAATGGCATTACGACGATCGACTCGACTCCAAACCACGAACAAGGTCCTCCTCTACTCCTTCTATAGGTAGATCTTAGAAATTATTTAGGAGAGATGTCGAGCTCAAAGGAGAAAGATTGTGTGAGCTTTTCCATGGTTTTTCAAAAATAAATGGTGGTCGGGTTCGCCGGAAACCGCCTCTCCGGCGGCCGTGCCGTGGCCCGACGGTAGCCCTCACCTCAATAGAGGTGGTGGTGGTGGTGGCCGGCCAGGGAGATGGCTGGGTGGCCGGGAAATAGTTTTAGAAAACCAACAGGAAGTGTTTATTTTCTGGTTCTACTCGGGTTCGGGTAAAGAAGAAGATGAACAGTATATTATATTATATTATATTATATATGGTATAATTAGTAAAGTAATCCCCTTTACCGTGCTCTAGGTTTAAACTAAAAATTATAGCCCGTAGGGGCTGAAACATAAAAAATGGTCAACATAAAAAAGTAAGCCCTTGAAGTCTAGTTTAATTCAATATTGATTTCACTCGATTTGGATTCCTGGTTAGACCACATCACACATTTTTGTGAGGTCTATCCATAGGGTTGTCCTGAGATTTATTTGGATGCCCACATCAATCCAGACATCCAAATGACTTGAAATTTGAGGTATGAGCTTTTTTAGCCATTACTAGGACTTGTCCAAAAATCAGAATTTTTGGAGAATGTTTTTGTATAGTTTTTGTAAAAATTTAATAATGCATGTATAATTAAATTAGGTGTCATAAACACCTCAACATCCCCCCAAAGTTGGGTGGGAGGTCTTAGGGGAAATGTTAGAACTTCGGTTAAAATTCCACCTCATTTTGAAGTGTTTTGATCAAGTTTTAACTCAACCCTAGTTTGGCCCTTATAGGGTTAATTGGGTCAATTCATTCCTTTTGGGACTTGAGAAGTCAAACAACCTCAACAGAGGCTAATATTTTGGTCACTGACTTTTTAGGGAATGACACACCCTCAAAGGGAGTTTGGCGTGGTTTGGTGTAGGGTAGCCTTAGAATCCTAGGGTAGGTCCCTTAATGGGGATTTATAGGGTTGTGAAGGTCATTGGGTCAAATGACCTTGGGCTGATATGACATTTGGTGGATAGGGCCATAGGGTCATTATAGTTCTCTTGACAAAATCTCAGGGGATTTGGAGACAGTTAGGTGACCTAAAATCCTAACCCTAGTTTAGGGCACCAATCTTAATTTGAACTATTATGCTGTCAAACGAACTAAAAATCAAATAAAATTTAGGCAGGGTGATTTTATGGTCTAAATGGCCATAATATAATTTTGTTGAGATTTTTGGGTCAATTTATACAGTACTTCATTTATAACTCTAGTTGTGCCCTAGATATTTATTTTGATAATTTTGGAATTTTTGTTCACTGGAATTTTATGAAATCTTTGATTAAGGCATCTTATTGCATGTTATACCTTCTGTAGTTTTCTTGGGAGTTTTATCTGATTATTTTGGGTACTTGCTTCTTTAACTTACCATTTGAGATATGTAGTCCAAAATAAAAATAATGCCCAATTACTATTTTTGAAAATATGAAATTTGGTCAGTGAATGTTTCAAACCATGATAGTCACCCTATAATTTTCTATGGAATTTTAGATGATTAAAAATAGTACCTCCTTCACTAAGCTAGGAAAATTAGTATCTTACATTAAAATAAATTCACAGCCCAAACTATTAGATAAAAATCATGGGACTTGGTTTCTGATAGTTTTAGGTCACCATAAAGCTTCTGTAATTTTCTTGTGATTTTTGGGTACATATTTATAGTACTTGCTTCATAATATGGTAGAAGTGGCCTAAAATAGTAAATTAAGAAATATAGGCCTAAACACCTCTGAAATTTCTTAAAACTTGGAATTACTGCTTAAATGTCTCATAGGATATTTACTGATTTTATGATGATTTATTGTTGGATCATTAGTTCGCTTCATGTTCATACTAGGGCATTGGGAGGCTTAGAATAAATAAATTAAATGCCCGATAAAAAGGGAAAATTTGGAAATCTTGGACTTAGTTAAATTATGTCATGATAGACCTCTAGTAAATATTATAGGATATTCGGAAGACAAATTGGAGTACCTCCCCTTATATACCTCATGTATCTTAGGATGGTCTGCATATAGTAAAACCACGGAAACTGAACTAGCGTGGGTAAAGAACTTGGGGAGATGGAATTTTGGTAGTTGCTGGTTTGGATAGGGCAAGTTAAGTTTAAGTTCATTATCGGAAGCCAGGATAAGTAGAGTGTGAGAGTGGCTAGTGTTAAGTGGCGTTCGGGAACGACGAAAGATCGTCCACCCTGGGTAGGAGAGGAATAGTCTTAATACTCTAGGGATAAATCTAAAGTAACTTAAAAAGGGATCGGGAAAATGGAGATAAAGCAATAACAATAAGTTCCTTGCGAAAGGGAATGGTGGGCTTCAGCTACCATCATAGTTCCTAGTGCCCTTTGAGAGCCCTTCACGGGGAATACCGGCGGCAGTCCTGGGCTAACATAAGCCGTAGGAATAATAAATTAAAAGAACAACAAGTATAACTAGGGTTGCACATACACACACCCCGATAGCTAGGAAGGTAGAATAAGTTGGTTTGGTTCCCATTCAAACGGTAGCTCTGAAGGTAGATGCACGGATGGGACAGTCCGGGGAGCCGAGGGCTCAAGGGTTTGAGTACAGAATAAAGGTGGTGGGTCTTCGGTGTTTGATTGTCGTTCACACCGACATCGGTACGTTGACTCGGCGGTGTGGAACACTTAGCCAAAGAAAGTCTGGTGGATATAGACAGTACTAGTACGCGGATACTCTAGGTTGTGTTCTTCTAGGGGCGTACGGAAGGGCTAGGCCCGGTAGTGTGGATACCCGCCTAGGAGTGGGGAGGCCCGACCCAATGTCTCCGTTTGCCACTACGAAGGTTCCTGGGAGTTAAGCTAGCTGCCCGAACAGGGGGAACTAAAGGTTTGTGTGCATAGAGTCGTGTGCGTGAGTTGCACTTGCATGAATCATGGCATAGCATATCACTACACTCATATTTGCATACAACCGACACCCCAACGTATAAATCGGTATGGGCCTTTTATACGATGGGAGCCTTGTAGAAGACCCCATAACTTATAAGTTTGTATGGGCATTCATATAAGTTAAGGTTACTTACTTGTTTACGTATTTGTTCTCTATCTGCCTTCTTATATATTTGCTACTTACTACTTGTCTACTTTATTACTTACTACCGTAGAATTGCTAGATGTACTTTGATAGTTGTTAGATTAGCTCCATTGTTATCTGCTTGATTACTCTCCACCTTTGTAGCTTCTCTTTCCTCCTCTCCGCTCGGTGCTTAGGAGCCGTGGGGGGAGGGGTAGGGATGATAGGGTTTAGTCTTTATGACTAATAGTTTTTCGAACCACAATATTACAGGAGCTCCGGATTGGAGACAGGGACCAGCAGTCGAGGGACCAGCACCAGCGGAGTACGGTGTGCATGGAGGTGGTCAGTCTAGCACCGGTGCACCTGCGACCAGCTCCGTGAGTGATTAGTGTTTTTTTATAGCTTCCGCGATGAGTTATTTGTATTGAGGACTCTGATGTACCGGGCTCGAGCCCGTTTATCTATATTTCATCTGAATTGTATCTTTGCAGTACCTCTATTTCCTGTTATTATCTACTGATAGACTGGATGTGATTTCATTTTGTACATATTTCTGTTGACTTGTTTACATTTTACGTATACTTACTTCTCTTTCTTTGTGATCGAAAAGGGCCGGCAGAATTGGCGTCTTGTAGTGGCGACCTTCCCGTGAGTCGGTGCCACCGCAAAGCGGCAATTCTGGGCTAAGACCCCGGTGTTTGAAAAGAAAAAAAAGGGGGGTCTTATAACTTTAGTTCTCGAGTAACTAGGTTTAGCACTCGAGTAGACTTTATCTCTACCTCTCGAGTATTCTATTTTTTATCTCAAAAAAATTTATAAGTATAGTTCTCGAGAACTTCCTTTTCTCTCGAGAAATCCTATACCTTGTTCTCGAGAAGTTCCTTTTCTCTCGAGAAATCATTTCTTATTTTAGAGTAACTTTCTTCCAGAATCATAAATATTTTTTCTAAGTCTTTGTTCTCGAGAAGTATCATTCTACTTCTCGAGTAGATTTCGAGTTCTCGAGTAATTCCTTTGTACTCGAGAAATAATTCATCCGCCTCGAATACTTTCTGTTAGACTTATTCTCGAGTAATTCAAATTGACTTCTCGAGAACCCATCTTGTACCCGAGTAATACATTCTTCTTCTCGAGTAATTTTAGAAATTCTTTTCTCGAGTAATTTTCATTCTTCTTCTCGAGTAATAAACTTTACTTCTCGAGAAATACTTCTTCGCTCGAGAAATGGAGTTCAGTTTTGCAGAATTTTTATTAAGTCTAGAATTGACGGGATTTTAAATTCAATGATCTGATTGGTCCACGTGTATGTCATTAAGATTAATTATGATCGTTAGGGAGATCTTATATAAACTCTTGTCAACCGACTCACCCTAACAAGAAGGACTTTTACAAGCTGTCATAATATTCTATATTCTCTGAATCTCATTTTCACTCTCCAAAATGAAAGCCGCCGACACCACCGATGCCGCGGATCTTCATCGTTCAAGAGCTAGGGTTTTCGATTCAAATGATTCAGACCAAGATTGATTTCGAGATCGTGATTGTTGTTCGTTCTCCATCATCTTTCCGATTGGGTGAAATCAAAAGAAGTCTTCAGATCTCTTTCTTGCTGAGATTTCTTCTTCAACAAATCTGACAGAGCCGCAATTTATAAAGAAGAAGATCCAGCCAGATTGTTTCAAGATTTGAAGATCATTTGTTTGTATCTTCAATTTATCTCTATTCAATTCTTGTAGGAGATTTCTCTTCGAGTTATAGGAAGTTTTATCTTCCGAGTGTAGATCCATTTGGATCGAGATTGTAGGAACTTGGTTCTGAGGCGTAGGATTGGTTTTTAATCCGGGATAGTGGAGTAACCGAGTCTAGTGGTTTGCTAAATCGGTGAGGGAAAGTGGATGTACCCAATGTTGGGGAACCACTATAAATCTTTTGTCGTCTGTGATTGCTTGGTTGATATTTGTGAAAAGATCGCTAAATTTTATATTCCGCAAAAAGACACACTACTCACCTATTCCCCCCCCCCTCTAGGTGATTTAGGTAGAAAACTTAACTCATTTAAAAGGGTATGGTGATGAGTGCTTTGAAATCTCCCCATGAAAAAATACAGATTCCTCAATATGAGCCATTTGTGTTTGGTTCTCCAGCCCCTACACTCAAGGATAAAAAACAACATCTTCCAAACCTCTTCCAACAAAGAAGCATGTTGTTGGTAAGACAGTAACTAACCCTCACAAGGTAATATTAGATATCATCAACACCATCTCAGCTACTAAGCTGAGACCTGTTGCTGTCAAACTGATATCGCTGAGTAAGGCAACAAACCATCGAGAAAACTACCAAGTGCTAACTGAGAGAGAGATAGGAAGAATGCAATTTCCTTCTTAGCTAAACATGGACATACACATGTACCATCCACTTTCAAAAATATTCAAAAGAGATGGTACAACATTTTTTAATGTTGGTGTTGTGATAAAGAGGACACTTTACCATAGACTGTTGTCACAACACTGATGTGCCTAATGCAAAGAAGATATTTCCAACTAAGGGAGCAGTAGAAAAAAATGTATCATTTATGCTAACAAGAACCTAGGAACCAAATTCAATCGGGCTCTTAAGGTAAAGTAATTTGTCAGTGAAGGATTTCCACAGGCAAAATCAATTGAAAACTTGGCATTGGACATGAATCTCTGAAAAAGAGAAAAGAGTGAGCCCTCGTGCTTTAGTTAATAATGTTAACTATAAGGTTGAACATTCCAAAGGTTCAAATCTGTTTAATGGGACTGGCTAAGGTTGTGTCGATGATCCGTCAAATTTGATTAACCAAGTTTATCACAATTAATTTAACTTCAAGTTATTTTTCAGTCATCTGATCTTGACATTGATCACAACTAAAGGTATGCGGCTCTTTAACTTCCATGTTTTTAATAAAAGAATAGAAATATAATAATAAATATGTCTCATCATGATGTGAATTCTAACAGGATGAGCAGATCATGTCCCTTATTTAATATTTGAGATTTATCCATCGAATCAGAATGCGCGGCGATTCGCCATTCAAGAAATATATTTTCTTTTACTCTGTAAAAATCTATTTGCCTCTCATATCATTTCACCCTCCTCCTTCAAACAAACCCCAGACACTAAACCGACAAGAATGGAATCTTTTGAAGGAGGTTCATCAAAGAAGAATGGAATCATTTCACGTCCCTTAATTAATATTTTGAAAAATGGAATCTTTTGAAAGAGGTTCACAGTATATCAGATGGATGTCAAGAGTGGTTTTCTAAATGGAGAACTCAAAGAGGAAGTTTATGTTGAACAACCTCCAGATTTTATCTCTCCAACTCACTCTTCTTATGTATTTAGACTTAACAAAGCACTTTATGGTCTTAAACAAGCTCCAAGATCTTGGTATGAAACTTTTGCTAGTTTCTTGTTAGAAAATAAGTTTAGCAGAGGTTTAGTAGATATGACATTATTTTTTATACATCATAAATCTAAAATCTTGCTAGTTCAAATATATGTAAATGATATAATATTTGGTTCTACTGATTCCAAACTTGGAAAAGGTTTTCTGACCTGATGCATTAAAAGTTTGAAATGAGTAGCATGGGTGAACTATTCTACTTCCTTGGTCTCCAAGTGAAGCAATCCCCTGATGGTATTTTGATATCCCAATCTAAATATGCTAAGGAGCTTATTAAAATATTTGGGATGTCAGATGCCTCAGCTATGAAAACACCCATGCCCTCAAATGTTGTAGTTGATAATGAAGAACAGGGTAAGCATGTTGATTAGAAAACATATAGGGCTATTATTGGGTCCCTATTATATTTGACAGCCAGTAGACCAGACATAATGTTTGCTACCTATATTTATGCTAGATTCCAAATAAATCCTAAAGAACCTCATCTAATTTTAGTAAAAAGAATTTTGAGATAAATAAAGGGTTATCCCAATGTAGGACTTTGGTATCCTATAGAGTCAGAATTTGAATTATCTGGATTCTCTGATGCTGACTATGTTGGATGCAGAGTTGACAGAAAAAGCACATCATGAACTTGTCAGTTTCTTGGTGATAGGCTTGTGTCATTGGTGTAGGGTGCGTCCCGAGTCGGAGGTATCCACGAAATTACGCTTCCCTACGCACTACACGTCGTAGATCTACCGCACATACACAGCACCTATCGCCCACAATAGTTCTCGTCGCAAGAACGCAGCGCAAATAACAAAGGAGGAATGGTCGACTCGAAAACAACGATCGGAAATTTGAGTCGGAGTATTCCCCAAGAAAACACAAAGGTTGCCACTCCTTTTAGAGAGCAAGACCAAGTCTATAGGCCAAGATCTGCTCAAGCAAATAGGATCCACCCGATCCAGAATTAAAAAGCCTTGCAACGGCGATTTCGATTCAAAACTTGTAGCGATTGAATTAAAGGTCCGGAGAAAACAAGCGCGAAACCACCACAACTAAAGAAGAGAATCACACAAGGAAGAGGGAAGAGATTACCCAACTG
The DNA here is from genome assembly GCA_039513925.1 of Platanthera zijinensis. Taxonomy (NCBI): domain Eukaryota; kingdom Viridiplantae; phylum Streptophyta; class Magnoliopsida; order Asparagales; family Orchidaceae; genus Platanthera; species Platanthera zijinensis. Next base: position 105,709,560 of record CM077079.1, on the reverse strand, counting down.
GGATGAACGTTTCACACAAATATAGGGTGGGAGAATCACTCTCTCCACGGATCTGTCGGCGTCACACCGAACGTTTTGCAACCTTCTTCCACGGATTCGCACCAAGGAAGCCGCGTCGGAGTCGCACCAAAGCGGATGGAGAGAGCAAGGGGGAGGCGGCTTCACACCACACAAGGGGGGTGGGCGGCGGCTAGAGGCTTAGCCTTGGCCGAATTTCTCATGCAAGCGAAATTTTAGGTTTAAGATCTTCAATACTTGATTCCTCATAAACACCTCCTTAAAAAGGAGATTACAACAAGCCTTAACCCTTCATGATGGAGATGTAATCTCATCCATCCGAATGGCTAAGTGCACACCAAAAATAAAACTGTTTAAATTAAAGAAATAAAAACATGTCATGAATATAAAATTATCACTAAACATTGGATAATTTTATATTCTAAAAATATAAAAATAGAGTTCATGAAATAAGATAATTAAAGCTAAATTTTCATGGCGGTTCGAGCACGCCGCGGGCGGAGGTTGTAACGTGTACTTCCTTCAGCGTCATCACGGCGTCTAAGATCTTTATGTCGTAGCGCCTCGGCAACCGGGTCATCATCAGTTAGCGGTGGCGCTGCATCAATCCTCCCCCACTCAAAATCACGTATCTCTGATGCGTGAGTGGAGAGATAGCGACGGAGAAGCTCAGCATCCAAACGTTGAAGCTCTGTCACGAGTACCCAAGAGTCGTCTGAAGGGGGGTGGTCACGCCAACGGACCAGAAAGCGGTAAGTAGTACCATCCGGAGTAGTGAACGGTTCCGCAGCAAGTATCATATCCGGAGTGAGGAATGTCCTGGGAAACCTGGGAAACATGTCAGCAGTAGGAGTAAAAGAAGGCAACGTACCATCCGATGTTATACCTGCGGGGACCGAAAGAGAGAGATCATCTGAACTACCACTCCCCAACCCATCAGAATTTTGAGTGGGAGAAGAAGACGACAAAGAAATCAACCCTTATGGTGGTGACACAAACATCGTTAAATCCGAAACGTTAAAAATGGGGGAGATTCCCCAATCAGCAGGCAAGTCCAAAACGAAAGCGTTGTCACCTAACTTTTTAATAATCCGAAAAGGGCCGGCGCGCTTTGATGCTAACTTTTTAACGGTGCTAGTTGGCAAGCGTTCGGGAACTAAACGGACTAAAACCAGATCGCCAATTTTGAAGTTTGATACTCTCCGATGTAAATTAGCGTGCGCTTGATAAGAGTCATATTGCGTGGTCAAAGTGGCCTGTATACGTGCATGTAAATCATGGATGTGTTGGGCGAAGGATTATGCAAACTGACTTGCCTTGTATGTTGGGGGCAACGACACCAAGTCAAGCGGCACAGGAGCCTTATACCCGTGGACAATCTCATTCGGGGACAGACCCGTAGACCGATTCTTGGAGTTATTGTAGGCTAATTGGGCATGGGGAAGGAGAAGAACCCAAGTGCTCTTATGATCACTCATAAGGCATCGTAACAAATTTCCTAGGCTCCGATTAACCACTTCCGTCTGCCCATCAGTTTGGGGATGATAGGCGGAGGAAAACAATAATTTCGTTCCCATTAAAATCCAAAGAGTTTTCCAAAAATAACTAGTGAATTTTATGTCCCTATCCGATACTATGGTCTTTGGCACTCCACGGTGACTAACGACTTCCTTAAAATAGAGTTTAGCAACATGAGACGCATCGTTTGTCCTACTGCATGGGATGAAATAAGCCATCTTTGAAAACCTATCCACCACTACAAAAACTGAGTCGTGACGGCGTAGAGTAATGGGGAGGCCTAATACAAAATCCATACTAACGTCTACCCAAGGCATGGAGGGAATAGGCAAGGGAGTATATAATCCAACGTTGGTTTTACTTCCCTTAGACACCTGACACGTGCAGCAGCTACTCACTACCTGCACCACCATAACCTTCAGTTTTGGCCAATAGAATTTGTCCTCGACTAGCGTAATGGTCTTATCTCTACTGAAGTGGCCACTCAACCCTCCGCTATGCAATTCCCATATAATATGTAGTCGTAACGATGACTGCGGGATACATAGCTTCCCGTTCCTAAACAGGTAACCGTCCTTGATAACGTATGCAGATATCGTAGTGGGGGAACTATCCTGGGCAGATAAATAAAAGTCCTGGAAGTCAGGACACGTAGCGTACTCATCCTTAATCCGCTCAAATCCTACAACATGTACTTCCATAGAGGTGAGTAAAATAGTAAGACGACTAAGGGCGTCTGCGACTCGGTTATCAGCTCCCTTAAGGTGCTTGAGATTAAACGTATAGCCTTGTAAGAAAGCTACCCACTTAGCGTGTCGTGGGCTGATCTTATGCTGGTCGTTGATGAAACGTAAAGCCTCATGATCGGAGAGGATCACAAACTCCTTAGAGAGGAGATAGTGCCTCCAATGGTGTAGGCATCGGACTACAGCATAAAATTCCCTATCGTAGTTTGAATAGTTCAACTTAGGGCCAGATAACTTCTCGCTAAAATAACTAACGGGATGGCCCTCCTGGCTCAAGACACCTCCAATCCCTACCCCAGACGCATCACATGTGAGCTCAAATACTTTAGCAAAGTCAGGTAGACGTAAGACAGGTGCCTCAGTCATAAGCTCCTTTCTTCATTCAAAAGCATATGTGGCGGACTTCGTCCATGTAAACTCTCCCTTCTTCATACAGTCGGTGATAGGCGCCATAATACTACTGAAGTCTCGTATGAAACGATGATAAAATGTGGCTAACCCATGGAAACTACGTACCTCACGTAGGGTGGTTGGCACGGGCCAGTCCTTGATGACCTGAACCTTGCCCGGATCAACTCGAATACCCTTAGAACCGACTATATAACCTAAGAACTCTACCTCCGAGGCATTGAAAGTGCATTTCTTAAGATTGAGAAATAAAGTCTCCTTCCGTAGGGTGGAAAGGATCACTCTCATGTGGGAGATGTGCTCGGTAGTAGAGGTGCTATAAATCAGTATATCGTCAAAGTAGACGACAACGAACTTCCCCATGAATGGCTGAAAGACATGTGTCATCATTCGGGAGAAGGTACTAGGGGCATTGGATAACCCAAAGGGCATCACAAGCCATTCGTACAGTCCATCCTTCGACTTAAATGCCGTCTTCCACTCGTCGTCCTCTCGTATCCTAATCTGGTGATAGCCACTCCGAAGATCTAAATTGGAGAATACGGTGGCTCCAGACAAGCCATCCAACAAATCATCTAGGCGGGGAATGGGGAACCTATACTTGATGGTGATTTTGTTGATAGCCCGGCTATCAACGCACATCCTCCATGTATCATCCTTCTTGGGGGGAAGTAGGGCTGGTACAGCACATGGACTCATACTCGTCCTAATAAAACCCTTCTCCAGTAAGCCCTCTATTTGGGACTGCAACTCCAGGTGAGCTGCAGGGTGGAGTCGATAATGGGGCTGATTTGGCAAGGAAGACCCCGGGATGAGGTCTATCGCATGCTGGATATTCCTAAGCGGGGGTAATGTGGGCGGCAACTCATCCGGGTACACGTCCCTATACTCTTCCAATAGTACCCGTAACTCACTAGGTAACTCATCCAAAATGCTAGAATCGGGCTTCGCACTTAGGAGGACTAGCGCATACATAATTCCATCAAGGAACGGATCTCTCTCAAATTCTTTCCTTCCAACTAGATTCAACGTTTTCCGTTCTACCGGGATAGTGGTGTCCTTAGCCAAGACTACGGTCTCCTTTGGGATGGTCGGTCTCAAGGTGATGGTTTTGCCATTGAATTTGAATTCATAAGTGTTGGCTCTACCAAAATGAGTAACATCACGGTCATATAGCCAAGGGAGGCCTAACAACACATGACAAGCGTCCATCGGAAGGACATCACACCACACCTCATCAATGTAGGATTTGAATGAGAGTGGAACCAGGCATCGCTTGGTAATGGGTACAGAGATCTTGTTGATCCAAGCGACCTGATATGGGGTTGGGTGAGGTTCCGTGGTCAAGGACATACGTGCAATGGCATTCTCAGATACGACATTCACACAACTACCACTATCAATAATCAGCTTGCAAAGCTTCTCGCCACTCTTAAAAATCAGAGAAAATATGCTCGTCCTCTTCCACTCACCTAATGGACGAGGAGTGGCCAAGATACAACGCATCACCATAAGGGGGTGATCGTCCTCTAAGTCACTTGGGACCCCTTTCGGGTCGCTCTCCTCAGCAGCCTCATAGACATAATCCGCAAGATCAGTCGTCGACTCTAACAAGGCTATGTCTTTAGTTTTCGTTGGGCATTCGAAGGCATAGTGACCTTGAATGCCACAAGAGTAACATGTGGCGTTAGTCTTGCTAACCTTTCCGATAGGAATACATTCGCTCGCAGGGTTCTTAGTGTTCCTAGCAGTGATCACGACAGTCTTTGACTCGGCGGACCGGAACTTCCCTTTGTCCTGATATGTGGAGGAAGATGATCCGGTAGTGGATTTTCCCTTCGTAAGGGAATAACGGGAGTGTGCCTTAGATGCTAAGTGTTTCTCAATGTCGAGGGCGGCATTGAATGTCGTGTTTAGATCAGTGTGGCCATATCATAAGAGCTTCCACTGAATGTCGGGATTAAGTCCCTTACGGAATCTAGAGAGGGTGACCTCGGGGATTTCCTTCAGATCACAATGCACTATTCGGTCCTTCAGTTCTCCCATATACTCCGCTACTAAATTTGAGCCCTGCCGCAGGGTGGCAAGCTCGTCAAACATCTGTGTCCGATGGTTCGCGGGAACGTACTGATCGGTCAACAAATTCTTCATTACGGTCCACCCAATAATTGGGTTTCCGTCTCCAGCACCTAGCCTACGCTCTTCATTTAGCCAATAAGTTTTGGCACGGCCTGTCAACTTCATCCTGGAAACTTGGACCTTTTGGGGGTCCGTGAGATGATGCCAGTCGTAGTAACATTCCATGTCCACTATCCACGTAAGGAAGTTCTGTGGATCTCCCATGCTGTCGAAAGTGGGGGCATCAATCTTGATGGCCCTAGTAATGTCAAACTCTCGCTCGTGGCGACGGCCTCGAGGGGGCACTCGTGGGGAGACCCCATCCGAATCCGAATCGTAGATGTGTTGGCGTCGGCGGGGCAACTCAACATTAGCGGGTGGTGGTGGTGGCCTAACTTGATTTTGTAAAATCTGTGCTAAAGTGGACCTAAGCTCCGCCATATCATTACGTAGACCTGCTATCGCTTCAGCGTTATGAAGTTCATTCCCGTTCTCAGTCATCCTAGACGTAGACGGCGCCGTATATTCCGTGCCTAGCCTAGTGTGCATGCAAGACCCAGAAAATTATGAAAAATGATTTTTTCCTAGGGCTGTAGCTAGAATGTAAAAAAATTTTTTTTGAAAAGCTTGATGTGAGAAACACGTAGATCGTTAAAAAAATTTTTTTTTTGAAATTTTGCTGAAAATTAAAGATTTCAGCCCGCTATTTGCAGACCAACTGGACAGAATTACGATGTTCTAATTTGCAGGCTGACTTAACGAGGCCGAATCGAAAAATTTTCTGTTTTAAAGTTCCTGGAAATAAGTGCAGGAAGGTACAGTTTTTTTTCAGATTTTTTTGAAAAGTTTTAAAATTCCGGGGGATTTACTAAACGCTGACCAATATGAAAATTTCAGATCTTTGAAAGTTCAGATCAACCAACGAAGAACGTAGAGAGGATGTTTGCAACGTGGAAGTTGAAACGACCGTCTCTGACACCAAATGGTGTAGGGTGCGTCCCGAGTCAGAGGTATCCACGAAATTACGCTTCCTTACGCACTACACGTCGTAGATCTACCGCACCTACACAACACCTATCGCCCACAATAGTTCTCGTCGCAAGAACGCAGCGCAAATAACAAAGGAGGAATGGTCGACTCGAAAACAACGATCGGAAATTTGAGTCGGAGTATTCCCCAAGAAAACACAAAGGTTGCCACTCCTTTTAGAGAGCAAGACCAAGTCTATAGGCCAAGATCCGCTCAAGCAAATAGGATCCACCCGATCCGGAATTAAAAAGCCTTGCAACGGCGATTTCGATTCAAAACTTGTAGCGATTGAATTAAAGATCCGAAGAAAATGAGCGCGAAACCACCACAACTAAAGAAGAGAATCACACAAGGAAGAGGGAAGAGATTACCCAACCGGGATGAACGTTTCACACAAAGATAGGGTGGGAGAATCACTCTCTCCACGGATCTGCCGGCGTCACACCGAACATTTTGCAACCTTCTTCCACGGAGTCGCACCAAGGAAGCCGCGCCGGAGTCGCACCAAAGCGGATGAAGGGAGCAAGGGGGGGGCTTCACACCACACAAGGGGGGCGGCGGCTAGAGGCTTAGCCTTGGCCGAATTTCTCATGCAAGGGAAATTTTAGGTTTAAGATCTTCAATACTTGATTCCTCATAAACACCTCCTTAAATAGGAGATTACAACAAGCCTTAACCCTTCATGATGGAGATGTAATCTCATCCACTCAAATGGCTAAGTGCACACCAAAAATAAAACTGTTTAAATTAAAGAAATAAAGACATGACATGAATATAAAATTATCACTAAACATTGGATAATTTTATATTCTAAAAATATAAAAATAGAGTTCATGAAATAAGATAATTAAAGCTAAATTTTCATGGCGGTTCGAGCACGCCGCGGGCAGAGGTTGTAACGTGCACTTCCTTCAGCGTCATCACGGCGTCTAAGATCTTTATGCCGTAGCGCCTCGGCAACCAGGTCATCATCAGTTAGCGGTGGCGCTGCATCAGTCATGGTTTTCCAAGAAGCAAACATCTGTGTCTACTTCAACTACTGAAGCTGAATATATGGCAGCTAGTAGTTGTTGCTCACAGATTTTGTGGATTCAAAATCAGCTTCCTGATTATGGTTTCAACTTAAATAATTCAACTATATTTTGTGATAATACCAGTGCAATTTCTATTGCACAAAATCAAGTTCTGCATAGTAGGACTAAACATATAGAGATTAGCCATCATTTCCTTAGAGATAATGTAGACAAAAATAAAATTAATCTTGTTTTCATTTCTACTGATTTACAAAGGGCAGATATTTTCACTAAATCCGTTGATGAAAAGAAAAATCTTTTCTTTTTTAATCAGTTTGGCATGATTAATGAATACTCATTAATTTGATTTTTGTGTGTGCTCGACGAACTAGTCACCTTTCGTCGAACGGAGATCGACGAACTGTGAACTTTTCTTGGAGTTTTCGTCGAACGGAGATCGACGAACCTTCTTTGTGAAACATTCGTCGAACGGAGTTCGATGAATTTGTTTCAAAATCTTTTCGTCGAATGGAGATCGACTAAATGCAATTCTTGTCGCAAAACTTTTGTCGACCAGAGACCGACGAAACGCATTTATTTTCAGGATTTTTCATCGAACAGTATTCGATACTTTTTTTCGTCGAACAGAGTTCGTTGTTTCGACTTCTGTAAACTTATAACTAGGTTTTCATCGAACTCTATCCCGTGCTTTTCATTTCCCCTTGCACTTTATCTCTTTTGTTTTTGCAGGGAATGGCAATTTCTCTAGCGACTCTTGCGGCGATGAAGTTTGATGCAAGCTTTGACATTGACATAGACGCATTTGCTCCTTCTGATCAAATCTTCCAAGAAATTCTGAAACTATTCAAAGATCAAAATTTGAAGAAGTTTATGACAATAAGACTAAAACTTCCAGTTACTGAAATTAAAGAGTGGGTACACACTGCAAAGTTTGCTAATCAGACAACAATAACTGGAACAATCTCTGGCAATCAGGTTTCTCTAACACCTGATAGTTTATCTGAAGTTTTTTGATTTATTAATGGTGAAGATGACTTGGAAATTTCTAGCACTGAGTTTACTGAAATGCTAGATAGAATTGGTCATAATCAAGGAAACCCTAATCATCTTTTAAAGAAAAATCTCTCTATAGAATATAAATTTTTTGCTGATATTGTTAGAAAAGTCATATTGGGCAAACACTCTTCCCATGAATATATAACTAGGCACCAGTTCTTGGTGATGTGTGCCATAGTTAATCAGAAATCTGTTAATTGGGGCTTGATTTTGTTTGAATCAATTAAGAAGAAAATCAACAAGAAGGATGTTGGTTATGGAAGGTTTCTGGGCATCTTTCTGCAAGCCAAGTGCCATGAACTCCTGGTATCCCAGACCATCCACATAAATGCATCCAAGAGGCTGACATCTTCCTTATTTGGAAGATGGGAGAGGGTAATCCCTAAGCCATCCAGGGCTTCCTCTTCTATAGCAGTTACAGAAGACACTAGGGCTATAATAACCACTCTCCCAACCCCTGGAGAGGTTCTTGTTCCTCCACATTCTTCATCTCTACCAAATCCACACCAATCCCCTAGACCTTCTCTACCTACTCTTCAGAACACCTTATCTGAAGAGATTTCCTCTACATCCTTCCATTCACATTCATCAGTCCATCATTCACCTCCATCATCTCCACTTCTCTCTAATCTACCTAACTTCAATCTTCTTCCACCATCTCCACCTCATTCATCTTCAATTCATATCTCTCTATCTCCATCTCACTCCCCTGTACAAGAAGACATTATTCCTGATTTCACTCCACCAGTCATCAATCTTCAACATGTACCTCATCCATCATCTTTTTCCCCCAACTGTGTCAACAGTTCCCTTCCATCCTCTTCCATTACATCCTCTACATCTACTCAGGCTCCATCTAAGTTTATGTACTTGTATTTCTCTTCCATTGCTGCAAACCTTTTTGAATTTATCACTCCCAATATAAGGAAACTGATTGATGAGGCAGTGGCCCCTCTTATTGCTACCATCAATACTTTTTCTTCATAGCTTGCCTCCTTCTCTTTTTTACCTTCTTCTAGGGGCCTAGATTCAGGTCTCCCTGGATCTAGGCAAGGGGAGATGTCTAATGAAGAAGCTCCTCAAGCAGCAGTCTCAGGTTTTGCAGCAGCAGCAATAGTTGTTGTTGACAATGAAGATTCAGAAATGTTTGAAATTACAGTTGCATAAGAGTTGACAGAAGTTCCAGCTCCAGAAATCATTCCTGTTGGTGATGTTTTCATTAATCACACAGTTGATTTATTTTCTCTTTTATCAAATTTTAATACTCTACAAAGTAGTTATCCAATTATTGAGAATAATTTTGCTAAAGTTATAGTATGTTATACTGCTCCCATCAGTCATTCAATTTTAGAAAAGCTAATGAACTGTCTTACTATTATATCCTCTTAACCCCTAGTTTCTCAGATAATAGTTATAGTTGATGATATAATAAATGCCATAGAGCCAGCCTGTTCCCGTCCAACTTTTTCTTGGGATGAATCCCCAATGCCTTATCTTGATGATATTCTATTTCAAGACATGGAACAAGATGACAATGTACATATTCAAGCAGTAGATACAGATATTTCAAATACACAGCCAGTTGTTCAAGTTCTTTATCAGACTGAATTGATTAAACAGATAGATGATCTATTAGATCAACCAGCTGAAGAGTCTGAAGATGATGAAGAATCTGATGAGTCATATGATTCTAGTTCCAAGAAAAGAAAGTATAAGAAAGAGAAAGTTCATGTAATGGTTGATCCTCAACCTTCATCTACTGCTGACATTCCATACTACATATTGTATGGATTAACTCTCACTCCAGACCTTCCCACTTGGATGAGATATTCTAAGAATGAATAGAAAAGGAGAAAGAAAATGAAGAGGTATAACTCACCTCCAAGTTCTAGGAGAGGACCTCCTCATCCTCCTCATCCAGCAACATGTGCAACAGGTAGTATTTCTCAATATCAAATGTTTACTTCTTCCTATCATCAATCCAGATCTTCTCAGAGCAGCAACAAATAACAACAAAGAACAGCAAAGAAGTCAGAGCTGCAGTCAACAACAATTTGAACAAGAAAGGCCACCTTCACCTCATTATGATCCAGAAATAGATCCAAACTTTAGGATGGCAGATTCAATGAACTTATTGCCTTATCTCAAATTAATAAAGCTAAAGCTGAAGGAAAGGACACCTCACAATTCTAACCTATGTCCTCTTACAGAAAGAAAGAGTTGGACAAGTATCAGGTAAAGAACCTATTAAATGTTGATAAATATATTATTTTATACCCAGAGGCAATTTTGCCTAGAGCTACATCCTTGAAGATTTTTGGCTCTAAATATCTGAAGATGACTCAACAGGAAGCTCCACATCCTACCAGGAAGTTGATCTTTACCAAACCCTCTACATATTCTCCTTCAGATGCTTCTAAAAAGGATTCTTAGTTTTCTGCTTTTATTATGAACTTTGTTATCATTATTTCTGAACTCTCATAGCACTATATCATATATCTGCTGAAAATTTTAATTCTGCTAGATATTTTTTTTGTGTTTTGTGTTAATAGTATCATCACCCAAATAAGGGGAGATTGTTGGAACCCCAGTTTTGATTTGGGCTATGATTACTATTAAGATGTTTAGATTGACCCAACATGTATAGTCTAGGGTCATAGGTTTCTCAAGGGTTATTGTCTTAGAAGAAATCCAGAGTTCAGAAAATCATTTCTACGAAAGTTGAGCGCAGTTCGACGAATGCCGAGCTCAGCTCGACGAACTCAGAGTTCTAACTCTGAGTTGAGCTCGATGAAAGCTGAGCTCCGGCCGATGAACTCTCTTCTCTACTCAGAAACTCAGCTCGACAAACTCTAATCTCAGGTCGATGAATATGAATAATCAATTCGACGAACTCCAGGCTTAGGTCAACAAAATATATGTTGAGTTTGATGATTTTTAAGCAATTTTTTAGGCAGTTTTCTTTGCAGATGGCATAAAAGTTTCAGGCTTAATTTCAGGCTTAATTTCAGGTTATTATATATTCTGAAGGCAGAAAAATTTCAATGGCTTAATTACAGATAGCCTTGACTCTAATATTTAAGGCTAAATATTCTATCGAATATAGCTGTTTAGAGGCAGCATTAAATATGGATTTAATCACAGAGTTCTTATTTCCATTCTAACCAATTTCCAAGGCAGTTACCTTCTTAGGAATTCTCCAGCCATTTCTGGTTTAATGAATTCAAATATTTGAAATATTCTTATGATTAAAAAAATATATGCTCAGAAGTTTACTTCTTCAGACAGAGATAGTTACAGTTTTGAGATCTTGTTTTGCAGAGAATAAGCTTTCTGCTTCAAACTTTTCTTCCAGCAACAGATATTCAATCTTAGACAAAAGTTCACATCTCTCAGAAACATTTACTGGAAGGAGAGGTTTTCAAAGAAGGCCTACACCCTGAAGAAAGAACTCCCTCGACTGATCATAAAATCTATTCAAATCAGGGTGAGCTTTCTGCTTCAACAATCCACTAGTCTTCTCAGAGATTATTGACAGGGATGAACATCATCACCTTTTTGTTTATTCCATAAACTGTGTATAGGGTTTTAACTCCCTTCAAAAGTTAGATCTTTAGTTCATAAGTCACTTGATCAAAAGAATTAGGTTTGGTTTTTTGGCAATTGATCAAAAGCTAAAAGGGTTGCTAGATCTCCCTTAGAAAAAATTGATCTTGTGGTGAAAGGGCACCTAAACAAAAGTTGTGGTGGTAGGGAAACTGATAAAAAACCTGTAGTGGATTCCTACCAGGGTAGTAGAAGAGTGGATGTACCCAGATTTATTGGGGAACCACTATAATCCCTGTGTCGTCTATGCTGATTGCTTTCTTTGTTTGTGTGTTGTGATCTTCTTTATATGCATATATATATCACTATCTTTTAATCCGCTATAAAAACAAGTTATTATAATTTTTTTTAAACTCTATTTCTTCTTATATCATGAAGCATATGTTGTAAATATCTGCTGAATGTGTTATTTCTGGCAGATATATGTTTCTTGCTTTATGATTTCTTTTTATTTGTAATTTTAGTAACCTCACCCAAATAGGGGGAGATTGTTGGATCCCTTGTTGGATTTGGGATAGGTTCACTAATTTAGGCTGAGTCTAACCCACCTTGTATAGTCAGGGTATAGCTAAGTTGTCCTAGAAATTAGGCTAAGTCCTTTTAGTTCAAGCTTCTTTGACCAGCCAGCAGAGGAAATCAAAAGATTCAGATTTAGAAGTTTTTCAGAAGACAACTTGATCAGTTTGAATTTCTTCAAACTCAGCTCGACGATCATCGATCTCCGATCGACGAACTAAGAGTTAATTCTCTGAGCTTAGCTCGACGATATTCGAGCTCAGGTCGACGATCAGTTTTCTCCAGACAGAATCTCAGCTCGACTAATTTCTGCTTGATCAAGTTCTGTGGTCGACGATCTTTGAGTGTAGAATAGATTTTCAGGTCGACGTTCTTGGAGCGCAGAATCAGTTGCTTCTATTCAGTGTGTGCTTCGCAGAGCTCAGGTCGACGAACAGGATTTCTCAGGTCGATGTTCTCTGAGTGCAGGTCGACGAAATCTTCTCTCTGGTCGACGAATTCTGTAAGCTGTCTGTTCTTTGTTCTTTCCTTATCTATTCACTTTTTATTACTATTTTAAGTCATAAATTCCCTGAGTAATCAATGCTTATATTCCCTATGAATATTGTTGTTCCTGGCAGCATTGATTATGGTATTCATTAGAGGATTTATTTGACATATTTTTCGGGACAGTTGAGGAAATGAATAATGACAGAAATGCAAACCGTTTTCCTTCCTAGTTTTCCGGCAAGGCATTAATTGCAGTTATTCAAATTTCTAAGCAAGATTGGCTATCGAAGATAACAGAGTGTGTGATTACTTTTTCGAACAGATACAGAGACACAGAGACAGAGAACAGAAACACAATTCTTACATAGCAGAAAAATTATAGAGAGATATTCTTAGCAAGAACAAAAATCTCACAGCAGCTCTCAATCATCATCTCTCACTGTGATCTCAAGAAGATAGAAGAAGAATAATAAAAACTGATCAAGAGTCTTCTCATCTTTTGTTTTCCACAAATTTGCTGAGAAATTATAGATCCATCTGTCTAAAGTTCCTGGATCTGTTTTTTTTACAAGTTGAAGACCTACCCACTCCTGAACAAAGCTTATAAATCCTGAACAACTCTACATCTCAGGGGGAGCTTTTACAAGATCTGGAATCCACACAAAGTCTTTTCAAAGTGCTTTTGAGAAAAGAGAAGACTAACATCACTTTCTTTCCCACCCCACTGTATAGGGTTTTAAATCCCTTCAACAGTTTGCCTGGTTAACAAGTCACCTTCCAAAAAACTTGCATTTGGTTTTTGGGCACTTGATCAAAAGCTCAAAGGGTTGCAATATCTCCATGTAAATAGATATTGTGGTGGCAGTCACCTGATCAAAACCTATAGTGAATTCCTACCAAGGTGGTAGAAGAGTAGATGTACCCAGTTGGGGAACTGCTATAAAATTCTTGTGTTGTCTGTGTATTTGTTGTTTTTCTTTTTGTCTTGTGTTGTGGTAGTTTAGTGTAGCTTCTCTTTGCTTCTGTTATCATCTCCTAGCTATTACTATATCACCTATTTTTATATATGAAAAATAAAGTTGTAAAGGAATTTTTAATTAACTCTATTCACCCCCCCCCCCCCTCTAGAGTTAACCAGAGATTACTCTCCCTTTCCTTTTAATTGGTATCAGAGGGAGGTTTGTCACTTTTATTCAAACAGTCTAACACGTGGACTAACCAAGATCCTAAGATAATCTCTAATTAAATCTTTTCCCTTTCTTATTTTATACCATGGCACAAAATAAGGATTATGCTAGCACCAGACCTCCAGTGTGCAACTTAACCAAGTTTTCCATCTGGAAGGCAAGAATAAAACTCTATATGAACTATATTGATGAAAATATATTCAATTCAATTTTGACAGGACCACCTACTCCAGTTTCCTGCACTCCCTCTACTTCAACAAATCTGAGTGTTGTTCCACCTCCAGATTGGACAGATGCACAGAGGAAAGATAAGATTGTAGATGCCAAAGCCATGAACATCCTAGCTCAGATATGTCTGATGATATATTTCAAAAAGGGGCTGAGTGCACTTCAACCAAAGCCATTTAGGATTCTCTAAATCAGATGGTGGCTGGATCTGCTGATGAGAGAAAGGATAGGAGATCCAATCTCATCTCATAATATGAGAACATCAAGAAGGATGAAGTTAAGTCAGTGAGTGATATGTACAACAGGCTTAGCTCTATCATCAATGTGCTAAAGACCTTGGAAAAGGACATCACTTTGACAGAATTCAATGATAAATTCCTTATGTGCTTCCCTAGCACATGAGATTGAAGAATTTTGCCAATCAGAGAAGATAGAAACATGATAGAAACCTCTACTAAATCACTTCTTGGAAAGCTCAAATCCTATGAGCAATTAATGATGACAAGAGAAGCCGCAGCTGAACAGGAGACTCCAACACCTATCAGGAAGGAGCACAACATTGCATTCAAGGCTGCTGAAGAATCTGAAAGGACTTAAGTAAATGAAGAATTGATGAGCCTCTTTGCCAAAAGATTTTTCAAGATGGCAAAGAAGGACTTCAGAAGAAAGTCATCAAGGCATAATGACAAGCCAAGGTATGACAAGACTCCATCTAAAAAATTGTTTGTTTTGGATGCAGGAATCCTGGACACTTCATCTCAGAATATCAGGAAACTTAAAAGAAGGACAGGAGAAGAGAAAAAGACTCCAGAAGAACACATCACAGCAAGCCCTCCTCCAGCAAACACAAGAGGAAGGAGAAAGGGTTTTTTGTAGAAACCTGGAGTGATACTGAGGAAGAGTCATCATCCTCCAGCTCTAGTGATGATGTAGAAGAAGACAAGGCAAAGGAAGTTTGCCTAATGGCAATAGATAATTCGAGCAATCAGTCAGAGGCTGAAACTTCAGAAGATGAAGAGTCTCTATCTGTAGAGGACCAGGTAATAGCATCCTATGATTTTGATTCAGAAGAATTTAAAACTGAATTTAAAAATCTATGCTTAGATCTAAAAGGCTCTAAGAAGGAAATCAAACTTCTCAGAGAAAGACTAGCTGAACAAGATAAGTATATTGCTGAAAAAACTAATCTAATAGATGAACTTAACTCAGCAAATGAACAAATTGTTTTCTTAAAAACTGAATTAAGCAAAGACAAGAAATTAGAAGAATCACTTAATGGTAGAAGCTTACAACAATTAGACATAACTAGTACAATAAATGCTAGGGTAAATAACAGTAAACTTGGACTAGGTGCATCATCTAGTGAACCACCTTTAATCCAGAAGAATCAGTTATCTAAACCTATAAATTTCATTTCAGATAAGGGTAAGAAGAATAATGAACAAGTAGACAAAGTAAATGAAGTCTTAAAACAAATAGAACTTAAACAAAAATCTAAGAACAAGAAGAAAAATAACTACAACAATGTTCAACAGATTTCGTCGAACTGAGATCCACGAAATTTATACAGTTCGTTGACCTCAGAACGACGAACTCCGAACACCAACTACAATAATAGTCATTCTTGGATCCACGTTCGACGAAACCAGTCTAATTCGTCGACTAGAGATCGACGATATTGGTGCCCTGAGAATGAATATCTTCATTCTTCGAGCAAAAATCGAAGATCTTATTCCAATTCGTCGACCTCAGGTCGACGAACTTACATGAGTTCGTCGATCCCAGATCAATCTTACAGAAACTTCAACTCTAATAGAAAGTCTAATAATAACCATAACCATCATAGGGAAAATATCAATCCATTCACCCAATGGATAATTCCTCCTAGAAGATTTCACCCCTTAGGTTATAAAAGCAAACCTGAAAATTCTTACATTTCCAGCTTTTCGTATGAAAAAATACAAGGACCCAAGGTTGTTGGGTATTGTATCCATAATGTACCTGATTTGAAGAAGCCCCTGAACAAGCTAAGTTGAATTGACAATGAATTTTATGATCTTATATCAAGTTGTGCTTGCAGCTATTCCATGCTAATTACACACCAATGTTAGGGTGCAGTGGGTCAATATACACGGGTCTGCGCAACGTAATACCTCATTGAGTAGATCAGTGTGTTGACTCACATGTGCTCTCTCTATTAGAGTGTACTTATTTTCAAGTACAGGGTCGAGTTAGATCAAGAGCAGAAGAGGAGAAAAGATGGGTCAAAGACAAGCTCTTCAAAGGAAGGAAGAGAAATTCTTCTAAGTCAAAATCGACGGGAATCACTAAGTGATTCTCGCGGACTTCGACGGGAATCGTTAGTGATTCACGCCGATTCGATGAGAATTAGTCTGCATTCCCGCCGACTTTCTTCCGGCTGACAGTTATCCAACAGGAATTCAGCCAACGCAGAATCGACGGGAATCGCAAGTGATTCCCGCCGACTTCGACGAGAATCTGTCTGCATTCCCGCCGATTCGTCGAGTATCAGCTAGCCTCTCCCGCCGATTTCTTTCGGCTGACTATTTTCCAGATAGGGATTCTGCTAAGGAAGAATCGATGGGAATCGTGAATGATTCCCGCCGACTTTGACGGGAATCACCAACGATTCCCGCCGATTTTGCCTTAGGCATTTTCCTCTGTTCACTGGACCGAACCAAGAGGTTGTGCGCTGTTTCGGTCGGGGCTAGGGTTTCTCCTTGTGGGTCCCACAACTGACTTTAAGGTTGGCCTCAGGTATAAATACTCGCGTATTTTGAACTTCTACAGTAACTATTCACGAGAAAACAAAAGCAGCCGACGTCGTGCCCTAGCCGATCGCGGAAACCGCCGATCGCTTGTCGCCGCTCGCAATTCGTCATCGCCGATAATCTCCGATCATCTTTGATATTCCGGCGACAGCACCGAGGCTAGCAGTGCGTCTCACGCATCTCTCTTGAGATCTCTTGTCTCTCGATTCATTGAACGAGAGTAGTTCTCCATTCCGAATCGGTGAAGACGACTGATCCGACTTAGATCGTTCGAAGACCTTGCTTGCATCGTCAAGAAGTTTGGATCTACAAAGTATCACCGCCGCATTCACTTTCCGCCGCCGATCTTGTCAAGATCCTCTCCAAGAGAGAAATCCGGTTGTGGACTCTTCGTTACATTCAAGAAAGCCTCAACGAACGAAGAAGGACATCAGATTCTCCAAAAGCGGTGTTTGTATTTTCTTATACATTCTATTTTGGTTTTGTTGTAAAGGAATTTTTATTCCTAGTTGTAAGGGTTGGGTGCAACCCGTGGTGGTGGAGTAGTGACTCCTTTGTTGGAAGGGTTCCTTCCGTAGTGTGAGGATTGGATTTCAATCCATTTGGAGAAGTGACAGAGTCATCCCTTGGTGGGAGATAGGTCGAAGGGGGAAAGTGGACGTACCCAAATCGGGGAACCACTATAACTTTTTGTGTGTTTTCTGTGCTGTGTTTGTTAATTTGTGCAGGTTAATTTAATTCCGCAAAAGACCGCACGACACCTATTCCCCCCCCATAGGTTGATTTAGGCGACAATAGATACTTTCAAGTGGTATCAGAGGCAGGTTACTCGTCAATAAGGTTAACACCTTGAGTAAGATCATGTGTCTAGTGTCAAGAGGAAAGAAGATCTCGGGAATGGACGGACTCAAGTATTCAGGAAAGATCCCAGTGTGCACCAAGCTTAACTTTCCCATCTGGATGGAAAGGATCAGGTTCTATATGGAAGAAGTCGACCCTCGACTCTTCATGGTAGTGGAGGAGGGCCCTTATATCCCCACTAAGGCCTCCACCATTGATCCTACCAAGATGGTGCCCAAGAAGCTCTCCGAAATGGATAAGGATGAGATGGTGCTTGTCGTACTAGACAAGAAAGCTCAGAACATTCTTGTAAGAGCCGTCGATTATTCCATGATGTAGAATTTCAGCAACTGCAGGACTGCCAAAGACATCTGGCACTGCCTGATCATCCTGATGGAAGGCACAGATGAAGTAAGGGATGATCGAAGATCCCTTCTGAACCAAAAGTATGAGGCCTTCAGGCAAGGCCCCAAGGAAGAAATCGGAGTGACATTCGAGAATTTACTGAAGATCATCAATGCCCTGAAGGGTTATGGCAGAGTGTTCACCGATGGTGAACTAAATGACAAATTCCTTAGATCCCATAGTAAGGAATGGGAGACCAAGATCTGCGCCATCAGAGAGTTTGGCAAGCTGGCAGAAACTGATCCCCAGATTCTATTTGGAAAGCTTATGTCCTATGAGCTTCAGCTGAACACCAGAAAAGTTGAAG
The DNA here is from genome assembly GCA_039513925.1 of Platanthera zijinensis. Classification (NCBI taxonomy): domain Eukaryota; kingdom Viridiplantae; phylum Streptophyta; class Magnoliopsida; order Asparagales; family Orchidaceae; genus Platanthera; species Platanthera zijinensis. Next base: position 105,691,263 of record CM077079.1, on the reverse strand, counting down.
AAGAAGCCGATAAAGCCGCTGCCAAAGAAAAGACTATAGCCCTGAAAGTGAATCACTCAAGGAAAGGCAAGGGTGCAGCCTCGTCCCGCTCCTGGAAAAAGAATGTGGAAGAAGACTCTGAGCCATGCTCTTTCGGCTCAGAGCTATCTGAAGAAGAATTCTCCTTCATCACTCGAGAGTTCAAGAAGTTCCTCAAATTTAGGAATCAAAGAAAGAGAGACGGCTCCTCCTCCAGACATCAGAAGAAGAACTACTCTTCTGACAGGTATGAATCCAAACAGAACAAACATCGCTCTGTTGACATCATTTGCTTTGGATGCAAAAAGCCAGGCCACGTCGTTGCTGACTGCCACCAAAGCAAGAGAGACAAGGGGAAGGGAGAGGAGCACATGTCCTCTAAAGATAAGAAGAAGGAGAGGAGCTACATTGCTAAAAAGCCAAAGACACTGAGTGAATCTGATTCTTCAGACTCCAGTGATGATGAGGAAGCCTACTTCGGGCTAATGGGTCCCTCTGAATCAGAAGGAGACTGCCCCCCATTTACTAGGAAGGTAAAAGATCGTACCCCACTCTCTGACTCTGACTCTGAGTCTCCTAATGATGATCTCGAGGACAGCCCATCTGGTCGTGAAGCTGAGCTCCTAGAAAAGTATGAGCTTCTGCTTAATACCTTTGAGGAATGTCGCAAGAGGTTGAGGGCTCAGAAAAGGGAAGTCAAATTCCTTAAGGCTGAGGGTGTGTCCCTAAGAGAAGAGATCACTAGCTTGATTTCTCTCCGACAGGAACACATGGACCTGACTTCTGAGCACTCAGAGTCTCTAAGGCTCCTTGACCAAAAACAGGAAGAAATCAACAAGTTGGAAGAAAAGCTTGCGGCAGAAAGGAAGATTGTCAAAATCTTCTTTATGCCTAAGACCGTTCTTCCTCTGGTTGATGAATTCTCTGCTCAAGCTAAGGGGGCTGGCTTAGGGCATGTGGGTGTCCCTGGTAAATCATCTAGGAGAAACAGAAAACTGAGGAAAAAAAAGGCTGCTAAGAATACCTCTGCTGTAGAAAAGGGAAAGGCCCCACTCGATCATGTTTCATTCAGAAAACCTGGCTTTCCTTGCAAGGAGCAGGACTTTGAGTCAACCTATGGCCACTTCTTCCGGCCCTCAGTTGAAAAGCCCAAGAGCTGATATGATGGTTTGACCTTCCCCCGAAACTACGGTGAGAGTGTCTTCAAGGCACCTTATGAGGAAATCCAAGTGGAGAATTATGGCCACTTCTCTAGCGGCCATAATAGGAAGCAGGCACCAAAGGCCAAGACTGTTATACTGAAGGAATAGGAAGTGAAGAAATTGTGTGACTTCTGTCATCATGATGCCTCTACCTCCAGATCCAAGGCCCCGGCTGGACCCACCGTTCCAAGGGTGAAGCAGGAGCCTAGGAAACGATACAACAGGTTTGACTGTTGGTGCTGTGGCAAAGTTGGTCACTTTGCCGTGGATTGTTGGTTTAATCCAAGATTCAACGAGACTCCTCATGTTAGCAATGTGAGGCCGACCACTCATAAGGTTAACCACCTGAGGGGGAGTGTGCTAACAAGGAATCTAGGACCCAAGTTCGATTGGGTTCCTTAGACGCTTCTACCCCCATGTGCCTAGTAGCAAAAGGCAGTGCATATCTTTGTGAACAATGGCACAAGAGATTAACACATTTTAATTTCAAGACAATTAATAAGTTGTTTTCCAAGAATTTAGTAATGGATGCCCCTACTATTAAGTGCATCAAAGATAGCCCTTATCCTGCATGCCAGAAGGGCAAACAGACTCGGGCTACCTTTAATGGCATTGCAGACAAAGACTCCACCAGATGTCTTTATCTTCTGCATATGGACTTGTTCGGTCCTGTCCAAGTTCATAGCTTAGGAGGCAAATCATATACGGTAGTGATTGTTGATGATCACTCTCGGTTTACGTGGGTGTTCTTCTTGAAACGAAAGTCAGATACGTTTGACATCTTCACTAATTTTATCAATCAGATTCAGAAGGAACTTAACTGCCCCGTGGTCAAAATCAGAAGTGACAATGGAACAGAATTCAAAACTGGTGCTATGATAGAATTCTATGAAGAACATGGTATCTTTCATGAGTTTTCCTCCCCGCATACTCCTCAGCAAAATGGAGTTGCAGAGAGGAGAAATAGAACGCTCATTGAAGCATGTACGACAATGTTGAATGACGCTTCTCTTCCAAAGTACTTCTTGGCAGAGGCTGTCAATACGGCTTGTCCTGTGCAAAACCGCGCATTGATCAACAAGAATCATCGTAAGACGCCTTATAAGCTATTGAAAGGCAGGAAACCGACCATGTCCTATTTAAGGATTTTTGGCTGCAGATGCTATGTACTCAATAATGGGAAGTACCCACGTACTAAATTCGGAGAAAAATGCTTCGAAGGCATCTTCATGGGCTATAGTAGCCATAGTCGGGCATATAGGGTCTTCAATAAGAAAGCCCTAGTGGTAGAGAAGTCCCTTAATGTTGTTTTTGATGAAGGAAGCTTGCTTCATAGCAATTCTTCCAGTGGCATTCTTGAAGATGCAGGTGTAAGGCTTGAACAGCTAAGTCTCGATGAGACTTCTAAAGGTGCAACTCCCAAGTACGTCAAGGTTTCCACCTCAACGCCAACTGGAGAAGATGACGATCAGGATGGAGAAAATCTCCGAGAAGAGGGAGGAGCCTGAGAAGCTGTTAGAGCTCAAGATGCCAGACACTTAGAGCTCCGACACGTGAGGGATCATCCTAGAGATCAGATCATAGGAGATCCTCGTGACGGTGTCAGAACTCACAGAGGTACAATTAAGGAGATTCTGCACCTTTGTTTTCTGTCACAGGTTGAGCCAAAGAAGTTCGACGAAGCGAACAAAGATGCATCATGGATATTGGCAATGCAAGATGAACTGCATTAATTCGAACGATGCAACGTCTGGACGCTTGTTCCCAGACCAAAGAAACAGAATGTGATCGGCACCAAGTGAATCTTCAGAAACAAACTGTATGAACACGGTGTCATCATCAAGAACAAGGCCAGACTTGTTGCACAAGGTTACAGACAGGAGGAGGGGATTGACTTCGACCAAACCTTTGCACAAGTTGCAAGGCTGGAGGCGATCAGATTGTTCCTGGCATATGCCTCTCACAAAGGATTCACTGCATATCAGATGGACGTGAAATCTGCGTTTCTAAATGGAAATTTGAAAGAGGAAGTATATGTCGCGCAACCCCAGGGTTTTGTTAATCCATCATTCCCTAATCATGTTTATTTTCTTAATAAAGCATTATATGGCTGAAAACAAGCTCCTCGAGCTTGGTATGAGACTCTGCCTAGTTTTCTTTTTGAGAACAAGTTCTCAAGAGGAAAAATAGATAAGACAATGTTTCTTAGGGAAGTCAAAGGCAAGATTCTGCTAGTACAAATCTATGTCGATGACATAATATTCGGCTCAACGGACAACAATATTTGCAAGAAGTTTTCTAAACTTATGCAAGGAAAGTTTGAAATGAGCAGCATGGGAGAGCTAAAGTATTTCTTGGGACTTCAAGTGAAATAGTCTGAGGATGGAATTTTCATTTCTCAGACGAAGTTCACAAATGAACTCCTCAAGAAATTCGAAATGGAGAATTAAACCTCTATGAGGACTCCAATGGGATCCAATATGTCTCTGGACAAGGATGAGAAAGGGAAACCTTTTGATGAAACCAAATACAAGGCATAATTGGATCCCTTCTCTACCTTACTGCGAGTAGACTGGATATTATATTTTCCACATGCGTTTGTGCCAGATATCAGGTGAACACTAAGGAATCTCATTATGTCGCTGCCAAGCGAATTCTTAGATACCTTAAAGGTATACCAAATCTTGGCTTGTGGAACCCAAGAAACAATGATGTCGAGCTGATAGGCTTTTCAGATGCTGACTTTGCAGGAAATGGGGATGATAGGAAAAGCACTTCTAGGACGTGTTAATTCCTCGGAAGAAGGATTATATCGTGGAATAGTAAAAAGCAGAACTGTGTCGCAACCTCTACGGCTGAATCTGAGTACATCTCAGCAGACAGCTGTTGTGCACAACTTCTATGGATCAGAAATCAACTCGAAGATTATGACTTGTAGTTCAGAGAAGTTCCTATGTATTGCGACTCCTCGAGCGCAATAGCAATTGCGAACAATCCAGTGTCGCACAGCAGAACAATGCATATTGAAGTGCGCTACCACTTTATTCGAGAGCATGTGGAAAACAAAGTTATATCTCTTTTGTATGTTCCCACGGATAAGCAGGTTGCAGATATATTCACAAAGCCCCTAGACGAGGCCAAGTTTAGTCTCTTCAAAACTGAACTCGGCATGCTGAACTATGAAGATTGCAGACTGAAGGGCTCAAGGCTCTTGGTTCAAGGGGGAGCATCTGCTATGAATTCAATATTGAGAACGGTTGCAAGAACTGAGGGGGAGCTTTGTGCTCCAAGTGAAGTCCCAGATTTGTAGAAGCAGAAAAGGGGGAGATTACCCTCTCTGCTAAGGCTAAGGTGGCTGCCAATATTAAGTATGCTCTCAGGAAAATGGTAATGAATTTCACTCTCAGCTGAATTTTCATTTTATGATTTTCATTCCCATCTGTTCTATTCACTGTAGCTTGTAGGGTTTAGGCTTTTTCAAATAGGGGGAGATTGGTGGGTATTGTATCCACAATGTACTGATTTGAAGAAGCCCCTGAACAAGCTAAGTTAAATTGACAATGTATTTGATGATCTTCTATCAAGTTGTGCTTGCAGCTATTCCATGCTAAGTACACGCCAATGTTAGGGTGTAGTGGGTCAATATACACGGGTCTGCGTAACGTAATCCCTCGTTGAGTAAATCATTAGGTTGACTCACGTGTGCTCTCTCTATTAGAGTGTACTTATTTTCAAGTGCAGGGTCGAGGTAGATCAAGAGCAGAAGATGAGCAATGATGGGTCAAAGACCAAGTCTTCAAAGGAAGGAGAGAAATTCTTCTAAGTCAAAATCGACGGGAATCACTAAGTGATTCTCGTCGACTTCGACGGGAATCGTTAGTGATTCCCGCCGATTCGACGAGAATCAGTCTGCATTCCCGCCGACTTCCTTCCGGCTAACAGTTATCATACAGGAATTCTGCCAAGGCAGAATCGACGGGAATCGCAAGTGATTCCCGCCGACTTCGACGAGAATCTGCTTGCATTCCCGCCGATTCGTCGAGTATCAGCTAGCCTCTCCCGTCGATTTCTTTCGGCTGACTGTTTTACAGACAGGGATTTTGCTAAGGCAGAATCGATGGGAATCGTGAATGATTCCCGCTAACTTTGATGGGAATCACCAACGATTCCTGCCGATTTTGCCTTAGGCATTTTTCCTCCGTTCGCTAGACCGAACCAAGAGGTCGTGCGCTGTTTCCGTCGGGGCTAGGGTTTCTCCTTGTGGGTCCCACAACGAACTTTAGGGTTGGCCTCAGGTATAAATACTCGCGTATTTTTAACTTCTACAATAACTATTCACGAGAAATCAAAAGCAGCCGACGTCGTGCCCTAGCCGATCGCGGAAACTGTCGATCGCTTGTCGCCGCTCGCAGTTCGTTGTCGTCGATAATCTCCGGTCATCTTTGATCTTCCGACGATAGCACCGAGGCTAGCAGTGCGTCTCACACATCTCTCTTGAGATATCTTGTCTCTCGATTAGTTGAACGAGACTAGTTCTCCATTCCGAATCAGTGAAGGCGACTAATCCGACTGAGATCGTTCGTAGACCTTACTTGCTTCGTTAAGAAGTTTGGATCTACAAAGTATCTCAGCCGCATTCACTTGCCGCCACCAATCTTGTCAAGATCCTCTCCAAGAGAGAAATCTGGTTGTGGTCTCTTCGTTACCTTCAAGAAAGCCTCAACAAACGAAGAAGGCCATCGGATTCTCCATAAGCGGTGTTTGTATTTTCTTATACATTCTATTTTGGTTTTGTTGTAAAGGAATTTTTATTCCTAGTTGTAAGGGTTGGGTGCAACCCGTGGTGGTGGAGTGGTGACTCCTTTGTTGGAAGGGTTCCTTCCATAGTGTGAGGATTGGATTTCAATCTGTTTGGAGAAGTGACCGAGTCGTCCCTTGGTGGGAGATAGGTCGAAGGGGGAAAGTGGATGTACCTAAATCAGGGAACCATTATAACTTTTTGTGTGTTTTCTGTGTTGTGTTTGTTAATTTGTTTAGGTTAATTTAATTCCGCAAAAGACTGCACGACACCTATTCCCCCCCCCCCCTAGGTGGATTTAGTCGACACTAGATACTTTCAAACATAACCTGAGTTAAGAACATCTAATCTATTTCCTTGCAGGTGAAGAACTATCCTATCACTCAAAATAAATGGTATCTGGATAGTGGGTGCTCAAAGTACATGACTGGATGCAAGGATAGCCTAATCAATTTCAATGCAAAGTTGTGTCCAAGAGTGATCTTTGGAGATTCCAGCTTTGGACAAACTGAAGGCTATGGAGACTTCAATAGTGGAGTTGTCACCTTCAGAAAAGTGGCATATATAAATGGTCTCAAACATAACCTAATATCCATAAGTCAGTTATGTGATGCAGGTTATCAGGTTTTCTTTTCTAATTCCAAATGTATTATTTCTTCAAATAACCAAACTGTTTTAACAGGTTGTAGACAAGGGAATATATACCTAGTAAACTTTAACTCTGCTAGTTAAGAAATATGTTTATTCAATCAAGTTAGTAATAACAATATTCTTTGGCATAAGAGACTAGGTCACGTTAACCTTAGAAACATATATAAGCTATCTAGGGACAACCTTGTTAGAGGACTACCTTCTGACCCCTACAAGAAGGAAAGCCTATGCAAGGCTTGTTAAGTAGAAAAGCAAACTAAAAATAGCTTTAAGTCAATTAATAAGAGTGACTCACCTAAGATTCTGTAATTTCTACATATGGATCTTTTTGGACTCATTAATGTACAAAGCTTAGGAGGGAAGTCTTACACTCTTGTTACTGTAGATGACTTCTCTAGATTCTCTTCGGTGTTCTTCTTGAAAAACAAGTCAGATAACTTTAAAATCCTTACAGACTTTCTTAAGAACATAAGGATTGAGTATTCTACTCCAATTGCATTGATCAGAAGTGATCATGGTACTGAGTTTGAATCTCTTCCCATACAATGATTCTGTGAGGAGGAAGGTATCAGGCATTATTTTTCTGCTCCTAGAACTCCTCAACAAAATGGGGTAGCAGAAAGGAAAAACAGAACCCTCATTGAATCTGTAGGAACATTGCTTGCAGATGCACGCATGCCCCTATCCTTTTAGGCAGAGGCTGTGAGCACAACAAACTATGTGCTGAATAGGAGTTTGATACATAAACTTAAGGGTAAGACCCCCTATGAATTACTCAAAGGGAAGCAACTTAAAATTGATTACTTTAGAATCTTTGGGCATAGATGTTTCATTCATAACAATAATAAGAAACACATTAGAAAATTTGAAGCTAAGGCTACAGAGGAAATTTTTCTTGGATATTCCCAAAATAGCAAGGCTTATAGGGTATTCAATAAATCATCCTTAAAAATGGAAGAATCTATAAAAATTTCTTTTAATGAAGTTAACATGTTTTATAAGGAGAAGGATTCTTCTACCTCAGATTTATTGCAGGTACCTCACTTTTGTGAGAAATTGGATGAGGTAAACCTTACACAAAAGATCATATCACATCCTCCTCCACAAGATGATGAAGATAATGAATAAGAAATTTTGGAAGTGGTTGAACCTCCTCCAACAGCAGACATTATTCCACAAGAGGAATTAATTCCAAATGTTGTTGCTGAACCAACTCCACCCACTGACCTTGTCACACTAAGGGATCACCCAAGATCTCAAGTGATTGTGGACATGTCAGTAGGTGTACATACAAGGCATCAACTCAACAAAGATGTGATGCGCATATTTCCTCTCTCAAGTTGAGCCTCAATCCATAAATGATGTAGAGCAAGATCCCCACTTGATTATTGCAATGCAAGAGGAGCTCAATCAATTTGAGAGATCCAGAGTTTGGGACTTTGTTCCAAGGCCCAATGGCTATCCAGTAATTGGAACCAAGTGGGTATTAAGAAACTAACTTGATGCCCAAGGTGTAATTGTGAGAAACAATGCTAGGCTTGTTGCTCAAGGCTATATGCAAGAGGAAGGAATTGACTCTGATCAAACATTTGCTCCTGCTGCAAGTCTAGAAGCAATCAAGATTTTTCTTGCTTATGCTGCTTTTAAGAAGTTCAAAGTCTACTAGATGGATGTCAAGAGTGCTTTCTTGAATGGAGAACTAAAGGAAGAAGTTTATGTTTAACAACCCATAGGTTTTATCTCTTCTTTTCATCCCTCAAATGTTTCTAAATTGCATAAAGCTCTCTATGGTCTAAAGCAAGCTCGAAGAGCTTGGTATGAAACCTTAGCTAGCTTCCTTTTAGAGCACAAGTTCTCTAGAGGCATGGTAGATATGACTCTTTTTACTAAGATGCATCATGATAAAATTTTAGTAGTACAAATATATGTAGATGAAATCATATTTAGCTCTACTGATCCCAAACTATGCAAGAGATTCTCTGATCTAATGCCTTTAAAGTTTGAGATGAGTAGTATGGGAGAGCTATCATACTTCCTTGGTCTACAAGTGAAGCAATCCCCTGATGGCATATTCATATCCCAATCTAAATATGCAAATGAGCGTATTAAGAAATTTTTTATGGCTGATTCCTCCTCTATGAAAACTACCATGGCTGCCAATGATGTGATTGACTTTGATGAACATGGAAAACCAGTTGATCAGACCAAGTATAGGGCTATTGTTGGATCCCTACTCTATCTTACAACAAGTAGACAAGACATCATGTTTACTACATGTCTTTGTGCTAGGTTCCATGTGATCCCTAAAGAATCTCATCTTATTTTCATTAAAAGGATTTTAAGATATATAAAGTGTTGTCCAAATCTAGGACTCTAGTATCCAACAGAGTCAGCATTTGAGCTTAATGGATTTTTTGATGTTGACTATGCTGGATGTAGAGTGGACCGAAAAAGCACATCAGGGACATGTCAGTTCCTTGGTCTGACATGTCCACATCAACTACTGAGGCTGAATACATGGCAGCTTGCAGCTGCTGTTCACAGATCCTGTGGATACAAAACCAACTTCTGGATTATGGTTTCAATCTAAATAATTCAACCATATTTTGTGATAGTACCAGTGTTATATCCATAGCACATAATCATGTGCATCATAGTAGGACAAAGCATATAGATATAAGACATCATTTCATAAGAGACTGTGTGGACAAACAAAAAATTAATCTTGAATTTATCTCCACTGATTTGCAAAGGGCAGATATTTTCACCAAGCCCTTGGATGAATCAAAACATTTGTTCTTTCTGAATCAGTTAGGAATGATAGATGGAAAGGCTTAATTTTAAATCTATCCTTTGTGTAAATGATCTGGAAACAATTCGTCTACCTATGATTGAAGATTTGCAAACTTATCGTTGGGAGTTTGTCGACCGGAGATCGACGAAATATCTATGTGAAGTCAGTTTCGTCGACCTAAGATCGATGATCCTATTTCAGGAAATATTTTTGAGGATGACGAAATATCTCCATATCTTCAGTCTGAGATCGACAAATTTATCTCTTCATGAAATTTTTCGTCGACCTGAGATCGAAGAATTTTCTTTTTCGTAGGATGGAACTTGACATTTCATATTCTGAAAAACCTTATAACTAGGTTTTCTTCGATTTCCATCCCGCGCATTCAGTTCCTTTGCACTTGATCTCTTTATTTCTTTATTGCAGGTGATCATGGCGATTCCAGCAAGCGCTCTCGCTGCAATGAAATTTGATATGGGTTTTGACATCGACATCGATTCTTTCAAATACTCAGATCAGATCTTCCTTAACATTCTGCAACTGTTTGAAGATTTTCATTTGAAGAATCTAATGACAACCAGGATAAAGATTCCGGCGACTGAGATTAGAGAATGGGTCTACTCGTAATCGTCTTTTGATGCTGACATATTGGTAGGAACAATAGCGGGTAACGCGTCTCCCTCACCCGTGAAATTCTTTCTAAAATTTTTGGTTTATTGAATGGAGAAGAGGACTTGGAAATCGATTCTGCTGAGTTTGATGAAATGTTGAATCGAATGTGTTATTCTGGTGACAACCCTAACAAATTGTTGAAGATAAATCTATTTGTAGATTATAAGTTTCTGGCAGACGTGGTAGGAAAAGTTTTGCTGGGCAAGCACACCGCCCATGATCACATAATTAGACATCAAATTCTTGTGATGTGTGCAGTGGCAAACAAGAAGGCCGTAAACTGGGCCAAAATTCTATTTGAATTGATTAAGAAGAAAAACACAAAGAAGGAAGTGTGTTTTGGATGGATTTTGGGAATTTTTCTTAAGGCAAAGACTGCTGAATCACTAGTCACCCCGACCATATTAATTAATGCCTCTAAGAGGCTAACCCTCACCTTATTTAGCAGTTGGGAGAGGAGCATCCCTAAGCTATCCAAGGCTTCCTCGTCCAAATCTTCTGAGAGTACAAGGGCTGTTCCAGCCACTTCCCACCCTGCTGAGGATATCTCCATTCCCCCTCCACCTCCACTTGTTCAAACGACTTCAACATCCCTCCAGCTTACTTCCACAAGTCCAACACATCCAACTACACCTCTTGCTTCCCCCATCCATATTTCTTCACCAATTCAATCTCCAGTACATCTATCCCCTCAACATCATTCACCAGAGCATGTTACTCCTCCTCAGTCCCCTCTTCCTTCTCACCTTACTAACATTCTGATAGTTTTACATTCAAGACCACCTAAACACCTAGAGGGGGGGTGAATAGGTTCTAATGCTTATTTTAATTTAAGGCAGAATATAACTACTGACTATAAGAGAATTCAACAAACACTGCACCAAACACAACACAACAATCACAAATATGCACACATCACAGATTGCACACAGATTTATAGTGGTTCCCCAAGGTCTGGGTACATCCACTTTCCCCCTTCACCTATCTAGTAGTGTGCTAGATTCGGCATAACTTCCACCTTTATCTCAGATCCTATGATCCTACAGCTCAGAACCTTGAAAGGTCCCTACAACTCAGAACCCTGAAAGGTTCCTACAGCTCAGGCTAACCAGCCCTACCTCAGCCTTGCCACAAGGCCTGCAACTCAGAGAAAACCTTCTCCTACAACTCAGGCATAAACAGCCCTACCACTCAGAGAATACCTCTCCTACACTCAGCCTTTATAATCTAGGCTTACAACTCAGATCTATACAAATAGATCCTACAGAAATTGAAATTGAGTTTATATAATATCTTGCCCCTGTTGAGAGAGAAGGGACAAGACTGTTCTTGATCAGCTTCTTAAAAAACTTGATGGATGAAATCAACTGGATCTTAGCTTTCTTCAAAGCTTCTTGAATCTGAACTTAAGAAACCTGTGATAGCTTCCTTCTTATCTTCAAATGGCTGGATCCCTCTCTATCCAACACCTTTGATGATACTTCAGAATTCTTGAAAGAATTCTACTTAGACTGATCTTGAGTGGTTGTACACGTCAGAATGTCTTCTTAGATCTTCTCACGAAGATCTTCTTCTGTGCCTTGCACTTTCTTGATCAGAGATCTTATCTCCCAATAGATGATTAATGAGTCGTCATTTCTATCTTCTTATTCTGAATCTGTCTATATATATAGACTTCCTTCTTGGTAACCGGCTGATCCGGTTTCTAACTAACTTCTGACAAGTAGGACAGCTTCAGTAAACCGGTTGTAACCCACAGCTGTCAAGTCTTCAAACAGATCTTGTTCCTTTGTCTTTGTCAACAAAGCGTCGAGACTGTCTGTTAGAAAGTGTCGAGACCATCTGTCGAGATGTGTCGACACATGTGACTTAAGTGTCGACACTGCCTCTGGTGATGTCGACAAAGCTGTCTTGATGTCGACTTAGCTTCTTGACACTATATCTTATGAATGTGTCGACACAGATATTGTCGACTCTGCCTCTATGTGTCGACTCAGTCTTCTGGTGTCGACACAAATGTTGTCGACTAGAAATTCTGTGTGTCGACACAACCTTTCAGTGTCGACACAGTTGATGTCAACTAAACTTCTGTGAGTCGACACTGCTTCCCGGTGTCGACACAAATGTTGTCAACTCTTTTTCTCTGTGTCGACACAGCCTTATTCAGGTGTCGACACAATTATTCTGAAGTGTCGAAACAGCTTCTTCTGGTGTCGACATATGGACTTAGAATATTTTTCCTGTATTTTAGTACATTCTTAACCTGCACATGTCAACTCAAAATAACATCAAATACACCTTGATGTATATCATTGAGCTAAGTTAGGCTTCTTCAAATCAGGTGCACATTTTCCAATGTACCCAACAATCTCCCCCTATTTGGAGAAGTCATAACCCTTTTAGCTAATGATATACACCATTTATGAAAATTTAATATGATGATGTACAAGAGCATAATACAACAGGAATCTTTTATAAACAAAACATTAACCACAGATTCATCACAGAATAAAGATGAACATGAAGAAATGATTACAGAACAAGGTTTTGTTTATCCATTTAGAAATGTTTGTTACAGCTTGTTTACATTGATTGGATTAACAAACAAATCATTACAAAACATTTGAAAGAACTGATAAACTTAAACTAAGACTGATCAGGCTCCTGGATGACAATTCCTTTTCCTGATTGAATCTGAGCCTTCACAGTAAGTTCAGCAACATCAGCAGGCTTTTTGCCTTTTAGTTCAGCTTTCTTTTGAGCTTCCTCCTCGAGCCTTTTTCTTTCAAAGTAATGAAAGGGCTTGGGAAAATACTTGCTCGGCTCATGAGCATCAGGTGGTAGCCTCCCCATCTTAGCCTTTCTTCTGAACTGTACTATGGCATCCTGCCTGGCCTCATACTTTTGCCATTAAATTTCATTATACCACTTTCCTCTTTCATGCATTTGATCCTTCACAGCCTTCCAGGCAGTTAGTATAATGTTCCTTGAGGTTGTGCTCCACTGCTCAAAATCAGGTCTTTGTTCAGCTTGCTCTCTAAATCTCTGCTTGGATAATTGAGCATCTTGTTGATCTTTCAAATTGGCTCCTGGCTAATCTACTTTTTCAATAATTACATTTGTAACCTCCTGTGGAGGACTGTACATTGCCTGCACTTGTTGATGAATCATTTCAAAATCAGCAGGGGGGTATATGACTTGGGCAACCTCAGGTTGATTGCCTTCAAGTAGACCTTGTTGTATTCCTGACTCAGCAATGACATCATCATCACACAATGGTGGATATCCCAATGTGGCTCTAACACTGTTGGTTACCCACTTGGCATGTTCTGAGCCAGCATGGATAAGTACCCTCTCCCCCTTTAGGACTTCTCTGGCAACATGATCCCTAAGATCATCTTTCTGAAACCTTATTTGTCAATCAAGAAAATTCACACCCTCTTTAAAGAATGATTTTAATTTGAGAAGCTTGTCAGATATCTCTTTCTGTGAGGTGGTAATTGCAGTTTTAACTTAATCTAGAGCATCCTTGAGCTTTTGATCAAAATCTTTCATATCTTTAGTCCTTGCAGTAGTCAGCTTTGTTGCAGTTTCTTTTAACTCAGTGAGAATTTCATTGTGAGATTCAGTCAGATTGTCTTCATTCTCAGCTAATTTTCTAGAACATATCCTTGTTTCAATGCAATGTCATCCACCTTACTAAGGATAGTTTGGTGCTGTTGAGCTAGATATACCACAACATTACCTCCCTTGTGGAATCAATCTGTCATCTCCTATTTATTTAGATTTACCTCAAATCTGATTGACTTGATGTTCTGGGCAAGATCAAACTGAAGTGACTTATTACTTTCATATACATATTTTCCAAGACTCTTCTTTGCTCATCCATCTTCACTTGCAAATTCACCATGAACTTATTATAATCAAACTCAGTAGGAGATTGGTGACTTGCAGTCTGGAGAGCTTGCTTATAGCTTTGACTTCTTCTCTTGAAGACCATTAGCTTCCTTTTCTTAGCCTCCATGACTTCTTCTGCCTCAGATTCTGAAGAACTGTCAATCTGAACTCTTTCTTGAGGAGATGGAGGAATTTCTTTCTCAGTGTCTTGTTGTTCTTCCTCAACATGCACTTGCTCCCCCTCAACATCTTGCTCCTCCTCATTCCTATCAGTAGCAATTCCATCATCAGAGTTATCATCAGGAAATAACTCATCTAGAGTGAATTCCTTTTGTGCTTGAGCAGAAGATGAGTCATCAAGGCCAGCAATGTTCAAATCTTCTGATAAGTTTACTCTTTCTTCTACTTGTACTTGTTCAGAAATTGACTCCCCCTGCAACTGTTCAGGATTAGAAATGTGCTGGACAGGAGAATGAACTGGCTCCCCCTGCACCTGTGCAGGTAATGTTTCTTTCTAGACTTAAGTAGACCTAGTCTGGTCCTCAGTCTGCTCTCTAACTTGTTTTCCTTGAAGTTGTTCAGTGCCCTGATCATGTCCAAGTGATGTCTCAGGTGTGTCCTGCCTGTCCACATCAGGCACCTCTTTGGACAGAACTCTATCCCACCTGGAGAATAATCTCATGTCCATTTTTCTTATATGATTAATCTTAGACCCAGGAATCTGTTGCATGACCTCTGGAATGAGCCCAGTCAGGTATAGACTCATGATTCTAGCCAAGTTTGGCTTCTTCATTCCTTCTTTGATTTTATCAAACACGACTGCAGACCAGTCTGTGTTAATCTTGTAGAGTATCCTTGTCATGAGAGTGAACATCATGGCAGATATCCTATCATGGCCTCCTGGTTTACACAAAATTACTTTTCCTACTATCTCAGATAGAAACTTTCCCTGTTGATTCATTCCCTTTCGATTGATGGCTGCTCCAATCTTTATGGTTGGATCCAATCCACACCACTGGAGAGCCTCCCTTATCTTTGAGGCTGGGACCTCTTCTTCATCTTGAATGCTAGGTAGATGAAGAATCTTTCTTATACTTTTTAAAGTAATTTTAATCTTAGTCTCATGAACTGTAGATTTTATCTTGAGACCAGTGGAGTCCAAAGTTGCAGTAGTAGAGAATTCGACAATTTCTTTCTTCCAAATCTTTGAAGGTTCAGAAACAAGGTATTCCAATCCATTGTCAGCAAGAAGAGAAATCACCTGTTTGATTTCTGGCTCGGTATTGTCGAATGCAGCCCTAACCAACTCATATCCCTCATTGATGTTGTCTTCAACCTTTGGCGCCATTGGAAAGATGAGAAAGCTTGAGAGAAGAGAAGAGAGATTGTCGACACAGGGTTTTAGTCTCGAAAACCTTGTGAGCGTGTCGACAGAATACGTTCTCGGCCTATTTATACCCTCTAATGAAAGAAGGTCAAAAGTCGGGAAAAAACAGTCTAAATGTGTCGACATAATCGGAATGTGTCGACACAAACTTCTATTGTCTCGACATCAATGTTGACTACTTTGTGTCGACACCAATTGATGATATGTCGACACGGGAGATACTAAGTAGTGCATCAGAAATTATGTGTCGACTCTTAGTATAAGAGTCGACACAAAATCTGTAAGTGTCAACACCATTATACTTGATGTGTCGACACTACATTTCTGGATGAGTCGACTCTTGACCCCTAGGTGTCGACACATTTTCTTATGTGTCGACACAATTTCCCTGACTAGTCGACATGACTTCTCTGTATCGACACTTTATCACTGAATATGTCGACACCATTTTACTTAGTTAATTTTATGGTAAATTAACCTATGGCCAGCATTCCTAATTCAATTTTAAATTTATTGAATTTAGTTTCATCCAGTGGCTTAGTAAATACATCTGCAATTTGATAATCTGTTTTAATAAATTTCAATGAGATGTCTTCTTTTTCTACATGTTCTCTAAGAAAATGGTATTTTATTTCTATATGCTTTGTTCTACTATATGAAACAGGATTGTTTGCAATAGAAATAACACTCTTAGAATCACACAATAAAGGTGTTCTACTTACTTGAATACCATAGTCCTTTAACTGATGTTGAATCCACAATAGTTGTGCACATCAACTTCCTGCAGGCACATATTCAGACTCAGCAGTGGATATTGCCACACTTGTCTGCTTCTTACTGCTCCAGGATATCAATCTTCCTCCCAAGAATTGACATGTACCTGTAGTACTCTTTCTATCTTCTCTACAGCCTGTAAAATCTGCATCTGAATAACCTGTTAGTAGAAAATCTCCATTCCTAGGGTACCAAAGGCCTAGATTAGGTGTGCCCTTAAGATATCTCAAGATCCTTTTGACTGCAGTATAATGTGATTCTTTAGGGCAAGCTTGGTACCTAGCACAGACACATGTAGCATACATAATGTCTGGTCTACTAGTAGTGAGATATAATAGAGAGCCAATTATTCCTCTATACAAAGACTCATCTATAGGCTTACCTGCATCATCTTTGCATATTGAAATATTTGTTCCCATAGGAGTTCTCATGGTGGAGGATGATTCCATACCATACTTCTTAATTAATTCCTTTGTGAACTTAGACTGGGATATGGACAAGCCATCTTCAGTCTGTCTTACTTGGAGTCCCAAGAAGAACTTAAGTTCCCCCATACTGCTCATTTCAAACTTCCCTTGCATAAGTTTGGCAAACTTTTTGCAAAGGTTGTTCTCTGTAGACCCAAAAATTATGTCATCTACATAGATCTGGACTAAGATTATCTTACCTTTTGATTCCCTTAGGAATAGTGTTTTGTCTATTTTACCTCTTGAGAATTTGTTCTCAATAAGGAAAGTAGACAGGGTTTCATACCAAGCCCTTGGGGCTTGCTTTAACCCATACAATGCTTTCCTAAGTCTATAGACATAACTAGGTTTAAGAGAATCTACAAAACCTGATGGCTGCTCTACATAGACTTCTTCTTTTAGATCACCATTCAGGAATGCTGATTTCACATCCATTTGGTATACTTTTAATCCTTGATATGCTGCATAGGCAAGGAACATTCTGATTGCCTCCAGTCTTGCTACTGGGGCAAATGTTTGATCAAAGTCAATCCCTTCTTCCTGCTTGTATCCTTTAGCAACCAATCTTGCTTTATTCTTCACAATTACTCCACTCTCATCCAACTTATTCCTAAAGATCCACTTTGTGCTAATGATGTTGTGGTCTCTTGGTTTAGGAACTAACTCACAGACTTTGCACCTTCTGAATTGATTAAGCTCCTCTTGCATAGCATTAATCCAGTGTTGGTCTTGGATGGCTTCTTCAAATTTCTTAGGCTCCTGTTGAGATAGAAAACTTGAGTGCAGGACTGTGCATAGATTTATGCTTCTAGTCTGCACTCCTTGTCTTGGATCACCTATAATTTGATTTGCTGGATGGTCTTTTAGATGTGTTGTAGCTGGAGGAAGATTTCCTTCAGGTTGAATGTCTCCAGCTCCTTCATTAGGTTGCACCTCTTGGTTGTCATCAGCTTCTATTGAGTCTTGTACTCCCCCTGGACAGTAGCCTTCATTTTCCAAAACTTCATCTGCATTTGATGCTTCTGCAATGGAAAGCTTGTCCATCCTTTTGCTTATACCTATTGAATTATTTGATCTACAAGGCAACTCATTGTTGATTAATCTTGTTTCATCAAATACAACATGTACAGATTCTTCTACAACTTGAGTAGTCAAGTTGTAGACTCTATAAGCCTTACTATTGATGTTGTACCCAACAAATATCCCATCTTGGGATTTGTCATCAAACTTAGTTAGATAAGACTTGCCATTGTTAAGTATATAGCACTTGCAACCAAAGATCCTAAAGTATGATAGATTTGGTTTTCTACCTTTCATAATTTCATAGGGAGTCTTTTTGTGGCTCTTGGTGATAGAAGCCCTATTGATCACATGACATGCAGTGTTTACTGCCTCAGCCCAGAAATATTCTGGAAGAGAAGTGTCACTCAATAGAGTTCTACCAGCTTCAATCAATGTCCTATTCTTTCTTTCGGCAATACCATTTTACTGTGGTGTTCTAGGTGAGGAGAATTCTTGGAAAATCCCAAAGTCTTCACATAATTTTGTCATACTTTCAGATTGAAATTCAGTGCCATGGTCACTTCTGATTTTGACCACTGTACTATTCAGTTCATTCTGAATTTGTTTCACAAAACTAAGTAAGACACTTGGGGTTTCTGATTTTTGTCTCAGAAAGAACACCCATGTATATCTAGAATAGTCATTTACAACCACAAAAGTGTAGACCTTCCTACCTAGATTATGAACTGGCATAGGACCAAAAAGATCCATATGTAAGAGGTATAAACACCTCACTGAATCCTTGTTTTCAAGGCTATGAAAGGAGGATTTTTTCTGTTTGCCCTTTTGACAAGCTGAGCATATCCCTTCCTTTATACACTTAACTTGAGGACCATTCCTCACTAACTCATTGCTAAAGAGTTGGCCAATTATCTTATAGTTAAGATGGGCCAGCCTCTTGTGCCATTTGACACAAGGAGATGCATTATCATCAGCTACAAGACAGATACGAGAAACCTTGTTCTCACATACAAAATCAAGACAATAAACATTTCTCTTTCTATACCCAGTCAATATGACCTTTTGATCACTTGACCTTTTGATATGACATCCATCCTTAACAAATGAAATGTCATATCCAAGATCACTCAGCTGACTTATGCTTATCAGATAATGTTTCAAACCTTTTACATAAGCCACTTGAGTGATGGTAATTTGGTTTGAGGAAATGTTACCAAACCCTTTGATGATCCCTCTTTCAGATCCACCAAAGATAACTTTAGGCCCATCCTTGACAGATGTGTACTCCTTCAGCAACTCCTTTGTTCCAGTCATGTGCCTGGAATAACCACTGTCCAAGTACCATATAGGGGCATGGCAACTTGGACTTTCCTGCAATACAGAATTAATTTCCCTTAGAACCCAAGTAAGTCTTGGGTCCTTTGTTCAGGTTAGCACCATTCACATCAAAACTACCAACAGCTCTTCTAACTGGTAGACTATTGTTCTTCCTTACAATTGTGTTATGCCAGCAGTCTAAGGCAAAATGGCCTCTCTTGCCACAGCACCAACATTCATATTTGTTGTATCTAGGTCTAGATATACCCTTGGCAGAAAAATTTCTGTCCAGTGCTGGTGCTACTGCAGCTTCATCCAATGATTTATTATAACCATTGGGATTATGAACATGGGCAGACTTATTGGCATTAACATCCTTGTTTTTCAGAACATCAGTCTTAATATGACCATGAATATTTTCAAGATCATATTTGTTAGAAGGCACTTGTACCTTTCTAAACATAACAGGGACTTTAAGGTTTAGTGGCTGGACAGGAGCTTTGCCTTTTCTCTTGAATTGGGCAGCCCTGGTGTTACCTTTGAAGTCTAATCCTGCCTTACCCTTTTGAGCCACAAACTCATCTATTATAGGTAAGACAGATTTTGGCTTAGAGCAACTAGCCACTAAATCATTCTCTATTCTCAGTCTGGCCTCCAGACTTTTAACTTGATCATTGTTATATTTGAATGTTCCCATCTGAATAATAGTTATATTTTTCAGTTTGGCAATCTCATTTAACTTTTGATCTAATACTTTTTCAAACTCAGATGCAGCCACCTTAAGATCAGTAATTTCCTGAGCCTCAGTTTTGACTAGGTTATTGCTTTTCTTAAGAGCCTACAATAAGTCCCCATACTTATCTATTAACTGATGAACATCTCCTTTAGATTCAGATCCATCTACATCACTTGATGCAGATGTAGCTGATTCTGCACTAGTACTACAAACTGATTTTATAGAAGGATAATGTACCTTACTGGGACCAGACTGATTCTGGCATATGTCTTCTTCTGATCCAGCCATCAGTCCCATATATTGATGATCTTCTTGTTCATAGATGGAGTTTAGCAATTGTATAAACTCATCTTCTTCATTAGCTGCATATAGTCCAATGTATGATTCAGCTTCAGATTCTGACTCTGAGGAGGATTGATCTGTAAGACTCTTCTCCTTCTTAGCAACAAAGGATTTCTCCTTCTTTCCCTTTTGTTGAGTCTTCTTTCTGTTTGTTGACTCCTTCCTCTTTTCTAGACACTCAGCCACCACATGTCCAGGCCTATTGCAGCAATAGCAAACAATCTTTGATGTAGTAGCTTTGCTAGGCTTAGTTCTGCTCCTCTCCTTTCTTGATGATTTTCTCTTCTGATAGTAATCATCAACTGGCTGTGATGTGGAGGGCCTTGACTTCCACTGTTTCTTCTTCAAGAACCTCTGAAACTGCCTTGTAAAGGTAGCAAAATCTGCATCTGAATCACTGCATTCTGAGTTCTTATTGTCTGAATTTTCTGAGTTAACTTCAACAACTTCCTTAGGAGGTGATGAAGATATCCTCCCTTTGTTTCTAGTGGCTTCAACTTTGAAAGCCACAGATCTATGCTCACCTTTTGTATTTCTTTCTTCCTCCTTCCTAGCCATCAATTGCATTTCATATGATAGCAATTTTCCAAACAAGGTTGGATGGGAGATGTCAGCTAACTTGGCCACTTCTCTAATGGCACATATTTTGGTATCCCAATCCTTTGTCAAAGATCTGAGAAATTTGTCATTCAGCTCATATGTACTGAAGACTCTTCCATAGGACATTAGTTCATTCACAATCCTATAGAATTTCTTATAACATTCAGTTATGCTATCAGATTTTTCTTGTCTGAAGCTCTCATATTCTTGGTTGAGCATTGATTTTCTATCTTTTCTTACTTCTTCAGATCCCTTCATGTAGACAATCAAGGTGTCCCACATCTCTTTGGAGGTTTTGCAGTGAATTAGATTTTGAAATGTGGCATCATCTATAGCACTTACAATAATGTTCTGTGCTCTTTTGTCTAGTGTTGCCAAGATGATCTCATCCTTGGTCATTTCAGAATAACTCTTTAGAGTTTGAATATTTGCATCAAGAACTTATACCTTAATTAGAATGAAGGGGCCTTCCTGTACTGTGATATATATCTTTGGATCAGAAGCCTCCATAAACAACCTAACCCTTTCTTTCCATATTCCAAAAATCTCTTTCCTGCAGATTGGTAATTCCATTGACCCTAGTTCCTTGTGATTCTCTCCAGAACACATTTTCTTGATTCTTGATTCTGCCTTAGGGATCTAACTCAGACTATTAAGTCCTTCTTTGAGAAACCTCCCTCTGATACCACTTGATAGTTTTACTTTCAAGACCACCTAAACACCTAGAGGGGGTGAATAGGTTCTAATGCTTGTTTTAACTTAAGGAAGAATATAACTACTGACTATAAGAGAATTCAGCTAACACTGCACCAAACACAACACAGCAATCACAAATATGCACACATCACAGATTGCACACAGATTTATAGTGGTTCCCCAAGGTCTGGGTACATCCACTTTCCCCCTTCACCTATCTAGCAGTGTGCTAGATTCGGCCTAACTTCCACCTTTATCTCAGATCATTAGATCCTACAGCTCAGAATCTTGAAAGGTCCCTACAACTCAGAACCCTGAAAGGTTCCTACAGCTCAGGCTAACCAGCCCTACCTCAGCTTTGCTACAAGGCCTACAACTCAGAGAAAACCTTCTCCTACAACTCAGGCATAAACAACCCTACCACTCAGAGAATACCTCTCCTACACTCAGCCTTTATAATCTAGGCTTACAACTCAGATCTATACAAATAGATCCTACAGAAATTGAAATTGAGTTTATATAATATCTTACCCCTGTTGAGAGAGAAGGGACAAGACTCTTCTTGATCAGCTTCTTGAAAAACCTGATGGATGAAATCAACTGGATCTTAGCTTTCTTCAAAGCTTCTTGAATCTAAACTTAAGAAACCTGTGATAGCTTCCTTTTTGTCTTCAAATGGCTAGATCCCTCTCTATCCAACACCTTTGATGATACTTCAGAATTCTTGAAAGAATTCTACTTAGACTGATCCTGAGTGGTTGTACACGTCATAATGTCTTCTTAGATCTTCTCACGAAGATCTTCTTCTGTGCCTTGCACTTTTTTGATCAGAGATCTTATCTCCCAAAAGATGATTAATGTGTCGTCGTGTCTATCTTCTTATTCTGAATCTGTCTATATATATAGACTTCCTCCTTGGTAACCGGCTGATCCGGTTTCTAACTAACTTCTGACAAGTCTGACAGCTTCAGTAAACCGGTTGTAACCCACAGCTGTCAAGTCTTCAAACAGATCTTGTGCCTTTGTCATTGTCAGCAAAGCGTCGAGACTGTCTGTTAGAAAGTGGCGAGACCATCTGTCAAGATGTGTCGACACAAGTGACTTAAGTGTCGACACTGCCTCTAGTGATGTCGACAAAGTTGTCTTGATGTCGACTTAGCTTCTTGACATTATATCTTGTGAATGTGTCGACACAAATGTTGTCGACTCTGCCTCTGTATGTCGACTCAGTCTTCTGGTGTCGACACAAATGTTGTCGACTAGCAATTCTGTGTGTCGACACAGCCTCTCAGTGTCGACACAGTTGATGTCGACTAAACTTCTGTGAGTCGACACTGCTTCCCGGTATTGACACAAATGTTGTCGACTCTTTTTCTCTGTGTCGACACAGCCTTCTTCAAGTGTCGACACAATTATTCTGAAGTGTCGACACAGCTTCTTCTGGTGTCGACATATGGACTTAGAATATTTTTCCTGTATTTTAGTACATTCTTAACCTGCACATGTCAACTCAAAATAACATCAAATACACCTTGATGTATATCATTGAGCTAAGTTAGGCTTCTTCAAATCAGGTACACATTTTCCAATGTACCCAACACATTCCTCCTCTTCACAATCAATCATCCATACCTTCATTCAATCTTCTTTCATCCCCTAGTCATTCACCATACCCTCCAGATGAGCAAATGTTAGATTCTCATCCCTACTCTTCCACCTTCAATCCATCTGTATCTACTCAAACCCCACCTGAATTCATGGATATTATTTCACCTTCCATTTCATCCATTCTGCAATCCATCACACCTCTCCTACAATAACTCATAGCAAAGGCCATTTCACCTCTTGCCTCTTCTATTTCATCTCTTACTGCCCAACTATCTGTCTTCCCTGTCCCTCCTTCTTCAGTCAGGGGTCTGGCTCCAGTTCTTATTGAAACTAGGCAGGGGGAGATACTCCATGAATAAGTAGCTCCAACAGCAGCAACATTAGTAGTAGAGATTGAGTTTGTTGATTCTGAGATACTAGATGCAGAACTTTCAGAATTTTTGGACATTGACTCTGAGACAGTTGATTTAGATCATTCTTTGGATACTTATTCGGGAGACTACTTCATCTCTCCAGCAGTTTAACTGAACTCAGTTCTTGATTTCTTTGATTTTATGTATAGCAACACTCCTTCTTTTGTCTCTCCTCAGTACTGTACAGACATTGTCTACTATACAGCTCCAATTAGCTCAAAAGTCTTACACCTTATTCAGAACAGCTTTTCAGCTCCAGAGCCCGAGCTTGTTCTAGTTTCAGAGGATGAACCTGTTAAGGTTACTGAGGATGAGTTCTCTGAGCCCAAGGCTTTTTCCCCTCCAACTTTTTTCTTCTCTACCTTTCTATTACTAGATATGGATGATATTTTTGCTGAAGAAATGGCTCAGAAAGCTAAAATAGTTCCAGATTAAGTGGTTCCTCCTCAAGATATTCTACCTCCAGTTCCTCCTCAAGTAGGCAAACAGATCTCAAAGGAAACGTTAAAAGTAATAGATGCCCTATATGACAATCCCCAAAGCTCCTCAGAAGATGACACAGACAATGATTCAGATGATTCTGCTAATTCCAAATCTAAGAAGAAAGTTATCAAGAAGAGAAAGGATGTTCCAAAGGCTGCTCCTAAGCCCAATCCCAATAATGATACTCCCTACTATATTTTGCAGAAGATAACTCCTTACCCAGGGATGCCCCATTGGATGTGGCTATCTAAGAATGATCAGAAAGAAAGGAAGAAGTGGAGAAGGTACAAGACTCATCCCAGGCAATTCAGGAAAGACCCTCCTCCTCCTCCTCCCTCTTCAGGTACTTCTTGAAGTGTTACTCAGAGAGATGCTCCAGTAACCAAGACTTATCAAAGACGTCAAGGAATGACAGTCAGCAAAATTCTTCAAGCCATCCTCCTCCAGCCTCATCCAAGAGAGTTTCTGTAGATACTACTGATAAATCTTAACAGGACTATAGTCCAATTAGGCTAGAGTCTCCTCCTATTCCATTTGTAGATCCAGAACAGGAGACCTCTTCTAGGATGGCTAGATTTCAGGAGTTAGTAGGACTCTCTCAGATTATGAAAGCTAAAGCTGAAGGTAAGGATCTTTCTCAGTTTTTAACAATGTCATCTTATAGGAAAGAAGAACTGACAAAGTATGTAAAAGCTAACAAGTTCTTTAATGCTGATGAGTATATGAAATTGCATCCAGAGGCTATAGTACCCAGAGCAACTTCTCAGAATATTATTGGTGCATCTGACATGATCATGTCAAAAAGAGAAGTTGCTAACCGCAACAGAGAAATCTTATTCAAACAGTCTACTGAAAAGTCTGAGAAAGCTATTCCCAAGCAGAAACAATAATTTAGTTATTGTAATTTTATTGTTTAAACTCTATTTCTTCTTATATCATGAAGCATATATTGTAAATATCTGTTGAATGTATTATTTCTGCCAGATATATGTGTGTTTCTTTATGATTGCTTTTTATTTGTGATTTTAGTGACCTCACCCAAATAGGGGGAGATTGTTGGATCCCTAGTTGGATTTGGGCTAGGTTCACTAATTTAGGCTGAGTCTCTCCCACCTTGTATAACAAGGGTCTAGCCAAGTAGTCCTAGAAATTAAGCTAAGTCCTTTTAATTCAACCTTCTTTGACCAGCCAGTAGAGGACCTCAAAAGATTCAGATTTAAAAGTTTTTCAGAAGACAGCTTGATCAGTTCAAAGTTCTTCAAACTCAGCTCGACGATCGTCGATCTCCGATCGATGAACTCAAAGTTAATTCTCTGAGCTGAGCTCGACGATATTCGAGCTCAGGTCGACGATCAGTTTTCTCCAGACAGTCTCTTAGCTCGACTAATTTCTGCTTGATCAAGTTCTGTGGTCGACGATCTTTGAGTGTAGAACAGATTTTTCAGGTCGACGTTCTTAGAGCGCAGAATTAGTTGCTTCTATTCAGTGTGTGCATCGCAGAGCTCAGGTCGGCGAACTGGATTTCTCAGGTTGATGTTCTCTGAGTATAGGTCGACGAAATCTGTTCTCTGGTCGGCGAATTCTGTAAACTGTATGTTCTTTGTTCTTTCCTTATCTGTTTCCTTTTTATTACTATTTTAAGTCATAAATTCCCTGAGTAATCAATGCTTATATTCCCTATGAATATAGCCGTTCCTGGCAGCATTAATTATGGTATTCATCAGAGAATTTATTTGACATATTTCTCGGAACAGTTGAGGAAACAAATAATGACAGAAATGCTAGCCGTTTTCCTTCCCAGTTTTCCAGCAAGGCATTAATTGCAGTTATTCAAATTTCTAAGCAATATTGGTTGTCGAAGATAACAGAGTGTGTGATTACTTTTTCAAACAGATACAGAGACACAGAGACTGAGAACAGAAAAATAATTCTTACAGAGCAAAAAAAATTACAGAGAGATATTCTTAGCAAGAGCAAAAACCTCATAGTAGTTCTCAATCATCATCTCTCACTGTGCTCTCAAGGAGATAAGAGAAGAGCAATAAAAAATGATCAAGTGTCTTCTTCATCTTCTGTTTTCAAGGATTTTGCTGAGACATTATAGATCCATCTGTCTAAAGTCCCTGGATCTGTTTTTTTCACAAGCTGAAGACCTACCCAATCCTGAACAAAGCTTCTCAATCCTAAACAACTCTACATCTCAGGGGGAGCTTTGACAAGATATGGAATCCACACAAAGTCTTCTCAAAGTGCTTTTGAGAAAAGAGAAGACTAACATCACTTTCTTTCCCACCCCACTATACAGGGTTTTAACTCCCTTCAAAAGTTAGCATGGTTCACAATTCACCTTCCAAAAGAATTGAGTTTGGTTTTTGGGCACCTGATCAAAAGCTCAAAGGGTTGCAATATCTCCCTGCAAATAGATATTGTGGTGTCAGTCACCTGATCAAAACCTGTAGTGGAATCCTACCAGGGTGGTAGAAGAGTGGATGTACCAAGTTGGGGAACCACTATAAAATTCTTGTATTGTCTATGTGTTTGCTGTTTTTCTTTTTGTCTTGTGTTGTGGTAGTTTAGTGTAGCTTCTCTTTGCTTCTGTTATAATCTCCTAGCTATTACTATATCACCTATTTTTATATGTGAAAAATAAAGATGTAAAGGAATTTTTAATTAACTCTATTCACCCACCCCCCCCCCCCCCTCTAGAGTTAACCAGAGATTCCTTTCCATTTTCTTCCATAGTGCAGTTACGCATTGAAACCAAACATATACGTATTCTAACTCAGAGTTGTATTCTAGCGGAATCATTAAAATTACTTAGAACCCAACACCATGAATGTTCACTAACAACATCGTAGGAATGATAAATAAAATACACAAAGTGATTTGGCCTTAAGGCCTTACAAAATGTTTTATCATCAAAAGTATTCTACAAACATTGGCACACAGGCCGACCATACATGAAAACAGTAAAACACGGTTCACTTGGCCTTTTATGGTAGGCATAGATCAAAGGGGCTTCGGCCCGCTACTTCCCACTCTGCTTTCCCGCACCTACATAGGGAAAATCCACCAATAGGTGGTAAACAAAACAATAGTTAGCTTTAGCTGACCAAATTTTAATGACCCCACCCATCACTAGGGGCAGCGGTGCTCCTTCCCTACAGTTAAATAAAATTTATATATAATGGCATTAGAACGTGCAATTTAAGCACAATTCACCACAGACATTGGCACTCATGGCCCCACGCCCCATACACTCAAGGAACATTATCGGTGTGCTAAGATTCAAGCCCCATCGCCGTATTCAGTGAATATCCATATTTGAGCATTCTCTTTCAGTGTGTTGAGATTCAAGCCCCTCCTATTTGTGTATTTCTAGTCTTTCAGGCTAGAAGCCTAAGACTCTCCTATATGCTACGACAAAGTGAAAGGCTCTCCTCCAGATTCATGTTAGTGACTCCATCCAAGTCGAATGCCATAGGGCGGGTACAGTACAATCATAGCCCATTGCTCAAGTCATCGGGCACAAGAAGCCACGATGCCTCCCATTTCCCGTTCACGTACATAACTGCATTATGTTTCAAGGCTGGCACTCACGGTCACCATAGAAGGTACTCTAAGCACATGACTCAATATATAGTCCCCCTAGTCTCCAATATATAGTCCTCACAAATGTAACTCTCTGGGAGCTATCGTCGGCGGCAGCACTACCACCCGGTAGTACTATTTGATCCATTGATCACAATGTCTCAGAATTGAAGAAGGCCCACAAGTCAAGAGTATTCACATGTTTGTATTTGATATATGTTCAAGTTCAATATATGCAGTTTTTCTACTATTCCATGATTAGAGAGATTGATTCAATAAGAATTTGATTTGTCTTAAGACAGGACATAATAGAGAGGCAAAAAATTGCCTAAGTCCATATATATTGAGTGAGTACACTTCACTCAACGCTAGAGGCCTAGAAGCATTGACAGAAACTCGGGAACTCAGAGCCTCGGTGTTGTTGTAGTAAAATCTGGCTAAGTCAAAAACATTGAGTGAAGGTCTTTCACTCAACGCCTACGTAATGTAAATTGGTCTAAATATAGAAGTGTTGAGTGAAGAAGGTTCACTCATTGCCTTATCAAAGATTCAAAAAAATCCAGAAGCATTGAGTATAGAAGATTCACTCAACACCTTCATTCAAAAATTCTATACAAGTCTAGAAGCATTGAGTGTAGAAGGTTCACTAAATGCCTTCAATCTGGATAACTGCTAAGTCCAGTTCGTTGAGTGATACAGGTTTACTCAATGCATTCTACTAGAAGAATTATGTTAAGTCCAGATGTGTTGAGTCTCAAGACATCACTCAACGCCCTTATGTGTTGAGTCATAAGACTTCACCCAATGTCTGTGCAGATTATTTGTGAAAGTTGCTAAGTCAATAAGAGGTGAGTCATGCTGATGTTATCCAAATAAAAATAAAGTGGGACTTACGCACTAGAAGCCAAATGGCACTGTATACTTTCTGCAAAGTAGTTAAAGCTTAAGTAACTTTACAGCTGCCTATTTGACGTACCCATACGGAATAAATAGTCGTTGAACTGCGGGATATAAAAAGTCTTTTATTGAGAAGTTAAACAAAGGTTCTTCACACAGATTCAGATACTTGCCGGAAAAGTTTTCTTAAAATTGAAAAACTTTGTGGAGTCTTCAGCAAGAACTTAAACCCTAATTTTATAAAAGGGTTAGTTAGCAGAGAACTCAAGATAAATGTTGTTCTTCTTCAAGGTTGTTGTTTTCAACTCAGGACATATTCAAGCTTGAAAAAACAGAACTCTGCAAAAGATCTTCTCAGCATAAGCAAAACTAACTTAAAGATCAACATTATTATTAATGTGAAGAGTTAGGGCTATTTATACTCTGTCTAGGAAGCTTACTCAAAGACTTACTCCTCTGGAGCCAATCTAATCAAAAATTCATTCAAAATGTAGGATTATAGTGTGATATGAGCTGTAAGCCTGTTTTATAAAGGCAGAGTTGTAGGATCTAGGAGTGGATCTGAGTGGGTAGGATTCAAGAGTGGATCTGAGGTAGGATCCTGGGGGATCTGAGGTAGGAGATTGGGTTTATCTCTGAGGTAGGGTTGCTGAGCATGAGGTAGGAATATCTTTAGTTTGAGCTATATGAGTGAGTCTCACTCTAATGTGTAAGATACTAAGGGATCTGAGGTGTAAGCTCAAGGACCTGAGGAAATAAGTGAAGTTAGCTGATTGTAGCACACTGCTAGATTAGGGGAGGCAAAAAGTGGATGTACCATAGATAGGGGAACCACTATAAATCTTGTGTGTTGTTGTGCATTCTTAAAAGCTAACATCTAACAATAACACGCACTAAGTTCATAAATTCCAAGTTTCAAAATGAGTTAGAACATACCAATTCACCCCTAGGTGTTTAGCTACTCTTAGAAAAGACTTTTAGTGTGGTTGGTCGTGTCACTATTGATGATGAATGGTGCTTAAGTTGCTCGTTCTTGCTTCGAATAAATGATACTTGCCAGTAGGGAAGGAGTACTACAGCCACGGGCATGGGTTGGGGTCATTATAAATTGGTCGGCTAAAGTTGAATGATACTTTGTTTCCTATATCTTGGTGTATTTTCCTTGTGCATGTGCAGGAGAGCCAAGCAGGAAGTGGTAGGATGAATCCATTTTGTGCTATGCCTGCCCTCAAAGGCCAAGCAAAGCATTTACTAGTATTCCTGTGTTGTCGGCATGCATGCCGAAGTATGTAAACCACCTTGGTACTGTAAACATTTCAAAAGTTATTAAGTCCTTAAGGCCAAATATTGTGTATGAAATTCATTCCTGATTATATATATTATGGACATTCCTTGTTGTGGGTTCTTGTTACTTAAAAACTTCCGCTACAATGTAACTCCGAGGTAGGATACATCGATGTTTTGGTTTCAATGTGTAACTCCACTGACTGAAAGTCTTTGTTTTCAATGTTAGCTAACACCTAGAGGGGGGTGAATAGGTCTTTTTCATTTCTTTTTATAGCTTGTTCTCCTAGATGTAAGTTGTAATTTGTTTACTTAAGCTTTCAAGACATTCACAGAAGACACATGCAATTTATAGTTGTTACCCAGATTTTGGGTACATCCACTATCCCTCTCCTCCTTTCTGATAATGTGTTAGATAAGGCACTTCCCCAATACTTGGCTCCTTAAGAGCTTACAACTCAATCCCGCATGGCCACTCAGTCTCCTTCAAGACCTAAAACTTAGGCCCAAGGACCTACAACTCAGTGATTCAATAATCACCTACCTTAGGCTCAAAGGCCCTACAACTCAGGATGGAAAGACAGACCTACCTCAGATCCAAGGGATCCTACAACTCAGGCCTAAGCCCTACACTCAGATCCAAACTAGATCCTACCTTATCCTTTATAATCACAGGCCTACAACTCAGATTCACACAAGAATCTTACACTCAGATCCAAGACTAGATCTTATAGAAAAATAGAAGTGGGGTGAGATTATTTGACACCTGAGAGATTTCCCTGTGTCTATCTTCCTAGGCTGAGAGTGATTCTTTCCAACTTATTCTTAGCAACAAGATGAAAAATATCTTTAAAAAATTGCTTCTTGGGCTAGAAGAAACAGTTGTTGAAGGCTGTAGATTTGATTGTGCTTTCCTTCTTCAAACAACTACCTGGATTTTGTAGAACACTGAAAACTCTTCTTCTCTTCTCTATCAAAAATCGATTTTGAACTGTTGTCATTGGTGAAGAATGCAACAACTAAAATTTTGTCGCATTCAGGTTAATTGAACTAAACAAGATCTTCAATCTTGGCAATAATGGCGAAGAAGACGATGATGTTCAGCCGCTATGCGAAATCAGAAAACCCTAAAACTCCTTTCCTTTCATCCAATCTTATCCTTTTAAAGTGAGCATATTAGCGACTCCTTGTAATGTGGGCCAAGGCTAAAAAGGACGAGTAACCACCTTCCATTTGCAAAAAACAACAATAGCTATCCGTCGACGCCATTAAAGGCATTCTACAGCTTTCCCGCAAAGAATTTGAATTGCGTTGACTTTGTTGACTTTTGTTGACGTCAACCATTCTGTAGTTAGCCAAATTATCAGAATCACTCCAGGTGTTGAGTGCGTTGAGTGAACTGGTTTCACTCAATGATTATGGCCTTAGATTATTCTTCAACTCTTTCTACATCCATGGCGTTGAGAGAGTTCAGTGGTTGGCCTTCACTCAATGCCATTTGACTTAGCTCCTTCTAAACTCTTCCAACTTTTGAGGCATTGAGTGAACTGACTTCCCCCAATGCTTCTGTACTTAGAAATTTTTCTTCAAACTGGAGGCGTTGAGTGTGTTTACTTCACTCAACGCTTCCTACCTCAGCTTCATCTTTTGACTAAGCGTTGAGTGTTGGAACTAAAAACTGGCCCCAATGAGATTTCGGACCCTAGGGTGTAGCTAACACCTACTTCTCTTAAACTCAAACACTTGACCAGTTACTGAGAACTAAAGAACTGACCCTAGGTTACAGCACGGAGGTCCCTCCACTAATATAACGCCCCCGATTTTTCATTATTTTGTTTAATTCGTTATCTTGCATGTTTATGACATCAAGGCGTTATGTTGACGCATTTTCGACATCTGCCATTATTAGAGCGTGGTTTTAGCTCTTAGGTTTTTTCTGTGTGTGGTTGGGTTTAGCCTGTTTGTAAGATTCCCTAGCGAGTCGGGTCTGTTTTGGTGACTCGGTGGAGCCTCTTTGGGAATGCTTGTGTTTTGGCTTCAGGAGGTATTTGACTGAGTTTGGCTCATCGAATCTTAATTTCAACTGCACTGTTGGGGTCGTAGCATCGGTATTTAGCTACGGTGTGATTTTCGTAGAAATCCGTGTTGGTGAGAATTCTGGGTCGTTTGGACAATTATTTTATAATAAACTATTATTATAGTACTTATATTTCTAAGTATAAATAGCCTTGTGAATAGACAAACCTTATTCATCGTCTTCTTCTTGAAACCGTCGAATATTACGGGAAGAGCGAGAGCGGCGGTCTTTTCTAAGCTTTCGGCCACCAATTTTCTGGAGTGTTGGTGCTCGAAATCATCGTTGGAGGGTAGATCTGGATAGCCCTCACCTAGATCTACATTTCTATGGTAAGATTTTCCCATTTCGTGAATTTTTGGTGTTAGGAATATGTTTTTGACCCTCTTTCGTCTTGAAAAGTTTCAGGAAGTGTTGCTTAGGTGATCTTGCGGCCAAATTCTTGAGGAGGAGCGCTTGTGTGGTCAGATTCGACGATTTAAGGCAAGTGGTGGTCCCCCTTGCTTGTTTTTATTTGACATTTCCTTGATTTCCTCCCGGTACAGAAGCTGAATTAGGGTAGGATCTCCTCCTTTACAAATTTTTTTTTTGTAAATCTTGGGTAAAGTGGTGATTTACACCCTTGCCAAGCTTCATGTTACCATTTTTGTCCTAGTAGGCCAAATAGTCTTAGTTTAGCAGCAAACTAGTGGTTGTGGTGAGGAAGCATTGTTACAGGAGAAATCTCTTCCTGTGTGAGCATAACATTAAGTTGTTCTTGGTCTAGGTACAGATTTTGTCAAAAAATTTATTATTAATACTATTAATTAAATTATTGAAAAATTAGTGGTTAATGTAAGTCTAATACCCTCTGTTTAGGTAGGATAGCACTTCTGCCAAGTTTTTGTCTTAGGCATTGAGTATATCCTTAGCACTAATATTCAGTTTCTAGCCTAAGTATAAAAGCATTGAGTGTGTTATACACACTCAACGCGGCGTTGAGTGTGTTGAATACACTCAACTCCATCAGATTTTAACACTAAGTATAAAAGCATTGAGTGTGCTGCAAACACGCAACTCGGTGTTGAGTGAGTTTAAGACACTCAACGCCATCAGAATTTAATCTAAGTGTAAAAGAGTTGAGTGAGCTGACTTCACAAAATGCGACATTGAGTG
This sequence comes from Platanthera zijinensis, assembly GCA_039513925.1. Taxonomy (NCBI): domain Eukaryota; kingdom Viridiplantae; phylum Streptophyta; class Magnoliopsida; order Asparagales; family Orchidaceae; genus Platanthera; species Platanthera zijinensis. The sequence continues at coordinate 105,658,384 of CM077079.1, read as the reverse complement.
TGTTGAAGACACTCAATTCCATCGTATAATTATTGTCTATGTAAGAAAGTGTTGAGTGAGTGGTATTTACTCAACGCGGCATTTAGTGAAGCCTCGCCATGTAGGAATTCTGAGTCTAAGTCAAAAAGCATCGACATCGCTGAGTGGACTCAACGCGGCGTTGAGTGGACTCAACGCGGCGTTGAGTGGACTCAACGCGGCATTGAGTGGACTCAATGCGGCATTGAGTGGACTCAACGCGGCGTTGAGTCTGAGTGGACTCAACGCGGCGTTGAGTGGACTCAACGCGGCGTTGAGTGGACTCAACGCGGCGTTGAGTGGACTCAACGCGGCGTTGAGTGGACTCAATGCGGCGTTGAGTGGACTCAACGCGGCGTTGAGTGGACTCAACGCGGCGTTGAGTGAACTCAATACTGCGTTGAGTGGTTTGGTTTTTCGTTTAGTTTTGCTGGATGACATCGAGAGTATTGACTGCACTCGACGCGGCGTCGAGTGTACTCGATGCATTTTCGTGGACTTAGAATTGTTTTGCCGATTCTGGTCTGATTCCTTGGGAATGGGCCTCAAGGTGAATTTGGGGTTTTCTTCCTCATTTTAGAAAAATAATCCAGTGGTTGGTTGAAGTTTTACCGGTGAATAGATGTTAGGGCCTTTGGTGCCCGGTTTTGTGCATCTTTACCCAATATGGGTTGGTGGCTGCTGGTGTGTTGAGAAGGTCCCTTCCACCATGTGTTGTGACTGTTGCAATGTTTTTGTAGGTCCCTTCCACCCCAGGTACCGGTTTTTCCCCAATTTTGGGTGTGTCGAGGTATGAGACCAGCTTTTCTTGGGCCCAGTGAAGCTTTACTATTGGTGTGTTGGGTAGGTCCCTTCCACTGCTTGTGCCGAATTTCGCCGGTGTTTTTTTCTCTCTAATGGTGAATTGACCAATTGTTTTCTTTAATTTATGCACGTATTTATGCTTATGTTATTTAAGCTTTGATCATTATAGCACTTGGTGCAACTTTGGATGTTTTACCTTTGTGAGTTCCTTCTTCCCTTCTTTTTACTTGGGCTTAAATGTTGATTATTACTTATAATAATATAGTCATGGGTTGGTAACCCTTTTGACATTTTGTTGTCTATCGATAGAATTCTATTGCCACTTGTATTTTCTTGCTGAGGTATTCTTTTTTTGAATGCCTCAGGTTCAGAACAGTAGTCTTGTGAGCAGCTAGGTTTGGAAATTTGTTAGTGGACTACTGTTTTGCAGAGGTTTTCCTCACAATAGTGAGGTAGTGTTTTGTTGTTTTCTTGTTAGTACAGACATGCATGCTCTCCATTAGGTTCATGTCAAGTTGTTGGCACCCACTGGTGGTTTTCTTTTGAAATGCTAATTACTCTGCTAAGCTGCGTAGTTGGCCTATTTTGTGGTTGCGTTTACTTGCTCTCTGGGAATGTTTATGCTAGGTTGTATGTTAGGTATTTTAACTTATAAAAGCATTACTACTAGTATTTCATACATGTCATCTTTCTAAAACTAAAATGTTATTTATTAACTAACATAAAGACTATTTCTATACTTATAATAAATCTAGAGTCTTGCATATCGCGAGTTGTCCTTTGGGGATGTTTATGCTCGTGTAGGATGTAAATCCAACATAATCAAAGTATCTCCGCAACATATAACTATACTTTTACTCGTGGACTAGCTGATCCACTGTGCTGAGGGATACGACCATCTAAATATAAATAGTTTTTTTTACTTAATTACTTATGGGTTTCTTTTAAACTGTAGAGTTTGCATTCTTGCCTGAGCGCCTGCAGTTATCCCCTGCACGACGTGGCATCACGTCGCATATTTTCTCTAACTATGATATAACTTAAATGTTGATAAAATGCAGGTTGTGACAGTTGGTATTAGAGGGATGGGTTGTTAGACAATTGGTCGAGCAACCGTCTCTAGTTAGTGTTAGTTATCTAGTGTCATTTGATACACACACTGATGTATCATCAGTACGTCTTGGCTGAAGCATGAACACTACACTCATAAGCATGATAAGAAGTATACAAGGCATATTATGTAGTATGGGATGCATAATATGTGTTTGTATATGGATCCACCATAGGTGGCAACATGTGACAGTTTTGTTGTATGGGATGCATAACCACCATCACATGGGTGCCCATTAGCATGTTTTCTTTTTTCATTGCATGCGATATTATGTAGTATGGGATGCATAAATTTTCAAGTGTACGCCGTTCATAACATGCATTATGGCCTTTTTAGATTACATAGCACAACATGCATGACATAACATTGTATCAGCATACGTGCCAAGCTAAAGATTTACATGATGACATATATACATACATAGTTTTAAAGTAAAAGGAATGAAAATTCATGTATTCATGGTCTATGCACATGATTTAATAGGATTATGGTATATCATCCTAGGTTTAAGCATTTCATCATTTATAAAATTTTCATAGCAAGTTAGCAGCATGAGCAAGTAGTTATGTATGTTTTGTCTGTACTAGGTTGTTTGGTTCTAGCGGTTAAGCTAGGTTTTGATTAGTTGTTTATTGTGTTATTAGAATGTCGAGATGACCTACAACGAGGTCAACTCCCCAGTCAGAGAGCGAGTTGTTTGGTTCTCAGAATGAGGTCATGATAGAAGGATTGCGACAGAGCAACAAAGCTTTGTCTAGGCAAATGTTGGAGGTGCAGTCGAAGATCCAAGCCTTGTTTACTGTCATTGCAAGACAGCTGCTTAGAGTTAAGGACCATATTGTTGGTCAAGGTGTTACAGTTCCTCCAGCTCCTCTGGTTCCCCCAGTTATGCTGCCCCAAGAGATGAATTTTATCTCGCATTTGTAGCAATTAGGACCCCTTACCTATGATGTTAGGGCAGACTTCATGGATTTGGAACGACTGGATTATAGCCATCGAGGAGATGTTTTCGTACTCGGGAGTTTCTGTCAACTAGAGAGTGATGTTCATTGCTTAACAGCTCAAGGGACTTGCAAAGAGATGGAGGCTGAGGGAAAAGGAAAACTTGAAGGATGGATGTTAATGGGAATTCTTCAAGGAGCTTTTGCTGAAGAAGTTTTTGCCATCGGTCGAGGGAGACCGTTTGTTAAAATATTTCTTGCACTTAAAGCAGAGGCAGCTCACAGTGAGTGAGTATGAGGTGTAGTTTAGCAAGCTGAGCCCGTTCACCCCAGATTTAGTGGTTTCTGAGGCCAGTAGAGTTAAACGTTTTCTGGGTGGTCTAAGGAGTGACATCCAATAGCTATCAAATGCTTATGGATCAGAAACCTATGCTAAAGTAGTAGAAGCAGCTCTGAAGGTCGAAGCGATTGACATTGCTAACAACCGAGGTCAACAGTTGAGAAAAGATAAGAGAAAATCTAATGAGGGAAGAAACTCCAAGGAATTTGGTTCTACTTCTAGGAATAGAAGCAAAGAGACATGTAGTTTCTATGGCCGGTCAGGCCATCCATTCGAGTAGTGTTTCAAGAGAATAGGAGATTAGAAGTAGGAGCAGGTTAATGCGATTCAGGGTGCTCCTAAGAGAGATTTGGTTTGTACTTTGTGAAAACAAAGGGGGCACGATGCTGCCCACTGTTGGGGTAAGGAAAGGGGTTGCTTTCTATGTAGATAGAAAGGACATTTCAAGGTTCCCGGCTCAACCCCTATTGCTTTCTAGGCTTTGCCATGCCGCAACATTTGGATAAGGGAAAGGGGAAGCTGAACGTGGTGTCTCTTGAGGACATTTCAGGTTTTTTTAAGATCCTAATCTATTTTTAGATTTTAATTTATAGTTATAGATTCAATGTTAGTTCTTAGTCCGCAATTATTTTTATAGGAAGGTTTAAGGTAAATAATGCTCAACCCGCTATATTGCATCGTCTGACTGTTCGATGCACTGTCAAGGTAATTCAGTGGTTTGGACCAAGGCATTCAGAGTTGTCTGATTCTGCTAGGTGATTTTCGCAACTTGGAAGATTTTGATGTGATTTACTGGTTATAAGTATGATGTTAATCCAGTGCAAGGAAGCGCTTGGACATCAAGATGGAACAAGGAGTGTTTATGGTTTTCTGCGCCAAGTTTCTCCTATTATCTCTCGGTATGTTGAGCTGGAATTCAGATGTTTTGCCATTTGGTTTCCTTGTTCGTGAAACATAGTTGTGCCGCGAGTTGAGAAGATTTTTGTTGTGCACGAATTTTCCGATGTATTTTGTTGGTACCCAGGTTTTTATTATGGTTAGTAGTCCTAATCTATTTTTAGATTTTAATTTATAGTTGTTCGACTTTATAGGTTCGAATGTTTAGTTCCTCTTAGTCGCGTATGTGACTATCTGAATTATTTTTATATCTGTTTGGTTTTGAAGTTCGACTATTTATAGGTCGACTATCTGATAGTTACTATCTGTTGGTTCGCTATCTGTTCGCGTTCGACTATCTGTTGATAGCTCGATCTGTTTCGTTTGATGTTCGACTATCTGCTTTGATACCTATCTGATAGTTCGACTATCTATTGATAGGTCGACTATCTGTTTGTTTCTGATAGCTCGACTATTGTTGATAGCTCGACTATCTGTTTGTCTTGATAGTTCGACTATCTGATTGATAGGTGACTACTGATCTGACGATCTGTTGATAGCTCGACTATTGTTTTGCCCTGAGTTGACTATCTATTGATAGGTCGACTTCTGATAGTCATCTTCTGGTAGTCGACTTCCTGTGATAGTTCAACTATCTCCTTTGATAGTTCGATTCTGGATCGTTCGACTATCTGCCCGATAGCTCGACGATCTCCGTGCGTCGGTCGACGATCTCCGAAGGTCGTTCGACGCTTTCTGCCTGCCTTTATATTTTGTATTTATTTATTATATTTAATTATTTAATACATTTTTGGCAAGTTGTTTTGAGAGATAATATTTCCAGGCATATCTGCTCTATTCTTTTTGCCTGAGTCAAATCTTTTTAGATAAAGTTAGTCTTATTAGTGACATTATAAATTACTTTTTCTGTAGCTTTATAGGTTGATGAAAAGTCTTCTTTTTGCTATAAGGAGTTTGTTTCTGATATGACTTTATCTGTACTTTATTATCAATTGTTTCCTGCACTTGGTTATTCCTTTTATAGATGTTTCTGCTGCAGAGTTTGTTGTGTCTTCTTGATATTTGCTCATCTCAAGCCTGAAGAAGACAAATTATTCAAATTGAAGAGAGCCGTTGCTTGCTGATGTTATATGGACCCTTTATCAAGCCAAGCTAACAATGTTACACATATTCTCAAGCATTCAAGCCTTATCAAGATCAGCTTTCTGCTCTCAGCAATTTCCATCTAACTGAGAAGTTAAGATCTTCTACTCTTCTTCAACCTGGGTTCTCCTGCTTTCAGGAAGTTCAAACTCAGAGTTTCATCTTGAAGATATTTATTTTATTATGTATCTTCTTGTAGTTTTTCCTTCAACTTTCAGTTTTCTGCACTGGCAAGACTTCACCTGACATCTTTTTGATTCTTTAGAGCTTTCTAGCTCAGTGCAAGCTTTTGTGCTTCTCTAATCTTTGTAAAATAGAGAAGACATCTTAACCTTTTCCCCCTCCTGTACTACTCCCTTCAAAAGTATCCCTTGGTGGCAGGGCACCTGATCAAAAACCTGTGCTTGGTTTTTAGACACCTGTCAAAAGTCTAAAGGGTTTCTGGATCTACCTGAGCAGATCCTATTGGTGGCAGGGCACCTGTCAAAAACCTGAGTGGATTCCGTGTGGGTAGAAGAGTTACACAAGTTTTTGGGGAACCCTAAATTTCCTTTGGTCTTTCCTTGTTTAATTCCTGCATTGTGTTGTGTGAAACTAGGATAGTTGCTGTTGTTTGCTGTAATTACAGTTAGCTTGAGTTTGAGTTGCTTTAAGTTAAATCAATATCTATAAAGCATTTTTGTTGTTTTGTCTACGAACTCTATTCACCCCCCCCCCCCCGATAGTATCTATCCCTTCACTTTCATATTTCCTGACAATCTTCCTGGTCTTCCACCTGAGAGAGACGTTGAGTTCGTCATAGATTTGGAGCGGGTACCCGTCCTATTGCTAAGGCGTCGTACCATATAGCCCCGCGTGAACTGGAGGAGTTGCATACCCATTTAGATGAGTTACTTCAGAATGGTTTAATTAGGCTGAGTTCATCGCCTTGCGGTGCTCCCATTTTGTTTGTAAAGAAAAAGGATGGATCTATAAGGCTGTGTATTGATTACAGAGAATTGAACAAGATAACTATCAAGAATAGGTATCCCCTGCCGAGAATTGATTATTTGTTTGATCAGTTGCGTGGTAGCATTGTGTTTTCAAAGATTGATCTTCGTTAAGGCTACCATCAGCTAAGATGCTTCATGAGACATATATCCCATGGACTGCCTTTCATTCCCAGCACAAACATTTTGAGTGCTTGGTGATGTCTTTTGGTTTGACCAATGCACCCTCAGCCTTTATAGATATGATGAATCGAGTGTTCAAGGATTTCCTGGATTGTTTTGTGGTCGTGTTCATAGATGACATTTTGGTGTATTCCCGCAATGCTGTGGAGCATGCCTAGCATTTACGTTTAGTTTTATCTGCTTTGAGAGAGCATAAATTGTTTGCCAAGCTGAGCAAGTGTGAGTTTTGGTTGCCTCAAGTTTCTTTCTTGGGTCATGTGGTTAATAGAGATGGGATTTTAGTTGACCCCGAGAAGATAAGCTGTTGTTATGGATTGGAATAGGCCCACCACACCCAAGGAGATAAGGAGCTTCCTAGGGTTGGCTGGCTATTATAGAAGGTTTGTAGAGGGTTTCTCTACGTTGTCTGCTCCACTAACTAAACTGACGTAGAAGAACGCATCTTTTGTCTAGAGCGATAAGTGCGAGGAAGCTTTTCATGAATTAAAGGGGAGATTTGCACTGCTCCGGAGTTGACCTTGCCTACGGAAGGAATAGAATATATTGTATATGTAAATGTATCGCATGTCAGACTTGGATGCGTATTGAAGCAAGAATGCAAGGTAATTGCATATGGGTCGAGATAGTTAAAGGTACATGAGAGGAACTACCCCACGCATGATCTAGAGTTTGCAGCTGTAATTTATGTAATAAAATTATGGAGGCATCCATTGTATGGTGCGTTGTGTAAGATTTACACCGATCATAAGAGCTTGAAATACATTTTCACTCAAATGGAGATAAATTTGTGCCAGCGAAGATGGTTAGAGTATGTTGCAGATTATGATGTTGAGATCCAGTACCATCCGGACAAAGCTAATGTTGTAGTTGATGCCTTGAGTAGGAAGACAGCTAAGATTTTTAATCTTCCTGTGGATTCTTGGTTGAGGAGTTTTTAATGATGGACATTCTGTTGGAAGTTGTAACTCGTCAAGTAGTTTGGAGGTAGCTGAGCCATCATGGATTGCACTCACAAGACTGCATCAGATGGAAGATCCTGATTTGTTTCACCTTTATCATAGAACTGAGAAAGGCGAGGTACCAGATTTTTCGATCGAAGATGCGGGTACCTTGAAGTACCACGGTAGATTTTGTATCCCTGCTATTGAGGACATTCGATTTAAGTTGTCTAGTGAGGCGCACGATTTCAGTGTTTCCTACCACCCAGGTTCTACAAAGATGTATCAAGACCTCAAGAAGATTGTTTGGTGGTCTGGAATGAAGGGTGATATAGCCAGGTTTGGGTTTGAATGTTTTACATGCAAGTGTGTTAAGGCCGATCATAGAAGTCCTTGTGGCAAGTTGACACCTTTGGATATTCCAAGCTGGAAATGGGAGAGTATTTCCATTGACTTCATTACTGGTTTACCGAGATCTCCCAAAGGTCACGATTCGTTTTGGGTGATAGTAGATCGACTAATGAAGTGTGCTCACTTCGTGCCGTTTAAGATTGGCTACTCCATGAATAAGATAAACGAATTATATTTATATGAAGTCATCAGATTGCATGGAGTAACAGTTAGCATGGTATTGGATCAGGACTCAAGGTTTATGTCTCGCTTTTAAAAAGCTTATAAGAAGGGTTGGGTACCGATCTGAGATATTCAACCGCTTATCATCCACAGACTAATAGTCAAATTGAGAGAGTAAATCATATCGTGGAGGATATGATCAGATGTTATATTTTGGACCACGGAGGAGAGTGGGATGAGCGACTCAAATTGATGGAGTTTGCTTACAATAAAAGTTATAAAGAAAGTTTGTAGATGGCCCAGTTTCAGGCCTTGTATGGGAGGCGATGCTGAACTCCATTGTTTTGGGCCGAGGTCAGTGAGAGACCGTTGTTAGGTCCTGAAGAGCTATAAGAGATGGAAATATCTATAAAGCTTTTTCGAGAGAAGCTTCAGATAGCACAGGAACGTTATAAGAAGAATGTCAATCGGCATAGGACTTAATTAGAGTTTGCTGTTGGGGACTTGGTTTTTCTGATGGTTTCCCCAATGTTCGGTGTTAAAAGATTTGGAAAGAATCCTAAGTTGGACCCGAGGTATGTGGGACTTTTTAGAGTTATTGAGCGTATTGGAGTATCAGCTTATAGGCTCGATTTGCCCGCAAATTTTCCTGGTGTTCACGACATGTTTCACGTGAGCCAGTTGTAGAAATGTGTGCTCATCGAACGATAGATTCATGATGATGTGCCTTAGTTGAAGCCTAATCTATCATATGTTGAGGTGCTTGTTCGCATTCTGGATACTCAAGATCGAGTGTTGCGGAGGAAAACCATACCAATAGTTAAAGTTTTGTGGCGAAACCAAGACGTAGAAAGCGCCACATGGGAGTTGGAGTCAGCTATGAGGGAGGCTCATCTTCATCTGTTCTCCTAGTGATGTAGGCTCACATGTCGACACCGTAAAATCAACGAACTAAACATGATTGCCTCTCTATGATCAAATTGTACACTCGCACAAATTCTCCAACGCGGCGCACACGCTATGCAATTATATCAATTATACGCTATCGTACGAGTAGCCAATCCAATTAGGACCAAATAAAGGCTATATGCGAATATTCTTTCCGGCTAAAAGGACCGACCCGATCCGATCGAGGAATGGTTGTACCAAAAGAGATCTACAAAAATTTTGCGATTCGGAAACGGTAGATCTCTCCCTACAAAAGAAAACGAAGGGTCGTCAAACCTCTCGAACTTAAATGAAATTAAGAAAATCAACAATAACAATCGAAGAAAAACACGATAAAAATAATACTATCAAGATTCAACGCCACAGTATTCCACCACAAAAATTATTCTAGAGGGAAATCACACAAAAGTAGAAAGGTTTCATTACCCAATCAGAATGGATGATTCCGATTCACTATTTTAAATCTCTCTTCGACGGCTCCGCCGGAGTCACGCCGATAGGAGATAAACTTGTTTGCCTTCTTTGCTTCACGCTAGAGTTGGAACCACAAGGGGAAAACTATGTGCCTTGGCTGAGATCCACAAGGGGAAAGGGGCTGGTCGGTTTTCTTTTGGGTGGTCGGGTTTAGGTGTGGATGAGGGTGGTTGGATTTCTTGGGTGAAAAGGAGGAGATGGCTCGAATGAGGGTTGGAGGTGGGTGGCCGAGAAAGTGGAGGTGGCCGGCCTTGGGGGTCGTCAGCTAGGGCTGGCCGAATATTTATGAGGGAGAGATAGGATAGCTCAGTTTTTGAGAGGGAGATGGAGGTTTTGGCCGAATATTGCCTAGAGGAGGAGGAGGAGGGGAAGGTGGCTGAGATGCCAAGGGGAGAGGAGGGAGAGAGGGGCTGGCGGCCAAGAGAGGGGAGGAGGAGAGGAGCTGAATTCCAAGATGAGGGAGAAAGGAGGGAAAATCTTAATCAAGATTAGGGTTTCTTATTTCATTCATTCTCTAGTCAAAATAAACAATAGCATTGCCTATATATAGGCTTACATCATTGTTTGGCTACATGCATCCCAAAATAAAAACAAATCACTCTTACATTAAATGAAACATTAAGAGCATGAAATAAACATTGCAAATAAATAAAAAATTAAAATGTTTCAAATAAACTATTATTTGTCATCTACATTCATTGGTCGTCTTGTGCCTCAAATCTTTGGTTGGAGATGGAAAAGGATCTTCCGCGAGCATGCAGTCATCGTCTTGAACATGTTAGGGGTCATTGTCTCCATCAATCCTCCCCCGCTCAAAAGTACTCATCAGCGATGAGTTGGTCTGAAATTACCAGCGCAGGAGAGCATCATCCAAAAGAGCCACCTCCGATTCAAGAAGCCAAGAGTCATCGGAGGCCGGACAATCACGCCATCGAATCAAGTATCGGCAAACATCATCACTTGGAGAGGACAACACTGCATCTTGGAGTATCCTGTCATGCAAAAAGGTGGTTCTGGGGAACCTTGGAAAAGCATTAGGCAATAAAGGAGAAAAAGTTTCTTCATAAACAATCAACGTACCTCCATTGGAGACCGATGGAGAGAGCGATAAAGAAACAAGCTCACCCCCAACCCATTAGAAAATGCAGTAGAACTAAACGGACAGGCAGATAATATAAGTGGTGGAGAAACATATGGCGTTAAATCAAAACATTAAAAATAGGGGAAATACCCCAATCAGTGGGTAACTTTAAAAGATATGCATTTTCTCCTAATTTCTTTAATATCTGAAAAGGTCTAGCTCGCCAATTCGCCAACTTTTCTATACTGCCCGAAGGCATCCGTTCAGGAACGTAACGCACCAAAACTAAATCGCAAACCTTAAAGTGAGATGCACTTTTATGTAAGTTAGCATGAAATTGATAAGATGTATATTGTGTGGTTAGCGCTTCACTAATGTGTTTATATTAATTATGAGCATGAGAGGAAAAATCTTGTGCGAATTAACTTGACCTATAATATGGCGGTAACAAAATCAAGTCAAATGGCACTGGAGCTTTATATCCGTCTACGATCTCATTCGATGATAAACTAGCATGTAAGTAATAAGGCGCAACTTGATTGAGTAATTTTTTAAAAGTGCGCCTAAGTATCTTACTACCATGAGGAGTGAACCCATGTGCAACATTACTTAACAAAAATACGGAGGATAGGGGGTTAGGTCTGGTGTCACGGGAGCATTATAATCAAACATGATTTTAATGGGCTCCAAACTCGAAGTTTTAATTTTATATTTAAAATTTTACATGCTTGGCATGAAGATATGCCAAGGAGAACCGCTCATCATAAATAATGGAGTTGGACCCTCCTGAATATGAAAGGATGTGCGAGTGATACAACTCAAGGGGCTTTTATAAAGTCATTAACATGTAGAAATGAGGGTCATCAAAAGGCGGTGGATAAATGTGTGTGACTGGGTGTGGTATGTAAGTATTTCTAGGGGGCACCACATCCTGAGGCACAATAGACAAATGGTAAGAAACAGTCGAGGACAGAACCGTAGACGGACATGTATAAAATGCACTATCATAGGTGACGCGTAGTCAGATCTACGAGGTGCGGTGAAAAGCCAAATACTAATGCTATCAACCTAGTAATATTTATACGCTGAGACAACGCCAATGTAGGAATTAATATAGTGGGCATCACACAAAAACTCATACTAGGACTACCGGTTCCACGTCCTAAAAAGTCAACTAATGTGGGCAAATAATCAGGAGGAAGGGTCAGAAAAATCAAACCCGGGATTAAAATCCTAAGACAGTATAAATTTCATCTAACGATGATAAAATCATGGAACTCTCATCTGGGTCTATATCAATAACGTCATCCAAAAGTACAACTTCCTCACTAGAAATTTTTTACGCACTAGATATATCATCCAAATCAGAATAGGTAAAGGTCTCAGAAATAGGCAAAATTAAACCCGACAAAATTTCTAATCCACAAGTAGCTTCAGGCAATGGTGATAACATCAAAGAGATATCCTTCGGTTCTAAGCAATAAAATCATCCAAAACTAACCTTCCCTCATAGGAAAATCATTCATAATAACACTAGGGACATCCTCACCCTCAGGCTCCTCAGATAACTTAGATACAATCTCAATGGGTGCGATCGTAAACTCTAACACGATGAGGATCGTATCCTAAAGAGGGCACACAATACTAGGGTGATCAAACACAATGCTAGTAGGGCGTGAAATAGGTAACAAAATACTCTCACAGATCGGAATGTAATAATCCCATACATCGTCTTCTAAATCACTAGGGATTCCCTCATTATCAGAATCATCAGACTCGTCGGGCACTATCGTATGTTTAGGAATACTCTCACCTAGCTGGTCAGCTTCAGAATCCAGAGATACTATATCCACATCAGAATCCTTAGAGTTATTAGTCACTATCAAAAGGGGCATAGACATCGAGGCTAAAGGAGACAAAGCTCTAGGAGTAACATCTTTTGATTCCAAGACATATGATCTATTAGGAATGGTTTCCCTAAAGGTGGGAGTAGGCACACTAAGGGCATGCCAACCTTTTGGGGGAACTAATCTAGCATTAGGTTTATAATCATTCCTATAGGAAGTTATGGTACTAGAGCTATAATGACACTCACTCACAGGCTTGGGGTCAGTAGTACGGAGATAGGTGGGATCAAATTAATCCGAGAGTAGGCTACGCATTGCCAGCCAAGCATGTTTATAACCACCAACACGACGCTCTTCGTTTAGCCAAAATGCCTTGGCTTGACTTATTAACCGCTCTCGGGCGATGTTAACCTTTTGTTGGTCGTCCCATAAGTGACGATTAAAATAATTTTCTGAACCCTTTAGCTAGTCTCTAAAAATATGGGGACACCCTAAACCATCATAAGTAGGTGCCTCAATTCGAGTGGGAGGATAAGCGTGAGGACGGTTGGAATTCCTATGGTGTGAAGGCAAGGCTGGGGTGTGTTTAGCCATGGATTTATCATAACAATAGTCTAAACGGGAAGCGTAAACATCATAGGACATATTAATGAGAACCGGAGAGAAAACTCACCCGGATCCGGTGCACATCCAATGAATAAAAGGACTCTAACCCTATATTAATTGCTACAGATGGATTTCTTCCCGCTAAATAACTAGGGTGATAATTATATATTTTTGGATTTTCTTGATGAAAATAATATGAAGATTATTAAATAATATTTCTTTGATTTTTTTTGTAGAAAAAATAAAATTTAGGCCGCTATTGGCATACCAGGAAAATTTTTTATTATTATTTTTTGACAAATAAACGTGCTAGAAAATATGCATGCCAACGTACTAAGCAAAAGGGGGAGGGTGCCAATTAGGAAATTGACGTGAACCTCCCTCTGATACCAAATTGATGCAAGCTCACACATCAACACCGTAAATTCAACGAACTAAACATGATTGCCTCTCTACGATCAAATTCTACACTCGCACAAATTCTCAAATACGGTGCACACGATATGCAATTATATCAATTAGATGATATCTTATGGGTAGGCAAGCCAATTAGGATCGACTAAAGGCTATATGTCAATATTCTTTCCGGCTAAAAGGACCCACCCGGTCCGATCGAGCGATGGTTGTACCAAAAGAGATCAATTAAAATTTTGCGATTCACAATCGGTAGATCTCTCCCAACAAAAGAAAACGAAGGGTCACCAAACCTCTCGAACTTAAATGAAATTAAGAAAATCAACAATAACAATCAAAGAAAACCACGATGAAAATAATTCTATCAAGATTTGACGCCACAGTATTCCACCACAAAAATTAGTCTAGAGGGAAAACACACAAAAGTAGAAAGGTTTCGTTACCGAATCAGAATGGATTGTTCCGATTAACTATTTTGAATCGCTCTTCAATGGCTCTGTTGGAGTCACGCCAATAGGAGAGAAACTCGTACACCTTCTTCGCTTCACGCCAGAGTTGGAACCACAAGGGGAAAACTATTTGCCTTGGCCGAGATCCACAAGGGGAAAGGGGCTGGTCGGTTTTCTTATGGGTGGTCTGGTTTGGGTGTGGAAGACGGTGGCCGGATTTCTTGGGTGCAAAGGAGGAGAGGGCTCATGTGAGGGTTGGAGATGGGTGGCCGAGAAAGTTGAGGTGGCCGGCCTTGGGTGTGGTCGGCTAGGGTTGGATGAATATTTATGAGGGAGAGATAGGAGAGCTCGATTTTGGAGAGGGAGATATAGGCTTTTGCTGAATATTACCTAGAGGAGGAGGAGGAGGGGAAGGTGGTCGAGATGCCAAGGGGAGAGGAGGGAGAGAGGGGTCGACGGCCAAGAGAGGGGAGGAGGATAGGAGCCAAATTCCAAGATGAAGGAGAAAGGAGTGAAAATCTTAATCAAAATTAGGGTTTCTTATTTCATTCATTCTCTAGTCAAAATAAACAAAAGCATGGCCTATATATAGGCTTACATCATTATTTAGCTACATACAGCCCAAAATAAAAACACATCACTCTCACATTAAATGAAACATTAAGATCATGAAATAAACATTGCAAATTAATAAAAAAAATAAAATGATTCAAATAAACTATTATTGGCCGTCTCAATTCATTGGCCGTCTAGCGCCACAAATCTTTGGTAGGAGACGGGAAGGATCTTCCGCGAGCATGTCGTCATCGTCCTCAACATGTTGGGGGTCATAGTCTCCATCACCTAGTTGATTCATATGTAATCTTTTCAATAACCCTTGGTTATTTCTTTTTCTTTTGTAATAGTGGTTTTGTGCGTAAAGTTTCATGACGAAACTTTCTTTTAGGGGGAGTGGTTCTAACGCCCCCAATTTTTCGATATTTGGTTTAATTCATTATCTGACGTGTTTATGAAGTCAGGGTGTTACGTTGACGCGTTTTCGGCATATGCCGTTGTTATAGCATGGTTTTAGCTCTTAGTTTTTCTGTGTGTGGCTTGGTTTAGCCTATTTGCAAGATTCCCTAGTGAGTCGGGTCTATTTTGGTGACTCGGTGGAGCCTCTTTAGGAATGCTTATGTTTTGGCTTCGGGAGGTGTTTTCCCGAGTTTGGGTCGTCGAATCTTAATTTTGACTGTGTCGTTGGGGTCGTAGTGTCGGTATTTAGCTACGGTGCAATTTTCGTTGAAATCCGTGTTGGCGCGAATTTTGGGTCGTTTGGACCATTATTTAATAATTAATTATTATTATAATACTTATATTTCTAATTATAAATAGCCTTGTGAATATACAAACCCTATGCATCGTCTTCTTCTTGAAACCGTCGGTTGTTACGGGAAGAGCGAGAGTGGCGGTCTTTTCTAAACTTTCAGCCACTGATTTCTGGAGTGTTTATGCTCGAAAACATCGTTGGAGGGTAGATCTGGATAGCTCTCACCTAGATCTATATTTCTACGATAATATTTTCCCATTTCATGAATTTTTGGGTGTTAGGAATTTCGTTTTGAACCTCTTTCATCCTGAAAAGTTTCAGGAAGTGTTGCTTAGGTGATCTTGCGACCAGATTCTTGAGGAGGAGTGCTTGCGTGGCCAGATTCGGCGATTTGAGGCAAGTGGTGGTCCCTCCTTGCTTGTTTTTATTTAACATTTCCTTGATTTCCTCTCGGTACAGACGCTTAATTAGTGTAGGATCTCCTCCTTGTCAAATTTATTTTCTGTAAATCTTGGGGCTAGTGGTGATTTACACCCTTGCCAAGCTTTCAAGTAACTGTTTCTATCCTAATAGGTCGAATAGTGCTTTGCTTAGCAGCAAACTAGTGGTTGTGGTGAGGGAGCATTGTTATAGGAGAAATCTCTTCCTGTGTGAGCATAACATTAAGTTGTTCTTGGTCTAGGTTTAGATTTTGTCAAAAAAATTTATTATTAATACTATTAATTAAATTATTGAAAAATTAATGGTTGTTGTAAGTCTAATACCCTCTGTTTAGGTAGGATAGCACTTCTTCCAAGTTTCTGTCTTAGGCATTGAGTATAGCCATAACACTGATATTCAATTTCTAGCCAAAGTATAAAAGCATTGAGTGTGTTGTACACACTCAACGCGGCGTTGAGTGTGTTGAATACACTCCAACGCCATCAGATTTTAACGCTAAGTATAAAAATGTTGAGTGTGATTCACACACTCAACGCGGCATTGAGTGAGTTTAAGACACTCAATGCCATCAGAATTTAATCTAAGTGTAAAAGCGTTGAGTAAGATGACTTCACTCAACGCGGCGTTGAGTGTGTTGAAGAAACTGAACGCCTTCGCTTAATGATGTCTAAGTAAGAAAGCTTTCAGTGAGTGGAATTCACAAAATGCGGCGTTGATTGAAGACTTGCCATGTAGGAATTATGAGTCTAAGTCAAAAACATGTTGACAGCGCTGAGTGGACTCAACACGGTGTTGAGTGGACTCAATATGGTGTTGAATGGACTCAATGCGTCTTTAAGTGGAATCAATGCGGCATTGAGTGGTTTGCTTTTTCACTGAGTTTAGCTGGAAGGTGTCGAGGGAGTTGACTGCACTCGACACGGCGTCGAGTGTACTCGGCGCTTTTTCGTGGATTTAGAATTGTTTTTGTCGATTCTTGTCTGATTCCTTGGGAATTGGCCTCGGGGTGAATTTGGGGTTTTCTTCCTCATTTTAGCGGAATAATCAAGAGGTTGGTTGAAGTTTTACTGGTGCATAGATGTTAGGGCCTTTGGTGCCTGATTTTGAACATCTTGACCCTATATGGGTTGGTGGCTGCTAGTGTGTTGGGCAGGTCCCTTCCACCGTCTGTTGCGACTGCTGGTATGTTGTGTAGATCCCTTCCACCGCAAGTACCGGTTTTCACCAGTTTTGGGTGAGTCGAGGTATGAGACCACATTTTCTTGGGCCCAATTAATCTTTACAATTGGTGTGTTGGGTAGGTCCCTTCCACTACTTGTGCTTGATTTTGTTGGTGTTTTTGCTCTCTAATAGTGAATTGACTAATTGTTTTCTTTCATTTATGCATGTATTTATGCTTATGTTATTTAAGCTTTAATCCTTATATCACTTGGTGCAACTTGGGATGTTTTACCTTTGTGAGTTCCTTCTTCCCTTCTTTTTCCTTGGGCTTAAATGTTGATGATTCCTTATAATAATCTAGTCATGGGTTGGTAACCCTTTTGACATTTTGTTGTCTGTTGATAGAATTCTATTGCCACTTGTATTTTCTTGCTGAGGTATTCTTTTTTTTGAATGCCTCAGGTTCAGGACATTAGCCGGGTGAGCGGCTGTAACATCCCATTTCCAACTAGACCCCTAAGAGTGGTTCTGTCATGACAAAACCCTAGGAAGCCCAAGAAAGAGTCAAGTGGACCTAGTAGTGTGGATAGGGCCACTATGGTCTGCACTTAGCAGATCTCTAAACCTTGGTTAAAAGTGATCATGGGGCTCACCAAGACTCCAAGACCCCACTCATACCCTTATAACCCTAGAAAGAGATCAATGGGTCACTAAGGACCCATGAAGAGCAATCAAAGGACCTAAGTTGACCAAAGTCAATTATAGCCCTAATTGGGTCAAATTGACCTACACAAGGGACAATTGCAGTCCCTTGGCCCAGTAGACCCCACCCATACCTTCTTTGACCTAGTGAGAGGTCAATGGGTCACTAAGGACCCATAGAGAGTAGTCAATAGGGCTAAGTTGACCAAAGTCAACTATGACCCTAATTGGGTCAAATTGACCTACACAAGGGTCAACTGTAGTCCTTTAGCCCAATGGACCCCATCCTTACCCTCATAAGCCTAGTTAGAGGCCAATAGGTCACCAAGGACCCATTGGGACCAATCAAAGGGCTAGTTTTGACCAAAGTCAACCCTTGACCTAAAATGGTCAAAATGCCCTAGTTAAGGGCCAAGCGACCTCCAAGGGCCAATCCAACCCAACCTTGACCCTAGGGGAGGCTAATGTGTCACCAAGGACCTATTAAGGAAATCTCAAGGATCAAATTAACCTAGGTGGGCCCTAGTCCAACTTTGTGTCAAGTTAGCCCAAATGGGCTAACACAAGCTCAAGCCCATTACATTGGGGTTAACCTTGACTTAAGTGGCCAAATGGACTTGTGGGCTGCCATAGGACATGTAGGAGCCAAAAATTCAGGCTTGGTGACTAGGAGAGAGAAAGTCACCCATGGAAGAGAGAGAAAGAGAAGGAAGAAAAGGGAGGAGGACTTTTGGGGTCATCCTCCCCCTCCCCAACCCCTCCATTCACTCCTCTAGGACAAGGGAAGCAGCCCCAATCAACCAGCTAGCTTTGACTGGTGTGATCCATGCTTCATCCCCTACCTACCATGGCCGAAATCATTGACCAAGGAAGCCAATAATGGCAATGGAGCTTGCAGCCAACTACCACCCCTATTCTCCTCTTTAAAAGGTTCACTGGAATCCAGGGATGAATTCCCACCAGTTTCCTGAAGAAGCCAAGCCATGTTCTGCATTTTTGAAGAAACCCGACCACCACCACCACCACCATGGTATTCCGGCGATCCTCCCGACTTCAGGCCGCCAAACAGGTCCTCCTCCATCCCCTCTTGCATGGGTAGATCGTAGACATCATTAGGGCCAAGGTTGGGGCTCAATCGAGCCCAATCTGATTTTGAATTTCATGGTTTTCGGCCGAAATTTCCGATTGGTAGAACTGCCGGAACAGTGCTTCCCGGCAGCCCAGCCGCCGCCTGGAGATAGCCCCGACCACCACGAAGGTGTCGGCGGCGATGACAGGCCGGGGAGGTGGCCGGAGCGACGGCGGCAGCCGCTGGAAGTTGGCCCAGGCGGGAGTAATCTGGGCCGTCGGCTGGAGGAAGGAGATGACCAGATCCCGTCCATCACGCATCAAGATTCGTGCAGGATGATAATTTTAAACTATATGATATGATTTGATTAATATCATTTTCTGTCACAGTTTTTATGTTTAATGTTATTAATTCTTAAAAATAGTTAGAGTACTTTTCATAGAAAATGATCAACACCAAAAATGTAGCCCTATGGGTCTACTTTCAAACAAAATTGGTTTGAACCAATTTTGGTGACTGGTTTGACCAGGGCACTCATTTTGGTGGGGTCTATACAAATGATTAGGCAGTTATTAAACTAGTTGCCCACACTTCATCCTTGGTCCAAATGGTCTGAAATTTTGGCAGAAAGTCACCCTACCCTATATCTAGACTCTGCCCAAAAATGGGAATTTTTGGGAATAATTTTCCTATAGTTTTGTAAATAATTTAATTATGTTAGGGTAAATTAAATTATGGGTCAAATGAAGTCCAAATTCATCCAAATTTTGGTGGGATGTATATGAGGTCAATATAGACCTCTGGTTAAAATTTTATTAAGTTTGGAGTTGATTTGAATGGGATTCAAGCAAACCCTAGCCTTGCCCTAAGAAGGGTATTTTGGTCCAAAATGTAATTTTGGCTTTTAGTGTCCAATTCACCTCAACAGAGGTTCAAATTTGGTACACTGGTTTGACATGACAATATACACCTCCCAATGAAAACTTGGGGGCATTGGAGTTGATTTGGCCCAAGATCCTAGGTCAAACCCTAAGGAAGGGCTTTTGTACCTTGTGAAGGACATATGGTCAAAACACCTTGTATGGCTATGAAATTTTGTAGGGGTCGTATTATGGTAACTATACCCCTCTGGTAAAAATATTAGGGTATTTTGGAAAGTTTAGGACCCTCAAAACCCTAACCCTAGTTTAGGGCATAAATATGGTGGGATAGGAATGGGTTAGCTAAACCGCTTAAAATGATATGAAATTTTGGTAGGATGGTCATAATGATATTAAGAAGCTTTGGTTATTTATTTAGAAATTTTGGAGTATTATTTATAACACTTCATTTGTAACACAAGAAATGCCTCACCTTAGTAAATAAATTATTATGCTACCTCTGACCCTTGAGAGGTCATGAGATTTTGGCAGAGGAGGTTTTGAATCATTATGAGCTAATATAAATTTTATAAAAAATACTTGGACACTTATTTGAAGTAGTTACTTCACAAGCTTGCTATATGATGGGATTATTCAATAAATTATTTAAGTCCATTTACTGATAAATAAATTATGAAATTTGGCCCAAACCATTTACATGCCATTAGATTCATACTTGAAATTTCTCTGAATTTTTGGAAGCAATATAGTATTTTATAATTCTTAAATGAACTTTCAAGGATTTAAATGTAATATTGATTTAAGGATGAAACCTTACTGAAAAGAATTAGATATTTTGGAAGATAAGTTATAACATTATTTTGAGTAAAATATAAAATTTGTAGAATGATGTCTTGACTTAAAATAGTACTTCATGTTCATTATTGGAAATTTTAGACATCAAAATAATTAAATAAATTATTAAATAAATAGGGAAAATTTTGGAACTCTGGATGTAGGACTTAAAGGTCATAATGGACCTCCATTAATTATTATAGGGGTGTTGGATGATTATTTGATATACTTCCCATTTTACATGAAGTTTGACTTGGTGGTCTGCGTCTAGTAATTTTGGAAAATTGTTTATATAGTTTGTTTGAAGTTTATCACTCCTTAATTCACTTATGATATTTATCCCAGAGCATTTTTATGCCTTTGTTATCATGTTGGAAGTTTACTTGAAATTTTAGGAGTAATATTACCCTATTTATTTATTTTAATGAAATATTGTGGGATAATTTAAAAATAGAAGCAGTGGCCAAAACCTTGCTGAAAAAGCAAGAGATCTTGGATATTAAGTTAATTGATTATATTGAGTATAGCATAAATCGGGGGAGATTCTATCTTGTCAAAATTTGGTACCTTCAGTTCAATCTTGGAGACTTTGGCCACTATAAATATTTAATAAATTCCTAGATAAATAGGAAAATTGTAAAACTCTGGATTTGGGCAATAAAGGTCATAATGGACCTCCATACATTATTATAGGAGTATCGGATGATTATTTGACATACTTCTCATTTTACTTAACATTAAACCTTGGTGGTCTGCATATAGTAATTCTTCAGAAATAATCTGGAGTGCAAGTTAGGTACATGAGTCAAAAATTGGTGGAATAAGTTCATCACTCAGGGTTGGATGAGATAGGAATGAGTTTGACTAAATGTTGGGTGATGTTTGGGATCGACGAAAGATCGTCTCCCCCATAAAGTGGAAGGTCAAATCACCTTAGGTCTAGTTACTATAATCTGGAAGTGAAATGGGTAAAACCTAAGTCGTTGGCATAGGAGTAGATAGTAAACTTAGGATTTCACACTCTCACACCCCAGTGTCCCGGGAATTAGTATGGGTTACTTGGGCAATAAGCCCGGTAGTTATTGGGTATGGTAGTCTGGCGAGTTTCAGCTCGGTTGTTGATTATGACGGACGGGATAGTCCGGGGAGCTTTGGCTCGGTAGTAGATTATGACGGACGGGATTGTCCGGTGAGCTTTGGCTCGGTTGACGGTTATGATGGACGGGATAGTCCAGGGAGCTTTGGCTCGGTTGTAGATTATGATGGACGGGATTGTCCGGTGAGCTTCGGCTCGGTTGGTTGTTTGACTCATAACTATTGCATGTGCATAAAAGGTTTAAGGTGGTGGGTCTTCGATATTGGGGAGTTCGATGCACCGACACCAATATCGTTGGCTCGGCAAGTGTGGTGAGCACTTCGCCAACAGAAGTCCGGTGCGCCAGCCGGCAAGAGTACGCAGGCGTCCGCTTAGTGCACCAAGCGTTGAGGCGTACGATAGGTCTGACCGGTAGTGCTTTACTGGTTTAGAGGTGGGCGAGGCCCAACCCACCGCTTCCGTCTGCCACTACGGAGGTATCCTGGGAGGTAACGGCTCCGAAAGGGGGAACTAAAGGTCTGTGTACACAGAGTCGAGTGGGTGAGTTGCACTTGCATGTTCACATCATAGCCTAATTGTATTTCATAGCATAACCATTGCATAAAACCCGACACCTAATGTATAAGCGGTATGGGACGATCTATACATTAGGCCTTGCAAAACGACCCCTTGGCCTATAAGTTCGTGTGAGCGTGCTTATAAGTCAAGGTTCTCTTTTAATATTATAAGCCTGCTAATAGAAACGACACCCTATCGTATAAACCGGTATCGGACTTTTTATACGATAGGAGCCCTGCAAAAGATCCCTTAGCTTATGTGTACCCACATAAGTTATGGTTACTTATTTAAATTTTGTATAATTATTATCACACTTAACATTGTTAGTTTAATTCCGCTGCCATCTACAATTTGACTATTCTCCACCTTCAAGTCCTTCCCTTTCCTTCTCCCCGCTCGGTACTTAGGAGCCATGGGGGAAGGGGTGGGGGACGATAGGACTTAGTCTTTTAGACTAACGGTTTTCGAACCACATCATTTAGGGGACCACGGAGCCCAGCATGGAGGAGCAGCCCCGGAGGTCGGCACGCTTGGAGATCGGACAGTCTAGCACTGGAGTCCAGACAGCAGGGACAGTGAGTCCCGTACTATAGTAGTTGTATTAGTTTGCTTCCGCGATGAGAGAATTGTAGTGAGGACTTGATGTACCGGGCATAAGCCCGAGATTTTATTATATGTACTATCTGTGGACACTCCCTTCGTGGAGTTTATTTCTATATATGTGATTTCTGTGGACTTGCATCTCTTCTTATGCTACATTTATGATCGAGATTGGCCGGCAGAGTCGGCGTCTTGTAGTGACAACCTTCCCGAGTGCGAAGGTATCACCGCAAGGCGGCGACTCTGGGCCTAAGACCCCGGTGTCGAAAAAGAAAAAAAAATGGGGGTCTTACAAGTGGTATCAGAGCAAACCTCGATCAGAAAAGTAGCAGTCCACTAACCCTGGGACACCCCCGCTCGAGTTTAGTTTGGGGACAAACTAAGCAGCGGAAGCAGTGGTGGGCCCATATGGGAAATCACATGAAAATTGTCCACTTTTAGTTAAATCTGTGATACTTCTTATAATTGTCTTCTATTACGCAGCCCCCAGCGCAACCAACACCACAAGGCGGAGTTCAGCAGACTCCGACTGTTGCACCACCTCCCCCGGTCCCCACTCCATTCTTACACTCGGAGATGGGTCAAACGCTGACGGCCATTCTAGATGCCTTCAGGGCTCAACAGGCTCCGGCTCCGCAACCAAACCCGGGGGCCAATTAGCTGAGAATATTTCGAGGACTCTCTCCTCCATCCTACTTGGGACCGAATCCGCCGTACGGACAGAGGAATGGCTAGATATTATGTACGAAATGCTGACTGGGATACGATGTCCCTGGGAGGAGAGGGTGGCCTTGGTTGTCTCCTGCCTGGAGTCCCATGCTAAGAGGTGGTGGAAGACGCTGCTGGACACAAGATTTGTTGATAGGGAGGTTGCGGAAGTTACCTGGGAAGAGTTCAGGACCGCGCTGCTGGAGCATTTCGTTCCACAGTCGGCCAGGGATGAGTTGGAGGAGCGGTTCTTACAGCTGAAGCAAGGCACCCGGACAGTGGTAGAGTACCATCGGGAGTTCGACCATTTGGCTCGATATGCAGATTCTTACCAGCTGGACGAAGCGGGATACATCAAGAGATTCTATAAGGGCCTACGGGAGGACTTGAGGGAGGCTTTGTTGTTTGTATCCGACGGGCCTATCTCCCGGATTTTGGAAATGGCAAAGAGGATCGAGGCCGATTGGCACACCACTCGGGGCCGGAAGCGGCAAGCGGAGGATCAGGGCCGGAGAGCCAGAAATGATCAGCGACAAGGTGCTATACCAGGTGGGAGAAGGACAGAGGACCAGCCTCGACAGGAAGTGAGGCAGGAGCTGAGGGAGCAGGTGATATTGGCCCCTCAGCCTCTTCAGATGAGGGAGGCACCGAGACCCGGGGGTATGGCATTTCCCCCACTGGAGTGCTACAACTGCCATCAGATAGGACACATTCGAAGAAACTGCCCCATGAGGGGAGCACCTTTACCAGCACCCCAGGATGCCCTGCATGCCCAGCAGTTTGGAGGACGAGGACGTGGTCGAGGACGTGGTTTCCAGGGTGCAGATCGTAGGAAGCAATGGGAGCAAATTTATGCACTGAATCTGGCTCAGCCCCGAAACCCGGAGCAAGTAATCACTGTTACGTCTGAAAATTTTGGTTAAAGTTATTTCCTCATGAAGTTAAATTTGATATAGAAGTGACATTCTAGGAAAGAAAACCATAGCTAGAATTCTGAGACATTTAATTTTTCCAAACCCCAGGAATAGTTTTCATCAGCGGCAAACCCGCTTATACGCTATTTGATACGGGTGCTTCGCACTCATTTGTATCGGAGGCCTTCATAGAAGGATTGGAAGGCGTGGAACGATTCACGGGTCTGATGATGAGGATACGACTACCCGACGGATCAGAGTTGTTCACCTCTGTCCACTGCAACATGGAGGCGGAGATCGGCGGAAGGATATTTGAAGCTCCAGCGACGATCATAAAGATGCCAATCTTTGATTTGATCCTAGGGATGACGTGGTTGAACTGGAATCATGCTCAGATTGACTGCACGTCCAAAAGAGTTACCGTAAGACATGGGGATTCCTACCTCGTCATTGAAGGTATTAAATCCATTCCCCCTCTCATACTGTCATCTGTACAAGCCGTCAAGGCTCACTTACAGGGGGAAGAAGTGTTTGAGGTAATATTCGAGATGACTGAGACCAAGGTCTCCACCTCGGATATTCCGGTGGTGCGAGATTTTGCCGACGTATTCCCGGAGAAACTGCCTGGGCTACCCCCATACCGGGAGCAGGATTTCCGGATACAGCTGGTGCTGGGGGCTAAGCCGGCAGCTAGGGCCCCTTACCGGATGGCCCCGAAGGAATTGACAGAGTTTCGAAGCCAACTCCAAGAACTAGTGGAGGCTGGATTTGTCCGACCGAGCTCTTCGCCTTGGGGAGCCCCGGTCTTGTTCGTTAAAAAGAAGGACGGAACTCTGAGACTGTGCATCGACTACCGAGCACTAAACCGATTGACAGTCCGAAACACATATCCGTTGCCAAGGATAGATGAGCTGTTTGACCAGCTAGAAGGTGCGCATTTCTTTTCCAAATTGGATTTGAGGTCTGGTTACTACCAGCTAAGGATCCAGGAGGAGGACATTCCGAAGACTGCTTTCAGTAGCAGATATGGGCTATATGAATTCACAGTGATGCCCTTCGGGCTCACAAATGCGCCGTCGGCATTTATGAGCCTTATGAATCAGGTGTTCGAAGAATATTTAGATGTGTTTGTCATCGTGTTTATCGATGACATCCTCATTTACTCAAGGACAGAGGAGGAGCACACACAGCATCTGACGCTGACCCTGGAGAGACTACGGGAGCACAAGCTTTATGCAAAGATCAGCAAATGCCAGTTTTGGTTGAAGGAGGTGGCCTTCCTAGGCCATATCATCAGTGGTACTGGGTTGGCAGTGGACCCGGCCAAGATCCAAGCGGTTCGGGACTGGCCACAATTAAAGACAGCCACAGATGTACGAAGTTTCCTAGGACTTGCCGGTTACTACCGGAAATTTGTGGAGGGATTCTCTCGTATCGCCCTCCCACTCACATCTCTGACAAGGAAGGAGGTACCCTTTATCTGGACCCCACGATGTGAAGAGGCTTTTCAAGAGCTAAAGGGGCGACTCACTTCGGCTCCTATACTCGCCCTCCCTTCAGGGAAAGAAGGATTCCAGGTCTACACCGATGCCTCCTATCAGGGCATGGGGGCAGTACTTATGCAGAATGGCCATGTGATAGCTTATGCTTCTCGGCAGCTGAAAAAGCACGAGCAAAACTACCCAGTTCATGACTTAGAGATGGGAGCGGTCATTTTTGCACTAAAAGTCTGGCGTCACTATCTGTACGGTGTCCACTGCGACATATACTCCGACCATAAAAATCTGAGGTATGTGGACACACAGAAGGAGCTAAACATTAGACAGAGACGATGGGTGGAATTTTTAGCAGACTACCAGTATGAGATGCACTACCACCCTGGAAAGGCGAATGTGGTAGCAGATGCATTAAGCCGAAAGACCACAAACGCTGGAGTAGGAACACCGTTGATGGCCTTGGAGTTAATACAGATGTTTGATAAGATGCAAGTATCCCTGGTATCTGAGGATCAACCTGAGTTATACCGAGAATATCTATCATCGTTAATCACCACGGATGACAAATGAGAACGGGTCAAGGATGGACAGAGGCAGGATACTCAGCTAGAGCCGATATTCCGGTCCTTAGAAGCAGGCACTGTGGGAGATTACACACTGAGAGATGATTTAGTATGCTACGGGTCTACATACCAGAGGGAGGCCAGATCCGGAAGGACATCATGATGGAGGCTCATTGCAGTCGATATTCGGTACACCCGGGGATTACGAAGATGACTGCAGATTTGAAGAAGACTATGTTCTGGCCCGGCATGAAGAAGGATATCACCTACTTCGTGACCCGTTGCAAGACGTGCCAATTAGTAAAAGCGGAGTGCAGAAACCCCGCAGGATTATTGCATCCACTCCCAGTACCAGAGTGGAAGTTTGATGATATCGCCATGGACTTTATACATGGACTTCCTCGATCCAGGACAGGGAACGATTCGATATGGGTGATCATCGACCGACTAACGAAGGTGGCGAGGTTTATTCCAATCAGGAAGGATGACTCGGTGGGAGTGTTAGTCCGGAAATTTGTGGAGCAGTTCATCCGCTACCATGGTGTACCCAAGTCGACTGTGTCAGACCGGGACGGACGATTTACATCCAGGGAGTGGAGGTCAGTGCAAACTTACTTAGGCACTCGACTAACCTTCAGTACGGCTTTTCATCCCCAGACAGATGGACAGACAGAACGGACCAACCGGACTTTGGAGGATTTACTACGACTCTGCGTATTAGATCGCGGTGAACCATGGGAGAAGTTATTACCACTGATCGAGTTCTCATATAATAACAGCTACCAGTCCAGTATTAAAATGGCTCCTTATGAGGCGTTGTATGGACGAAAGTGCAGGACTCCACTGTCATGGATACAGGACGAGGAACCTAAGGCATTGGATTCGGAATTTGTTGAGGACACCGAGGCTCAGGTGAGATTGATACGGGACAGGATGCTAGAAGCACAAAGCCGGCAGGCTAAGTACTACGACGCTCGGCACCGTCAGGTGGAATTTCAGATAGGAGATCAGGTGTTCTTAAAGATCCGACCCATGCATGGAGTTACTCGGGTACGCGGACAGAGGAAGAAGCTCAGCCCAAGGTACATGGGGCCTTATAGGATCCAGGAGCGGATCGGTCCCTTGGCATACAGGCTGGAACTGCCACCGGAGCTGGCGAGTCTGCACGACGTGTTCCATATATCCTCTCTTAGGAGAGCTCTACTACGTCCAGAGCAGCAAGTTACAACCACAGATGGACCGATAGCATCTGATCGGTCAGTTCACCTAGAACCGGTCCGGATTGACGACAAGGGGGTACGAGTTTTACGCCACAAGAAGGTTCCGTTAGTCAAGGTCCTGTGGAGAAATCACGGAAGAGAGGAGCACACATGGGAGCCCCAGGACTTGATGCGACAAAGATACCCGGAACTCTTCAGCCAGGCATCCCTCAAACCCACTCAAGATGTTCAATTTACCTTCCTATTTTAAGTAGAACTGAAATTTCAAGGATATGGGCTAAACTTTTGTTTATTGGGGTCTAGACTTTGCCAATTGGGCAAATTGGTTTTAAAAATTGACAAACACTTTTGAACCTCACATAATAAACATGGTGTCGTGACGTAAAACTTTCAACTCTCATGGGATGTTACAAGTTTCTCGCTCCCTGATAGGAGTCCCCGTAGGCTTAACCTGGATTTCGGGGACGAAATCTTTGTTTTGTTTATTGGGATTTGTAACATCCCATTTCCAACTAGACCCCTAAGAGTGGATTTGTCATGACAAAACCCTAGGAAGCCCAAGAAAGAGTCAAGTGGACCTGGTAGTGTGGATAGGGCCACTATGGTCTGCACTTAGCAGATCTCTAAACCTTGGTTAAAAGTGATCATGGGGCTTCACCAAGACTCCAAGACCCCACTCATACCCTTATAACCCTAGAAAGAGATCAATGGGTCACTAAGGACCCATGAAGAGCAATCAAAGGACCTAAGTTGACCAAAGTCAACTATAGCCCTAATTGGGTCAAATTGACCTACACAAGGGACAATTGCAGTCCCTTGGCCCAGTAGACCCCACCCATACCTTCTTAGACCTAGTGAGAGATCAATGGGTCACTAAGGACCCATAGAGAGTAGTCAATAGGGCTAAGTTGACCAAAGTCAACTATGACCCTAATTGGGTCAAATTGACCTACACAAGGGTCAACTGCAGTCCTTTAGCCCAATGGACCCCATCCCTACCCTCATAAGCCTAGTGAGAGGCCAATAGGTCACCAAGGACCCATTGGGACCAATCAAAGGGCTAGTTTTGACCAAAGTCAACCCTTGACCTAAAATGGTCAAAATGCCCTAGTTAAGGGCCAAGTGACCTCCAAGGGCCAATCCAACCCAACCTTGACCCTAGGGGAGGCTAATGTGTCACCAAGGACCTATTAAGGAAATCTCAAGGATCAAATTAACCTAGGTGGGCCCTAGTCCAACTTTGGGTCAAGTTAGCCCAAATGGGCTAACTCAAGCTCAAGCCCATTACATTGGGGTTAACCTTGACTTAAGTGGCCAAATGGACTTGTGGGCTGCCATAGGACATGTAGGAGCCAAAAATTCAGGCTTGGTGACTAGGAGAGAGAAAGTCACCCATGGAAGAGAGAGAAAGAGAAGGAAGAAAAGGGAGGAGGACTTTTGGGCTCATCCTCCCCCTCCCCAACCCCTCCATTCACTCCTCTAGGACAAGGGAAGCAGCCCGAATTCAACCAGCTAGCTTTGACTGGTGTGATCCATGCTTCATCCCCTACCTACCATGGCCGAAATCTTTGACCAAGGAAGCCAATAATGGCAATGGAGCTTGCAGCCAACTACCATCCCTATTCTCCTCTTTAAAAGGTTCACTGGAATCCAGGGATGAATTCCCACCAGTTTCCTGAAGAAGCCAAGCCCTGTTCTGCATTTTTGAAGAAACCCGACCACCACCACCACCACCATGGTATTCCGGCGATCCTCCCGACTTCAGGCCGCCAAACAGGTCCTCCTCCATCCCTTCTTGCATGGGTAGATCGTAGACATCATTAGGGCCAAGGTTGGGGCTCAATCGAGCCCAATCCGATTTTGAATTTCATGGTTTTCGGCCGAAATTTCTGATTGGTAGAACCGCCGGAACAGTGCTTCCCGGCGGCCCAGCCGCCGCCTGGAGATAGCCCCGACCACCACGAAGGTGTCGGCGGCGGTGGCAGGCCGGGGAGGTGGCCGGAGCGACGGCGGCAGCCGCTGGAAGTTGGCCCTTGCGGGAGTAATCTGGGTCGTCGGCTGGAGGAAGGAGATGACCAGATCCCGTCCATCACGCGTCAAGATTCGTGCAGGATGATAATTTTAAACTATATGATATGATTTGATTAATATCATTTTCTGTCACAGTTTTTATGTTTAATGTTATTAATTATTAAAAATAGTTAGAGTACTTTTCATAGAAAATGATCAACAAAAAAAATGTAGCCCTATGGGTCTACTTTCAAACAAAATTGGTTTGAACCAATTTGGGTGACTGGTTTGACCAGGGCACTCATTTTGGTGGGGTCTATACAAATGATTAGGCAGTCATTAAACTAGTTGCCCACACTTCATCCTTGGTCCAAATGGTCTGAAATTTTGGCAGGAAGTCACCCTACCCTATATCTAGACTCTGCCAAAAAATGGGAATTTTTGGGAATAATTTTCCTATAGTTTTGTAAATAATTTAATTATGTTAGGGTAAATTAAATTATGGGTCAAATGAAGTCCAAATTCATCCAAATTTTGGTGGGATGTATATGAGGTCAATATAGACCTCTGGTTAAAATTTTATTAAGTTTGGAGTTGATTTGAATGGGATTCAAGCAAACCCTAGCCTTGCCCTAAGAAGGGTATTTTGGTCCAAAATGTAATTTTGGCTTTTAGTGTCCAATTCACCTCAACAGAGGTTCAAATTTGGTACACTGGTTTGGCATGACAATATACACCTCCCAATGAAAACTTGGGGGCATTGGAGTTGATTTGGCCCAAGATCCTAGGTCAAACCCTAAGGAAGGGCTTTTGTACCTTGTGAAGGACATATGATCAAAACACCTTGTATGGCTATGAAATTTTGTAGGGGTGGTATTATGGTAACTATACCCCTCTGGTAAAAATATTAGGGTATTTTGGAAAGTTTAAGACCCTCAAAACCCTAACCCTAGTTTACGGCATAAATATGGTGGGATAGGAATGGGTTAGCTAAACCCCTTAAAATGATATGAAATTTTGGTAGGATGGTCATAATGATATTAAGAAGCTTTGGTTATTTATTTAGAAATTTTGGAGTATTATTTATAACACTTCATTTGTAACACAAGAAATGCCTCACCTTAGTAAATACATTATTATGCTACCTCTGACCCTTGAGAGGTCATGAGATTTTGGCAGAGGAGGTTTTGAATCATTATGAGCTAACATAAATTTTATAAAAAATACTTGGACACTTATTTGAAGTAGTTACTTCACAAGCTTGCTATATGATGGGATTATTCAATAAATTATTTAAGTCCATTTACTGATAAATAAATTATGAAATTTGGCCCAAACTATTTACATGCCATTAGATTCATACTTGAAATTTCTCTGAATTTTTGGAAGCAATATAGTATTTTATAATTCTTAAATGAACTTTCAAGGATTTAAATGTAATATTGATTTAAGGATGAAACCTTACTGAAAAGAATTAGATATTTTGGAAGATAAGTTATAACATTATTTTGAGTAAAATATAAAATTTGTAGAATGATGTCTTGACTGAAAATAGTACTTCATGTTCATTATTGGAAATTTTAGACATCAAAATAATTAAATAAATTATTAAATAAATAGGGAAAATTTTGGAACTCTGGATGTAGGACTTAAAGGTTATAATGGACCTCCATTAATTATTATAGGGGTGTTAGATGATTATTTGATATACTTCCCATTTTACATGAAGTTTGACTTGGTGGTCTGCGTCTAGTAATTTTGGAAAATTGTTTATATAGTTTGTTTGAAGTTTATCACTCCTTAATTCACTTATGATATTTATCCCAGAGCATTTTATGCCTTTGTTATCATGTTGGAAGTTTACTTGAAATTTTAGGAGTAATATTACCCTATTTATTTATTTTAATGAAATATTGTGGGATAATTTAAAAATAGAAGCAGTGGCCAAAACCTTGCTGAAAAAGCAAGAGATCTTGGATATTAAGTTAATTGATTATATTGAGTATAGCATAAATCGGGGGAGATTCTATCTTGTCAAAATTTGGTACCTTCAGTTCAATCTTGGAGACTTTGGCCACTATAAATATTTAATAAATTCCTAGATAAATAGGAAAATTGTAAAACTCTGGATTTGGGCAATAAAGGTCATAATGGACCTCCATACATTATTATAGGAGTATCGGATGATTATTTGACATACTTCTCATTTTACTTAACATTAAACCTTGGTGGTCTGCATATAGTAATTCTTCAGAAATAATCTGGAGTGCAAGTTAGGTACATGAGTCAAAAATTGGTGGAATAAGTTCATCACTCAGGGTTGGATGAGATAGGAATGAGTTTGACTAAATGTTGGGTGATGTTTGGGATCGACGAAAGATCGTCTCTCCCATAAAGTGGAAGGTCAAATCACCTTAGGTCTAGTTACTATAATCTGGAAGTGAAATGGGTAAAACCTAAGTCGTTGGCATAGGAGTACATAGTAAACTTAGGATTTCACACTCTCACACCCCAGTGTCCCGGGAGTTAGTATGGGTTACTTGGGCAATAAGCCCGGTAGTTATTGGGTATGGTAGTCTGGCGAGTTTCAGCTCGATTGTTGATTATGACGGACGGGATAGTCCGGGGAGCTTTGGCTCAGTAGTAGATTATGACGGACGGGATTGTCCGGTGAGCTTTGGCTCGGTTGACGGTTATGACGGACGGAATAGTCCGGGGAGCTTTGGCTCGGTTGTAGATTATGATGGACGGGATTGTCCGGTGAGCTTCGGCTCGGTTGGTTGTTTGACTCATAACTATTGCATGTGCATAAAAGGTTTAAGGTGGTGGGTCTTCGATATTGGGGAGTTCGATGCACCGACACCAATATCGTTGGCTCGGCAAGTGTGGTGAGCACTTCGCCAACAGAAGTCCGGTGCGCCAGCCGGCAAGAGTACGCAGGCGTCCGCTTAGTGCACCAAGCGTTGAGGCGTACGATAGGTCTGACCGGTAGTGCTTTACTGGTTTAGAGGTGGGCGAGGCCCAACCCACCGCTTCCGTCTGCCACTACGGAGGTATCCTGGGAGGTAACGGCTCCGAAAGGGGGAACTAAAGGTCTGTGTACACAGAGTCGAGTGGGTGAGTTGCACTTGCATGTTCACATCATAGCATAATTGTATTTCATAGCATAACCATTGCATAAAACCCGACACCTAATGTATAAGCGGTATGGGACGCTCTATACATTAGGCCTTGCAAAACGACCCCTTGGCCTATAAGTTTGTGTGAGCGTGCTTATAAGTCAAGGTTCTCTTTCAATATTATAAGCCTGCTAATAGAAACGACACCCTATCGTATAAACCCGTATGGGACTTTTTATACGATAGGAGCCCTGCAAAAGATCCCTTAGCTTATGTGTACCCACATAAGATAAGGTTACTTATTTAAATTTTGTATAATTATTATCACACTTAACATTGTTAGTTTAATTCCGCTGCCATCTGCAATTTGACTATTCTCCACCTTCAAGTCCTTCCCTTTCCTTCTCCCCGCTCGGTACTTAGGAGCCATGGGGGAAGGGGTGGGGGACGATAGGACTTAGTCTTTTAGATTAACGGTTTTCGAACCACATCATTTAGGGGACCACGGAGCCCAGCATGGAGGAGCAGCCCCGGAGGTCGGCACGCTTGGAGATCGGACAGTCTAGCACTGGAGTCCAGACAACAGGGACAGTGAGTCCCGTACTATAGTAGTTGTATTAGTTTGCTTCCGCGATGAGAGAATTGTAGTGAGGACTTGATGTACCGGGCATAAGCCCGAGATTTTATTATATGTACTATCTGTGGACACTCCCTTCGTGGAGTTTATTTCTATATATGTGATTTCTGTGGACTTGCATCTCTTCTTATGCTACAGTTATGATCGAGATTGGCCGGCAGAGTCGGCGTCTTGTAGTGACAACCTTCCCGAGTGCGAAGGTATCACCGCAAGGCGGCGACTCTGGGCCTAAGACCCCGGTGTCGAAAAAGAAAAAAAAAATGGGGGTCTTACAGCGGTTAAGTTTGGAAGTTTGCTAGTGGACTACTGTTTTGCAGAGGTTTTCCTCATAGTAGTGAGGTAGTGTTTTGTTGTTTTCTTTTTAGTACAGACATACATGCTCTCCAGTGGGTTCGTGTCAAGTTGTTGGCACCCAGTAGGGGTTTCCTTTTGAAATGCTAATTACTTTGCTAAGCTGTGTAGTTTGCCTGTTTTGTGGTTGTGTTTACTTGCTCTCTGGCAATGTTTATGCTAAGTTGCATGTTAGGTAGTTTAACTTATAAAAGCATTATTTCTAGTATTTCGTACATGCCATCTTTCTAAAACTAAAAATTTATTTTCTAACTAACATAAAGACTATTTCTCTACTTATAATAAATCAATAGTCTTGCATACCACGAGTTGTCCTTCAGGGATGTTTATGCTCGTGTAGGATGTAAATCCAACATAATCAAAGTATTTCCGCAGCGTATAACTATACTTTTACTCGTAGACTAGCTGATCCACTATGACGAGGGATACGACAATCTAAACTTAAACTGGTTTTTTAACTTAATAACTTATGGATTTCATTTAAACTGTAGAGTTTGGAGTCTTTCCTGAGCGCCTAAAGTTATCCCCTAAACAGCATGGCATCACGGCGCATATTTTCTCTTACTCTGATATAACTTAAATGTTGAGAAAATGCGGGTTGTGACAACCAACCTGGAAGATCTCAGAGCGCTTCCCCTCCTTAGCCAAGTGCTGAGCTAAGGATACCTCAGAAAGTGTTGCAATACTTAATAAAATGAGAAAGCTTGCATTCTAAGGTATCCTGTGGGTCTATTTATAGAATCCAAAAAGTTTGTCTGCTAACAACCAAATTCCACTATTCAAAAAAGCTATGTGCACCCCAAAGTAGTCTGCCAACAGCCAAACTCCGTTGTTCAAAAAGGTTATATGCAGCCCAAAGTGGTCAACTAACATCCAAACTCCGCTGTTTTGAGGAGCTAAATGCAGACCTCCAACGTTATACAGGTAATTTTACCACTAGACCCTACTAGACGAGAGACTTTTCATATACCTAGGCGAATGCCCTTCCGCCAGCTTTGCTTAATCAACCAGGCCGTCCTCACCCCAAGAGAATTTTTCAAAGTACTACTGCTCTACACTCAACACCTTAAGCTGTGAAGCGTCGAGAGCGCTGAGTGGAAGAGCCTCACTCAATGACTTAAGACTAAAAAAGTCGAGAGCATTGAGTGGAAGAGCCTCACTCAATGCCTTAAGCTGAAAAGCGTCGAGAGCATTGAGTGGAAGAGACTCACTCAATGCCTTAAGCCGAAAAGCGTTGAGGGATTTTAGTGGAAGAGCCTCACTCAACGCCTTAAGCCTAAAAAACATCGAGAGCGTTGAGTGGAAGAGCCTCACCCAATGCCTTAAGCTGAAAAGCATCGAGAGCATTGAGTGAAAGAGCCTCACTCAATGTCTTAAGCCGAAAAGCGTCGAGATCATTGAGTGTAAGAGCCTCACTAAACGCCTTAAGTCGAAAAGCATCGAGAGCATTGAGTGGAAGAGCCTCACTCAATGCCTTAAGCCGAAAAGCGTCGAGAGCATTGAGTGGAAGAGCCCCACTCAACGCCTTAAGCCAAAAAGCATCGAGAGCGTTGAGTTGAAGAGACTCACTCAACGCCTTAGTTCCAGGGAGTTCTACCCACCCCAGGGGACTTTCACCTACCCAGGCGCAAGCCTTTCGGCCTAGCCTGGCGAGAGCCTCTCGAACCACCTCCCCTGGGGGAAAAACTCACTCAACAAATATGGGGTTGTACACAATCCCAGCTCTTTGCGAGAGTCTCGCACTTGGAAAGAAAGGTCCAACCCCTAAAATTCGGTGAGTGGATGTTGACCTTGAAGAGAATCTTTTGTAGGTCCCACCTCGACCCTATAAATATATGTAATGGCCTATCTCCAAGACTTCACTCCTTCTAATACAGCTTATCGCCTGCACTCTTACGTTGCCTCAAAGATATATGCCAAATGAGCTGCGAAACCACTCTCGTAAGAACTCTAAGATCATCTCACTACCGCTCAGGTGAGAGCTCGTGCCGACTGTGCTTGGTTCGCCCCCTGACTCTTTGTAAAAAGGCCTGTGGATTCGGCCTACCGACGGAAAAAAGCCAAGTCAGTTCGGCGTGACCACTATAGTAATAATCCAGCCTCGCTGACCCCAACACCATCCCGTGAGGAGCCTGCTCTTCAGCCGGAGGTTATTTTCTTTCCCAATCTTTTGGCGCTAACCACCAAAGCGAGCTTGAGGTATTGATAGACTGTTTTTTTCGCAGGAGACAGTTCCGAAAGACGATGTTGATTCCCCTCCAACGAATGCCGAGTCAACTCGGCTTCTTAATAAAATTTAACAGCTGGTCTCGGAGGCTTCCCCTCCGGTAACCCAGGAAGAGCCCGTGAATGCTCTAGGTACCCTTCTCACCTAGCTTTCGCTTTCGCTTTTTTATGGTTTATTTTTTCCTTCACTTTTATAGCCCCTCGCAGTGTCCACTTCCAAGACCCTGGATTTCATCAGCCTGAGGTCCAGGACTCCCACTGCCAAGCACCCTAACGATCCCATAACTAGCCTTCCCCTCTCACCTATAAGAACTGTCGATGAGTCCCCTATACTCGCGCTAGTCTCCCGCCCACTCGGTGGGTTGGGCACTCCCCTCTCACCTCCGGCCGAGACCGATCAGCCGGAGAAGGTTCGCCTTCCCTCCGGGTCAGGGAAAGACGCACCACTCACTCCTCAAGAA
Source organism: Platanthera zijinensis (assembly GCA_039513925.1). Lineage (NCBI taxonomy): Eukaryota > Viridiplantae > Streptophyta > Magnoliopsida > Asparagales > Orchidaceae > Platanthera > Platanthera zijinensis. The sequence goes on along the minus strand of CM077079.1, from coordinate 105,622,272 downwards.
GACATTTGAAGGGAGGCCAAAGACTTTCAAGCAGTATCAGAGTGAGGTTGTTCAAAAAGGACTTAATAGTCTGAACAAATCTCTAGAGTGGCTTTAGATTAACCTTATGGGTTCAAGAGAGAACCATAAGGTGTTGGTGTAACATCCCTCTGACAACTAGACCCCTAGGTGTGGTTTTGTCATGACTAGGTCATGATAAAACCCTAGGAAGACCAAGTAGACCTAGGAATGTAGGTGAGATCACTATGGTCTGTAAATAGTAGATTTCTAAACACTAGGTTGGGATGATCATGGGGCTTCACCATGACTCCAAGACCCCACCACAACCTCACCAATCTATTGAAAGGTCCATTAGAGCGCTAAGGGTCCATTAGAGTCAACTCTAGGAGGCCAAGTTGTCCTAGGATCATCCTAGTCCTAAACTTGGCAAGGTACCCTAACTAAGGACAATGTGCCCCTAAGGAGCCCAACCAACCCTACCCAGGTATTCCTAGAGCTAAGGTGAATTCAATGGGTCACCAAGGATCCATTGGGGTCAACTTTAGAGCCTGAGTTGACCCAAGTCAACTCTTGCCCTAAATTGGTCAAAGTACCCTTCCTAAGGGTCACGTGACCCCCAAAGTGTAAAGTTGACCCTACCCAGCCCTAGCTAAACCTTATGGGATGCCAAGGGGTCACCAAGGACCCATTAGGGTGAACCCCAAAGGTCAAAATGACAAAGTTCAACCCTAGTCTAGGTTAGGTCAAACTTAGCCCAAATGGGCTAAGCCAAGCTCAAGCCCTTTTCCATTAGGCTAACCACCTCCTAATTATATGATTGTATGATTTATTGGGCTGTAAATAAGCTAAAGGGTTGAGAAAGTCAGCCTTGATGACTAGGAGAGAGAGAGCTCACCTTATCCTTTAATGGAGGAGAGAGAAAGGGGGAGGAAGAAGCCATTCATACTATAGGGAGGCCAAGGGCCACCTTTAATGGCTGGATTCAACTCCTCTGGGTAAGAGGAGGAGTTTCCAGCCATTTTTTGGCCTTAATCATCCCAAGTTCACCCCCCACCACCATGGCCAAAAATGACCTTTAATGGCCATTAATGGCCATTTCAGCCTACAATCTTCCCCTACCCCATTTGAGTGTTTTAAAAGCATCACTGGGCACCAGGGAGTCATTTCTACCCTTCGCCAGCTATTTCAAGCACTTATACAGTGCTGTTGTAGAAACCCGATCGGTGGCACCATCACCATTGCAACCCTGCGATCAACGCAACTTCAAGCCTCCAATAAGGTCCTCCCCTTCTCCACTCTCGGTGGGTAGATCGTAGGGATCATTAGGGATGAGAATCGGGCTCAATTGAGCCCGATCGAGAATGGAGTATTCCCAGTTTTTCCATGAAAATTCCACCTATCGGAATCGCCAGAATCCGCCCCTCCGGTGGCCGTGCCGCCGCCAATCGACAGTTACCACCTCGACGGAGGTGGTGGAGGTGGTGGCCGGCTAGGGAGGTGGCCGGGTGGCTGGCAGCGGCGTCTTGAAGTTGGCCCAGGAAGGAGGAATCGAGGCCATCGGCTGGAGGTTAAAGATTACTAGGAGCCACTGTATATGCTTCAAGATTCGTGCTGAATCGTTTTAAATCATAGGATAATATTCATTTCATTTGATTTCTGTCACAGGAAATGTATTTAATATTTTTAATTATTAAAAATACCTAAATATCTCTAGTGAAAAAATGGTAAAAATCAAAGTATTAGCCCTAGGGGTTTACTTTAATTTAAAATTAGTTGTGAACCAATTTGAATGTCTGGTTTGACAAGGGCACTCATTTTGGTGGGGTCTATACCTAGGGTTAGTCAGAGACTAAAATGAGTGCCCCCACTTCATCTCTTGTCAAAATGACCTGAAATTTGGATAGAGAGTCATTCTAACCTTTGCTTAGGTCCTGTCTAAAAATGGGAATTTTTGGAGATACTTTGTCTATAGGTTTTTGAAAAATTTAATAAATCATGTACAAATTAATTAGGTGTCATAAACACCTCAAAACCCCCAAAAGTTTGGTGGGTGATCTTGGGGAATATTATAGGGCTTTGGTAAAAATTTCAGCCCTTTTTGGTTTGATTTGATAGGATAATTATGTAGCCAAATGTTGACCCTTTTAGGTCAAATTAGGGCTAAGTCCTCTTGAGTTGGCCAACCTCATCCAAAGGTGATGTAACTTGGCACTTAGTCTTTTTAGCACATAAAATACCCCCTCCACTGATATTGGGTGGAAGTTGAAGGGTGGAGCCCTAGAACACTAGGGTAGGTCCTATGTGGGCAAAACTTAGGGTTTGAAGGTCAAGGGGTCAAGTGACCTTGAATTGACTTGACACTTGGTGGAGAGGACCATAGGATAGTCAAGGTCCTCTGGTAAAAATTTTATGGAATTTAGAGGTTGTTGAATCCCTCAAAACCCTAATCCTAGCTTAGGGCACAAAAATTATACATGTAAGTTAGGTCATCAAAACTCTGTGAAATGTTGTGAAACTTGGGTAGTGTAGCCTTAGGGTTAACATGAGACTCTGGAAATTTTATTATAAATTTTGGAACAATAAGTTTAGCACCTCCTTTGTAGTACATGGATTAGCCCTTGATAGTCATTTGTTTATTATGATCTTACTGTTCACTAGAAAATTATGAAAATTGGGAAGAGGAAATTTTAGGTCATTATGCTCATATCTGAATTTTATTATAATTTTTAGATGTATATTTTCAGTACTTATCTCACAAGCTTATAAATATGCAAATATGTTCAATAATAGATTCAGAGCTCAATGCTTGTTAGAAAATTGTGAAACTTATTCAGTGGTGTTCTTAGGTCAATATTCTCTGAGGTAATTTTATCATAATTTTTAGGTGTATATTTTTTTTAGTTACTTCATTAATTAATGAAAGAGGAATATTGTACAAAATTAAAATTAGAGTTCATTATTCACTAGAAAATTTTGAAACTTGGTCAGGATTTCTTTTAGGACATTTCAGTCATGCTTGAATTTTCTCATAATTTTTGGATGTCTATTTATAGCACTTATTTCTTAATTGATAAATATGTTTTTACATTTAAAATTTTGGATCAGAGCCCTAAACCTTGCAAAAGAATTGGGAGATTTGAACTTACTGCCTATTAGCTACCTAGTATTTATCATAATTTTGTGGAGCATTTTGCATGACTATAAAAACCACTTAATATTCAAAACTAGGGCATTTGGATTTTTAGGGAAAATAAATTAAAAAATCAATTTAATTAGGAAAATTCCAAGTTTCTGGATTTATACTAAATATATAATGATAGGCCCCAATTAATTATCTGAGGGTTATTGGATGAAGATTTGAAGTACCTTCTATCATGTACATCATATAACATAGGATGGTCTGCATGTAGTAAATCTGCAGAAAATCCGATAATAGTTGAATTGGGCATATGGATTGGGGTTAGGGGTTTGCTGGTTTCTCTAGGGTTAAATTGAGTACATCCATGGAAGTTGGGATGAGCATAAGGTTGGTTTGAATAGGATTAGGTTGTGTTCGGGAAAGACGAAAGATCATCTTTCCTGTGGAGGGAGTGAGAGGGTAAAAACACACTAGGGTTAGATCCAGATCGAGTAATATTAAAGGGATTGTGAATCGTGTATTAAACATTAATTGTAAGTGTAATGCGAAAGGGAGATTTGGGCTTCAGCCCATCATAGTTCCTAGTGCCCTCGAGAGCCCTTCACGGAGTATGTCGTGGGCTGTCCTAGGCTAACCTAAACTGTATGCTTAATCAATGTTTAGGAGTAACTAGTATAACTAGGTGCTTTCACACACCCCGGTGTCACGGGAAGTTAGGTTGGGTCACACGGGCGGTAGACCCGGTGGTTTTGGTGATGGGCAGGAGAGCTCGGCGAGCCGATGGCTCGATAGATATTTTTGACGGATGGGTTAGTCCAGGGAGCATTGGCTCGGTTGTCGGTTAGATGGACGGGTTAGTCTGAAAGCTTTGCTGGTATATTAAGATTGCATGTGCATAAATTATAAGTTGGAGGGTCTTCGGTATTGAAGGGTCGATGTGGTTTTGAACTTCGCCAAATTAAGTCTAGCGGACTAGCCGACAAAGATTACGCAGGAGCTCGGCTTTGTGCACCAGCATCGAGGCGAATGATAGGTCTGACTGGTAGTGCAATTACCAGTTTATAGGTGGGCGAGGCCAAACCCACCGCTTCCATTTACCACTAAGGAAGTATCCTGGGAGGTTAGGCTCCAGAAAGGGGGAACTAAAGGTCTGTGTGCACAAAGTCGGGTGGGTGTGTTGCATTTTCATGATTCACATCATAGCATACTTGAATGACATAGCATAACCACTATATTTAACCCTTGACACCTATTGTATAAATTGGTATGGGACTCTTTATACAATAGGCCCTGCAAAACGACCCCTTGGTTTTTAAGCTCGTGCAAGCGTGCTTATAAGTTAAGGTTTTTATTCTGTGGATATATATCATGCTTGCTTAAAAACTGACACCCTATCGTATAAATTGGTATGAGACTCTTTATACGATTGGAGCCTTGCAGAAGATCCCTTAGCTTCTATGTTTTTCATATAAGTTATGGTTACTATTTTGTGTCATGTCTTTCATACTTCTATTATTGCTACTTACTCTCAAGAACTGCTAGACTAGTTTTTCCATCACCTGTTACTTTGTTATTCTCCACCTTCACTACCTCTACTTCCCTTCTCCCAGCTCGGTTCCTAGGAGCCATGGGGGGAGGGGTAGGGGATGATAGGACTTAGTCTTTTAGACTAACAGTTTTCAGACCACACGTCATTTTAGAGGATCGTGGAGCCCAAGCACGAAGGTGCAGCCCCGGAGGACGGCACGCTTGGAGACGAGACAGTCTAGTATCGGAGTTCAGACAGCTGGGATATTGAGTCCTGATCGTTTGTAGTTTTTTTTAGTTTTTCTTCCGCGATGAGTGGTCTATAGTGAGGACTTTATATATCGAGCATTAGCACTATTTATAGTACCTTTATTATTATTGCTGTGGACTCTACCTTCGTGAAGAATTATTATTTTATATGTGCTTATTGTGGACATGTGTTAGAGTTTCTCTTTTCATGTACTCTATACTCTTTATACTTTTTTGTGATCGATATGGCCCGCAGGATCAGCGTTTTGTGGTGATGACCTTCCCGGGCGTGAAGGTGTTACCATAAAGTTGGCGGTTCTTGCCCTAAGACCCCATGGTTTTAAAAAAAGGGGTCTTACAAGTTGGGGTCCGTGAAGCTTCCAATCTATAGGAAGGAAACTTTTGGTATCTGGAAAGAGAAGGTCAGGTTGTTCATGGCAGCTTCTTATCCTAGGATATTCATCATAGTTCAGGAGGGACCGTTAATCCCTATGAAGATTTCTGTCCTAGATGTAAATGTCCAAACCCCAAAAAACAACACTAAGATGACCAAGGATGAGGTCATCCTAACAACTATGGACAAGAGGGCACAAAATATTTTTGTGGGTGCTATTGATGATTCCATATTCCAGAATCTTGTCCACTGCAAGATATCAAAGGAAATTTAGGACACCCTGATTGTCTATATGGAAGGCATGGAAGAAGTTAGGGATAACAGAAAATCCTTACTTAATCAGGAATATGAGGCCTTCAGGCAAAGCAGCAAGGACAGCATAGCTGATTGCTATGAAACATTCTTCAGAGTGGTCAATGAGTTGAGGATCTATGGGAGGGTCTTCAGCAATTATGATCTAAATTATAAGTTCCTAAGATCTCTTACCAGAGACAGGGACACAAAGATTTGTTCAATTAGATATATGTCCAAGCTTGCTGAAACTCTTCCTCGCACATTATTAGGAAAGCTGCTATCATATGAAATGCAGCTATCTGCCAGGAAAGAGGAGGAGACCTCCAACAGGTCTTAAGATAGAAAAAGGATAGTAGCCTTCAAGGCTGACAGCTCTAAGAAGAGCAAGGAGTGGATTGCCTCTCCCCTAGAAGGCCAATTGATTCAGAAAGACCTGAGTCTAGCTTATCTGACATCAACATGTTAGATGGAGAGTTTGCTTCCTTCTCAAGGCAGTTCTAGAAGATGATGAAGAGGAAGCAGTGGTGGAGCATACCTTCATCCTCTTTACATCATAAGAGGGATCACAACAAATTGGAGAAGAAGTTCTACAAAGGATACATGTATGACTGCATACCTAACAAACATAGTTCTTCTAAATTTTTGTTTTATTATAGAAAGACTGGGCTTGTGACAAGCATCTTGCTTCCCTATAGGGAAGCAGCTAGCTATAGGGAAGCAGCAAGCTATAGGGAGACAATCTCCTTGACTTATCTTTTTACAAGAATCTGGCTGATTGACCAGTAAAGATAAAAGTGACAGGTGAGAAGAAGCAGTTTCACCACAAGAGAGAAGGAAAAGACTTTCATTGCCAAGAATGAGAAGAGTTGGTGCCAAACTGACTCAGCATCTTATGACTCTGAATAAAAAAAAGAATCCTATATTGGGTTGTTTGCTGCTGAAGAAGATGAGGATTATCCGACTGCAAGGATAGGAATCAGGGACCCTCTGTCACACTAAGATAATAATAATGTGGTGGATGAAGATATCAGTGGATGTTATGGACTTATGGCCATAATAGATGGTGAATCCAGTCAGGATAAGTTTGACCATCAAGAGGTACCAATTCATTCTCTTTCCTCCTCAAATCTAGTTATGAAACTAGTCCCACTTCTGATGCTCCTTTATCCTATAATGAAGATGGATCAGAATTTAAGTAAGAGGTCAATCAAATGATTGACAAGTATGGGTTAATAATGGAAGCTCTAAAGAAGAGCAAGATGCTTGTCAAAAGACAAGTCAAGGAGATTGTCTCCCTATAGCTAGTTGCTTCCCTATAGTCTGACTCAACACCCTTACTTGATTAGTTGAGGAGGGAAGTCAGACAACTGAAAAATATCTCAATCATCCAGATTGGAACATCAGGCATAAGAAAAAGATCATTATGGATCTTTAAGAAAAGCTCCTTAAGGAGAGAAGGTTAGGGGTTGAATTCTCAATGCCATCAACAACATATCTTCTGCAAAAAGGGCTATTGTTGTTGAAACCCAGAGTATGTCAGGTACATTTACTATTAAGACTCTCCTTCAGTAAGATTCTTACTGAAAGGAACAAGAAGAAGGCTATTGTACTCCCTTCTGAACAGATATTGATGGCCGCAAAATAGAGACCGACTGTGGTTGGTTCGAAATGGTCTGATTCCGCAGGCCGGTTAGAAGATCGAGTTTTCTAATCAAAAGGAGGTAAGTACACCTATCACAAGTAGTACTCGGTATTCGGGAGAATACCGAGATCGTATTTTTCTCGGGGGCGCGTTGATTATATCTACTCTTCCAGGAAGACTATTATCTTACTGTTAGTAAGGTGAGATTTTTAGTTATTTAAGGCAGAAAGAAAAGAGAGCAGAATTTTACTTAGATTAATTCGATGATAGGTTAACGCTCGACATCGAATCAGATTAAGACTAAAATAATTCCTAACAATTATTGAACTTAGTTTTTAAATTAATAAAAGGCACTTGGCCGTGGAGGTTCCATAGACATGAGCTCACCTGGGTCTAGGGATATCGCTCACCTGGACGCTAAGGCTATTCGAATGAACATTAGTCCGACGAAGGATTCCCCTTAACGCCCGCATTACGCTAAGAACCCCGCTATTGGGTGGGGAACCCAATCCGACAGAACTACACTTCTCCTCTTTCGAGGGGGCGTATGCAGTTCTCTTTATCCAAGGGGGATTGGTCCATACGTGCAGCCTCTCGGCGTTGCGTATGGATAACGGAAATAGATCCCACACATTGATTATGTGGTCCTATGCATCGTGAACCCGGGGCAAACCTTAAGTCCTTAAATTAAATTAAAATAAAGAACCTTAATTATTTTGAATCATTTTATATGTCCCAATGCTCTTCGGTGCCGAAGGCTAATAAGGATTAGCCACTCATCGGTATGGGGATGGCTTTATGATTTTTAGTGAAACGTGAGTTTGAATTTAAGAACTAAACAGTTATAAGAGAAAACATAAAAAAACAGGGCGTTTAGATAAATTGAAAGAAAGCAAACTGATGACGGCACTCACGCACACTTCAAAACCATAAAGAAATAAGTAAAGAAAGTCCTACTTGAATGAGTAGGCAGGAAATAAATGCAAGTACAAGTCCTACTCAAAACTGAGTAGATGGTAAATGACAGGTCCTACTCAAAACTGAGTAGGCGGTAAATTAAAGCAATGCGCCATTTAACTCTTAACGAGTAGGCAGAAATAATTGCATAAAAAAAAGAAAATAAGTTACAAAAAATGAAAATTACAAATCGTACTCAAATGAGTAGGAGAAAAATTAAAAGATAAGTCCCACTCAAATGAGTGGGCGGGAAATGAAAGCAGAACACCATTTAACTCTTAACGAGTAGGCGGAAATAGATGCGCACACGCACACACTCTACATAATTTAGAAAGCGATAAAATTGCGAGTCCCTGCTCAAATGAGTGGGTGGAAGAATGAAAGCAATAAAATTATCACCTACACGCACAGACTCTACATAATTGAAGAAAGCAATAAAACCAAGCATGAAAGGTTATTCTCATACACTCACACACAATAAGTAAAAACAAGAAAAACAAAGTTACCTAAAAATTAAAACAACTTAATTTCTATTCTTAGAACATGCTAAAAACACATAAAAAGATGAAATAAAATTTAAAAAAGCAAAAGTTTTTTGAAAACAAAGTTAAAATCAAAGTTGTTGAAAAATTTAAATGTTTATATTTTTATTCTTAGGATTCCATAAAAGTGATGAAAAAGTGAAAATAAAAATTAAAGGAACAAAAAATTTTACAATCCTAAAACAAAGCTAAGTAAAAAAATTTAAAACCTCTTTTACAATTTCATAGGAATGAAAATGTAGACTTTAAAAAATTTTCAATACAACTTTGATTTTGAAAAGAACACTTAAACAAAATTTTGCCATTATAACAATTCATTTTTAGGCAAAAAGCTATAATTAAACCTAACATTATAACAAATTAAAAGAATGAAAAATTAAGAACAATTTACACTAATTTATGATTTTCATAAAGAGATAGACTAGGTAAAACAAGAGGATAAAAAGGAGAATAAAGTGGGGACACATGTTCATTCCAAGATAAAGTTAAGAGAGAAAAACAAACATATTTTATTAATTGAAAGGAAACTATTACAAAGCTAAAGCATAATCTAAAACAAATATAAAAAGGAGGGGGGACAAATCTCCTTACATGGCTATGGAGTCCACAAGGTCAGCCCACCAAACACACTAAAATTGGATCAAAAAAGTGAACCCTTGGACATTACAGAAATTTTTTATTTATAGACAAAAAGTTCAGGTTTTACACACCCTAGTCACGGGCGTGATAGGGGCGTGTCGAAGGTTACGTGTTTGACTTGGCAAAATCTGGCAGTTGGATTGCTTCTGGAAGCTTCGAGAAGTGACACGTGGCGGTCACGAGCGTGCCTGGTGTCAGACACGGGTGTGTCCGGTGTCAGACATGGGCGTGTCGGTTGGGCATGACAGAACAGCTGGCGGGAGTGGAGTTGACTGGCGACAGCATTGAGTGGCATCGAGAGGTGAACAGTGAAAGCATTGAGTGGCGTTGAGTGTCAATGGCATTGAGTGTCGACACGAGCGTGTCGAATTCATACACGGGCGTGACCTGATGGCATTGAGTGTTGAACAGTAAAATCGTTGAGTGTCAACTGGTGGAAGGCATTGAGTGCATGACACGGGCGTGTCGGTCAATGATATGGGCGTGTCAGGTCAAATTTTGACTTTTTCCTGAAAAAATTCAGAAAACAAAAAAAAACTTAAGTTAGGATTGTTTTTACAAAAAGAAACATATTTATTAAACAAAACAAACAAAAAAGGCAAAAATAAAGTAAAATGACTTCATAAAATACTATAAAAGTAGGTATATTTACAACTCATCAAATACCCCCATACTTAAGCTTTTGTTATTCCAGAGCAAAAGTGTGAGGTGAACTTATAAGGAATAATAAAAAAATCTAAGTTCTGCTACCGCTTAAATTAATTATCAAAGAGATCTAAATAAATATACGGGGTGTAACATCCCATTTCCGGCTAGACCCCTAGGAGTCGGTTGGTTGTGATAGAACCCTAGGAAGCTCAAAAATTGAGATAAATCGACCAAGATTTCGGGTCACGGGTTGGTCACGCCCGTGACCGACCCGTCACGCCCGTGACCTAGGGCGTGACTCCTTCGACGATCGTCGATCTCAGGGAGACGATCGTCGGGCGCAAAATTTTCAACCCGGCCCTGTCACGCCCGTGACCCAGGTGTCACGCCCGTGACCCAGGTGTCGCGCCCGTGACCCAGGTGTCGCGCCTGTGACCAAGGGCGTGACCCCCTTCAGCGATCTTCGATCTCAGCGCGACGATCGTCGGGCGCAGCGAAGCGTGGTGTGCCCATTAGGGAAATCACATGTGAAAGTCCACTTCATCATTAATTAGAATCCTTCTTTGTAGCCTGTGACCTACCCTGCCCCCAGCAGGGAACATCTCCGGCTGCGAAGATCTCATCTTATCATCCTCTAACCAACGATGTAGACTCAACCAATTAGGACTCGTGACTAACCATGATAATTTATAGTATGCCCTAGTTCAAAATAGACCTTGGGTATTAATTTGGTTAAGGTAAGGAGATACCCAAAGAGAATAAAGGAGGAGTTTAGCACGAGAATGACTACTTAAGACGTAAACTCAGGTGTCCCTACTATCCCAATCAAGGATTATTCAAAGCGGTAGACTACTTTATGGAGAATTGAGACCAATAATACATTAACAGAATGGTAAAAGACAAGTAGTCTTAACCCTCAATACCGGTAATAAAATTACCTGGAGGCAACCACCGAGACAAACACTGAGGGTCGGATAGGAATTCGAGTTCGGAAGTTACCCATTTGGGATTGGGAACATTTTGACCCGGATAAGGTTGCCGTAGATGTGACTCATAGAGTTTAAAGTATGGAGTATATTAACGAGTTTCAGGTTGGAACCCCAAGTCGAAGATTGATGCCCTAGGGATTGTGCACCCAGCTAGGACAGATGTAATAGGGTAATGTCAAATTACTTTGCCCAAGATAGGTAGGGGCTGATCTTTTGTTTATTGGGGGACTAAACTTTTGTTTATTGGGCAAACTAGTATTGGCTTGGGTTCCCTTGGACCTAGTTTAGGGAATGTGGCGTAACAAACATAGTTGGAATGATGACCCGTAGCGTTACCAAGACAATGACATGGTAATAAGACGGAATAATTACGAGAATTAACTATTATCACGTGAAATTAGGTGACGGGTAACAAGATTCGGGATATCTGAGAAGGTAAAGATTTAATCGCTAGGTTGTATCATCAGAAGGATGATGTATCTCAGAACATGTACCCCCAGAGTGCAAATTTGAGGACATCGCGATGGATTTTATTCATGGACTTCCCCGATCCTGACGGGAAACGACTCGACTTGGGTCATCGTCGATCGGTTGACGAAGGTGGTCAGATTCATTCTGATCAAGAAGGATGACTCTGTGGGGGGGGGGGGCACTAGTGCGGAGATTTTTGGAGCAGTTTGTTCGATACCATGGGGTGCCCAAGACAATCGTGTCGGATCGGGATGGCTTGTTCACTTCCAGGGAGTGGAGATCTGTGCATGCTCACTTGGACATGCGATTGACCTTCAGCACCGCATTCCATCCCCAGATGGATGGGCAGATAGAACACACCGATCGGACGCTGGAAGATCTTCTGAGGCTATGCATTTTGGGCCACGGGGAACCATGGGATAAGCTCCTACCCTTGATCAAGTTCTCCTATAACAACAGCTACCAATCCAGCATCAGGATGGCGCCTTACGAAGCCTTATATGGAAGGAGATGAAGGACCCCGCTTTCTTGGATTCAGGACGAGGATCTGAAGGCGTTGGGATCGGATTTTGTCGAAGACGCCGAGGCTCAGATGAGACCAACCAGAGACAGGATGTAAGAAGCGCAGAGTAGACATGCTAAGTATTATGATGCCCGACATCGTCAGGTGGAGTTTCAGGAGGGGGACCGAGTGTTTTTTTTGAAGATCCGGCCCATATATGGAGTTTCACGGGTGCGTGGTCGGAGCAAGAAGCTCAGTCCTAGGTATATGGGCCCTTACAGGATCCTGGAGCGAATCGGGTCCCTAACTTACAGGCTGGAGATTGCCACCAGAGCTGGCATCTCTGCACGACGTATTCCACGTTTCTTCGCTTAGGAGGGCTCTACTGCGCCCGGAGCAGCAGATTTTTACCACAGATGGACCGGTAGCTTCTGACCGGTCAGTTCATTTGGAGCCGATCGGGATTAATGACACGGCAGTGCGGGTCTTGCAATGGAAGAGGGTTCCATTAGTTAAGGTTCTGTGGAACAATCATGGGCAGGAGGAGCATACATGGGAGCCACAGGACTTAATGCGACAAAAGTACCCGGAACTTTTCGGTCAGGTATACCTCACAACCCCTCTGGACAATCAATTTGCATTCCTATTTTAAACCAATAAGACTGAAATTTCAAGAATAGGGGCTAATCCTTTGTTTATTGGGGTATATCCCTTGCCGGTTGGACGAATTGGTCTTAGAATCAAAACTGCACACAACAAACCTAACGTAGAGATGTAATCTTTCAATTCTCATGGGATGTTACAAGCATCTTTTTCCAGATTAGAGTCCCGTAGGCTTAACCTTGATTTCGGGGACGAAATCTTTGTTTTGTTTATTGGGATTTATAACATCCCATTTCTGGCTAGACCCCTAGGAGTCGGTTGGTTGTGACAGAACCCTAGGAAGCCCAAAAATTGAAATAAATCGACCAAGATTTCGGGTCACGGGTTGGTCACGCCCATGACCAACCCGTCACGCCCGTGACCTAGGGCGTGACTCCTTCGATGATCGTCGATCTCAGGGAGACGATCGTCGGGCGCAGAATTTTCAACCCCGGCCCTGTCACGCCCGTGACCCAGGTATCACGCCCGTGACCAAGGGCGTGACCCCCTTCGGCGATCGTCGATCTCAGCGCAATGATCGCCGAGCACGGAATTTGCCTCATGACCCTGTCACGCCCGTGACCCATGTGTCACGCCCGTAACCTAGGGCGTGACCACCCTTCGACGATCGTCGACCTCAGTTCGACGGTCGTCGAACCCAGAATTTGGTCACCTGGGCCTGTCACGCCCGTGAGCCATGTGTCACGCCCGTGACCTAGGGCGTGACCACCCTTCTACGATCGATGATCTCAGTTCGACGATCGTCGATCCCAGAATTTGCCATTCGGGCCTGTCACGCCCGTGACCTATGTGTCACGCCCGTGACCAAGGCCGAAACGTCAGCCAGACTTTAAATTTCGGTAACCGACGTCTTAATAAATTCTGATTATGGAATGTACAGCAGGAATATTTATGGGCCGTTTCCATCCCTAATTATTTAATAGAAAGAGAGAGTGAGGCCCAACATAAAATCGCCACCTGGATTAGCCATTTCATCTTCCACCTTTTCCTTTTCCCAACATCATAACTGAAACGTTATTAAGAGAAATATTAATGGCCACCAGCGTTAGACCTTTCCCCTCCCTCCTTTTTACTACTTTAAAAAGGCCCCTTAGGCTCAAGGATGAAGTTTCCCAGCCCTTACCTGAAGTTTCAAGCCTCCTACTGTGCTGTAGAAGAATTCCGACGACGCCACCGCCGCGCATATAGCATCCCGACGATCGGCTCGACTCCAAACCATGAATAAGGTCCTCCTCTACTCTTTCTTCTATGGATAGATCTTAAAAATAACTTAGGAGAGATGTCGAGCTAAAAGGAGCAAGATTGAGTGAGTTTTTCCATGTTTTTCAAAAATAAATGGTGGTCGGGTTCGCTGAAAACCGCCTCTCCAGCGGCCGTGCCGCTGCCCGACGGTAGCCCTCACCTCAACAGAGGTGGTGGTGGTGGCCGGCCAGGGAAATGGCTGGGTAGCCGGGAAATAGCTTTAGAAAAGTTACATGTTTTAAGCATTTTAGTTGCTGGATCGGGCTAAAGAAGAAGATGAACAGTAACATTTTATTATATTATATATTGTATAATTAGGAATTTAAATCCCTTTACTGTACACTTGGTTAAAACTGAAAATTATAGCCCGTAGGGGCTGAAACATAAAAAGTGGTCAACATAGAAAATGTAGCCCTGGAAGTCTAGTGTAATTTAAAATTGATTTCACTCGATTTGGAGTCCTGGTTAGACCACAGCACACGTTTTGGTGAGGCCTATCCATAGGGTTGTATTGACCTTAGAAAAAATTCCCCACTCCAATCCAGTCATCAAAATGACTTGAAATTTGGGGTGTGGGCTAACCTTACATATATCTAGGGCCTATCCAAAAATGAGAATTTTTGGAGAATGTTTTTCTATAGTTTTTAGAAAAATTTAATAATCCTAGCATAATTTAGTTAGATGGCTAAATGACTTCCAAACCCTCCCAAATTTTGGTGAGTGGTCTCTGGGTGTAACATAAGGTTATGGTAAAAATTTCATCTCATTTAAAGATGTTTTGATTAGGTTTGTGTCCAACCCTAGGTTGATCCTCATAGGATAATTTAGGATCAAACACCCCCTTGGTATTTAAGTGGCCATATCACCTCAACAGGGGCTTATATTTTGGTCACTGACTTTTAGGGCATGATACACCCTCCAAGGGAGTTTGGAGTGGTTGGGTGTAGGGTAGCCCTAGAACCCTAGGGTAGGTCCCTTAATGGGGATTTGTAGGGTTGTGAAGGTCATGGGGTCAAATGACCTTGGACTGACTTGAAATTTGGTGGAGAGGACCATAGGGCCATTAAAGTCCTCTGGTAAAAACATTAGGGTATTTGGAGACCTTTAGCCCACCTAAAACCCTAACCCTAGTTTAGGTCACCAACCTTAATTTGAATTATTAAGCTATCTACTGAACTACAAATCAAGTAAAATTTGGGTAGGGTGATTTTGTAATCCAAGTAGACATAATATAATTTTGTTGAGATTTTGGGCTAATTTATACAGTACTTCATTTACAACCCTAATTGTGCCCTAGATATTTGTTTTGATGATTCTGGAATTCCTGTTCACTGGAGTGTTATTAAATCTTGGATTAGGGCATCTTATAGCATATTATACCTTCTGTATTTTTATCAGTTAAGGCCTAATTACTATTTGGAAAATTATGAAATTTGGTCAGTGGGTGTTTCAAATTATGATAGTCACCCTGTAATTTTCTCTGGAATTTTAGATGATTAAAAACATTACCTCCTTCATTATGTTAGGAAAATTAGTATCTTACATTAAAATAAATTCAGAGTTCAAATGTTGGAGAAAAATTATGGTACTTGGTTTATGATGGTTTTAGGTCACTATAAAGCTTCTATAATTTTCTTGGGATTTTTGGACACATATTTACAGTACTTCTTTCATAATATAGTAGAAATGGCCTGAAACGGTAAATTAGGAAATATAGGCCTAAACATCTCTGGAATTTCTCAAAATTTGGAATTACTGTGTAAATGCCTTATAGGATTTTTACTGATTTTATGATGATTTATTGTTGGCTCATTAGTGCACATTATGTTCATATTAGGGCATTTGGAATCTTAGAATAAATAAATTAAATGCCAAATGAAATAGGAAAATTATTATTTTCGGGATTTAGACTAATTAGGTCATGGTAGACCTCCAGTAAATATTATATGAGATTCGGAAGACAGTTTGGAGTACCACCCCTTGCATACCTCCTAAAGCTTAGGATGGTCTGCGTTTAGTAAAAACTGCAGAAGCTGAACTAGAGTGGGTAATGAACTTGGGAGATGGAATTTTGGTAGTTTGCTGGTTTGGATAGTGTGAGTTAAATCAAGTTCATTATTGGAAGCCAGGATGGGTAGGGTGTGAGATTGACTTGCGATAAGTAGTGTTCGGGTTCGACGGAAGACCGTCCTCCCCGAGAAGAGGAAGAGTAAAAGTCACCCTAGGATTAGCCCACTGTAATATAAAAAGGGAATGGTTAAGGGAACCAATCAATTATAATAAGTGCCTTGGAAAGGGAGTTTTGGGATTCACCCCATCATAGCTCCTAGTACCGCTGCGAGCCCTTCACTGGGTAAACCTCAGGAAGTCCAAGGTTAACCTTAAATCTTAGGAATAAAATGATCAAGAGTAACCCTAATAATAGTTCTACCTCACACCTACACTTGTACACTTAGGAAGAAGAATTGGCATGGAATGGGTAGAGTAGGTCCGTGGTCTAAGGGCCTACTAGTAATGATAGTGGTCTGGTTAGTGATTGGGAAGTCCGGGGAGCTAGATGCTCGGGGACTTGGTATATGCATGGTAGCCTAGAGAGCTGGAGGCTCGGTAACATGAGAACTTGTACAAATATAATTGTCATGATTTCATGTGCATAAAAGTGGTGGGTCATCGGTACTGGGCGATCGATCACACCGACAGCGGTACATTGACTCGCCGGTGTGGGACACTTAGCCAAAGAAAGCCTGGTGGGTATAGCCAGCACTAGTACGCGGATACTCTAGGTTGTGTTCTTCTAGGGGCGTACGAAATGGCTAGGCCTGGTAGTGTGGTTACCCGCCTAGGAGTGGGGGGCCCGACCCACTGTCTCCATTTACAACAACAGAGGTTCCTGGGAGTGAAGCTAGCTTTCCGAATAGGGGGAACTAAAAGTCTTTGCGCATAGAGTATGTGGGTGTGTTGTACTTGCTTGTGCATTTCATAGCATAATTGCGTGTCATAGCATAAACATTGTCACCTATCATATAAGATGGTATGGGATGTTTTATACGATAGGCCCTACAAAATGACCCCTTGGTCTATATGGGTAATCCCTATAAATCAATGGTTATATTCCTTGTGCTTTCACTTACTTGCTACTCTTAGCTGTTTGATAACCGACACCCCAACGTATAAGTGGTATGGGACACTTTATACGATGGGAGCCCTGCAAAAGATCCCTTGGCTTATGCGCTTCCGCGCATAAGTTAAGGTTACATTTCCTACTTTCTGCTTCTATCATGTTTACTATGGAATTGCTAGCATAGGTCCGCTGTCACCTGCTTTTGACTTACTCTCCACCTTCATATCCTTCCCTTTCTTCCTCTCCGCTCGGTACCTAGGAGCCATGGGAGAAGGGGTAGGGGATGATAGGGCTTAGTCTTTATGACTAAAAGTTTTCGAGCCACAACATTTTAGGTGTACCATATGGAAGGGTCACGGGTGTTGCAGTTTCTGACAGAGTTGACCCCGCGACCGTGTTACCATTGTCACCAGCCGGGACATACACGGGTTAAATGCCCCTTGATGGGTGGGATCTCACCAGCTCAGCAGCCAGGAGGCCAAAGACGTAGACGCAGACGTGGATTGCGAGGCGGCGACGGTAGGCCAAAAAGGAAGAAGCACCTAGAGATGCAGCACCAGCAGAGTACGGAGTCGGTGGAGATGGGCCAGTCTAGCTTGGGTGCTCTCAGTTCAGTGACAGTTACGATGTTGCTTAGTTTCAGTTTTTCTTCCGCGAGTGAGTTGTAGTGAGGATATGATGTACTGGGCACAAGCCATACTTTTGTACTCTGATATATTATAATTGTGGACACTCCCTTCGTGGAGTTTTATTTATATACATATGATTATTGTGGACTTGCTTTTACTTCTTTATGCTACTGTTCTGCGATCGAAAAGGGCCGGCAGATTTGGCGTTTTGTAGTGGCGGCCTTCCCATGAGTCGGTGCCACCGCAAAGCGGCAGTTCTGGGCTAAGACCCCGAATTTGAAAAAAAAAATGGGGTCTTACACGGGGTATAAGAGTTAAGTCCTAAAATTATGTAGATGATTTAAATAGGGCAAAAGTTTTTGCCAAAAGATTTTTTGATGTAATCAAATAGAAAGCAATAATTGTATTGGCTAGATTAACAAAAATAGTTTTGAATTATATGAACTTTAGCTTATAGGAGTTTTACCGGACATAATGCAATTTACGAATTATGCTCTCAAAAAGATTTTTGAATTAATTCTAGAGTCATGAAATTGGCTAAGGGGGGTTGATGTTGGTTTATGAAGAGGCTTAGATTTTGAGGCGAGTTAATTTTTTCTTGAACCTCCATTTTTTTCTTATTTGGATGTTATAGGAAAACAAAATCTTATTTTCCTTAACATGATTTTTTTTCTTCTTCATAATAAAAATTAACCCAATGTATATGTGTAGGAGTAATGAATTTTATCCTCTTACTCCGTAACATATAATCTTTTTTAAATTATTGGGTGCCTATGTTTACGAAATGAAATCTTATTCTCATTGACATAGGATCTTTTTTTTGGGGGGGGGGAATTTTTATCATACCAAGTAGGTCATGATAAGTAAGGGGAGAAAAGAAAACTAGATTTCTAATTAAAAAATTTTTGAGAGCAACCTTTCTAAATTATACATTCCAATTTTTTAGAAAGCTAAAAGTAAGCATAATTTAATTCTATAGTCGTTATTTTCTAATATAGTACACGTGCTCCTATCTATGAAAAATTAAAAGTAGTGCCTAAAACGAGTCCCCTATTTTTAACAAAGCATAATAAATTCTTTAAAATTTAACCCCGGCTATTTAATTTTTTTAATCTATAATTAACAAACGAATAGTGAACAAAGAATTGATCAAATTCACATATAAATAAACTCAAAACAAAATTTTTGGATAGCAAAAAACTTAAGAATGATATATTTGATTTATTTGTTTCATAAATTATAATTTTTTTGAATTTTTGAAGTTATTATCTTTTTTGTATTTTCGTATTTATTTCTTTAATATATACATACTAAAGAAAGGAAAATTAAAAAAATTTAGATTTTCAAGCTCTGCGAATTTTTTTGTATTTTTAAGTTTTGTGAAATTTTTTTTTGTATTTTTAAGAAAATTTTCATTCTATTTACAAAAAATTGGGAGAAAAAGAGAAGTTATTTACAAGGATGAGAGAGAAAAAGGGAGAGGGGAGAGAGGAAGAATATTTATAAAAAATACTTACAAAATTATTTACAAAAATTATTTACAAAAAATATTTACAAAAATATTTACAAAAATATTTACAAAAAATATTTACAAAAATATTAAAACTAGGTTGCCGCGAGATGACTCGTTATGTGGGTGGCTCGATGAGCCGGATCTCACGGACCGATTTAAAAATAAGTCAAAGTTTAAAAAATGAAACTTCAAAAAAAAAATTTCGATTTTTGTGTTTTATATATATATATTTTTTTTGAAGTTTTTTTTATAAAATTTTTGTTTATTTTTAATATATATGTTTTTGAAATACGGAAAATAAAGGTGCAGAAAAAGAAAGTACGAAAATACAAAAACACCCCCGTACTTAGTTCCAACATTGTCCCCAATGTTGTATGCTAAACATGAGGAACAAGATAACAGCTATATGTACGAAAAAAAAGAAAGAGGGTGGGCAGAAAACATCCCTGATCCGCGCTCGGGGAAGCCCATTAGAAACCCTGCAGTTATTAGAAAAATAAGAAGGATAATAAATAAAGACGTAAAAAAAAGATAAGCGTGGGGTGCCTCCCAGGAGCGCTTTGTTTATAGTCGTGTAGCTTGACTATATTGGCGGGGATTATATATGAAGAAGGGTTATGGTTTCGCTCCTACCGATCACAGGGTCGCCCGCTATATAAGACTTTAACCGATGACCGTTCACTTTAAAAGTACCTTTTTTGGGGTGGGAGATGAGTATGGTCCCATATGGCCAAACCTCTTCAACCTTGAAGGGGCCGAATCATCGTGATTTTAGTTTACCCGTGAAAAGCCTAAGACGTGAATTGTACAGAAGGACAAGATCGCTTGGAGAAAAAAAATTTTGTTCTTTAAGTTTTCGATCGTGATATAACTTAGAACGCACCTTATAGAACTTATTGCTCTCGTAAGCGTTCGCATGCCATTCATCGAGCTCGTTTAGTTGAAGTTTTTTATTCTGAGCGGCTAAGTTAGCGTCGAGGTTTAAAAGTTTTAATGCCTAAAGTGCGCGATGTTCTAGTTCTACGGGTAAATGGCACGCTTTGCCATAGACTAATCGAAACGGAGTACAACCGGTAGTGATTTTGTACGCCGTACGATACGCCCATAATGCATCGTCAAGCTTAACGGACCTATCTTTCCTATTAAGTGAAACGGTTTTTTCTAATATTCATTTTATCTCTCGATTTACTACCTCAACTTGGCCACTTGTTTGCTGGTGGTAGGGGTGGCAAGTTTGTGCGTGACTCCGTATTTAGCTAACATCTTAGCCATTAGAGCGTTACAGAAATGCGTTCCCCTATCACTAACTATAGCGCGAGGCGTGTCGAAGTGAGAAAATATTTTTTTATAAATGTAACGACGACTCGCGTATCATTGGTGGGGAGAGCTTGCGCTTCCGCCCACCTTGATACGTAGTCGACCGCCACTAAAATATACGTATTTTTATAAGAAGGAGGTAGGGGCCTACAAAATCTATTCCCCATAAATCGAAGACATTGCATTCTAAAAACATGTTTTGGGGTATCTCGTCTCGACGTGAGATGTTACCCGACCGCTGACAGCTATCGCATGCGCTCACAAAATTGTGCGCATCTTTGAAGAGAGTGGGCCAAAAGTAGCCCGCCTCTAGCGCCTTCCTAGCAGTCCGGTTGGCTTGATAGTGCCCCCTGGCTGGACCCTCGTGGCAGTGCCTAAGTATTTGCGTGCACTCCATACCCGCGACGCATCTTCGAACCGTTTGGTCCGCACAGTTACGAAAAAGAAATGGGTCTTCCCAAAAGAAATTTTTCAAGTCGGAAAAGAATTTCTTCTTTTGATGACTTGAAAATTCTATTGGAAGTACCCGCGCGACTAAGTAGTTCGCAAAATTTGCGAACCAAGGCGAAGATGACGGAGACGAGCGAATGGCAAGAAGGCGTTCCTTGGGGAATCTTTCATTTATTTCAGATTCGACTAGCGCTTCCACAGCAGGATTTTCTAAACGGGAGAGGTGGTCTGCCGCAAGATTTTCTGCGCCCTTCTAATCTCGGATCTCCAAGTCAAACTCTTGAAGGAGGAGGATCAATCAAAGAAGGCGGGGCTTCGCTTCGGTTTTAGCTAGTAAATACTTAAGGGCGGAGTGATCGATAAAAACGATAACTTTAGATAGTGTTAAATACGAGCGAAACTTATCGAAAGCGAAAATGACGGCTAAGAGTTCCTTTTCTGTCATTGTGTAATTCACTTGTGCGAAAGTGAGCGTCTTGCTAGCATAATAAATAGGATGAAAATGTTTTTCTATGGGTTAGCCAAGAACGGCACCTAAGGCAATAACACTCGCGTCGCACATGATTTCGAACGGAAGGGACCAATTAGGGGCCACTAGAATAGGATAATTGATAAGATTTTATTTTATAAAATTAAAGGCAGACTCGCAATCGCTACTAAAGAAAAAATTTGATTCCTTTTCTAAGAGGCGAGTTAGCGGCTTTGTTATTTTTGAAAAATCTTGAATGAAGCGCCTATAAAAGCCCGTGTGGCCTAAGAAACTCCTAATAGATTTAACGTTAGTCGGCTGAGGAAGCTTTTCAATGATTTCTACTTTGGCCTTATCGACCTCTATCCCCTTAATCGAAATCTTATGACCGAGGACCAAACCTCCTCGAACCATAAAGTTACACTTTTCCCAATTTAAAACAAGATGCGTGTCCTCGCATCGCTGGAGGACACGATCGAGATTACGAAGACAATCCTGGAATGAGCATCTGAATACAGAAAAGTCATCCATAAATACTACCATAATATCTTCTACTAGCTCGCCAAAGATTGCTAGCATACATCTTTGGAATGTAGCTGGCGCATTGTAGAGGCCAAATGGCATTCTTCGGTAGGCGAAGGTGCCAAACGGGCAAGTAGAAGTTGTTTTCTCTTGGTCTTCAGGGGAAATGGAGATTTGGAAAAACCCCGATAAACCATCGAGAAAACAATAATATGGATGACCAGAAAGACGCTCGAGAATCTGGTCAAGGAACGGTAGTGGGAAATGGTCCTTGCGGGTAGAATCATTAACTTTACGATAATCGATGCACACATTCCAACCCGTAACAGTACGAGTTGGGACGAGCTCGTTATGCTCATTCGCCACTACGGTCAGACCGCCCTTCTTGGGCACGACATGAATGGGACTAACCCATGCACTATCAGAAAAGGGATAAATAATCCCCGCATCTAATAATTTAATTATCTCAGTTTTCACGATGTCTTTCATTTTTGGTTAAGACGTCACTGCGGCTGAATGGTTTTGCGGCAATTATCGTTTAAGAAAATTTTATGAGTGCAGAAAGAAGGGTTAATCCCCTTAAGGTCGGAAATTTGCCATGCAAATGCGTGGCGATGTTTAAGCAAAACCTCCAATAAATTGGAGGTCTCCGAATCGCTTAAATGCGAAGAAATGATCAGCGGGAGTGTATCATTTTCCCCCAAAAAGGCATATTTGAGGGATTCAGGTAATGGTTTGAGATCTAGGGTGGGTGGTTCTTCTAGCGAGGTTTTAGTTCTAATGTCTTTTGAACTAATTGGTTCAAAAGGAATATCCATAGACGCATCCTTATTGCAATAAAAATTTTTGAGTGAAAAAATATCTTCTTTTAAAAACACGGTCTCGAAAACCAGAGAAGAACAATCTCCAAAAAAATAATCTAAAGAATAGCAAAAATTATCGCTCGGCGACGAGTCTTCCATTGAGGGTTTAATAGAAAAAGTAACTTGGTCGTCTCCTACCCGAAGGAGAAGATGACCATTACTTACATCGATTAGCACACGTGAGGTTACGAGGAAAGGGAGACCGAGAATTATTGGTACCTGGGCGTCCTCCTCAATGTCTAAAATGACGAAGTCCACCGAGAAGGTGAAATTATCTACTCGGACAAGGACATCCTCAACTACCCTGATGGGGAACCTAACTGAGCGATCCGCTAGTTGGATGTGCATATTGGTAGGAGAAGGAGTACCCAAACCTAATTGCAGGAAGAGCGAGAACGACATCAAATTAATGCTCGCGCCTAAGTCTGCCAAGGCGTATTTTACTAATACATCGCCAAAAAGGCACGGGATGGAAAACCATCCCGGGTCATTTTGTTTTGAGGGCAACTTATTAGTAAGAGCCGCCGAGCAGACATCGTTAATTGAAATATGCGAAATATCTTCAAGTTTTCATTTATTAGAAAGAAGCTCTTTTAAAATTTTTGCATATTTAGGCATTTGCGAGATGGCCTTGCCAAAAGGAACATTAATATGAATTTGTTTAAGTAATAAAATAAAAATTTTCATATTGCGCGTTCACTCGCTCGTTATCAAACTTATGCGTGTAGGGCAGCACCTTGTTTAAAATAGTTTTGTCGTTTAAAATCGTTAAGGGTTGCGTAATCGAAGAAGAGGGAAGAGGGGTCGGAGGTGAAATATGTACCTGAGGATCGATCCGTTTTGGATCGACCACCTCCTTACCGCTACGGAGGGTTATAGCATTGGCATTCTCCCTTGGATTTGGCTCCATATTCCCTGGCAGTGCCCCAGAGCGCGTTCCGACATAAGTTGCGCCGGCTGTCCAACCTGTATTTCTAAATTTTTAAGCAATCTGGTGATGTTACGGATATTAGACTCGTTGGACGCGACATATCAACTAAAATTTTCCTCCACCGGAAGAGGCTTCGGAGGAGGGGACGGAAAAGAGGGCGCAAAAGAAGGAGGGGGAGGGCGATGCGCGTTATTCGGGTTACTCCATGATAAATTCGGGTGGTTCCTCCAACCCGGATTATAGTGGCTACTATAAAGGTTGTTTTGGATGGAGGGACGCACCGGATTCCCCATGTAGTCAACGAACTTGTCGACCACGCAGGCATTAGGGGGGAGAAAACAAGGCGGAGTTTGGGAGGCAACAAACATCTCTGCCACCTGCTTAGTTAGCCTTTCTTCTTGAAGGGCTAGCTGAGCAGTGGCATCCACTTCAAAAAGGCTTGCCTGCTTATGGCGCGCCCGTGGGACGTTCCATTGGTAGGCGTTCATAGCCATTTCTTCGAAAAGAGCCTAGGAGGCCTCAGGGGTCTAATTATTCAGGGTGCCCCTGGCAGCCGCGTCAATCATTTTTACGCGTCTGACAGTTCAGTCCATTATAACAAATCTGTACCTGCAACCACGTTGGCAGCGCGTGGTGCGGGCACCGTCGGAGAAATTCCTTAAAACACTCCCAAGTCTCATAAAGAGACTCGGAGTTGTTTTGCACAAATGAGGATATGTCCGCCCGCAATCTAGCAGTTTTTGCGGGCGGAAAATATTTAGTAAGGAATTTCTCGGCCAACTTCGCCCTGCTCGCGATGGATCCCCGCGGGAGGGAAACCAACCATTCCTTAGCCTTGGACTTAAGGGAGAAGGGAAAGAGGCACAAACGAATGGCGTCATCAGTGACACCATTTATCTTGAAAGTATCGCAGATTTCTAAAAAATTAGATAAGTGGTTATTAGGGTCCTCATCCAGCTGTCCGTCGAACTGCACGACATTTTGGATCATTTGTATAACACTTGACTTTATTTAAAAATTGTTGTTCGCCACAGCAGGCCGAACAATACTTGACCCAGTATCATCCAAGTTTGGTCGAGCGTAGTAAGACATCGTACGCTCGGCCGTTTGGGCATTATTTTAGTCGGCCATAGGAGAGATAGAGGGTTCTTCGGTGGATTCTTCCAGGTATAAAAAGGGAATTCGACGTTGAGATCGGATACGCGCAAGAGAGCGATCGATCTCAGGGTCGAATTCAAGATTTTAAGAACTCGAAGGTTGTCCACGGGTCATATACCCTAAAAAAACAACGAAGGGGGAAGGATTTTTTTTTTGATTTTTTTATTTGAAAAGAAAGTAAAATTAATAGAGTCCCGGATTCGATATAACAACCGTGTTCCCCAACAACGGCGCCAAAAACTTGATGGCCGCAAAACAGAGACCGACTGTGGTTGGTTCGAAATGGTCTGATTCTGTGGACCGGTTAGAAGATCGAGTTTTCTAACGAAAGGAGGCAAGTGCACCTATCGCAAGTAGTACTCGGGAGAATACTGAGGTCGTATTGTTCTCGGGGGCGCGTTGATTATATCTACTCTTCCAGGTAGACTATTATCTTACTGTCAGTAAGGTGAGATTTTTAGTTAATTAAGGCGGAAAGAAAAGAGAGCAGAATTTTACTTAGATTAATTCGATGACGAGTTAACTCTCGGCATCGAATCGGGTTTAGACTAAAAAAATTCTTAACAATTATTGAACTTAGTTTTTAAATTAATAAAAGGCACTTGGCCGTGGAGGTTCCATAGACATGAGCTCACCTGGGTCTAGGGATATCGCTCACCTGGACGCTAAGGCTATTCGAACGAACGTTAGTCCGACGAAGGATTCCCCTTAATGCCCGCATTATGCTAAGAACCCCGTTATTGGGTGGGGAACCCAATCCGGCAGAACTGCGCTTCTCCTCTTTCGAGGGGGCGTACGCAGTTCTCTTTAGCCAAGGGGGATCGGTCCATACGTGCAGCCTCTCGGCGTTGCGTATAGATAACGGAAATAGAGCCCACACAGCGATTATGTGGTCCTATGCGTCGTTAACCCGGGGCAAACCTTAAGTCTTTAAATTAAAATAAAAATAAAGAACCTTAATTATTTTGAATCATTTTATATGTCCCAATGCTCTTCGATGTCGAAGGCTAATAGAGTTTAGCCACTCATCGGTATGGGGACGGCTTTATGGTTTTTTGTGAAACATGAGTTTGAATTTAAGAATTAAATAGTTATAAGAGAAAACATAAAAAAACAGGGCGTTTAGATAAATTGAAAGAAAGCTAATTGATGCAGGCACTCACGCACACTTCAAAACCATAAAGAAATTAAGTAAAGCAAGTCCTACTTGAATGAGTAGGCGGGAAATAAATGCAAGTACAAGTCCTACTCAAAACTGAGAAGACGGTAAATGACAAGTCTTAATCAAAACTGAGTAGGCCGTAAATTAAAGCAATGCGCCATTTAACTCTAGACGAGTAGGCGGAAATAAATGCATAAAAAAAGAAACTAAGTGACAAAAAATGAAAATTACAAATCCTACTCAAATGAGTAGGAGGAAAATTAAAAGACAAGTCCCACTCAAATGAGTGGGCAGGAAATGAAAGAAGAACGTCATTTAACTCTTAACAAGTAGGCAGAAATAGATGCGCACACGCACACACTCTACATAATTGAGAAAGCGATAAAATTGCGAGTCCCGGCTCAAATGAGTGGGTGGGAGAATGAAAGCAATAAAATTATCACCTACACGCACGCACTCTACATAATTGAATAAAGCAATAAAACAAAGCATGAAAGGTTATTCTCATACACTCACACACACTAAGTAAAAACAAGAAAAACAAAGTTACCTAAAAATTAAAACAACTTAATTTCTATTCTTAGAACATGCTAAAAACACATAAAAAGATGAAATAAAATTTAAAGAAGCAAAAGTTTTTTGAAAACTAAGTTAAAATCAAAGTTGTTTAAAAATTAAAACGTTTATATTTTCATTCTTAGGATTCCATAAAAGTGATGAAAAAGTGAAAATAAAAATTAAGGAACAAAAAATTTTACAATCCTAAAACAAAGCTAAGTAAAAAAAAAAAATCAAAAAAATCACTTTAAAACCTCTTTTACAATTTCATAGGAATGAAAATGTAAGACTTTAAAAAATTTTCAATAGAACTTTGATTTTGAAAAGAACACTTAAACAAAATTTTCTCATTATAACAATTCATTTTTAGGCCAAAAGCTATAATTAAACCTAAAATTATAACAAATTAAAAGCATGAAAAATTAAAACAAGTTACACTAATTTATGATTTTCATAAAAAGATAGACTAGGTAAAACAAGAGGATAAAAAGGAGAATAAAGTGGGCACACATGTTCATTCCAAGATCAAGTTAAGAGAGAAAAACAAACGTATTTTATTGATAGAAAGGAAACTATTACAAAGCTAAAGCATAATCTAAAACAAATATAAAAAGGAGGGGGGAGAAATCTCCTTACATGGCTATGGAGTCCACAAGGTCAGCCCACAAAACACACTAAAATTGGCTCAAAAAAGTGAACCCTTGGACATTACAGAAATTTTTTATTTATAGACAAAAAGTTCGGGTTTGACACGCCCTAGTCACGGGCGTGACAGGGGGCGTGTCTAAGGTTGCGTGTTTGACTTGGCGAAATCCGGCAGCTGGATTGCTTCTGGAAGCTTCGAGAAGTGACACGTGGCGATCACGGGCGTGTCCGGTGTAAGACACGGGCGTGTCGGCTGGGTCTGAGAGAACAGCTGGCGAGAGTGGAGTTGAGTGCCGACAGCGTTGAGTTGCGTTGAGAGGTGAACAGTGAAAGCGTTAAGTGGCGTTGAGTGTCGACGACGTTGAGTGTCGACACGGGCGTGTCGAATTCGGACACGGGCATGACTTGATGGCGTTTAGTGTTGAACTGTAAAATCGTTGAGTGTCGACTAGTGGAAGGCGTTAAGTGCGTGACACGGGCGTGTCGGTCAATGACATGGGCGTGTCAGGTCAAATTTTGACTTTTTCCTGAAAAAATTTAGAAAACAAAAAAACTTAAGTTAGGATTGTTTTTACAAAAAGAAGCATATTTATTAAACAAAACAAACAAAAAAGGCAAAAATAAAGTAAAATGACTTAATAAAAATACTATAAAAGTAGATATATTTATAACTCATCAGATATCCTCAAGGGTTGTTCAAAAAAGGAGAAACAACATCCTTGAATGTTGGTGTTGTCGTAAAGTGGGACACTTTGCCATAGATTGTTAGCATAACCCTAGTGTGCCAAGGGCAAGTGAGAGTCTTCCTGTCAGGAGAGCTGCAGTAAATATGCTTAGTTTCAAGCTAACAGGAACCATGGACCCAAACCCTTTTGAGGTCCTAAGGTAAATTAAAATTGTGGTTGCAGGTTAGTCTAAGTACCCATCCAATATGGTACTTGGATAATGGTTGTTCCTGACATAAGACTGGAACAAGATGTCATTTAAAGGATTATTGTCCAGTAAAGAATGGACCAAATGTTGTCTTTGGAGGCTCAAAAAAATGAGTTACCAAGGGCTATGTTATGATCACCAATGGAATAGTCTCAATCACAAAAGTTGCTTATGTGGAAGGGTTGCAACACAACCTAATAATCAAAAGCTAACTATGTGATCTTGGCTATGTCATTGTCTTCCACAAGGATGAGTGATTAATCAAGAGGTCAAGGTACCAAGATGTCATTTTGACAGACACTAGGAGTGGGAATATCTATTTTTTAAACTTCTTATGTTAAAGTTCAGACACACCAATATGTCTAGTTGCTAATGATAATGTCTCCTACTCTGTACAATGGCACATGAGACTTTCCCACTTAAACTACAAGATAATTAGTAAGCTCTTCAGTGAAGAGCTTGTAAGAAATGGACCCAATATAAAGTGCCCGAAGGAGGGCATTTGTTCTTCATGTCAAAAGGGCAAGCAGACCAAAGCATCCTTCAAGAGCATTAGGGACAAGAAATCTGTGAGGTGTCTGTACCTCCTACATTTGGACTTGTTTGGTCCTATGCCAGCTCATAGTTTAGGTAGGAAATTCTATACAGTTGTGATAGTTGATGACTATTCTAGATATGCTTGGTTTTTCATTCTAAAGAAAAAGTCTGACACCCTAGACATCCTTATGACCTTTGTCAGGAAAGTTCAAAATGAAAAAGGCAGTTCAGTGGCCAAGATCAGAAGTGACCATGGTACTGAATTTCAGTTTAAAGGCATGACAAAGTTCTATAAAGGACTAGGTATCTGTAAGGTGTTTTCTTCTCCAATAACACCCTGAAAAAATGGCATAGCTGAGAGGAAAAACATGACTCTCATAGAGTCTGGCGAGACACTGCTCAGTGACACTTCTCTCCCAGAATACTTATGGGCTAAGGCAGTGAACATTACTCGTCATGTCTTGAATAGGGCCTCAATCAATATGTACCACAAGAAGACTGTAATACACCCCCCCCCTTCCCGGAACAAAAGACACTATCGAGGTGAGTCTTATCCCCAGAACAGCTAGCTTCCTTACCATAGCGTTAGCACACGAGCTAACCTATACCGCAAGATGCTTATCCTGTCGGCCAAACCAATATCATGCATGCCAACCCAACATAAAGAATATAAAATAGAAGTCAAAATCCATATAAGTATATAATTCCAAACAAGTACAACAATAATAAGAAGCTACAACACTTCTTTAATATCAGAGTACAGCAAAATTACCCAAAGGGCTACAATCATAAGTCTCTAAAAAACTCACATCTATAACTAACAGCAACAAAGGTAATGTCGTATCAGGCCCTATCACTTTAATATCAGAGTACAACAAAATTGCCCAATGGAAGAAATAGCAACTGTTAGTCATAAAGACTAAATGGCAATCATATCCGCTCCTCCGGCGGCTCTTAGCCACCGGGCAGAGAAAAGAAGGGTGTACAATATATATAAGCAGTAATAACAAGCAAGTGGGGAATCTATATACCATGAGTAGTAATAGCAGCAATGTATAGAATTATTATCCACATTCTATTTTATTAGTTCTACTCAAATCATAGCAATCTATTACGCATATAAATCTACAATAAGGAAGTAACTTAACTTATAAAATTTCCCATACACATTTATAAGTTAAGGATCGGCTTAACAGTAAAGTAACTCATAATATAAGAGTGCACATAAAAACTTATATGATAAGGATCTTGAGTATGTAATGCAATGTAATGTTATGAATGCAATGTGATGACTCACCCATGCGCACACAAGCATACTGCTATGTCAACACAGACTTGTAGTTCCCATTTTTCGAGCAGGTTGCTAAACTCTTAGGCATCATCCATCATAGCCAGATAGTGACAGTGAAACAGGCTTTCCACAACTAGGCAAGTGGTGGGAATATTGCCCTCAATGTTCCCTAGATTTGATTTGAAGAGGCATCACCATCAACACTAAGAACATAGTTGTATTTGATGTTGTTCAAGCTCATCATGTGCAGCATGTTCCTTGGAATAAGTTTTGACAAGTTGTATAAGTGGTTGTGACAAGTGGTCACAAGGTAGAAAGGTGGAGAGATAGAAATCTATCTATGTCCACAAGCGTTGAGTGAAGACAGTTCACTTAATGCCAGATGCCAAGTAAGGATGCTGGAAAGACTAAAAATCATCTCTAAGTCCACAGGAGTCTAATGAAGCCAGTTCACTCAACGCCAGATTCCAAAAAGCATCGAGTAAAGGATAGACAGTCAAAGCCCAGCAATTTGCAAGACAGAAATGCGGCTAAGTACACAAGCATTGAGTGATGACAGTTAACTTAACGCCATATAATAAGAGGCGTCGAGTACATCACAGTATATCAAAGCCTCAGCATTGGCAAGCTAAAAATTTGACTAAGTAAAGAATAATTGATTGAGGACAGCTCACTCATCGCCTGATGAAAGAAGCATTGAGTCAAGATCAAGCAATTGAAGATTCTGTCAAGTACTCTGGCAAAGTACAGAATCGTTGAGTGAGGATAGCTCAGTCAACATCAAATAAGAAGGCATCGAAAAAGAAATGATCAGTCAAATCCTAAAGAGAGATAGATAGAAAAATCTATCTATGTCTAGATGTGTTGAGTGAGGACAGCTCACTCAATGCAAGCTCATCAATAAAATTGGCTAAGTACAGAAGCGTTGAGTGAAGGTAGTTCACTTAACGCCTTATCGACAAGAAGCCAGACAAAGGCAGAAGTATTATGTGATGATAGCTCACTCAACACATTCGTAAAGAAAGTTGGGGCTAACTACAGAAGCATTGAGTGAAGCCAGTTCACTCAACGCCTCCGCAAATAGGCAGACAGTCAATGAAACCACTAAGTCCAGAAGCGTTGAGTGATGAAAGCTAACTCAACTCACTCAACGCTTAAACAGCAGAAAGATTGTCCAAGGACAAAAGCGTTGTGTGAAGGCTATTCACTCAATGCCTGACAGTACAGAATAAATTGGCTAAGTCTAGATTCGTTGAGTGAAGCCAGTTCACACAATGCATTCAACGTTTAGGATGAAACTGAGAAAATGGCTAAGTCGACAGATGTTGACGTCAGCATGAGTCAGCAAAGTTTCAAATTATTGTGTGAAAGCTATAGAACATGACAAATGGCACCGCAGGCCTACTGTATGATTTTTCCTATAAAAGCAAAATTACAGCCAACAACTTCAGTGGGGTTCACGGGTCAAATAGCCGTTGGACGGCGGAAGATAAAAGGGATAAGTTCAGCGGATGCAAAACAACTTTTAGGGTTTGATCACTTCGCAAAGAGGCGGAACTTCATCTTCTTATTCCTCACCATTGTTGCAGAGCTTGAAGCTGAAGTTTCAAACCTGCAGAACTAAAATGTTCATACAGTGAGTTATAGCAGCTTTCATCAACTACAGCAAGTTCAAAAAAGCTTTCTAAGAAAGAATACTGAGCAGAGCTTCAAAATTTCTGTAGTCAAGGTTATCTGATTGAAGAGTATAAAGAACTGTCAATTCAATGTCTTCATCAACAAGATCAGGAACTTGGTTTCTGAGGTTCTTCCAGCACAAGTAGCAGTTTTCTTAAGATCTTTATCCTTGTTGCTGAGGAATAAATTAGGTCTGAGATAACTCAGCTCAGGATGAAGTTGACTTGGAAAACTTCTCTGGAGTCATATCATCAACACAAAACACTCTCTTTTCTGTATGAACTTTACATATCTGAGTGTAGGCCTGATTTATAAAGGCTGAGGTAGGATCTAGTTTTGGATCTGAGGTAGGGCAGTTTTGCCTAAGATAGGATCTTATGTGGATCTGAGTTGTAAGGCCTGTGTGCCTGAGGTAGGGTAGTTTCCCTAAGGTAGGAGAGTCATTCCCTCTAAGTGTAGGACATTTGGGTCGGAGGTAGGATCCAACTTTGTATTTGAGGTAGGGACTTTGTTCCTGAGCTGTAGGAGAGTCATTCTCTCTGAGGTAGGGCTATCCTCCTAGCCTGAGTGTAGAGCATCTTGTGTGTATGAGGTAGGTGATCTGCTGATCACTGAGTTGTAGGAGCAAGCTTGCTTTGTGTTAGGTCTTTGGTCCTGTGGTAAGTCTCGTAGGAGATTGAGAGACCATGAGGGATCTGTGTTGTAAGCTCTAAGGAGCCGAGATTTGGAGAATTTTCTTATCTAATAAACTATTAGAGAGGTGGGAGGGACAGTGGATGTACCTGTAATCTGGGGAACCACTATAAACCTTGTGTGTGCTTTTGTGGTGCATCTTAAAAGTTGATAATAACTAACTCACAACTCATATAAAAGAAGGAAATCTCAAAAGAGACCAAAAACCTATTCACCCCCTCTCTAGGTGTTTTGCTACCCTTGATAACTAAAGACTTTCATGTGGTATCAGAGGGAGGTTACTCAAGAAGGACTTAAAAGTCTAAGTAGATCCCAAAGGGTGGCTGAAAGTAGTATATTTATGGGTTCAAGAGAGAACCATAAGGAGCTAGGTTCCATGAATCTTCCTTTCAGCAGAAAGGAGAGTTTTGGAATCTGGAAGGAGAGGGTTAGAATGTTCATGGAAGCATTTGACCCAAGGATCTTTATTACTATCAAAGAGGGACTTTTCATCCCTATGAAGGTCTCAGTCTGGATGCAACAGTCCAGACACCAAATAAATATTCAAAGATGACTAAGGATGAGGTCATCTTGGTAACTATGGATAAGAGGGCACATAACATTATTGTCAGTGTCATAGATGACTCAACCTTTTAGAATCTGGTTCATTGTCAGACCTCCAAGGAGATGTGGGACACTTTTGTTGTCTACATGGAGGGAACTGAATAGGTTAGAGATGACAGGAACTTCATGCTCAACCAGGAGAATGAGGCTTTCAAGCTGTCCAACAGAGAGAGCATAGTTTTTTGCTATGAAAGGTTCTTCAGAATAGTGAATGAGCAGAGGACCTACGGGAAGATCTTCAGCCATTATGAGGTGAATGACAAGTTTCTCAGGTCTCTAATAAGTGACTGGGATACAATGATCTGCGCCATCAGAGAGGTGGCAAAGTTGGATGATACTCCCTCTCACACTGTTTTTGGAAAGCTGCCTTTTTATTAGATGCAGCTATCTGCGAGGAAGGAGGAGGTGCCATCAGCAAATCCCATGCCAAGGAAAAGTATTTGGCTTTAAAAGCAGGCAGCACCAGGAATAGCAAGGAGAGTATTCCTGTAACACCCCGGTTTTTCCAGACCTTGGATCTCTGGAAGCCACCGCGCATCGGTAGTAGCTATCGCCCGACGGTAGCCTTATTTCATCGGGCGTACATAGCTCGACGAAAGCCGTTTTTCGAGTGCTAAGAGGGATATCCCTCGGCGGTAGTTAACTACCATGTGGAGGTAATTCCAGGGTTGGTGTTTAGAGTGTTAAGTGCTAGCGTGCGGCGTTAGCTATGTACTGCACGGCGATAGCTTGTCATTGAGTGCGTTGAGAGGATGGCGTTGAGTGAGCTACCGTGTAGCATTAGTTTTACCACGAGCTGAGCGCTCGAGAAACTACCGCTCGGCGGAAGGTAGTTATTGCCCGGCAGTAGCGGGTGGAAGCAGTTCAGTCGTTTGGCTTTTAAGTTGTCCGATTTCATTTAGGTTTTGATTCTAAGTCCCAAGACACTCCCACCCCCAGAGTGCTTTTATAAGGCTGAACGGTTGTTTCCCCTCATTTTCTCATTTGAAAAGTGGGAGTTAGGGTTTTTTATAAAGAGAGTTGAGGAGCAAGAAGAAAGCTTTCTTCCGTCATTGTCAGAGCTTCGGAGCCCCGATCGTTGATCTGAGTCTAGATTTATGGATGGGACTTGGAGGCCCTCATTTTCATCCGTGCAAGGCAAGGTTTCCATGGCTAGGACACTTCTCCTCTCGATCTTTATCATGCGTGCATGTCATCCATGTTGTTTTTGCTTTCTTTCAAGCATTTAGACACTAGATCTCTCAAGTGAGAGGGATTAAGGTCTCCATGGTTCAAGAGGAGCCATCGGGTTGATTGAGTCCGTCCCTGACATTATATTGTACTATAAATCCACTCCGTTAGTGGATTAGGCATTGTTGGTGAAGCCTTAAGGATTTTGTTTGAAATCCGTTAGCGGCAAAACGTCGTTTATGATGTTGTTTTCCCCCTCTTTCATGTGAGTACGTGTAACCAGAACCGGACTGGGTGTAAATTAGAGTACAAGCTGGGATGCGGGGATGGTACTGTACGAATGGTGGATTAAGGTGGGAAAGGCTTGGGATTGTTATGTGCTAAGGCGCGGTTTATCTTTGTGGTCAGCTGGCTAGCTAGTGACATTGCAAAGTCACGTATGGAGAGTGTCCCGGCAAGACAAGTCCCCTTCTGTGTAATCGACAAGAATGCCAAGCTTTGGACAAGCTCGGACGATACCAGCTAGGTCCCGCTAGGTCTCCTTCGGTGGACTTGGTCATAATATTGGAGTCGGGCCTGGGTCATCATGAACGGGTGGGGTATAGCAAGGGTTCTTAGCATCGGTTTGTTTAAATGGAGGAATCCTAATGTGAGAAATCAGAGCTTGTAGGAAATCCCGGGTTTAAGACCCACGAGCGGGTGGGGCCTGAGCAAGATTTCTGTGTGGCGGCTTGTATGTCGTTTGGGGGGAATTGGAGTACCCTTGTTTTTGCGGCTTGAACGCCGAAGGGGAAGTTGGAAGTACCTGATTGATGATGTGTTAGAAGCATACGCTTAGGGTGCCTTGGGTGAAGACAAGGTTTGCATACATGCAGCATTATAGGCCCCTTTTATTATATGCTCAACGTAGAAAAGTGTTTGCTGTATGAGACAAACAAACCTGTTTTATAGCTTTACATATTCATGTTTATTGCATACGAAGTACTGACCTGCAAGGTGATGGAGTGCCCTGAGGTCCGCTAGGGATGTCCAGGAGGAGATGTGTTGGTTACTCAGTTGATTTAGCTTTTGCTGACCCACGTTACAATCAATTTTTTCAGGGCAAGGATCGCAAGCGGGAGCAAGATCACCAGCCAAAAAGGCCTAAGCCTCATGAAGTGGTTCATTTTGTGTTGTAGCTCTGTTTTGTTGGATGTTATGCTTTATGTACTTTATATCTAACTTGCACGCCGA
Source organism: Platanthera zijinensis (assembly GCA_039513925.1). Taxonomy (NCBI): domain Eukaryota; kingdom Viridiplantae; phylum Streptophyta; class Magnoliopsida; order Asparagales; family Orchidaceae; genus Platanthera; species Platanthera zijinensis. Next base: position 105,586,899 of record CM077079.1, on the reverse strand, counting down.
GGTAGCCTAGAAGGGCTTATGCATGTTGACGCTTGATGTTAATATTTAAGTTTTGGACTCTCAATTATTATAAGGTCATAAGGCCGTGTTGATACTCATATGTTAGTGGATAACTTCTAGTCTTGTTCTTTTGTTTCAGCTGTGTTCAGTCTCAGTTTTGAATTGGGTAGTTTATATCATCTTATAATACTTAAGCTGTGGCGTCTGTATATTGTGGGGCCCCGACCAGACCCATATTATACGGTAATTACAGGGGAGGTGTTACAATTTCGTATCAGAGGGAGGTTAGTTAGTGTTAAGGTATGGATTCGTGGTCGAATGTCATAATCGGATCATGTTAGAAGTTATCAACACAGGAATATCGCGGGACCGTGTGTTTCATAATGTCTAAGTTTTGCGAATAGATACTGATTTTTGGTTTTAAGTTGCTTTTGATAAGGGTGCAAGCAATGATGCGGAGACATCAAGACCGCAAGAGGAGCCTTCGGCGAGCAGTGTTACTGCTCTGGGTCTGATTGTCATGGGTGTAACCCTAGCCGACTTCTGCCGTATGCTAGCAGAGGCAATGATAACGGCCCAAGCCGTAGTGGCGGCGCAAGTTGTGACCTTTGTTGCATAAGTAGCAACTCCTACTACCCCAGACGCGGCAACAGTCGTGCTAGGCGGAGGAGTCTGTCAAGTAGAGTCGTTGGCTGAAAGAGTGGATGTCAGGCATGGGGACTGACAAATGAAATATTTTCTAAGCTTTCATCCTCGAACATTTAAAGGAGTCGGCATGCCTACTGATGCGGAGGATTGGTGGGCATGGATTCAAGAACTTCTAAGGGCGGCAGAGACGCCAGTAGAGAAGCAGTCCTAGTTTGTGAGTTTCATGTTGGAAGGTGATGCTAAACTATGGTGGGTGAGTCATAGTGGTCTCCAGTTTCCTGGACGCACCCCATCCATAGAAGAATTCAGGAATACTTTCTTGAAGAGGTATATCCCCGCGTTGACGAGGCTAGCCCTTCAGAGACAGTTTTTGCACTTGGTGCAGTAGGACAAGACAGTTGATGAGTATGTCTAGGAGTTCACTCAGTTGGGATGTTATGCTGGGATGACCATGGCAGACAATGAGGAGAGGAACAACCTCTTCTACCATAGACTGAGGGAGAATCTGAGAAAACCCCTCATAACTATGAAGAAAGCGAGCTTCGACGAGTTGGTCGATGCTGCTAGGATGTTGGAGAGCGATATGGAGCGAACCCAAAATCGGAAGGGTTTTGTAGCCTAACAGGGAGAAGGAAAGCCTTATCAATCGCAAGGGAAAACTGACGGAAGTAAGTGGAAGAAGAAGTCCCATCCCTACAAGACTTGGGAGAAGAGTAGTACGATATCGGGGGGATCTCGATTCAAGGGACCACCATCGTGCTATAAGTGTGGCAAGCCGGGCCACATAGCTCGTTTTTGCACTGAAGGTGGCGCTTGGCAGGAGCCAAGGCAAGAGCAGTTAGTGCGCTCCGGGCCTAGCGCGGCAGAAAAGGGAAAGATGGCGGAGTCAAGCGCTTCTCATTTCCAACTCATGCAGCCAAGGGCGTACAACCTTGGGCAACAGGAAGCAATCCGTCAACCCGATGTGGTGATAGGTATAAGAAAGTTTAAGTTCATTTATTTACTTTAGACTTTTGAGACCTTTTATGTATGTCGCCGGTGTTGTAGGCTTTATGCTAGTTTTCGGTTACCCCGCTAAGGTATTGTTTGATATGGGTGCATCACACTCTTTTCTTGAGGAAAGCTTTATCCGAAGAATTGGACTCGAACCCTCTTCGACGGGCTCATATCTTAGGGTGTACATGCCCAATGGGTCCTTCATGACCAGCAGGATGAGGGGGCACAATGGTTGGAGTCTAGGCGGAGTTAATTTCGAATTGGTAGTAGTTGTTCTACCATTGGCCGAATTTAATGTGATATTGGGGATGGACTAGCTTGTAGAGCAGCATGCCAGTATTGACTGTTTGTCAAAGGTAGTGACCCTAAGAAGCGAGGGAAAGGCAGAAGTTATATTTGAGGGCCTTAATGAAGTGGCTTATTCCCTAATTTTGGCCATGCAATTGTTGGGGGCAGTCAACCAGGGAGGAGTAGCTCTTGTAGCATTGTTGGAAGTTTTCCTTTCCATGCTATCACTTGTAGAAGTGTCGGTAGTGGCAGAATTTGAGGATGTGCTCCCAGAGGAGCTTCCTAGAGCACCTCCTCGACGGGAGATTGATTTCTCGATTAAGTTAGTGCTAGAGGCTAGGCCGGTGCCACGTCCTCCTTTTAGGATGGCACCAAAGGAGTTGGCTGAACTCAAGGTATATAGGAACTGTTGGAGCAGGGGTATATTAGACCCAGTTCTTCGTCATGGAGCGCGGTAGTGCTTTTTGTGAAGAAGAAAGATGGTAGTATGCGGCTGTGCAAAGACTACCGAGAGTTGAATAAACTGACCGTCAAGAATAATTATCTGATTCCACGGATAGATAACCTGTTCGACAAGTTGGTGGGATCAGTGGTGTACTCTAAGTTGGACTTGAAGTCAAGATACTATCAGTTGCGGATTCGAGATGAGGACGTACCCAAGGCAGCTTTTGGTACAAGGTATGCTCACTTCGAGTTCTCGGTGATGACGTACGAGTTGACGAATGCGCCATCAATATTCATGGATTTGATGAATCGAGTATTTCGAGAATACTTGGACTCTTTTGTAGTTGTTTTTATTGGCGATATTTTTGTCTACTCCAAAACAGAGGTGGAGCATGAGACTCATCTAAGACTAGTCTTATAGACCTTGAGAGAGATACAGTTGTACGCAAAGTTCTCGAAATGCAAGTTCTGGTTAGAGAATGTGGCATTTTTGGGCCACGTAATTAGTGGTGATGGGGTAGCGGTGGATCCAGCAAATGTTGAGGCCATCAGAGATTGGCAAGTTTTGAGCACCGTGGTAGAAGTCAGGAGTTTCCTTGGACTAGCCGGGCACTATAGAAGATTTGTGGATAACTTTTCGCGGATAGCTTTGCCCCTCTGTTCGTTGACTCACAAGGACAAAAAGTTTGTATGGAATCAGGAGTGTAGTTAAGCATTTGATACCTTAAAGGAAATGCTGATGATAGCTCCAATCTTATGTCTTCTGAAAGAGACTGAAGGGTTTTAGATTTTCAGTGACGCGTCAGGTTGCGGATTGAGTTGTGTGTTAGTGCAACATGGTAAGGTGACAGCATTTGGGTTTAGACAATTGAAACCTCATGAGAGGAATTACCTTTTCATGACTTTGAATTAGCGGCAGTAATTTTTGCGTTAAAGTTGTGGCAGCACTATGTGTATGGTGCAAAGGTGGAGATCTTCACTGACCACAAAAGCCTGAAGTATCTCCGAGATCAAAAAGATTTGAACATGCGGCAACGCAGATGGGTCGAGTTACTTGGAGACTATGACGTGGCAATACAATATATGCCAGGCAGAGCCAATATGGTGGTGGATGCCTTGAGAGTAGGAAATACTCTAGACAAGAGAATTGGATTGAAGCTCATGATGAGAAGTTGGTGAAAGAATTTGAGTCCCTCAACATCGTTTGTGTAATAAGAGGCGAGTCTAATATAGCTCGGTTGAACTGGATTGATTTGCAAAATGACTTATTCGATCATGTTCGGGAAGCGACTAGTTTGGACGTAGAGTTCCAGCCATTTGTGGTTGAAGCTCAAAAGGGCAAAGTTAGCGCCTGGGAGATGATTGATGGGATCCTGAGGAAGGGCAGAAGGTTATGTGTACCGCAGTTCAGAAAGATCCATGAGGAGTTTATGTTTGAGGCTCATTTTATGAAGTACTCCATTCACCCAGGCAGTAGAAAGATGTACTTGGATATGAAGAAGTGAACTCGTGAAAGTGCAAAATTACAGAATGCATTTCAGAAGACGCTTACCGGTTAGCGTTCTCTGCAGAGATTAGTGGATTACATAATGTTTTCTATGTCTTCGTCTTGAGGAAAGCCTTGGTGGAGGCAAGTGTTGTGTTCGAGTCGATAGCGGTGCCGCTAGAAGAGGACTTGGGGACGAAAGTCCGCCTAGTTTGAATAGAGGATATAGAAGTTCGGTAGTTGCGGAACAAAGAAGTGAACTCGTGAAAGTGCATTGGGACAACTACGGGTGAGACGAGTTCTCTTGGGAGCATGAGCAAGCAATGTGGGAGGACTTCCCAGAACTATTTATTTCAGGTATGCTTTTTTTTGAGTGCATGCTTAATTTTGAGGACAAAATTCTTCTAAGGAGGGAGGAGTTGTAACACCCCGATTTTTCCAGACCTTGGATCTCTAGAAGCTACCGCGCGGTAGTAGTAGTTATCGCCTGGCGATAGCCTTATTTCGTTGGGCATAGATAGCTCGACGAAAGCCATTCATCGAGTACTGAGAGGGATATCGCTCGGCGGTAGTTGACTACCGCATGGAGGTAATTCCAAGGTTTGCATTTAGAGTGTTGAGTGCTAGCACGCAACGTTAGCTATCTACCGCGCGGCGATAGCTTGGCATTGAGTGCGTTGAGAGGCTGGCATTGAGTGGTGGCATTAAGTGAGCTACCACGCAGCATTAGTTCTACCACTGGTGTTAGCGCGACATTATTTTTCTAGCTGAGCGCTCGGGAAACTACCGCTCGGCGGTAGGTAGTTACTGCCCGGCGGTAGGTTGTTACCTCCCGGCGGTAGGTAGTTACCGCCCAGCGGTAGCGGGTGGAAGCAGTTCCGTCGTTTGGCTTTTTAGCCGTCCGATTTCATTTAGGTTTTGATCCTAAGGCCCAAGACTCTCCCCTCAAGAGGTCTTTTATGGGGCTGAACGGTTGTTTCCCCTCATTTTCTCATCTGAGAAGTTGGAGTTAGTGTTTTTGAGAAGGAGTGTTGAGGAGCAAGAAGAGAGCTTTCTTTCGCCATTGACGGAGCTTCGTAGCCCCGATCGTTGATCCGAGTCTAGATCCGTGGAGAGGACTTGGAGGCGCTCATTTTCATCTTTGAAAGGCAAGGTTTCCATGGCTAGGAAGATGAGTGGTAAGGTAACGACACTTCTTATCTCAATCTTTAGGATGCGTGCATGGCATCCATGTTTTTTTTGCTTTCTTTCAAGCATTTAGGAAACGGATTTCTCAAGTGAGAGGGATTAGGGTCGCCATGGTTCAAGAGGAGCCACTGGGTCGATTGAGTCTGTCCTCGGCATTATCTTGCATGAAAAATCTGCTTCGTTAGTGGATTAGGCATTGTGGGTGAAGCCGTAATCGCGACCGTTAGTCCGACTCGGTGATGTTGCATAGCGTGCCTTCAGGATTTTGTTAGAAATCTGTTAGAGATAAAACCTCGTTTGTGATGATTTTTTCCCCTCTTCCGTGTGAGTACGTGTAACCAGAACCAGACTGGGTGGAAATTAGAGTACACACTGGGATGCGGGGACGGTACTATACGAATGGTGGATTAGGGTGGGAAAGGCTTGGGATTGTGATGTTCAAAAGCGCGGTTTGTCTCTGTGGTCGGCTGGCTAGCACATGACATTGCAAAGTCACGTATGGAGAGTGTCCTAGCGAGACAAGTCCCCTTCTGCGGAACTGACAAGAATGCCAAGCTTTGGAAAGCTCGGACGATACTAGCTGGTTCCCGCTGGGTCTCCTTCGGTGGAATTGGTCCCGATATTGGATCCAGGACTTGGTCATCATGAACGGGTGGGGTCTAATAAGGGTTCTTAACATCGATTTGTTTGTGTGGCGAAATCCTGACGTGAGAAGTCTGAGCTAGCAGGATAGCCCGGGTTTAAGACCCATGAGCCGGTGGGGCCTGAGCAAGATTTTCGTGTGGCGGCTTGTATGCCGTTTGGTGGGAAATTGGAGTACCCTTGTATCTATGGCTTAAACGTCAAAGGGGAAGATGGAAGTACCCGATTGATGATGTGTTAGAAGCATACACTTAGGATTCCTTGGGTGAAGCCCAGGTTTGCATACATGCTCCATTATAGGCCCCTTTTATTATATGCTCAACGTAGAAATGTGTTTGCTGTATGAGACATCCAAACCTATTTTACAGCTTTACATGTTCATATTAACTGCATACAAAGTGCTGACCTGCAGGGCAATGGAGTGCCCCGGGGTAAATGTTAAGGACGGTCGGCAGGAGATGTGTTGGTTTCATAGTTGAGGTCAGCCTTTGATGACCCACGTTACAACCAATTTTTATAGGTCAAGGATCGCAAGAGGGAGCAAGCTCACCGGCCAAAAAGGCCTAAGCCTCGTGAAGTGGTTCATTTTGTGTTGTAGCTCTATTTTGTTGGATGTTATGCTTTATGTACTTTGTATCATGCTTGCATGCCGAGGTAGCCTTAGAGTGCTTATGCACGTTGATGCTTGATGTTAATATTTGAGTTTTAGACTCTCAATTATTGTAAGGTCATAAGGCCGTGTTGATACTCATATGTTAGTGGATAACTTCTAGTGTTGTTCTTTTGTTTCTGCTGTGTTCTGTCTGAGTTTTGAGTTGGATAGTTTATATCATCTTATAATACTTAAGCTGTGGCGTCCGTATGTTGTGGGGCCCCGGCCGGACCCATATTATACGGTAATTATAGTGGAGGTGTTACAATTCCCTCTCCTCCAAGAAATCTTGTTGATTCGGACAGCACAGGGCCAAGCTCATCTAACATCAACTTGTCAAATGAAGACTTTGCTGCCTTATCTAGGCATCTCCACAAGCTGCTGAAGAAGAAGCAGTGGAGGAGCAGACCTTCCTCCTCTTCTCATCACAGGAAGAATCACTCCAAGGACACATGTATGATTCTAAAACTGGTAAACACATTTTCTCTAAAGTTGTGTGCTATTGTTGCAGCAAGCAAGGGCATATGATAGTCGACTGCCTAGTCAAAAAAAGAGAGGATGGTGAGAAAAAGGTCCACCAGCACAAGGGGAAGAAGGAAAAGTCCTTCATTGAAAAATATGGAGAAGAGTTGGAGTGATTCTTACTCAGCATCTTCTGATTCTGAAGAAGAAGAAGACTACATAGGGTTGGTTGATGCTAAAGAAGTAGCTGAAGCAGAAGCTGAAGACAATCCAGCTACTAGGATAGGAATCAGGGCCCCTCTATCACACTCATACAGTGACTCAGAGGAGGATGATGAGGATTAAGATGTCTATAGCTGCTATGGGTTGTTGGCAATGTCAAATGAAGAACCCAGCTAGGATCAGTCTGGTCTAGAAAAGGTACATTCTCTATCTAGTTCTTCTTCTGAGTCTTGTTATAAGACTAGTCCCAATTTAAAAGCTTCTTCATCAAGTGGTGAAGATGACTCTAAATTTTATGAAGATGTCAAAAAATTTATTGACAGGTATGGTGAACTTCTGGATGCCTTTAAGAAAAGCAAGAAGATGACTAAGATGTTGGATAAGGAGATAACCTCCCTTCAGCTAGCTACTTCCCAGCAGGCTGAGACAGCATCCTTGCTAGATTAGAAGGCTAGGGAAGTCAGCGAACTCAGGAACATTACTCTCATCAAGATTGGCACCATCAAGTATAAGGATAGTCTAATTAGAGATCTTGAAGAGAAGCTCTAGAGGGAGAAGAGAATTATGGTAAGTTACTCTAAGACCAATACTGTATTGCCCTTGATATGCTCCTTCTCCTCTAAAAAGGGTAAGAAGGAGTTGGGGTTGAAGGGAAACACTAGAGTTGCCCCTTACAAAGGGAAAGGGAAAACTCCAGTCCAGCCTTTGGATTCTAAGCCTCCCACACCATTTAAGAAGGTGATGTTGCCTTCAAATTGGTATGACCAAGAATGCATCTATGGTCACTAGAGGAATGGTAGATCCACTAGTGTGAACAAAGATGTTCACAGCTATGGTGGAAGGTATAGTAGGGGAATGAGTGCCTTTAAGGCTCCCTATGAGGAAATTTAAATTGCCCATCCTGGACCAATTATTTTTGGTACCCTAGCCCCCACTCTCAAGAACAAGGCAGTAGCCTTCACTCAAGCCCTTCCAGCAAAGGTTCAGACCAAGGGTAAGTCCTTTAGCATGCCAAATCTATTTATCTCTGATGCTATAAACAGTGTTGGGTATTGAATCCATAATGTACCTGATTTGAAGAAGCCCCTGAACAAGCTAAGTTGAATTTACAATGTATTTGACGATCTTCTATCAAGTTGTGCTTGCAGATATTCCATGCTAAGTACACACTAATGTCAGGGTGCAGTGAGTCAATATACACGGGTCTGCGCAACGTAATCCCTCGTTGAGTAGATCAGTGTGTTGACTCACGTGTGCTCTCTCTACTGGAGTGTACTTATTTTAATGTACAGGGTCTAGGCAGATCAAGAGCAGAAGAAGGAGCAAAGATGGGTCAAAGACCTAGTCATCAAAGGAAGGAAGAGAAAATTCCTCTAGGTAAAAATCGACGGGAATCACTCAGTGATTCTCGCCGACTTCGACGGGAATCGTTAGTGATTCCCGCCGATTCAACGAGAATTAGTCTGCATTCCCGCCGACTTCCTCCAGCTGACAGTTTTCCAACAGGAATTCATCCAAGGCAGAATCGACGGGAATCGTGAGTGATTCGCGCCGACATCGACGGGAATCACCAATGATTCCCGCCGATTTTGCCTTAGGCAATTTTTCTCGTTCGCTTGACCGAACCACTTTGTCGTGCGCTGTTTATTCCGGGGCTAGGGTTTCTTTTTGTGGGCCCCACAACGGTCATTAGGGTTGGCTCTCGTATTTATACTCGCGTATTTTGAACTTCTACAGTATCCATTCACGTAAAATCAAAAGTAACCAACGTCGTGCCCTAGCCGATCGCGGAAACCGCCGATCGCTTGTCGCCGCTCGCAGTTCGTCGTCGCCTCCAATCTCTGATCTTCTTTTATCCTCCGGCGATAGTACTGAGGCAAGCCGAGCGTCTCACGCATCTCTCTTGAGATCTCTTGTCTATCGATTCGTTGAACAAGACTAGTTCTCCATTCCGAATCGGTGGAGATGATTGATCCGATTGAGATCGTTGGTAGACCTTGCTTGCTTCATCAAGAAGTTTGGATCTACAAAGTATTGTCGCCGCATTCTCTTGCCGCCGCTGATCTTGACAAGATCCTCTCCAAGAGATAAATTCGGTTGTATACTCTTCGTAACTTTCAAGAAATCTTCAACGAACGAAGAAGGACATTGCAATCTCCAAAAGCTTTGTTTTTTTTTCTTTTACATTCTATTTTGGTTTTGTTGTAAAGGAATTTTCATTCCTTGTTGTAAGGGTTGGGTGCAACCCGTGGTGGTGGAGTTATGACTCCTTTGTTGGAAGGGTTCCTTCTGTAGTGTGAGGATTGGATTTCAATCCGTTTGGAGAAGTGACCGAGTCGTCCCTTGGTGGGAGATAGGTCGAAGGGGGAAAGTGGACGTACCCAAATCGGGGAACCACTATAACTCTTTGTGTGTTTTCTGTGCGGTGTTTGTTAATTTGTGCAGGTTAATTTAATTCCGCAGAAGACCGCACGACACCTATTACCCCCCTCCCCATTGGTGGATTTATTCGACACTAGAGACTTTCAAGTGGTATCAGAGGGAGGTTACTCATTAATAAGGTTAACACCTTGAGTAAGATCCCATGTCTAGTGTCAAGAGGAAAAAAGATCTCAGAAATGGACAGACTCAAGTATTTAGGAAAGATCCTAGTATGCACCAAGCTGAACTTTCCCATCTGGAAGGAGAGGATCAGGTTCTACATGGAAGCAGTCGACCCTCGACTCTTCATGATAGTGGAGGAGGGCCCTTATATCCCCACTAAGGCCTCCACCATTGATCCTACCAAGATGGTGCCCAAGAATCTCTTCGAAATGGATAAGGATGAGATGGTGCTTGTCGGACTAGACAAGAAAGCTCAAAACATCTTAGTAAGCGCCGTCGATGATTCCATGATGCAGAATTTCAGTAACTACAGGACTTCCAAGGACATATGGCACTTCCTGATCATTCTGATGGAAGGCACAAATGAAGTAAGGGATGATCGAAGATCCCTTATGAACCAGAAGTATGAGGCCTTCAGGCAAGGTCCCAAGGAAGAAATCGGAGTGACATTCGAGAACTTCCCGAAGATCATCAATGCCCTGAAGGGTTATGGCAGAGTGTTCACTGATGGTGAACTAAATGAAAAATTCCTTAGATCCCTTACTAAGGAATGGGATACCAAGATCTGCGCCATCAGATAATTTGGCAAGCTTGCAGAAACTGATCCCCAGATTTTGTGTGGGAAGCTTATGTCCTATGAGCTTCAGCTGAACACCAGAAAAGTTGAAGAAGAAGCTAATAAAGCCGCTGCCAAAGAAAAGACTATAGCCCTGAAAGTGAATCACTCAAGGAAAGGCAAGGGTGCAGCTTCGTCCCGCTCCTGGAAAAAGAATGAGGAAGAAGACTCTGAGCCATGGTCTTTCGGCTCAGAGCTATCTGAAAAAGAATTCTCCTTCATCACTCGAGAGTTCAAGAAGTTCCTCAAATTTAGGAATCAAAGAAAGAGAGACGGCTCCTCCTCCAGACATCAGAAGAAAAATTACTCTTCTGACAGGTATGAATCTAAACAGAACAAATATCGCTCTGCTGACATTATTTACTTTGGATGCAATAAGCCAGACCACGTCGTTGCTGACGTCCACCAAAGAAAGAGTGATACGGGGAAGGAGAGGAGCACAAGTCCTCTAGAGATAAGAAGAAGGAGAGGAGCTACATTACCAAAAAGCTAAAGAAACTCAGTGAATCTGACTCTTTAGACTCCAGTGATGACGAGGAAGCCTACTTCGGGCTAATGGGTCAATCCAACTCCGATGGGGACTGTCCCCCATTTACTCGGAAGGTAAAAGATCGCACCCCACTCTCTTACTCTGACTCTGACTCTGAGTCTCCTGAAGATGACCACGAGGATAGTCCTTCTGCCCGTGAGGCTGAACTCCTCGAAAAGTATGATCTTTTTCTCAATACCTTCGAAGAGTGTCGTAAGAGGTTTAGGGCTCAGAAAAAGGAAGTCAAATTCGTTAAGGCTGAGGGTGTGTCCCTAAGAGAAGAGATCACTAGCTTGATTTCTCTCCAACAGGAACACCTGGACCTGACTTCTGAGCACTCAGATTCTCTAAGGCTCCTTGACCAAAAACAGGAAGAAATCAACAAGCTGGAAGAACAGCTGGCGACAGAGAGGAAGATTGTCAAAAGCTTCTCTATGCCCAAGACCGTTCTTCCTCTGGTTGATCAATTCTCTGCTCAGGCTAGGGGGGACTTCTTAGGGCATGTGGCTGTGCCTAGTAAATCATCCAGGATAAACAAAAATCGGTGGAAAAATAAGGCTACTAAGAAGGCCTCTGCTGCAGAAAAGGAAAAGGCTCCACTCGGTCCTGTTTCATTCAGAAAGCCTGGCTTTCCTTGCAATCAGAAGGACTTTGAGTCAACCTATGGTCACTTCTTCCGGCCCTCGATTGAAAATACCAAGAGTAGGTATGATGGTTGGACCTTCCCCCACAACTACGGTGAGAGTGTCTTCAAGGCACCTTATGCGGAAATCAAAGTGGAGAATTATGGCCACTTCTCTAGCAGCCATAATAGGAAGTAGGCACCAAAGGCCAAGCCTATCATACTGAAGGAACTGGAAGTGAAGAAGTCATGTGACTGCTGTCATCATGATGCCTCCACCTCCAGATCCAAGGCCCCGGCTGGACCCACCATTCCAAGGGTGAAGCAGGATACTAGGAACCGGTACAATAGGTTTTACTGTTGGTGCTGTGGCAAAGTTTGTCACTTTGCCGTTGATTGCTGGTTTAATCCAAGATTCAACAAGACTCTTTATGTTAGCAATGCGAGGCCGACCACTCGTAGGGTTAACCACCCGAGGGGGAGTATGCTAACAAGGAATCAAGGACCCAAGTTCAATTGGGTTCCTAAGGGTAACTAATTCTGTTTTGCAGGTATGTCTAAAGGCCACTAAAATGCCAATCTGGTACTTGGACAGTGGATGTTCCCGGCATATGATCGGGACAAGAAGCCTGCTGCGTGATTACTCCCCAGTCAAAAATGGACCCAAAGTCATCTTTGGAGGATCAGATCGAGGAGTCACCATGGGTTATGGTATGATTTCCAACAGTGTATTCTCTATCACAGACGTGGCCTATGTTGAAGGGTTAAACCATAACCTGATCAGTGTAAGCCAGTTGTGTGATAAAGGATACGACGTTAAGTTCTGCAAGGAGAAGTGCTTGATAATATCATGTTCCTCTTAGGAGATGGTATTAACTGGCATTAGGAGCAAAAATATCTTTTGCTTAGATTTTCTTAGCTTAGACTCTTCTACCCCCGTGTACCTAGTAGCAAAAGATAGTGCATCTCTCTGTGAACAATGGAACAAGAGAATAGCACATATTAATTTCAAGACTATTAATATGTTGTTTTCCAAGAATTTAGTAAGGGATGCCCCTACTATTAAGTGCATCAAATATAGCCCTTGTCCTGCATGCTAGAAGGGCAAACAGACTCGGGCTACCTTTAAGGGTATTGCAGACAAAGACTCCTCCAGATGTCTTTATCTTCTGCATATGGACTTGTCCGGTCCAGTGCAAGTTCATAGCTTAGGAGGAAAATCTTATACGCTAGTGATTGTTGATGATCACTCTCAGTTTACGTGGGTGTTCTTCTTGAAACGAAAGTCAGATACGTTTGACGTCTTCACTAATTTTATCAACCAGATTCAGAACGAACTTAACTGCTCCGTGGTCAAAATCAGAAGTGACCATGGAACAGAATTCAAATCTAGTGCTATAACAGAATTCTATGAAGAACATGGTATCTTTCATGAGTTTTCCTCCCTGCGTACTCCTCAGCAAAACGGAGTTGCAGAGAGGAGAAATATAACGCTCATTGAAGCATGTACGACAATGTTGAATGACGCTTCTCTTCCAAAGTACTTCTTGGCAGAGGCTGTCAATACGGCTTGTCCTGTGCAGAACCGAGCATTGATAAACAAGAATCATCGTAAGACGCCTTATAAGCTATTGAAAGGCAGGAAACCGACCATGTCCTATTTAAGGATTTTTGGCTGCAGATGCTATGTACTCAATAATGGGAAGTACCCACGTACTAAATTCGGAGAAAAATGTTTCGAAGGCATCTTCATGGGCTATAGTAGCCATAGTCGGGCTTATAGGGTTTTCAATAAGAAAATCTTAGTGGTAGAGAAGTCCATTAATGTTGTATTTGATGAAGGAAGCTTGCTTCACAGAAATTCTTCTAGTGGCATTCTTGAAGATACAGGTGCAAGGCTTGAATAGATATGTCTTGATGAGACTGCTAAAGATGCAACTCCCAAGTACGTCAAGGTCTCAACCTCAATGCCAATTGGAGAAGATGACGATCAGGATAGAGAAATTCTCCCAAAAAAGGGAGGAGGCTGAGAAGCTGTTGAAGCTCCATATGCCAGAATCTTAGAGCTCAGACACGTGAGGGATCACCCAAGAGATCAGATCATAGGAGATCCTTGGGACAGTGTCATAACTCGTAGAGGTACAATTAACGAGATTCTGCACTTTAGTTTTCTATCACAGGTTGAGCCAAAGAAGTTCGACGAAGCGAAAAAAGATGCGTCATTGATATTGGCAATGAAAGATGAACTGTATCAATTCGAACGATGCAACGTCTAGACACTTGTTCCCAGACCAAAGAAACAGAATGTGATCGGCACTAAGTGGATCTTCAGAAACAAACTGGATGAACATGGGGTCATCATTAAGAATAAGGCCAGACTGGTGGCTCAAGGTTACAGATAAGAGGAGGGGATTGACTTCGACCAAACCTTTGCACCAGTTTCAAGGCTCGAGGCGATCAGATTGTTCCTGGCGTATGCCTCCCACAAAGAATTCACTATCTATCAGATGGACGTGAAATCTTCGTTCCTAAATGGAAATTTGAAAGAGGAAGTATATGTCGCGCAACCCCAAGGTTTTGTTAATCCATCATTCCCTAATCATGTGTACTTTCTTAATAAAGCATTATATGGCTTAAAATAAGCTCCTCGAGCCTAGTATGAGACTCTGTCTAGCTTTCTTCTTGAGAACAAGTTCTTGAGAGGAAAAATAGATAAGACATTGTTTCTTAGGGAAGTCAAAGGCAAGATTCTGTTGGTGCAAATCTATGTCGATGACATAATATTCGGCTCAACAGATAACAATCTTTGCAAGAAGTTTTTTAAACTTATGCAAGGAAAGTTTGAAATGAGCAGCATGGGAAAGCTAAAGTATTTCTTGGGACTTCAAGTGAAACAGTCTGAGGATGGAATTTTCATTTCTCACACAAAGTTCACAAATGAACTCCTCAAGAAATTCGGAATGGAGAATGCAACCTCTATGAGGACTCTAATGGGATCCACTGTGTCTCTGAATAAGGATGAGAAAGGGAAACCTTTTGATGAAACTAAATATAGAAGCATAATTGGATCCCTACTCTACCTTACTGCAAGTAGACCGGATATTATGTTTTCCACATGCGTTTGTGCCAGATATTAGGTGAACACTAAGGAATCTCATTATGTCGCTGCAAAGCGAATTCTTAGATACCTTAAAGGTACACCAAATCTTGGCTTGTGGTACCCAAGAAACAATGATGTCGAGCTAATAGGCTTTTCAGATACTGACTTTGCAGGAAGCAGGGATGATAGGAAAAGCACTTCCGGGACGTGCCAATTCCTCGGAAGAAGGCTTATTTCATGGAACAGTAAAAAGCAGAACTGTGTCGCAACCTCTACGGCCGAATCTGAGTGCATCTCAGCAGGAAGCTGTTGTGCACAACTTCTATGGATCAAAAATCAACTCGAAGATTATGACTTGCAGTTCAGAGAAGTTCCTATGTATTGCGACTCCTCGAGCGTAATAGCAATTGTGAACAATCAAGTGTCGCACAACAGAACAAAGCATATTGAAGTGCGCTACAACTTCATTCGGGAGCATGTGGAAAACAAAGATATATCTCTCTGCTATGTCCCCACGGATAAGAAGATTGCAGATATCTTTACAAAGCCCCTAGACGAGGCCAAGTTTAGTCTCTTAGAAAATGAACTCGGCATGCTGAACTATGAAGATTGAAGACTGAAGGGCTCAAGGCTCTTGGATCAACGGGATGCATCTGCTATGAATTCAAGATCGGGAACAGATGTTAGAACTGAGGGGGAGCTTTGTGCTCCATGTGAAGTCCCAGATTTGCAGAAGCCGAAAAGGGGGAGATTATCCTCTCGGCTAAGGCTAAGGTGGCTGCAAATGTTAAATATGCTCTCAGGAAAATGGTAATGAATTTCACTCTCAATTGAATTTTCATTTTATGATTTTCATTTCCATCTGTTCTATTCACCTTAGCTTGTAGGGTTTAGGCTTCTTCAAATAGGGGGAGATTGTTGGGTATTGTATCCATAATGTACCTGATTTGAAGAAGCTCCTGAACAAGCTAAGTTGAATTGATAATGTATCTGACGATCTTCTATCAAGTTGAGTTTGCAGATATTCCATGCTAAGTACACACCAATGTCAGGGTGCAGTGGGTCAATATACACGGGTCTGCGCAACGTAATCCCTCGTTGAGTAGATCAGTGTATTGACTCACGTGTGCTCTCTCTATTGTAGTGTACTTATTTTCAAGTACAGGGTATAGGCAGATCAAGAGCAGAAGAAGGAGCAAAGATGGGTCAAAGACCAAGTCATCAAAAGAAGGAAGAGAAAATTCCTCTATGTCAAAATCGACGGGAATCGCAAAGTGATTCTTGCCGACTTCGACGGGAATCATTAGTGATTCCCGCCGATTCGACGAGAATCAATCTGCATTCCCGCCGACTTCCTCCGACTGACAGTTTTCCAACAGGAATTCATCCAAGGCAGAATCGACAGGAATCGTGAGTGATTCCCGCCGACATCGACGGGAATCACCAACGATTCCCGCCGATTTTGCCTTAGGCAATTTTTCTTGTTCGCTGGACCAAACCACCTTGCCGTGCGCTGTTTAGGCCGGGGCTAGGGTTTCTTTTTTTGGGCCCCACAACGGTCATTAGGGTTTTCTCTAGTATTTATACTCGCGTATTTTGAACTTCTACAGTATCCATTCACGTAAAATCAAAAGTAGCCGACGTCATGCCCCAGTCGATCGCAGAAACCGCCGATCGCTTTTCGCCGCTCGCAGTTCGTCGTCGCCTCCAATCTTCGATCTTCTTTGATCCTCCGGCGACAGTACCGAGGTAAGCCGATCGCCTCACGCATCTCTCTTGAGATCTCTTGTCTCTCTTTTCGTTGAACGAGACTAGTTCTTCATTCCGAATCGGTGGAGACGATTGATCCGACTGAGATCATTGGTAGACCTTGCTTGCTTCGTCAAGAAGTTTGGATCTACAAAGTATTGCGGCCGCATTCTCTTGCCACGGCCGATCTTGACAAGATCCTCTCTAAGAGATAAATCTGTTTGTGGACTCTTCGTAACTTTCAAGAAATCTTCAACGAACGAAGAAGGACATTGGAATCTCCAAAAGCTTTGTTTGTATTTTATTTTACATTCTATTTTGGTTTTGTTGTAAAGGAATTTTCATTCCTTGTTGTAAGAATTGGGTGCAACCCGTGGTGGTGGAGTTGTGACTCCTTTGTTGGAAGGGTTCCTTCTGTAGTGTGAGGATTGGATTTCAATCCATTTGGAGAAGTGATCGAGTCGTCCCTTGGTGGGAGATAGGTCTTAGGGGGAAAGTGGACGTACCCAAATCGGGGAACCACTATAACTCTTTGTGTGTTTTCTGTGATGTGTTTGTTAATTTGTTCAGGTTAATTTAATTCTGCAAAAGACCGCACGACACCTATTCCCCCCCCCCCCATAGGTGGATTTAGTCGACACTAGAGACTTTCAAACAGCATGTCATCTACAAATAAGACTATTGAAAATGCCAGTTAGAGACAGCCAAGAAAGACTGCTGAAAGGCTTAACTTCAGTCAGATCCTTGCTAAAAGGAACTTGAAGAAGGTTGATGCTCCTCTTCCTTCTATTCAGTCAGCAGTTAAACATATAGCAGGACTTTCTCATAAAAGAATATACAACATTCATGAGTGCTGGTGCTGTAGGAAAGTGGGGCATTTTGTCTTAGATTGTTGGCACAATCCCACTGTGTCGAGATCTAGTGTTAGTCCTCATGTCAGAAAATCTGCAGTAAGACATATTTATTTTCAAGCTAATCAGATCCTAGGACCTAATAATTATTGGGTTCCTAAGGTATGATAAATCATTTGCTACAGGTTAGTCCAAGTGCCTATACCCATATATGGTACTTGGACAGTGATTGTTCAAGGAACATGACTAGAACAAGGAGCAATTTAAAGGAGTACACTCCAGTGAAGGATGGACCCAAAGTTATCTTTGGTGGTTCAGATAGAGGAGTGATAAGAGGTTATGGTAGTATTATCAATGGCATAGTCACAATCTCAAAAGTGGCTTATGTTAAGGGGTTGTAACACAACCTCATAAGCATAAGCCAACTATGTGGTCTTTGCTATGTCATTTCCTTCCACAAGGATGAGTGCCAGATTAGAAGGCCAAGTGACCAAGAGGTCATCTTGACAAGCACTAGGAGTGGAAACATTTATTGCTTAAATTTCCTTTGTCATAATAACGACTCTCCTATATGTCTAGTTACAAATGAGAAAGTTTCATATTATGTACAATGGCATAAGAGACTAGCTCATTTGAATTATAAGACTATTGGCAAGCTCTTTAATGAAGAGCTAGTTAGGAATGGTCCCAAGATGAAACGCACCAAGGAAGGCATTTGTTCAGCTTACCAAAAGAGCAAGCAGAACAAAGCTTCCTTCAAAGGCATTGTGACCAAAGATTCTATGAGGTGGTTATACCTCTTAAATAGGGACTTGTTTAGTCCTATGTCAGTTCATGGTCTAGGTAGAAAAGTCTATATCCTTGTGGTGGTTGATGACTATTCTAGGTTTGCTTGCGTTTTCTTTTTAAAGAAAAAGTCTGAGACCCTTGATATCTTCAAGACATTTATCAAGCAAATTAAGAATGAGCTAGACAATACTGTGGTCAAAATTAGAAGTGATAATGGGACTGAATTCTTGTCTGATAGCTTGACAAGGTTCTTGTGAAGAGCAAGGGATTCATCAAGAATTGTCATCTCTAAGAACACCCTAGCAAAATGGGAATGTTGTGAGGAAAAATAGAACTCTCATAGAGGCTGGAAGGACCTTGCTGAATGACACATCTCTCCTAGAATATTTCTGGGCTTAGGAAGTTAATACTGCATGTCATGTCCTTAATAGGGCCTCTATCACCAAGAGCCACAAGAAGACTCCCTATGAGATTATTAAGGGAAGAAAACCAAACCTACCCTATCTTAGGATCTTTAGTTGCAAGTTCTATGTGTTGTATAATAGGAAGTCCTATATGACTAAGTTTGATGCCAAGTACTATGATGGGATTTGGGTATAACAATTATAGTAAGGCCTATAGGATCTACAACTTGGAAAGTCAGGTTGTAGAAGAGTGTGTTAATATAGTTTTTGATGAGTCAACTATGATTAGCAGTGAGCTGCCTAGCTCCTCTTCTAGAACTACAGGTATAAAGCTGATGATAGACAAGCTTATCATTAAAGATGTTGCTCCATTAGTCTAAGATGGAGTGGATATTCCAGAAGAAGAGCAAGGTGTTGTGCAAAACGGGGCTTCGAAGAAAATAAAGCAGCCGAACTAGCAATCCAATGAGGCAAGTATACCTATCGAACTGTAGCAAGGGGACAAAAAGTGTCGTATTGAAATCCGGGAACTGTTGAATAAACTTACTCACATGAAGACTATTATTTTATCGAAAAGAAAACTGCATTGAGAAACTAATTGCAATAAAGGACTGAAACTATGAAATCGAAGAGTACTCGATCAAGAATCACTTCGGCAAGAGTTAGCTAAGAAATGCGATAACAATAAACCTAAACTTAATAGAATGAAAGGCCTTGACCGTGGAGATTCCCGAATTTTAAACACGCTTCTCTCGAAGTCGTGCCCAACTGAGTTTAGGAAGGTCCGACTGACTTTCGTCTAAATCGGAGGCCTAAAACTCGCTTTACGCGGTGAATCCCACTATTGGATTTTACTCCAATCCGGGAGATTTGGACGTCTGCCTCTCTCGAGGGGTGCGTACAACTCCCTTTACTCTTGAATGCTCACTTCGTTCTATTGGCCTCTCGGCTAACCCAGAACGAAAGCAGAGGCAAAAATATATATATCGATGATATATCTTCTGCCTGAGATAAATCAAGAGTAATCCAAGGTGATGATTCTAAAAAGAAAAGGTAAATCTCAAGGCATCATAACATAATCGCTCGAACCTCAGATCATCAAGATCGAGTACAAGGAGGATTAGTTACTCATGGTATAGAGGAAGAAAATGATATTTAGACTTTGAAAGATAACAGCGAGCAGAATTGAAAGAGAAAGAAAAACTATTTTATTTCTTAGTGGTGCGTCAGAAGGCGGGCATACATGTACTATTAAGAAAGCTTCAACAAATACTATGAATATGATAAGAGAATAATACAGAAAGGCTATAAGCAATTTCATGAAAAGTAACTAATTAAAAAGCTTGTAAAGAGAAAACTTGAACACTAAATAGCAGCACAGCAGTCCTTTTCTCTCCCAATCCCGGGCTTCCAAACACTAGAAGATGATCCCTATTTATAGACTTTTTTTCGGGCTGGGTCACGCCCTATGACACGCCCATGGAGGGCGTGACCATAGGGCGTGTCTGATTCGGTGCAACATCTGGAGCGTTGGCATTTAATTTTGGCACGGTTGTTGAGTTACATGCCCATCGAACACGCCCCTGGAGGGCGTGACATATGGGCGTGTCGGATTCGGCGCTTTGAAAATGAGCTCGGTACTGACTTCTCGGGACTTGGCGGGTCACGCCTGTCAGACACGCCCACGTAGGGCGTGTCATTGGGCGTGTTAGTGGGCGTGACAGCTAGTTTCTGGTGGAGATTGACTTCGGACCGGCGGCTTCATTCCACTGGGTTACACGCCCTTGGTACACGCCCGAGGAGGGCGTGATCAGGGGGTGTTTCGCAGCAAAATCTGGCAAAAACCTGAAAAACAAAAAGAAACATGTTAGTGATGAAATTATATACAAAAAGAGGTCATAAAATGAAAATACAAGACACGGTTTATGTATTAAAACCTAAAGTTACTCTAATAGTTTAGGCTACAAAACGTATCATCAAATTCCCCCAAGCTTAAGTTTTGCTTGTCCCCAAGCAAATATATAAAAACTAGATTATCATGAAAGTGACTAATCAGAAGTTCTAATTATGTTATCACAAGTACTATGCGAAATTCTAAGTAGGGAGAAGGCGAAACGTAAACCTAAAATAATTTATTTAATCATGGTTTAATTTTTTATAAACTTTACTTAACAAAAATAAATCATCCAAAATTTTAACAGAATTCTTTAAACAATTCAAACAAAGCCACAAAATGAAAAACAAATTGAAATGTTACTTGATCTTAAGAGCCATTTTATACCAAAATTAAACAAGAACAATTATCTATATTTCAAATCAAGACTTTACTAGTCTACTATTTTTCTTGCTTAGCTCCGATGAAAATCTAGGGGCATGAATCAGCAGGACTTTATAGGACAAAAATGTTTGGTTTAGGCATAAAATTAGGAATGGAATCCAAAGATAAACATGAAGGCTTAAAATTTTGCTAAACCAAAATGAAGAGCTTCAAAATAAATGGAATGTTATCTTCTCCCTCTTTATATTCCGTGTTTTTGTGTTTTTTTTTCAAAAAGGCCATCATTTTATATATATATTGAATTGGCCAACCAACCGTAAACATTTCTTCTGAGCATCTCTTTTTTTTTTCAAAAAGGCTTTCCACAAATTCTAAAATAAACTTATCACAATATGAAATTTATGAAGCTCAAAATTTTAGCATGATCAGAAGGGTTAGAGAACTTTGGCTTTGGTAAAAACGAAATGTGGAGCTTTCAATTGAAATCGGAAAAAGGCTCAAAAGAGGCTAACTAGGGAGATAATTTAAGGGTTGGCAAGAAGGTTCAAACGAGCATAAAAAGGCCTATATCATTTTCATGCACCTAGAATTTTCCTAAAGCATTAGTTTTGAAAAAGGTCAAAAAGTAGGTCCTAAATTTTAATATAGACTAATGAACCTAGTTTAATTCTTAGGATAATATGAGTCTTAGGTTGTTCATATCTACTATGTTAATCAGAAGTTGACTCTGCAAAAATTATTTAAAAAGAAAAGAAGAGAAATATTGGATGATGAATTTTTAAAAAAAGTAAAGAAAATAAATAAAGAAAACCTCAAAAAAAAACATTTTTTTAGAAAAAAACGTTTCACTTTAGCATGCTACTGTGAATTAGAAACACAGCATGGCCAACATTTTACTTGTGAAACATAATTAAAAAGAAGGATTAGAAATTTTATAAATAGCTAATTGCTTTATATAAGATTTTGAGAAAAACAAAACAAAAGTAGGGGTACTTTTGAAATACCAAGGAAATGCCTAAACTATTGGATTTTTGAAAAGGAGATGCACAAAAAGCAGAACATAAACTCGAAAGGAGGAAGTCCTTAGCAAATAAATAGGAGGGAGTTCTCCCCCAAGCTTAAGATGGACATTGTCCTCAATGTAAAAAGAAGGGGATTGGAGAAGGAGAGAAAAGTAAAGTACAATACTGAAGAACAGAATTGAAAAACAGGTACTTCCCCGGATTTGTATATTGCGGAACTCGAGTGATGTTGCTCCCGCAAATATCTTCTTTGGACAGTATGATGGAATCAACACATTGGAGCAGGCGTTTGCAGGAGCTTCAGCTTGTCGATGCAGTCTGGGGTAAAAATTGTAAAATAAAGGAAACAGAAAAAAATGGATAACTTGGGTTGCCTCCCAAGAGCGCCCTTTGTTTATAAGGGTCGTTGAGCTCGACCCAACAAAAGAATATTGTCCTGAATTTTATTGTTCAGAAATTGATTTGAAAAAAAAAGAATAAATGTTCGAAATTAGAGTTCGTGCAACAGATACTTAATAGTGTTATGACTGACATCATCACCAGAAAAGTAAAGTTTAAGACGCTGACCATTGACTTTGAAATTTCCCTTATTAGGGTGTGAAATTAAAACAGTACCATAAGGAAAAACTTCCATAACAGAAAACGGACCAGACCATCGTGATTTTAATTTTCCAAGAAATAAACGTAAACGAGAGTTGTACAGAAGGACTTGGTCGCCTGGCTTAAAGGCCTTCGGATGCCTTAAGTGTTTATCGTGTAAACGCTTCGTCCGCTCTTTATAAAGTTTATTATTTTCATATGCATAAGAGCGCCACTCATCAAGTTCATTTAATTGAAATTTACGGAGGTCACCGACTGAGTGGGGGTCGAAGTTTAAAAGTTTTAAGGCCCAAAAAGCGCGATGCTCTAACTCAACGGGCAGATGGCACGATTTTCCATAGACCAAACGATATGGCGTACATCCGAGGGCGGTTTTGTACGCTGTTCGGTAGGCCCATAGATCATCATCACGTTTAGCCGACCAGTCTTTTCTAAAAGTTGAAACAGTTTTTTCTAATATTCTTTTTATTTCTCTATTAACGAATTCGACTTGCCCGTTAGTTTGGGGGTGGTAGGCAGTTGAGAGCTTATGCGTAACGCCGTATTTGGTAAGAATTTTTGAAAATTGCGCGTTATAGAAATGGGAGCCCCGATCGCTAACGATTGCACGTGGCGTACCGAATCGAGAAAATAATTTTTTTAGAAACATAACAACAACTCGGGAGTCGTTCGTGGGAAGAGCTTGGGCCTCAGCCCATCGTGAAACATAATCAACGGCAACTAAAATATATTTGTTTCCGAAGCTGGAAGGAAGAGGGCTGACAAAATCAATTCCCCAGAGGTCGAAAATTTCGCATTCTAAGAAATAATTTTGCGGCATTTCATTTTTATTAGAAATGTTGCCCGACCGTTGGCAACTATCACACCTGCTCACAAAGGCTTGTGCGTCTTTAAATAGTCTAGGCCAGTAAAAACCCGCGCATAGCACCTTGTGAGCGGTACGAGCAGCTTGATAGTTCCCACCTGTCGGACCTTCATGCAAATGTTTTAAAATATCGATTCCTTCATCATGGGAAACACATCTCCTGATCACTTGATCCGCACAGATTCTGAAAAGATGCGGGTCTTCCCAAAAGTAGTTCTTCAGCTCAGAAAAGAATTTCTTCTTTTGTTGCGAGGAGAACTCTTTTGGGAGCACCCGGGCTACTAAATAGTTTGCAATGTGTGCGAACCAAGGAGAAGTAGATGTGTGAATTGACAACAGCCTCTCATCAGGAAAATAATCGTTAAAAGAGTTTTCATTAAATTTTTCTATAAAGGGGTTATCTAATCTGGATAGATGGTCAGCAGCCAAGTTTTCGGCTCCCCGCTTATCACGGATTTCTAAGTCAAACTCCTGGAGGAGTAAAACCCAGCGAATCAACCGCGGTTTGGCATCTGTTTTGGTAAGAAGGTACTTTAGGGCCGAGTGGTCTGTAAAAACAATAATTTTTGAAAGTGTAATGTAGGGGCGGAATTTATCAAATGCGAAGACGACAGCTAAGAGTTCTTTCTCTGTAGTGGTGTAATTTTCCTGAGCGGATGTTAGCGTCTTACTAGCATAATAGATAGGGTGGAAGTTTTTAGATATGCGTTGGCCTAAAACAGCTCCCACCGCAAAACTACTCGCATCACACATTATTTCGAAAGGAAGATCCCATACCGGAGCTATCATAATTGGAGCATTAATTAACTTTTCTTTAATTAGTTTAAAGGCAGAAAGGCAGGAGTCATTAAAAATAAATGGAGCGTCTTTTTCTAGCAGATGGGTGAGGGGCTTAGTTATCTTGGAGAAGTCCTTTATGAAGCGGCGTTAGAAACCTGCGTGGCCTAGGAAACTTCTTATGGCTTTTATGTTTGTAGGCGGCGGCAGCTTCTCGATAACCTCTATCTTAGCAACGTCTACCTCAATACCTTTCTCAGAAATTTTATGACCCAAAACTAAGCCTTCCCTTAGCATAAAATGGCATTTTTCCCAATTTAGGGCAAGGTTAGTTTCTTCGCATCGCTTCAGGACTTTCGCGAGGTTTTCTAAACATCCATCAAACGAATCGCCGAACACGGAAAAGTCATCCATAAAAACCTCCATAATGCTTTCTACGTACTTGTCGAATATAGCGAGCATACATCGCTGGAATGTAGCTGGCGCATTGCACAATCCAAACGGCATTCTTCGGTAGGCGAAGGTGCTGAAGGGACAAGTAAACGTAGTTTTTTCTTGGTCCTCGGGAGAGATAGGTATTTGGAAGTACCCCGAGAGTCCATCGAGAAAACAGTAAAAGCTATGACCGGACAAACGTTCTAAAATCTGGTCGATAAACGGTAGAGGGAAGTGATCCTTGCGGGTGGCATCGTTCAACTTACGATAATCTATACACATACGCCAACCCGTCACCGTTCGTGTCAGGATTAATTCATTATTTTCATTACTAACCACTGTTATCCCTCCCTTCTTAGGTATTACCTGAACGGGGCTAACCCACTTACTATCCGATATAGGGTAGATAATTCCTGCGTCTAGTAATTTCATAACCTCGCCCTTAACTACTTCTTTCATATTCGGGTTTATATGGCGCTGAGGTTGAATAGAGTTATGTGAATTATCTTCCATTAGAATTTTATGGGTACAGAAGGATGGGCTTATGCCCTTGATATCAGAAATTTGCCAAGCAATAGCTTGGCGATGCTTACGTAGAACTAGAAGAAGTTTGTCATTTTGCGTATCCGTGAGGTAGGCCGAAACGATAACTGGTAACTTGGATTCTTTTTCAAGGAAAGCATATGTAAGGTGTTCAGGAAGTTGTTTGAGTTCTAGGGTAGGGGGTTCTTCATACGAGGATTTAGAAATTCTTTCTTTTTCAAAAATAATATCTTCATAAAATTTTTTGTATGGAACATAATAAGGGGTGAGGCTAGCAGCTAATACAGCTTCTTGCAGTGATTCAGCTGGATGAAAAGAAGAAGAACAAAAATTAGAAAATTCTTTTTCGAAGTCAGGACGGCAATCAGAAGATTCATCGCTTCCTTGCAGCGATTCAGGGGGAAGAGAAGAAGCAAGACAAAAATCAGAAAATTCTTTTTTGAAGTCGGAGAGGTAGTAGGGGGATTTATCACTTACGGCATCGATGAAAAAACATGAGTCATCATTTGCCAGAGTGTTCTTCATCGAAGGTGTGATAGAAAAAGTGACCTCATCGTCGCCTACTCGAAGGAAGAGCTTACCATTGCTTACATCAATGATGGCTCTGGAGGTGGCAAGGAAGGGTCAGCCAAGGATCAGGGGAACCTCGACGTCTTCTTCGATCTCCAGAATGACAAAGTCCACCGGGAAGATGAACTTGTCGACTTTTACTAGAACGCCCTCCACTATTCCTAACGGGTACTTGACCGAGCGGTCAGCTAGCTGGATACTCATACGCGTGGGATTTAGGCTACCGATTCCTAACTTTTTAAACAACGAGAGGGGCATCAGGTTTATACTAGTGCCTAGGTCGGATAACGCATGTTTAACAAAAAGGTCGCCGAAGACACACGGGATAGAAAAGCTACCCGGGTCACTGATTTTCTTCGGCAGGCCGTTTGTTAACACAGCGGAGCACTCGGCATTTAGCGTGACATGCGAAAGGTTTTCTAGTTTCTTCTTGTTGGTGAGAAGATCTTTAAGATACTTTGCGTATTTTAGCATCTGCGAAATAGCTTCGTGGAATGGCAGATTTATATGAATTTGCTTGAAGATTTCTAGGAAGCGAGAATATTGATCGTCCTGACGTTGTTTATTTAGTTCGGAAGGGTAAGGCGGGGTTGGATCATTTTTAAAGGTGGGTGGTGGAGTGAGATCTTTTTCTACTGCGAAAAGTGGGATGATAACTTCTTTGGCAAAGGGCATGGAAGAAATTGGATTTTTTGAAATGGGGGTGGAGCTTGCCTCGGGCTCTGTGCAAACCATGCCAGAACTTCGCTTCCCACTCCGAAGAGTCATAGCTTTCGCTTGCTCTCTTGGGTTGGGCTCGGTATTGGCAGGAAGAGACCCGGCGGGTCGCTCAGAAATAATTTTTGCGATTTGTCCTACTTGATTTTCAAGATTTTTTACGGATCCGGTTAGGGTCCTTATCGTAGCGTCATTTGTGGTGATATATTTGGAAAGTAATTCCTCCAAGCTTGGAGGTTTTGGAAAATTTTGAAGAGGTGGTGGTGGCGGTGGTGCAGAAAAATCATTTTGCGGTGGTGGGCGCATTGCATTTGATGGATTACTCTATGAAAAGTTCAGATGATTTCTTAAAGCAGGGTTATAACTATTTGGAAAATTAAAACCTGGAGGATGAAAATTTGTAGCAGAAAAATTATTAAACGCGTTTCTAGGCATATTATTAACATAGTCCAATTGTTCGGAGGGAGGGGGAGTTGCAGATTCCCATACCTGAGGGGCGGAGGCAGCAGTCATCTCTGTTATCTTTTTGCTTAGGATTTCTACTTGCAGAGCGAGTTGTGAGACGTTGTCCACTTCGTAGATACCTGCAGGCTTGTTAGGGCGGAACCTAGGCACATTCCACTGATAAGTGTTCATGGCCATGTCCTCGAAAAGCTCAAGAGCGGCTTCCGGGGTCTTATGATTTAAAGTACCGCCAGAAGCTGCGTCTATCATTTGCTTTGTGCTTTGATTTAGCCCGTTATAAAACGTCTGCACTTGTAACCATACAGGCAGAGTGTGATGTGGGCATCGCCTTAATAATTCTTTAAATCTCTCCCAGGTTTCATATAGGGTTTCAGCGTCTATTTGTCCAAAGGCAGAGATGTCATTCCTAAGTTTTGCAGTTTTAGCTGGCGGAAAATACTTCGCCAAAAATTTTTCAGTTAATTCATTCCAGGTGGTTATGCTATTCTTTGGAAGGGTGTTAAGCCACTGCTTAGCTTTAGTTCTAAGAGAGAACGGGAAGAGTCTCAGCCTGATTGCATCATTTGTGACACCATTTATCTTGAAGGTGTCGCAAATTTCAAGAAAGCTATATGTGCGTTCGGATCTTCATCTTGAAGTCCGTCAAATTGCACATACTGCTGCACCATTTGAATTATGCTAGGCTTTAATTCGAAGTTGTTATTTGCTATAGTAGGGCGGACTATACTAGATTCTCTCCCCTCAAGGTTTGGTCTTGCATAATAGGACATAGTCCTTTGCAAGGCTTCATCCACAATGGGTTCTTCCATCCTTAAGGTAGCAAATGACTCGGAGTCCTCAACCGGCACTTGGATAGTAGGACCTTGAAATCGCGATCTTCTCCGAAGAGTACGCTCAATTTCGTGGTCCAAGTCCAAAATAACCGACGGACTTCCCCGGGTCATGCACTGGAAGAAGAAAGAGAGAAGTATTGGCTGATTTTTTTTTTTTTGGGTTTGCAAAAAGGAAGATAAAAGTAATAGATTCGTGTTTTCAATATATCAACAAGAGTTGACTCCCCAGCAACGGCGCCAAAAACTTGTTGTGCAAAATGGGGCTTCGAAGAAAATAAAGCAGCCGAACTAGCAATCCAATGAGGCAAGTATACCTATCGAACTGTAGCAAGGGGACAAAAAGTGTCGTATTGAAATCCGGGAACTGTTGAATAAACTTACTCACACGAAGACTATTATTTTATCGAAAAGAAAACTGCGTTGAGAAACTAATTGCAATAAAGGACTGAAACTATGAAATCGAAGAGTACTCGATCAAGAATCACTTCGGCAAGAGTTAGCTAAGAAATCCGATAACAATAAACCTAAACTTAATAGAATGAAAGGCCTTGACCGTGGAGATTCCCGAATTTTAAACACGCTTCTCTCGAAGTCGTGCCAACTGAGTTTAGGAAGGTCCGACTGACTCTCGTCTAAATCGGAGGCCTAAAACTCGCTTTACGCGGTGAATCCCACTATTGGATTTTACTCCAATACGGGAGATTTGGACGTCTGCCTCTCTCGAGGGGTGCGTACAACTCCCTTTACTCTTGAATGCTCACTTCGTTCTATTGGCCTCTCGGCTAACCCAGAACGAAAGCAGAGGCAAAAATATATATATCGATGATATATCTTCTGCCTGAGATAAATCAAGAGTAATCCAAGGTGATGATTCTAAAAAGAAAAGGTAAATCTCAAGGCATCATAACATAATCGCTCGAACCTCAGATCATCAAGATCGAGTACAAGGAGGATTAGTTACTCATGGTATAGAGGAAGAAAATGATATTTAGACTTTGAAAGATAACAGCGAGCAGAATTGAAAGAGAAAGACAAACTATTTTATTTCTTAGTGGTGCGTCATAAGGCGGGCATACATGTACTATTAAGAAAGCTTCAACAAATACTATGAATATGATAAGAGAATAATACAGAAAGGCTATAAGCAATTTCATGAAAAGTAACTAATTAAAAAGCTTGTAAAGAGAAAACTTGAACACTAAATAGCAGCACAACAGTCCTTTTCTCTCCCAATCCCGGGCTTCCAAACACTAGAAGATGATCCCTATTTATAGACTTTTTTCGGGCTGGGTCACGCCCTATGACACGCCCATGGAGGGCGTGACCATAGGGCGTGTCTGATTCGGTGCAACATCTGGAGCGTTGGCATTTAATTTTGGCGCGGTTGTTGAGTTACACGCCCATCGAACACGCCCCTGGAGGGCGTGACATATGGGCGTGTCGGATTCGGCGCTTTGAAAATGAGCTCGGTACTGACTTCTCGGGACTTGGCGGGTCACGCCTGTCAGACACGCCCACATAGGGCGTGTCATTGGGCGTGTCAGTGGGCGTGAC
This sequence comes from Platanthera zijinensis, assembly GCA_039513925.1. Lineage (NCBI taxonomy): Eukaryota > Viridiplantae > Streptophyta > Magnoliopsida > Asparagales > Orchidaceae > Platanthera > Platanthera zijinensis. The sequence continues at coordinate 105,557,948 of CM077079.1, read as the reverse complement.
AGCTAGTTTCTGGTGGAGATTGACTTCGGACCGGCGGCTTCATTCCACTGGGTTACACGCCCTTGGTACACGCCCGAGGAGGGCGTGATCAGGGGGCGTGTCGCAGCAAAATCTGGCAAAAACCTGAAAAACAAAAAGAAACATGTTAGTGATGAAATTATATACAAAAAGAGGTCAAAAAATGAAAATACAAGACACGGTTTATGTATTAAAACCTAAAGGTACTCTAATAGTTTAGGCTACAAAACGTATCATCACAAGGCACACCTGAAGTGGATGAAGATCAGTAATATGCTGCCACTAAAGCTGATGTTGAAAGAAGATTGCCTCCAGCTATCAGGCATCTAAGAGATCATTCAAGACACCAGATTATTGGTGATGCAAACCAAGGAGTGGTGACAAGAAGAAAGAGCCTTAATACAGCAATGTATGCAAGTTTCCTGTCACAAGTTAAGCCCAAGATATTTGAAGAGGCCAACAAAGTTCATTTTTGGATTGTAGCAATGCAAGAGGAATTGAACCACTTTAAGAGGTGTAAGGTCTGGAAGCTGGTTCACAGACTACAAGGACATAATTTCATTGGAGTCAAGTGGATTTACAGGAATAAACTTGATGAAAATGGCATTATAATCAACAATAAGGCTAGGCTAGTAGCTAAGGGGTTCAAACAAGAAGAAGGTATTGACTTTGATCAAACCTTTGCTCCTATAGCAAGATTGGAAGCCATCAGAATCTTTCTTGCATATACTGTATTAAAGGATTTAAAGACTACTAGATGGATGCGAAGTCAGCCTTCCTGAATGGTGACTTAAAGGAAGATGTCTATGTTGAACAGCCTCCAGGTTTTGTTGATTCTAACTCACCTGAATTTGTTTATAGACTTAGGAAAGCTCTATATAGGTTAAAGAAAGCCCTTAGAGCATGGTATGAGACATTGTCTAGTTTCCTCATTAAGAACAAATTCTTAAGGAGGAAGATAAACAAGACCCTATTCCTAAGGGAATCTAAGAGCAAGATCATCCTAGTCCAAATTTATATAGATGACATAATATTTGGGTACAACCTTTGTAGGAAGTTTGCCAAACATATGCAAGGGAAGTTTGAGATGAGCAGTATGGGTGAGATTAAGTAATTCTTGGGTCTCCAAGTAAGGCATACTGAAGAAGGACTATCCATCTCACAGTCTAAGTTCATTAGGGAGTTGATCAAGAAGTTTGGTATGGAGAATGCCTCCACCATGGAAACTCCCATGGGGTCAAGTATGCTTATAGTCAAAGATGAGGCAGGAAAACCTATTGAGGAAACATTGTATAGAGGGATAATTTGCTCCTTTCTATATCTTACTACAAGAAGGCTAGAAATCATGTAATCTATATGTGTTTGTGCTAGATATCAGGCATGCCCTAAAGAATCTCACTACTCTGCTGTAAAGAGGATTTTGAGGTATCTTAAGAGCACAGCAGATCTTGGCCTCTGGTACCCTAGAAATAGGGATTTTGAAATAACAGGCTATTCAGATGCCGATTTTGCAGGCTGCAAAGAGGACAGGAAGAGCACATCAGACACCTGTTAGTTCTTGGGAGGAAGACTAGTGTCTTGGAGCAGTAAGAAGTAGAATAGTATTTTTATCTCAACAGCTGAGCCTGAGTATATCTCAGTAGGTAGCGGCTATGCACAGTCGTTGTGGATCCAGCACCAGCTCTAGGACTATAACCTTCAGATAGGTAGAACTCCCATGTTCTGTGATTCTACTAGTGCAATCTCAATTGCTTGGAATCATGTCTCTCACAACAGGACAAACATATTCAGATTAGGTATAATTTTATTAGGGAGCATGTGGAAAAAGAAGATATCTGTCTTAAGTTTTTCCCACAGACATGCAAGTGGCTGATATCTTTACTAAGCCACTAGATGAAGTCAAGTTCAACACCTTCAAATTTGAATTGGGAATGTTGAACTTGGTATAGCTTCAGTTGCTCCATGTAATAATTTTTCGTATAACTCACCTTTCTTGCAGGTAGATAAGACTCTCAAGTAATATCAAGTGGTATCAAGACTAAGAAGGACTCAAGTGTCCAGTAAAGACAAGAGAGTAGATGCTCCTGTTGAGGGGGAGTAAATCCAGCAAGTTGCAGGAACATGTTCGACTTTCTGTTAAAAGGCAGGCAGCAGCTGCAGTGGATCCAAGATCATCACAAATGAACAGCAGATTCTCAGGACTATACATAGTCTTAGCGATAGATCAACCCTAATGGATAGATGCTACTGTATAGGCACTACTGCTGCTGTAAAGACATGTTGTTGCAGGTCAAGAGGAATAGCCAACACCTCCCTTACTACAACTGCATTCTGCAGAAGTTTACAGTGGTATAGGAGTGGCATTGGCTCAAGTTGAACAATGTTTATAGCTAGCTCAAGTGGTTGTAGTGATGCGTTTGTAACGACCCTGGCGCGTACGTAATATCGTTACGGCTCCGCCCTCCAGGCATCGCTACCGGGCTGCAGCCCAAGCACCCCAACCCCTCTCCCTCCACAGGCGGGTTGTTGGTGGCCACAACCTCCCTTTGATGAGCGAACTCGACAGTTAAGTTGGGCCGTACGGGGACTTCCCAGGAGGTCACCCATCCCAGTACTACTCTCGCCCAAGCACGGTTAACTATGGAGTTCTTTCAACCTTCATCACCAATTGAGCTGCAACACAGTTTTGGGTTGGAGGCTGTTAGACACGGCCTGGGACACGGGCGTGTCCCAGGGCGTGTCGGGTGTACACGGCCTGGGACACGGGCGTGTCCCAGGGCGTGTTCAACTTAGTCAACGATTTATAGTCGACGATCGTCGAGCCTGGGACACGGCCTTCGACACGGGCGTGTCCCAGGGCGTGTCCGACACGTGTCCGTTCTGGGCATGTCGCGGTGTCAAGTTGACGGTCAGCGGTCGTCAAGCGGCGACACGGCTTGGGACACGGGCGTGTCCCAGGGCGTGTCACACATTAAAATCGGAAAATGGCCTGTTTGAGTCAGAGAGGTACACGGCCTTGAACACGGCCGTGAACACGGCCTGGAACACGGGCGTGTCAAGTTCGACACGGGCGTGTCCCAGCCCGTGTTCTGGTATCTTTCGAGTCGGATGCTAACCGACTGGGGAACACGGCCTGTGACACGGGCATGTCACAGGGCGTGTCAGGCCTGTTGAAATGTTTTTCAGAGTAGATCTCGGCCGTTCGTTTCCTTCTATTTGGATCTTGTGGTCCAAAGCTTTTCCAGCCTCTTTAAGGCCGTGGATTGAGATGAAATCTCATTTCCACTTAGCCTTTCTCTCTCTAAAGAGAAGAAAGAGAGGAGAGCTTGGAGGAGGAGGAGGAGGAGCTTTCCGGCCGCCGGTGGAGCTTCGTCGAGCCGAATAGAGAGCCGAGTTCAGCGTTGCGGAGGCAAGGCCGCTGCGGTGATTTCCATCCGGCTAGTTCTTCTATGGCGCCGAAGCGATCGTCAAGGGTAACGATCTTTCTTCCTTGGGTAGGTGAAGCCCTTTGGTTTGCATGTGCATGGGATCCTCCATCAAGAGATGGAAATGCGTAAGTGATTCCAGCAGTTGAGTCTGCATCTAGAGCCGGAAATATGTAGTACGGCATAGGCATGCTGTGTGAAGCCCATCCAGACGTATGTCGGGATTGGTGATGTTTATAGTGCGAACCGGAGAAGACTCCGTGTATTCATCGTCTAGCCTGCGGAGATGGTGAGGACGATGTGCTTGGTGTACAGGATGCTGTGTATAGCTCCTTTGGTTGCATGCTTGCTAAGAGCTGGTTGATGGAGTGCGGACACCTCTGAGTGGGTGGGCGCGAGAGGTCTTCAACAGGGGTTTGGAGGCTTATGCCCATTCCACCAAGTGGCGATGTTAAGATCGGATGAGCGGTCGATTGGTAGCAAAGCAGCAGGGCGAATTCCCTAGGCTTGTTACACTACGTGGGTAGGTCGACTGGTAGTGCTCACGGGTTTTGGTGTGGTGCGTACCTCTGAGTGAGACGGGTGCGTGAGGTCTTCAACAAGGGTTTGGAGGCTTATACCCGCCTACCAAGTACCAACCATAAAGGTGCCCTGAGTGCACGGAGCGCCTGACAATGAGGCCAGCGTTTGTGATGATGTGTGTATGATATATATATGTTGCAATTGCTATATATGCAGGGAAGGAACCACTGCCCCGGGTAAGGGGTGGGGTCGTTATAATTGGTCAGCTGAATGCTGACCGTTGCTTTGTTTATCACCCATGGGGTGGACGTCCATATGCAGGTGTTGCGGGCTGATTGGATTGAGCGGGCAAAAGCCCATGCTGCTGGTAGGCCCTTGAAGGCCGTGCGAAGTGTTGGATTTCATGTGTGGCCGGCCTGCGTGCCGATGTATGAAATTCTATGTATTGTAAAGAGTAACTTGTAAGGCCTTAAGGCCCTGTGCGGTGTGGTGTTGTAAACATTCCTGGTCTTTTATATAAATGTGAGATTTATATATTAGTGGACATTCATTGATATGAGTTCTTGCACTTAATACAATTCCGCTAGAATGCTCTGAGTTAGGATTCGTATGGTTTGGTATTATCCTGTGACCTCACCGTCTGTTTGTGGCATATAGTGTGGAGCCCCGGCTGGACCTTCTACTATACGTCATTTAATGGATGGGGTTGTTACATTTTGGTATCAGCTTTTGTCGGTCTTCCTCTTTCGAATTCGTGGTCGAATTCTTTTGTGGGGTGGCGAGCACGTGTTTGTGCGACCTGCTGTAATACTAATGAACTCTGGAATGTCCACTAGGGATTGTGTGTGTGTGTCTATTCGGTGAGTTTGCCGTATTACCATGGAAAGTAATGCTATCTTGTTCACCTATAGGTGACGAGGAGTGGAGCTGGGCAGTCGGAGCCCCAGCGTTCGGATGAGAGTGCGGCACCACCTGAGGTGCCTACACCTCCCCCTTCTGTGGAAACGGTGCGCTTAGTTGCGGAGGTGATCTTTGCTATGCTTCAGGCACAACCTTTTGGGCAAGCGAGGCCTGCTGTGGCGCCAGTGCAGGTTGGTGCGAGGCAAGAGCATGTTGAGGTTGGTGCGAGGCAAGAGCATGTCGAGGTTCCGGTTGCTGTGCAAGCAGCGGACGAGCAACTTAAGCACTTTATGGAGTTTAATCCGCCTACGTTTGTCGGGGCAACGTCTCCAACAGAGGCCGAGGATTGGCTCTCTAGAGTGAAAAGAATCCTGGCTGCGCTCAGGATTAGTGAGGAGCAGAAAGTCCCGTTAGCCACTTTCCTCCTGGAAGGAGAGGCGAGGCTTTGGTGGGATGAGATCGAGTTGCACCAGTTGGGCGGTAGAGACCTGGGCGACATATCGATGGATGAATTCGCCAGATTATTTTGGGCAAAATACTTGCCAATGGCGCAGAGAATTGCAATGGAAAATGAATTTCAACGTCTGGTACAGGGTGATAAGACCGTGGACGATTACCTGCATGAGTTTACCAAGCTCGGTCATTATGCGGGATTGACGTTTGCGGACCAGGCGCGGAAAATGAATAGGTTCTATGAAGGACTGCGTGATGAGCTGAGGTTGGCTCTCCCGAGTTCAGTGAACCAAGGATTCCAAGCATTGGTGCATACCGCTAGTGCGCTGGAGAAGGATTTGAAGCGGGTATGGGAGAAGAAGATCGTAGCGGTGGAAAACTCCGACTTCAAAGTTCCGCCATCAGAGCAGTCAGATTTCAGGAAACGTGATAAGAAGCGGTTTCGACCTGCTGAACAAACTTCTTCAGATGTTGCGTCAGGAGCAACGTTTGGGCAAGAACGGGTTGAGCCGCGTACATGTTTCATTTGTGGGAAGCCAGGGCATATCGCGCGATTTTGCTGGAATGGTGCGTCCAGGGGTGAAAGAAAGTCAGGTGCGTCTTATGACGAGAAGGGTAAAGCTGTGGCAGAGTCGTCTGCATCGCGGGCGCAACCGCGCATATACACACTTGAGATGCAGGAGCCGCAAAGCTGAAATCAAGCAGAACAGCAAATCTGTGCTTTGGACTTAATGGAGGCCGCTAAACGGATTCTGCGAGATGCGGAGAAGCCGAAATAAAGTGGAGTGTGCACTTTATTATGTTGTCTATTGTATGTATTTCTGTTTGTGACAAACAGTTGTGGTGGTACGATTCCATGGGGCGAGACAAGCTGTGGCCTCTGAACTCTAAACCTGGATCGTTTTGGTTTGTATCGCAACAGCGTGGTTGTGTTGATGCTTGTGCGTTGCGCTAAATTTCGGGACGAAATTTCTATAAGGAGGGGAGGGTTGTAACACCCCAAAATCTCAAAATATGTTTGTGCACAGTTTTGGGTTGGAGGCTGTTAGACACGGCCTGGGACACGGGCGTGTCCCAGGGCGTGTCGGGTGTACACGGCCTGGGACACGGGCGTGTCCCAGGGCGTGTTCAGCTTAGTCGACGATTTATAGTCGACAAACGTCGAGCCTGGGACACGGCCTTCGACACGGGCGTGTCCCAGGGCGTGTCCGACACGTGTCCGTTCTGGGCGTGTCGCGGTGTCAAGTTGACGGTCAGCGGTCGTCAAGCGGCGACACGGCCTGGGACACGGGCGTGTCCCAGGGCGTGTCACACATTAAAATCGAAAAATGGCCTGTTTGAGTCAGAGAGGTACACGGCCTTGAACACGGCCTGGAACACGGCCTGGAACACGGGCGTGTCAGGTTCGACACGGGCGTGTCCCAGCCCGTGTTCTGGTATCTTTCGAGTCGGTTGCTAACCGACTGGGGAACACGTCCTGTGACACGGGCATGTCACAGGGCGTGTCAGGCCTGTTGAAATGTTTTTCAGAGTAGATCTCGGCCGTTCGTTTCCTTCTATTTGGATCTTGTGGTCCAAAGCTTTTCCAGCCTCTTTAAGGCCGTGGATTGAGATGAAATCTCATTTCCACTTAGCCTTTCTCTCTCTAAAGAGAAGAAAGAGAGGAGAGCTTGGAGGAGGAGGAGGAGGAGCTTTCTGGCCGCCGGTGGAGCTTTGTCGAGCCGAATAGAGAGCCGAGTTCAGCGTTGCGGAGGCAAGGCCGCTGCGGTGATTTCCATCCGGCTAGTTCTTCTATGGCGCCGAAGCGATCGTCAAGGGTAATGATCTTTCTTCCTTGGGCAGGTGAAGCCCTTTGGTTTGCATGTGCATGGGATCCTCCATCAAGAGATGGAAATGCGTAAGTGATTCCAGCAGTTGAGTCTGCATCTAGAGCCGGAAATATGTAGTACGGCATAGGCATGCTGTGTGAAGCCCATCCAGACGTATGTCGGGATTGGTGATGTTTATAGTGCGAACCGGAGAAGACTCCGTGTATTCATCGTCTAGCCTGCGGAGATGGTGAGGACGATGTGCTTGGTGTACAGGATGCTGTGTATAGCTCCTTTGGTTGCATGCTTGCTAAGAGCTGGTTGATGGAGTGCGGACACCTCTGAGTGGGTGGGCGCGGGAGGTCTTCAACAGGGGTTTGGAGGCTTATGCCCATTCCACCAAGTGGCGATGTTAAGATCGGATGAGCGGTCGATTGGTAGCAAAGCAGCAGGGCGAATTCCCTAGGCTTGTTACACTACGTGGGTAGGTCGACTGGTAGTGCTCACGGGTTTTGGTGTGGTGCGTACCTCTGAGTGAGACGGGTGCGTGAGGTCTTCAACAAGGGTTTGGAGGCTTATACCCGCCTACCAAGTACAAACCATAAAGGTGCCCTGAGTGCACGGAGCGCCTGGCAATGAGGCCGGCGTTTGTGATGTTGTGTGTATGATATATATATGTTGCAATTGCTATATATGCAGGGAAGGAACCACTGCCCCGGGTAAGGGGTGGGGTCGTTATAATTGGTCAGCTGAATGCTGACCGTTGCTTTGTTTATCACCCATGGGGTGGACGCCCATATGCTGGTGTTGCGGGCTGATTGGATTGAGCGGGCAAAAGCCCATGCTGCTGGTAGGCCCTTGAAGGCCGTGCGAAGTGTTGGATTTCATGTGTGGCCGGCCTGCGTGCCGATGTATGAAATTCTATGTATTGTAAAGAGTAACTTGTAAGGCCTTAAGGCCCTGTGCGGTGTGGTGTTGTAAACATTCCTGGTCTTTTATATAAATGTGAGATTTATATATTAGTGGACATTCATTGATATGAGTTCTTGCACTTAATACAATTCCGCTAGAATGCTCTGAGTTAGGATTCGTATGGTTTGGTATTATCCTGTGACCTCACCGTCTGTTTGTGGCATATAGTGTGGGGCCCCGGCCGGACCTTCTACTATACGTCATTTAACGGATGGGGTTGTTACAGCGTTGTATCAGTATATCAACACAAAAGGTATGACTACTTGACTAGGAGTAAATTTCTCCCTTGATCCTTTCACCTCCCTCATTAGGAAAATGCTCTTTGAATAAGCCAGAAAAGGGGAGAGGTAGGCAATACCCTAAACCCTAAAGGGGGAGGAGTAGAGCAATACTTTCTAGATAAGATGAGATGGTGGGCAATACATACCCAAGGGGGATGTGGAAGCAATACTTAACAAGACCAGAACATGTTAAGTAAGTGCATATTACTTGAAAACATTAAGTAATATGAAGAGAGAAATGTTGAGCTATTGCATATTATGTTTCCACTCTCAAGTGGGTTGAGTAAAGTCCTCCACTTAAGTTTTAAGCAGTGAGGAGTGTTGTAAGCTGCTTCAAATTGTCAAGTGTTATAAGAAGGCTTACAACTGCTTTTTAACTTTATACACTTTATGAGAAAATACTTCTTAGTATTGCTAGGTGTTCCGCCTTCTTCAAATGGGGGAGATTGTTGGGAATATTGCCCTCAACATTCCCAAGATTTGATTTGAAGAGGCATCACTATCAACACTAAGAACATAGTTGTATTTGATGTTGTTCAAGCTCATCATAGGTATGATATTCCTTGGAACAAGTTTAGAAAGGTTGTCTAAGTGGTTGTGATAGGTGGTCACAAGGTAGAAAGGTGGAGAGACATAAATCTGTCTAAGTCCACAAGCATTGAGTGAAGCCAGTTCACTCAACACTAGATGTCAAGGAAGGATGCTGGAAAGACTAAAAATCATCAAATTCCACAGACATCGAGTGAAGCCAGTTCACTCAATGTCAGATTCCAAAAAGTGTCGAGTAAAGAATGGACAGTCAAAGCCCAGCAGTTTGCAAAATAAAAATGTGGCTAAGTCCACAGGCTTTGTGTGAAGACAGTTCACTCAATTCCTTATAATAAGAGGAGTCGAGTAAAACACAGTCTGTCAAAGCCTCGGCATTGGCAAGCTGAAAAATCGACAAAGTCCAAAATCATTGAGTGAGGACTTCTCACTCAATGCCTGATGAATGAAGCATTGAGTCAAGCTTAAGTAGTTGAAGATTTTGTTAAGAACTCTGGCTAAGTCCAGAATCATTGAGTGAGGACAGCTCAATCAATGCCAAAGAAGAAGGCGTCGATAAAGCAATGATAAGTCAAACCCTAAAGAGGGATAGATAGAAAAATCAATCTAATTCCAGATGCATTGAGTGAGGACAGCTCACTCAATGCAAGCTCATCAAGAAAATTGGCTAAGTATAGAAGCGTTGAGTGATGGTAGTTAACTTAATGCCTCAGCAATAAGAAGTTAGGCAAAGGCAGAAGTGTTGAGTGATGAAGGCTCACTGAATGAATTTATAAAGAAAGTTGGGGTTATGTACAGAAGCATTGAGTGAAGCCAGTTCACTCAACGCCTCAGCATAAAGGCAGGCATTCAGTGTAATGGCTAACTCCAGAAGCTTTGAGTGATGAAAGATCACTCAACACACTCAATGCTTAAACAGCAGAAAGATTCTCCAAGGACAAAAGCGTTGAGTGAAGGTTATTCACTCAACGCACTCAACGCCTAATAGTGTAGAAGAAATTGGATAAATACAGATTCATTGAGTGAAGCCAGTTCACTCAACGCACTCAATGACTTGGATGAAACTAAGAAAATGACTAAGTACACAAATGCTGACGTCAGCATGAGATAACAAAGTTTAAAATTGTTGTGGGAAAGCTACATGAACACGACAAATGGCGTCGCAGGTGTAATACACCCCTCCCCCTTACTAAGGAGGTTACCCAGTCTTATGCCTAGAACCACCGCCTTAAAGTGACACTAACATACTATCTAGTAGACATCGCACGATGCCTATCCTGCCGGCTAGTACGATCATTCAACATGTTTGCAAATGGAGAAAAGAAGTACAACTATAGCAGTAAATGAAAACAAACAAGTCCACAAGTCACAACAATAACATCATAATATTTAGAGATGAAAGGTACATCAGTCCACAATGAGTATAGAAAAAGAGAGTAAGGGCTTATGCCCGGTATATGCCAAAATGGAATCAAATCTCTCTCTCACAACAACACTATGAAGAAGGGGAATAGAAACACTCGTCATCACTTGACACTAAGCTGCGGTAGTAGTACGTGGTATCAGCTCATCAGGTCCTGCCACCTCATCCTACTGGTCGTACTGGTGCTTCAGCTCCTCCAGCTCCTAAAATGATATGGTCATAACTGACCGTTAGTCATAAATACTTAGTCATTTTGTCTTTGCCTCACCCCCGCGACTCGTAGGAACCGAGAAGGAGGGCAAAAGTGGAGGACAACAAAGCAGTACAAAATCGATGCAGGTGACGGTGGAACTATTCTATCATGGTCATGTTTCTAACAGTTATATCATTATACTAACAGTTCTTATAGTACAAGTAAAGTAAGTAAAGTAGTAATGGAAAGAAGTGCAATAGGTAAAGAAGAACTGAAAGAAAGTGTTGTAAGAAATGTAAGAAAACTGAGCAGAAATTAAACTGTCTACCGCTACACTATTATTACAGGAGTACCTTAACTTATATGAATGCCAACACAAACTTATAAGTTAAAGTTTCATAAATATAACTTATCATATAAAAGAGCCCATACTAATTTATATGCTAAGGATATGCAGTGTGTATGCCCTAAGTTTGTATGTATGATATGATATGATGAGTTATGCAGGTTATGATTCATACAAGTGCAACTCTCACACACGACTCTGTGATCAAAGAAAATTAGTTCCCACTTTTCAGAGTTTGCTGAACTCTCTGGTACCACTGTTGTGGCTACGGTAGCAGTGGAGCGGGCATCTCCACCTCCTAGGCAGGTATACACACTACCAGGCTATTCCCTTCGTACGCCTATGTACACGTCTTAGGTGCACTCTAGAGTCTCCGCATGCTAATTTGCTAGCAATTTCCACCAGTCTTTTTGGTCAGGTGTACATTTTTGTGGATTGTCCTCCAGACCGAAAAATAAAATAACCTACTGGCCCCTCAAACCCTCACACCTCACTGGATTCACTGTAATGTCGTCGGTGTGATGACTATCCAGTAGCGCATGACCTGCCACAAATATGTTCTGTGCACATTCAAGTTATTTCGAACCCGAGCCTCCAGCTCGCAGGACCAACCTGTGCTGTATCAAACACCCAAGCCTCCAGCATGCAGGACTAAACACGTCTTGTATCCAAATCCCGAGACTCCAGCTCGCAGGACTAACACGTCCTAAAGTAAATCTCCCGAGCCTCCAGCTTGTAGGAATAAACCAATTGTACAACCCCGTGTTTGCCGAGTGGTTCAACAAGGCCAGAAATGGCGAACCCAGAGCGGCCAGCTCGCTCTCACCGAGGCTAGGAGGGCGAGCTAAGTGAGCTGAACCACCCGACCAGCGCCCACCCGATGTTTGTCGATGTGGACCCAACATTCAGCTAAGCGAGCGAAGTAGCAACTTAGGGCGGCCAACTCGCTCTCGTTGAGGCTAGGAAGGCGAGCTGCACGAGCTGACCCGCCTAGCCCGCTCTCTAATAAGTGACATCACCGCCAGCCCGCCTCAGGCCAAGAACTGGCGGACTGCCGCAGCGTGACTCGCGCTCACTTAAAAGAAGGAAGGTGAACCGCGGGAGTAAGGTCGCGTCGGCAGGATGGAGTGTTGCCTCGAGTTAACCTTCAGATCCTTGGAACCTGTCAAGTAGGGCCCAACAGCCAAATTTCCTAGGTACCCTTGCAGGGGGTGCCAATATCCTTCAAAAGCTGCAGAGTTACGAAGTTGGCAGACCCCGTTTGGCTGCATATAGCTGTTCAGAACAGCAGAGGTTGGCTATTTGCAGGCCATTTTACGAATCCTATAAATAGACCCAAGGGTGGTACCGCAGAAGGCATGCTCACTAGATCCAAGACCTTTTTGCTCTTTTTTAGGTAGCCTTAGCTTGGTATTTGGCTAAGGGAGAGGAAGCGCTCTAATATTTTCTAGGTTAGTGGTGGGACCTCCGCGCTGAGTCCTTGGGTCTTTTCCTTTTTTTTCTTGTCATTTTGCTTGTAGGAGAGAAGTAGGCGTGCGACCACCAGTTCCCCAAGGGTGAACTCCACAAGGGATCGAATTATCGGTTCAAACATTTTGGTGCGGTGAGCGTGGAGCGTGGTCAGCACAAAAAATCTTAAGAAGGCTTGATGATGGGAGAAGAAGGACGAGGTTCAGATAGGTCCGACTCGCCCCCCCCCCCCACCTCTTGCCACGGTGGGGATGTTCAAAGATTTCATGCAGGAGGTGCTTGGCTCGTCAGGTTTGCACTCGGCGCACGTGTAGAGTGCTCGACTCCAGCAACGCCAGTACTTGTGGTCCCGGCTGTTGGAACACCCTTTTTATATTTGGGTCAGGATAACTATGCTAAGGATTCATGACCTCATTGTATAACATAGGTCATTGAGTGTGAGTTTAGAACTTAGGATATTTGAGAATTTAGTTCTGCTCAGCTCGACGGATAGTCGACCCCAGCTCGACGTGTCGTCGTCCTCAGCTCGACGCGTAGTCGACCGCTGCTCGACGCATAGTCGATCGCAGCTCGACGCAGCGTTGTCCTCAGTTCGACGTAACGTCGACTTCAGCTCGACGTTCTGGCGTGATTTTCTCTGCATCCTTAATCACTCTCTGATCGACGGATAGTCGTCCTCAGATCGACGATTTATGATGAGTTCGATGTTTTGAGTTCTCCCGTCTGTTGACATTTGAAATTCAAATTAAAGATCATCAAAGCAGTTATTGCAAGAGATCCCCTGGCCGTTTCAAGACTTAATTGGTCCATATCTCAAGGAATTTTCATTGGAAATCCATTAAGGCACTTCCTTCCAAGGCATGGACAGTTAAGGAATGCATTGAATGCCCTGCCAACGGCTATCTATCAGACAGTAGTAATTCTATTACTTAGAGATTTTTTCGAGAGAGACAGTAACACAGTTATTCAGATTTGTTACAGAGAACATTCTTCATCATCTCCCTCTCACAGAATCTGCTGTAGAGAATTCAAAGAGAAGAACATCACTCAGAGAAATATCATCATCAATACTCTCTGATTCTCTTCTGCTCTGAATTCAACTCTTCTACAGACTGCCTTCTACCTTCAGACATCAAACACTCAGTTTCTGAGTTATCTATTGCTGAAGAAGGACAAGCAGTGAAGAGCCTGTCACCCTTGTGCAAAGCTTCTTCTACCTGAACTCATCTACATCTCAGGGGGAGCTCTGACAACATCAAAATCCACAAGCTTCTCTCTGATAGTTGACAGAGAAGCATACTCATCCTTTCTTTACCTTATTCCATCTGTACAGGGTTTTAACTCCCTTCAAAAGTTACCCTTTTGGTTAGCTGAGACCTTGTCAAAATCAGTGGTGGCAAGACACCTTATCAAAAAATCTGGTGGTGCCCAGGACACCTGATCAACCATCCTGCAATGGATTCCTATCAAAGGGTGATAGAAGAGTGGACTACCCAAGTTTGGGGAACCACTATAATTTCCTTGTGTCTTCTGTGGTTTATGTTTACTTCTTGCTGTGTGCTGTGTGCTGTTTGCTTTATCATATATTTAACCATTGCATAACTCACTTTCTACATTAAGTAAATCAAAAGTTTTAAATACATCAATCTATTTGAACTTACTCGATTCAAGTTTGGGGGGGGGGGATTGTTGGGTCCGGCGTTCCTTCACTTGACCCGTGGCGCTCTGCTACTTATATAAAAAATTAAGTAGCGCCCTCTTCAACAGTCCGGGCTTTTGGTGCAGTTGGGTATGCGCTTGATCCATCAATTGGTATCAGAGGAGGTCACAGGTTCAAGACCGGGGGGCGCTATTAAATCCTGATTTTTCCCTTCTACCTATGTGGGTCCGGTGGGTCAGGCAACCGTGGACATGTGGTAACCCCACCTCTGAGCCGTGTGGGCCATGTGGTAACCCCACCTCTGAGCTGACGGGTTGTGCTGGACGCCGGGGGGGGGATTGTTGGGTCCGGTTTTCCTTCACTTGACCCGTGGCGCTCTGCTACTTATATAAAAAATTAAGTAGCGCCCTCTCCAACAGTCCGGGCTTTTGGTGCAGTTGGGTATGCACTTGATCCATCACCGGCCCTTGGGGAGGACGCCCCCGGTAGGCAAGCTGGGAAGGAGGTTTCCGAGGATGAAAGAGGCGGCGAGCTCCCCGGGCGAGTTCTCTTCCCGAGCTCGAAAAATGCCAGCAGGTTCGGCGAGCTGGGGGTGTGAGACCCCCCAGCTCATCCAGCAGGTTGAGGCAGCTTCTTTAGCGAGTTGGTCTCTTCTACCCTAGTTTTGGAGGGGTTCAGGGAGCCCGAGATGTCATACTATGCCAGGAAGGGAGATCCGGTCCAGCACATCCAGTGGTTTGAGGAGGTGGTCTCGATCTGACAGATGTCAGATGGATTCAAGTGCAGGCTCTTCGCCATCACACTCAAGGAGAAGTAGAGAGAGTGGTTCCACCATTTGCCGGCCAACTTTATTTACTGCTTCGAGGACCTACTGTAACATCCCATTTCCGGCTAGACCCCTGGAAGTGGTTTTGTCATAACAGAACCTTAGGAAACCCAGGAGTTGAAGATTATCGACAAAATAATTCGAGTCAAGGGGTGGTCACGCCCGTGACCGAACCGTCACGCCCGTGACCTAGGGAGTGACCCCTTCGATGATCGTCGACCTCAGGAAGATGATCGTCGAGCTCAGAAATTTCAACACGGGCCTGACACGCCCGTGACCGATCCATCACGCTCGTGACCTGGGAATGGCGTTGAGTGAGCTAAGCTCACTCAACGCCGTGGGCTGGATGGCATTGAGTGAGCTTTGCTCAGTCAAAGCCATAAGCTGGATGGCATTGAGTGAGCTTAGCCCACTCAAAGCCATAAGCTGGATGGCATTGAGTGAGCTTAGCTCACTCAAAGCCATAAGCGGGATGGCGTTGAGTGAGCTTAGCTCATTCAAAGACATAAGTTGAATGACGTTGAGTGCACTGACTGCACTCAACGCCATCTGGTGTCGGCAGGATGGTGTTGAGTGAGCTGAGCTCACTCAACGCCGTAGACTGGATGGCGTTGAGTGAGCTTAGCTCACTCAATGCCGGAAATGGTACGGCGGGATGGCGTTGAGTGCGTTGAGTGCACTCAACGCCATAAGCTGAACGGTGTTGAGTGCACTAACTGCACTCAACGCCATTTGGTGTTGTCTGAATGGCGTTGAGTGAGCAGAGCTCACTCAACTCCATAACCTGGACGGCGTTGAGTGAGCTAAGCTCACTCAACGCCATCGTCTAAAAGAACATATTCTGGGTGGCGTTGAGTGAGCATAGCTCACTCAACGCCATAATCTGGATGGCATTGAGTGAGCTGAGCTCACTCAACGCCATAGTCTGGAATGGCGTTGAGTGAGCAGAGCTCACTCAACGCCGTAGCTTGATGGCGTTGAGTGAGCTGAGCTCACTCAACGCAATTATACTTAGACTTTTTCTGGCAATTTCATTTCTAGCTGGGTGCTGGTTCAGCTGAACCGGGCCGGCCTAGGGGTGGGCCGTTTTCTCCAATAAGACCTGATAAGTCTTATTTAATTTAAGTTGACAAGTCATGTTGTGCCACGTGGACAGCCGGTTTTGCAAAAGGGCGGTTACAGCCATGGCCGAGAGCTAGGCTTCATGGTCATCATTTGTATTTGATGCCATGGCCTTCCCTCTTCCCCTGAACCGACTGGATTCAACTCCTCTCAGGGAGAGGAGGAGTTTCCAGCCCTCCTCCAGCTGTCACAGAGTTGTTTCAGCTCCCCTCCATCATGGCCGAGCCAAGCCATTATGGGCCATTAATGGCCACCAGCTTTTTGTCGTTCCCCCTTCTTGTCCAAGCTTTTAAACACCTTCAGAGGCACAAGGGGAGTTTTTCCCAGCTGTTACCCGAAGTTTTCGAGCCTCCCCTTGCTGTTGAAGAATTCCGGCAACGCCACCACCGCGCAAATGACATCCCGACGGTCTACACGCCTCCAGCCCGCGAACAAGGTCCTCCCCTCCCTCTTCTTCTGCGGATAGATCTTAGGATTCAATAGGATTGAGAATCAGTCTCAACTGAGCCCGATTGGAGCTTTCATTTTCATGGATTTTTCATGAAATTTGCGTGTTCGGGCTCGCCGGAAAAAGCCCCTCCGGCGGCTGCGCTGCCGCCCGACGATGGCCGCCACCTCAACGGAGATGGTGGTGGCGGTGGCCGGCAAGGGAGGAGGCTGAACGGCCGGCGGCTTCTCATGGAAGTAGTTCCAGGTCGGGCAGATCATGGCCTTTGGCTGGAGGAAGAAGACAAGTCTAGAGCCCTTAGATCTTGCTTCAAGATCTGTGCTATGTAATTATATTTTATTTTATAAGCAATTTCTGTATGGAAATAACAGTTACTTTAGAAAATTTGAGAATCTGGCTCAACTGTGCCCGATTGGAGCTTTCATTTTCATGGATTTTTCATGAAATTCGCGTGTTCGGGCTCGCCAGAAAAAGCCCCTCCGGCGGCTGCGCCGCCGCCCGGCGATGGCCGCCACCTCAACGGAGGTGGTGGTGTCGGTGGCCGGCCAGGGAGGAGGCTGAAAGGCAGGCGGCTGCTCTTGGAAGTAGTTCCAGGTCGGGCAGATCATGGCCTTTGGCTGGAGGAAAAAGACAAGTCTAGAGCCCTTAGATCTTGCTTCAAGATCTGTGCTATGTAATTAGATTTTATTTTATAAGAAATTTCTGTATGGAAATAACAGTCACTTTAGAAAATTTAGGGAAAAAACCTAGAGGCTCGTACAAGAAACGTGGTCAGTACCAATTTTTTAGCTCTATGAGTCTAGGAAATTTTAAATTTTGTTTCAAGCATTTTGGACCACTGGATAAACCTCAGCACTCATTTTTGTGAGGTCTACCCATAGGGCTTTCCTGACCTTAGAAAAATTCCCCACTCCAATCCAGTCATCAAAATGACTTGAAATTTGGGGTGTGGCATAGTCTTACCTATATCTAGGTGCTATCCAAAAATTAGGATTTTTGGAAAATGTTTTTCTATGGTTTTTAGAAAAATTCAATAATCTTAGCATAATTTTGTTAGATGGCTAAATGACTTCCAAACTCTCCCAAATTTTGGTGAGTGGTCCCTGGGTTTATAGTAAGGTTCTGGCAAAAATTTCATCTCATTTGGAGATGTTTTGTATAGGTTTTTATTCCACCCTAGGTTGATCCTTATAGGATAATTTAGGATCAAACACCCCCTTGGTATTTGAGTGGTCATATCACCTCAACAGAGGCTGATATTTTGGTCACTGACTTTTTAGGGCATGACACACCCTCTAAGGGAGTTAGGAGTGGCTTGGTGTAGGGTAGCCCTAGAACCCTAGGGAAGGTCCCTTAATGGTGATTTTTAGGGTTGTGAAGGTCATGGGGTCAAATGACCTTGGACTGACTTGAAATTTGGTGGAGAGAACCATAGGGAGAGTATAGTTCTCTGGACATAATTTTAGGGTATTTGGAGACAGTTAGGCCACCTAAAATCTAAACCCTAGTTTAGGT
Organism: Platanthera zijinensis; assembly: GCA_039513925.1. Taxonomy (NCBI): domain Eukaryota; kingdom Viridiplantae; phylum Streptophyta; class Magnoliopsida; order Asparagales; family Orchidaceae; genus Platanthera; species Platanthera zijinensis. The sequence continues at coordinate 105,540,020 of CM077079.1, read as the reverse complement.
CACCAACCTTAATTTGAACTATTATGCTATCAACTGAACTTCAAATCAAGTAAAATTTGGGCAGGGTAATTTTATGATCTAAATGGCCATGTTATAATTTTTGTTGAGATTTTTGGGTAAATTTATACTGTACTTCATTCACAACTCTTATTGTGCCATAAATATTTATTTTGATGATTTTGAAATTTCTATTCATTGGAAAGTTATGAAATCTTGGATTAGGGCATTTTATAGCATGTTATACCTTCTGTAATTTTCCTGGAAGTTTTATCTGGTTATTTTTTGTACTTTATTTTTAACGTACTAATTGTGATATGCGAACAAAAATACAAATAATGCCCAATTACTATTTGAAAAATTATGGAATTTGGTCAGAGGGTGTTTCAAACCTTGATAGTCACCCTGTAATTTTCTCTGGAATTTTTAGATGATTAAAAACAGTACCTCATTCACTAAGTTAGGAAAATTAGTATCTTACATTAAAATAAGTTCAGAACTCAAATATTGGAGAAAAATTATGGTACTTGGTTTCTGATGGTTTTAGGTCACTATAAATCTTCTATAATTTTCTTGTGATTTTTGGTTATATATCTATGGTACTTGCTTCACAATATCGTAGAAGTGGCCTAAAACGGTAAATTATTAAAATATAGGCCTAAACCCCCCTGACATTTCTCAAAATTTGGAATTACTGCTTAAATTCCTCATAGGATTTTTACTGATTTTATGGTGATTTATTTTTTGCTCATTAGTGCACTTCATGTTCATACTAGGGTATTGGGAGGCTGAGAATAAATAAATTAAATGCCAAATGAAATAGGAAAATTATTATTTTCATGGATTTAGCTATATTGTGTTACGATAGACCTCAAGTAAATATTATAGGAGATTCGGAAGACAATTTGGAGTACCTCCCCTTATACTCCCCACATATCTTAGGAGGGTCTGCATATAGTAAAACCACGGAAACAGAACTAGAGTGAATAATGAACTTGGGGAGATAGAATTTAGGTAGTTGTTGGTTGGATAGGGCAAGCTAAGTTTAAGTTCATTATTGGAAGTCAGGATAAGTAGAGTGTGAGATTGGCTAGGGTTAAGTGGCGTTCGGGAACGACGAAAGATCCTCAACCCCGGGTAGGAGTGGAAGAGTCTTAATTCACTAGGGCTAAATCTAAAGTAACTTAAAAAGGGATCAGGTAATGGGTAACAACCAATAACAATAAGTGCCTTGCGAAAGGGAACGGTGGGCTTCAGCTACCATCATAGTTCCTAGTGCCCTTTGAGAGCCCTTCGCGGGAAATACCGGGGGCAGTCCTGGGCTAACGTAAATCGTAGGAATAATAAGCAAAAAGAGCAACTAGTATAACTAGGGTTGCACATACACACACCTCGGTAGCTAGGAAGGTAGAATAAGTTGCTTTGGTTGCCATTCAGACGGTAGATCTGAAGGTAGATGCACGGACGGGACAATCCGGGGAGCCGAGGGCTCGAGGGTTAGAGTACAGAATAAAGGTTGTGGGTATTCGATATTGATTGTCGTTCACACCGACATCGGTATGTTGACTCGGCGGTGTGGGACACTTAGCCCAAGAAAGTCTGGTGGATATAGCCAGCACTAGTACGCGGATACTCTAGGTTGTGTTCTTCTAGGGGCGTACGGAAGGGATAGGCCCGGTAGTGTGGATACCCGCCTAAGAGTGGGGGGCCCGACCCACTTTCTCCATTTGCCACAACGGAGGTTCTTGGGAGTGAAGCTAGCTGCCCGAACAGGGGGAACTAAAGGTCTGTGCGCATAGAGTCGTGTGCGTGTGTTGCACTTGCATGAATCATGGCATAGCATATCACTACACTCATATTTGCATACAACCGACACCCCAACGTATAAATCGGTATGGGACTTTTTATACGATGGGAGCCTTGCAGAAGACCCCTTAACTTATAAGTTTGTATGTGCATTCATATAAGTTAAGGTTACTTACTTCTTTATTTTTGATCTCTGTCTGCCTTCTTATATATCTGCCACTTACTACATGTTTTCCTTATTACTTACTGCCGTAGGATTGTTAGACATACTTTATTCTAGATAGTTGTTAGGATAGCTCCATTGTCACCTGCTTGATTACTCTCCACCTTTGTAGCTTCCCTTTCCTCCTCTCCGCTCGGTGCTTAGGAGTCGTGGGGGAGGGGTAGGGGATGATAGGGCTTAGTCTTTATGACTAATGGTTTTCGAACCACAACATTACAGGAGCTCCGGATGGGAGACAGGGACAAGTAGTCCAGGGACCAGCACCAGCGGAGTACGGTGCGCATGGAGGTGGGTCAGTCTAGCACCGGTGCACCTGCGACCAACTCCGTGAGTGACTAGTATTTTTATAGCTTCCGCGATGAGTGATTTGTAGTGAGGACACTGATGTATCGGGCTCGAGCCCGTCTATCTATATTTCATCTGAATTGTATCTTTGCAGTACTTCTATTATCTATTTCCTGTTATTATCTACTGATGGACTGGATGTGGTTTCACTTTTATTTACATGTTTCTATGGACTTGTTTACATTTATGTGTAATTACTTCTCTCTCTGGTGATCGAAAAGGGCCGACAGAATTGGCGTTTTGTAGTGGTGGCCTTCCCGTGAATCGGTGCCACCGCAAAGCGGCAGTTCTGGGCTAAGACCCCGGTGTTCTAAAAAGAAAAAAAGGCGGGGTCTTACACCTACGCTGGGGGTTCATGCTGAGGTTCACCACATCCAAGAGGAGGAAGAAGGAGTCGGAGTCCCTATTCCACGTCAATCAGGGGGTTAACGAGACCCTGGGAAGCTACATGGACTAGTTCCAGGAGGAGGTGACCATGGTCCAAGAGATGTCAAGGCACACCCTGATTATGGATTTCACTTTGAGGCTACAGTAGGGTTTCTTCCGAATGGAGCTAAAGAGGGTTCCTCCCCTCTCCTATGAGGAGCTGATGGAGAGGGCAACAAGGGAATTCGACGGGGAAGCGTCGAGCCCAGAGTTCTCCCGGAAGTTAGCCAGGTGGGCAATGGAGGAAGAGAAGCCAAGAGGTAGTAGAGGACAGGAGGAGAGAAGAGCCGAGCCCCAGTAGAGGGAACAGCAGCAGCCCATGTAGGGGCATCAGGATTCGAATAATCAGCTAGGGTGGAGGCTGGAGTGGCATGATCAAGGGCCGAGGAGAGGCCATCATGGGGGGATAACCGCTAGGGAGGCCAGGGCCAATTTTTTTCCTCCGAGTGGGAGGCAAGGCCAGAGACCACCCCTTCCCTACCAGGACCAGGCCATGGCTATAGCCATGGTGGATAGGAGGAGAGAAGCACGGATAAGGAGAAGGGAGGTTAGGGTGGAGCTGCCCTACTGTGAATTCAATCAGGAGGAGGGGCACACCACAGCCATATGCCCAGAGTTCCTCGAGATGAGAGGAAACAGGGAGCAGCCATAGTAGCAAGACCGCCAGGGAGTGCGGATCGAGGAGGTCCTGCCTCGGGAAGAGGAGGATAGGTGTGAGGACCGGGCCGATGTTGGGGCTCGGGGAGGGATCGGAGTGATCCATGGTGGGGTGGCATAGAGGCTTCCCGAAAGGAAAGTCTCCGCAACATGTACTGCAGGAGCGTTGGCTCCATATCCCAGACCCTACCCCTAGAGAAGAAGATCACCTTCTCAAGGAAGGATATGCCAGACCATGAGGTCCCCTTCTGCGACGCGCTGGTCATCCAAATAGAGGTCAAGAATTTCAGCGTCTCCCGGATCCTCATTGACAACGGGAGCTCGGTCAACGTCATATTCAAGAAGGAATTTGACACAATGAAGGTGGAAGCCAAGAGGGAGTTGGCCTCGGATGGACCCTTGTTCGGGTTCTCAGGTGAGAGGAAGGAGGTAGAAGGAGGAGTGGGCCTCCATATCACTCTAGGGGCAGTCCCGCACAAGCAGGTTCATCATCATGGACTCCCCCAGCAGCTACAATGCCATCTTTGGGCGACCCCACATCAACGCCTTCCATTACGTCCCCTAGTCCTTCCACCAATGCTTGAAGTTCAATGCCGAGGGGATCTAGGTCCGTGTCTGGGGAGACCCTTAGGTGGCAAGGGAGTGCTACGTCACGACAATGAACTCCATCTCTTGGCAGGTGGGGCCGAGGAGATGGTGTGGAGGATGGAGGCAGATCAGGAGGTAGCAGAGACAGAGGTGGAGGACTGCTCTCAGGTGGAGGTGGCGGAGGAAGTTCAGGAGCCGACCGAGGTCATGGCCGTGGTGGAGGCTGAGTAGAAAATTCCTGCCCCAGGTAGGGAGGACGTCGGAGAGTGGGGGGAGAAGTCCAGGCTGGCGGCTGTGGAGGAGGTAGTGGAGATGGAGGTTCTCACCCTCGGGGGTACGCTGGAGAAGGGCCGAATCAACGGGGGGCTGACCCCAACCGACAAGGAGAGGATGCTGGAGTGCATCCGAAAGAACGTGGACATCTTTGCTTGGAGATGTCGGGGATCGATGCAGACGTCGTCTGCCACCGCCTCAACTTGGACCCGGAGGCTTGCCCCATCCAGCAAAAGGAGAGGTCGATCGCGGACAAACTGGCCGATCCCATCAGGGAGGAGGTGGGCAAGCTCCTCAAGTCTAGCTTTGTATCCGAAATACAATACCCCGGCTGGGTATCCAATGTAGTAATGGTTAAGAAAGGAGACGATCGGTGGCATATGTGTGTTGATTTTTCATTACATAATAAATCATGCCCAAAAGACTGTTATCCTTTGTCTCAAATCGACGTGATGGTTGACTCAGCCGTTTGTTTTCCTTTAATAAGCTTCTTAGATGTATTTTAAGGTTATCACCAGATCAGGATGCACCCCCCCATGACGTCAAAGATGTCTCATTTATTACAGGGGACGGATGCTAATACTACAAAATGTTGCCCTTTGGGCTGAAGAATATAGGGGCGGCCTAACAAAGGTTGATGGACAGGTTCTTCCGAGAGAAGAGGGAGAGGAACCTAAAGGTGTATGTAGATGACCTCATGATCAAGAGCCGAGACGTTGACTCCCACCTCTGGGAACTAGAGGAGACCTTCGCCACTCTGCGCGAGTACAAGATGAGGTTGAACCCACTGAAGTGTGTCTTCGGGGCCAGCAGGGGAAGTTCCTGGGCCACCTCGAAATGCCAAAGAAGTACAGCGGTTGATAGGGAAGCTGGTAGGGTTGAGCAGGTACCTTTTTTGGGCAAGGTAAAAGTGCTCTCCCTTCTTCAAAGCATTAAGGGGAATCCAAAAGTTCGAGGAGACTAGGGAGTTAGAGGAGGCATTCCAAGCCCTGAAGAAGCAGTTGAATCAGGCTCTACTGCTCCAAGGGCCAAAGGAGGTGGAGGATCTATACTTGTATCTCGGGGTCAGAGCGGAGGCCTTGAGCTCCGTCCTAGTTCTGGAAGAGGGGAAGAAGTAACTCCTCATATACTATGTAAGCCAGGTGTTTAGGAAGGCCGAGCTCTGTTATCCCATTTTGGAAAAGCTGGCCTTCTCTCTAGTCATCTCGGCACAGAGGCTCTGGCCTTACTTCCAGGCACACTCGATCCGGGTTGTTACTGATCACCCCCTCCATAACATATTTGAAGGGGTGGAGAATTCAGGAAGATTGACTAAGTGGTCGGTGGAGCTGAGCGAGTTCGACATCACCTTCGTCCCCCGTCTCTCGATCAATTCCCAAGCGATGACCGACTTCCTGGCTGGCTATGTGGTCGAGGTAGCGGAGGAAGAACTCACTCACCCTATTCTATGGAGGGTGATGCTAGATGGCGCTTCAGGAAGACATTCCCTGGGAGTGGGGGTGATCTTAGAGAGCCCCCAGGGAACGAGAATTGAATAAATAGTGGTGGTGCACTTTCCCATCACCAATAACCAGGCCGAATATGAGGCAGTGATCGCAGGACTGCGCCTGGCCAGGGAGCTAGGGATGCAAGACATAGAGGTCCTCACTATCTCCATGGTGGTTGCCTCCCAGATCAACGGGGAGTTTGGGGTAAGGGAGCCCACTCTACAGCTATACTTGGTGAAAGTGAAGGGGGTCATTGGTATGTTCCACACTTTCTCCATACGACACGTGCTTAGGGAAGAAAATGAGTAGGTAGACCAGTTGGCAAAGCATGGTCCCCGGGTAGGGGGTACCATCACCGATCTATTCCGCCCCTCCATCGAGGAGGGAGAGTTGATGGAGGTGGATCAACACCCCTTGTGGATGGACCCGTTCACGACCTTTCTTTCCATAAGAGAATATCTGTAGTGGATGGACAGGAAAAAGTTCAAGCACAAGTCGGTATATTATATTATGCGTGACGGGCAGCTTTATAGAAAGACCCTCTCCAGCTTGTTGGCATGCTACGTGGCCGAGAGGGAAATCCAGAGGACCCTGGAGTAAGTCCACTCAGGGGAGTGCGAAAGCCACTCAGGGGGCAAAACCTTGGAAGGGAGAATCATCAGGCAAGGGTACTTCTGGCCGACCCTAAGCCACGATGCCACAGAGTTCGCAAAGAAGTGTAGTAAGTGCTAGTTTTTGGCCCCCCTCCAACTACAACCGGCTCAACGCCCCAGGAGCATCATGGCGCCCTGGCCCTTTGCAATCTGGGGAATGGATCTGGTAAGGCCTTTCCCCCAGGCCAGCGGGCAGAGGAGATTCTTATTGGTCACATTGACAATTTTTCAAAGTGGTTGGAAGTCAAGGCATTGTCCAAGGTAACCTCCCAGGTCATCAAGAACTTTGTGGGGGGGGGGAGATCATCTGTCGGCACGGGTTGCCAAAGGCCATCGTCACAAACAACATGCCTCAGTTTGCTAGCGCCGAGATCATCAACTTCTGCGAGCAACTCGGGATTGATCTCAGGTTTGCTTCGGTTCACCACCCTAGGAGCAACAGGCAGGTGGAGGCGGCGAAAAAGATCATCGTCAATATCCTCAAGAAGAACGTGGAAAATTTGAAGGGTAGCTTGGTGGAACTACTTCCTTCAGTTCTTTGGGCCCTGAGAACCACTCCCAATACTTCCATAGGAGAGACCCCCTTCAAGCTCTCTCAAGGGTGCAAGGCGGGGCTTCCCATATTATTTTAGGTCCGGACACCTTGGGTGGTCTATGCAGAGGCCAGCAGGTAAGAATGGCGAGCTGAGAAAGAGGCGAAGTTGCGGATCTCCCTCGACATGGTGGAGGAGCTACGTGACCTCTCCACCGTCTGGCAAGAAGAAGTGAAGAGAAGGATGGCTAAGTACTTTGACAAGCACGTCAGGGTCAAACAGTTCGTGGAGGGGGACTTTGTCCTGAGAAAGGTAGATGCCGCGGGGAGATCAGCCTCTATGGGGAAACTCAAGCCCAACTGGGAAGGTCCATATATTGTACATGAGGCATTGAAGTCAGGAGGGTACCGCCTCCGGAATGTGGAAGGCGAGATCCTAAGTATCACATGGAGTGGTGACACTTGAAATGTTTTTACCCTTAAGTCCTGTAAGTAGTGTTCTATTTTCTAATAAAAGCTTCTTGATGTGCCTGTTCCCCCGCCATGGTTTGTGCAAGAAGAAGCGTTTAATATCCAGATCTCGAGCAGATCCCGCTGCCAGGCTATCACCTAGCTGGAAGGGCTGGATGCCACTCGGTGGAGTCTACCAAGACCCCGAGCAGATCCCGCTGCCAGGCTCTAACCTAGCAGGCAGGGCTGGATGTCACTCAGAGGAGTCTAGCCAGACCCCCAAGTAGATCCAACTGCCAGGCTCTCACCTAGCTGGCAGGGCTAGATATCACTCGGAGGAGTCTATCCAGACCCCGAGCAGATCCCGCTGCCAGTCTCTCACCTAGCTGGCAGGGCTTGATGTCACTCGGTATATTCTACCCAGACCCCGAGAAGATCCCACTTCCATGCTCTCACCTAGCTGGCAGGGCTGGATGCCACTCGGAGGAGTCTATTCAGACCCTGAGCATATCCCACTGCCAGGCTCTCACCTAGCTGGCAGGGCTCGATGTAACTCGGTGGAGTCAACCCAGACCCCAAGAATATCCCGCTTTCAGGCTCTCACCTAGCTGGCAGGGCTCGATGTCACTCGAAGGAGTCTACCCAGACCTCGAGCAGATCCCGCTGCTAGGCTCTCACCTAGCTAGCAGGGCTGGATGTCACTCGGTGGAGTCTACCCAGACCCCAAGTAGATCCCGCAGCTAGGCTCTCACCTAGCTGGCAGGGCTGGATGTCACTCGGTGGAGTCTACCCAGACCCCAAGCAGATCCCGCTGCTAGGCTCTCACCTAGCTGGAAGGGCGGGATGTCACTCAGAGGAGTCTACCCAGATCCCGAGCAGATCCCACTATAAGGCTCTCACCTAGTTGGCAGGGCTGGATGTCACTCAATGGAGTCTACCCAGACCCCGAGCAGATCCCTCTACCAGGCTCTCACCTTGCTGGCAGGGCTGGATGTCACTCGGTGGAGTCTACCTAGACCTCGAGCAGATCCTGCTACCAGGCTCTCACCTAGCTGATAGGGTTGGGTGTCACCCGGTGAAGTCTACCCAGGCCCCAACGGACAAACAGGACAGAAAGTCTAGGGGAATGCAGCGCCTAAAGTTTGGACCCAGACGCTCAGACTATAGAGGCAAAAGTCATGGCTGCCAAGATGACCTTAATGGGTCGGCGAGCCGGAAAGGCCAGCTCGAGCCTATTGTTCTGTGAGATCCCGAAAAGCAACCAAAATGGCGAGAACTCGGACCGTTTCGAGACCCTACGAAGTCCAGCTTGTGTAGAGCCAGGACGCTCGGGTGCGGACCGAGTCGGCTCGCTCGCTCAACCTCGTGAACTGCACGACGAACCCGGACGAAGGACGTGTATCGTCGTTCGCGGTTTGGCTAACTAGCGCTCCTATATTTCCTACGCCCCGAACAAGCATGTGGTCTAGCTCGCAAGCCGCGAGAAGGGAGACAACGAATAGAAGAATAAAAAGCAAGCCGCGAGTACGAGAAAGAAGAGATGGATTCACACCATAAAGATGTATCTTAACAGAATAGTTTCAAAGTGCGTTTTATTGATCAAAAAATTATAAGTCCTGGGCCTTGGCCCGCATTCATATTACAGCAAAAATATCTTAGGCGAGTCACGAGTACTCATCAAGACGAGCCCCCGAGCGACGAACCCCTCCTAAATGGGATGAAAGGGCCCGTCGCCCGGCTTCGGTACCGGAAGAAATAAGGCTGGTACCACGTATCTCGCGAAAAGGTCCTCACCCTCGCTCTTGATGAGATCCGCCCGCCGCAGCATCTTGAGGGCGTACTTAGTGGCACTGGAGGCGTTCTTCTACGTTAGCTCCTCCAGCTCGTACTCGATATAATGCGCGAGCTGAAAATCGTTGTTGGAAGCCAGTGGAGCGGCCGTTGTGGCTTCCAGCTCTCACACCCGCGCTTGCAGCACCTCCATTTCTTTCTCTGAAATGGTGAGGGCGGCATCAGCCGCGTCGTCCCTCTCTTTCTGACGTTCTTCCTCTTCCTGGGAAAGATGGCGGGCCCCTTCCTTCTTATCCACCAACTTCTTGAGTGAGGGGGCGTTCTTCTCCACCTGAAGGCATCGCCGGCCGACCATGTGGGCCATCTCAAAGCTACGGAGCTGGGCCCGCGCGCCTTCGTGAATCAGTACTCGCGTGGATTCCTCATCATAGATAGCTGCGTCTTCCCATGCGTAGAGGCCGAATGAGATATTATAGGCCTCCCCACCGATGGTATCCTGCTCCAGCCAGCTCGTCAGCAGTGTGGAGACGAAGAGCCGGTTCGTCTCCTTGTCCCATTGAAGGAGAGGGACACCAAGCTCATCCAGAGCCGCCTCGCCGTAGCCAAAGTTGCAGTGCCCTCTTAGCACCGGTGTCGCGGCGGGCTGAGCACCTTTTTGCGGCCTGGAGGTGCCAGCCTACCCGGCGGGAGAGCTGTCTCCCAGAGGGGCCACGGGGGCGAGATCCCCAGTTGGTTGGCCCACCGGGGCCTTACCTTTCTCTCGATCTGAGGGAGGTGTGCCGCTCGCTTTCTTCGGTTTCTTGGGCGGCGGCGGCGGAGAAAGCGATCCGCAGCTAGGCCTCTTCAAGGGAGCAAAGGCAGAAGTCTCGCGATGAGCGGCGACTGCGGCTTCGGCACGGGTGAGCTCGCTAAGAGCGAGCCGCGCGCTCTCGTAGGGGGGTGCAAGGGGATTTCCCGCTCGCTTGGGAAAGGGAGAGTCAAAATTCTAATCGTAACAAAGAAGTAATAACGGAGAGGAGCGAATATCCTACCTTTCCCGAGCGAGACGAGGGTGAGGTCGTCCAAGTTCCTACGAAGGAACGCGACTTCAAAGTTCTTCCCTGCAAAGAACCCGCATAGCTCTGCCTCGTGGCCCCCCAGGCTAGGAGGGTGGTAGCACTCCTCGTTGAGCTGGACCGGCAAGAAGGGGACATTGCCAAAGTCCCCTTTGACGAAGACAAACTTCTTTAGACAATTGTGGCTCTTACTGACGATCTCTCACACCTTGACTTGGACGCTGGAAAAGTAGGCGGTCTCGTCCTTATTCTCTTGAAAGGAGAATAGCTTGCGGAAGACAGCGAGACTTAACTCGATTCGCTCTTCGCGTAGGAAGCACGCAAACCCAATCATCACCGCAATGGAGTTGGGGTTCATCTAGCCAAGGATGACCCCGAAGAATTTCAGTATTTGGCAGACCTCCGGCCACAACAGAAGTCGGATACCCGCCTCTAAATTCGCAATGGGGATGTAGAGTTCCCCCACAGAAAGGTCGTTGATTTACTCCTCCACCCCGGGTTGCCTCTCCACGAAGCCCGGTGGTATGTAGTTACCAATGATCTCAAAGAACTCATCTTCAGAGACGACGACATGAGAGAAGTCGAATTAGGAGAAAGCCAAACCGCACTTACTCCGCCCATCCGCCTCACCACCACCACCACACATTTCGCGGGAGTATTGCCGAGCGGGATGCCGGAGTTCTCGCAGAAAAAGGGTGAGTCGGGAATCGCAGGAAGCAGAGAAATCTTAAATTAGGTGGGTGAGAGAGGGTTGGAAGGGTCTATTTATAGGAAGAAAAAGGGCGGGAAAATGTTCTGCGGGCAGGAAAAGTGTGGATAGCAGAATACACCCAGACAGTTCGACTTCCGGATCAACCGTGAGTTTACATCAGCTCTCCGATACGGTGCTAAGACCGTTCGACGGCAAGCCGCGCTCAACTAAGAGACGGGCGAGCCACTACTCGCACCCGACAACTGAGATGAGCAAGCCATTTGGACTCGCAATCTGTGGGCACCCGGCTCGCTCCCGCCAAGACTAGATGTGCGAGCTGGGCAAGCCGGTTCGAAATTCTCGCGCCCACATAAAGAAGGGGTAGGATAGCAAGGATGCTTCATCCATATTCACCCAGAGATAAATGAACTACAACACAATAAAAGTAACATAGAACAAGCATTAGACCAGTTGGCGGGCGAGGGAGTCTCAGATTATTACAAATATTAAAATGTCCTGTGAAAAGAAAGTTTGCGACCCTGCTGCATGAACTGGCCTAGAATGTGGGCAAGACCTGGACCAGCTGATCAAAAGCGGGGAGGGGTAGGCGGCTCACTTCTTAATCCACTTCCACATCCCTCGCTTCCGCGTCCCGGATCGGGGCGGTACACGAGGATAATGATACTCGCGAACCGCCAACAGCTCTTCCTGAGCACGGTCGACATACTCAAAGGCGTGCCTAAGCTGCTCCTCGGCTCGTGTAATGTGAACCCGTGGAGAAGTAACTCTGTCCCCATCGGCTTGTCATCTCTTCCCCTCCAAGACCACCAACCTCTCCTCCGTCTAGGCCTTGTCCTTCTCTACTCTATTGTAAACCTCCTGCAATAGTAGGGTTTTCTTTTGGAATAGCCACATTACTTGCCTTTTCATCCTCTCAGCATCCAAGCGGGTAACCCAGGTACTCTGAAATATGATCCGTATCAGGGGGAGGCGAATACCCCTCGCTCCTGTCAACGTCGGAGGAAGAGACCACATTGAAGCCTGCAGAAGGGAGGATCAAGAGCAAACAACGAAAATCGGGAAAGAGTTAAGACTCACTTGTGGTAATCATGTCACCCATGCCAGCAGATGTCCAGGAAGATTCAGGTCAGACCTGGAAAGGTTCCCCTTCAAGAGTTACTAAGGTCTTCCCCAGCCCGGGAGGAAGTGGCGGTTGTTAACTCGCCGCAGGGGGGATCCCCTGGACCGAAGGGCTGGCGACTTGACCAGTCATCGGCGGAATGGGACTATCCATCTCCCCTTCGACACTGCCTCCACCAGATACCACCTGCGACAAAAAGAATCAAGGGAGAAAAGTTGAATCATGCAGGAAGCTCGCATTCCGCATATACGACCTCAGCACCGGCCGTCGATCCGGACACTGGGGGGACGTTTGCAGGAGACTTCCTAATCATTCTCCCCTTCACCATCCTAAAAAGGGGGCCAGGCGAGCCACGCGCCAACCACGGAGCCGCATTAAGGTGCATGCTCCTTGGTTCCCTCGGCCGTGGCCGCCAGATATGCTCGCACCTCCTCCGATACAGGCATCGCTCAGGTATAACTCATAGCAGAGATCAGAAGAAGATGGGGCTTTTCCCAAAGGTTCGGTGGTATATTAATAGCATGACGGTGGGACCCAACGAAAGATTCTCTCCAGCTCAGCAAAGCACTCACCGAACATGTGGGTTGGATGATTCTTTCCGAGCTTGGCCAAGCTCAAAAAGAGCAGGGATTGTGTACAACCCCGTATTCGCCGAGTGGGTCAACCAGGCCAGAAATAGCGAACCCAGAGAAGCTAGCTCGCTCTCGCCGAGGCTAGGTGGGCGAGCTGAGCGAGCTGAACCACCCGGCCAGCGCCCACGCAAAATTTGTCAATGTGGACCCGACCTTCGGCTGAGCGAGCGAAGTAGCAACCCAGGGCGGCCAGCTCGCTCTCGCCGAGGATAGGCGGGCGAGTTACGCGAGCTGAGCCGCCAAGCCTGCTCTCTCATAAGCGACCTCGCCACCATCCCGCCTCAGGCCAAGAACTGGCGGACTGCCACGGCCTGACTTGCGCTCGCCAAAAAGAAGGAAGGCCAACCGCGGGAGCAAGGTCGTGTTGGCAGGATCGAGTGTTGCCGCGAGTTTACCTTCAGATACTTGGAACCTATCAAGTAGGGCCCAGCGGCCAAATTACCTAGGTACACTTGGAGGGGGTGCCAATATCCTTCTAAAGCAGTGGATTTATGCTATTTGCAGACCCCATTGGGCTGCACATAGCTGTTCAGAACAACAGAGGTTGGCTATTTGCTGGACGTTTTTAGAATCCTATAAATAGACCTAAGAGGCTACCTCAGAAGGCATACTCACTAGATCCCAGACCTTTTTGTGCTTTTTGAGGTAGCCTTAGCTCGGAATTTTGCTAATGGCGGGGAAGCGCTCTGAGATCTTCAGGGTTTGTGGTGGGACCTCCGCGATGATCCCTTGTGTCTTTTCCTTTTGTTTTCTTGTCATTTTTCTTGCAAGAGAGAAGTAGGCGCGCGACCACCACTTTTTCAAGGGTGAACTCCACAAGGGATCGAATTCTCGGTGCAAACACCCATCATGTATCTCTCCAACCATATACAGGTTAGTTGGTCACATCGTTCCCTTAATGTATTAGACTACTCTGGTAAAATTCTCGTTATACATAGCAGTTTAGGGTTTATCATTAGACTGCCCAGGGCATGCACGGCGAAGGGCTCTCGAGGGCTCTAGGAACTATGATGGGTTGAAGCCCAAAGCTCCCTTTCTCAAGGACACTTACTTTTATTATTTTCTACCTGTTATTAATACACCAATCTTGTAACGCCCCCGATTTTTCTGCGATTATTTAAATTCTCGTTTGGCATTACGGTGACGCATTTTCGTGGCTTGTGCCATTTCTGGAGTGTGGTTTAGCTCTTTAGAACTGAGTGCCCTATTTTATAGCCTTTGGGCAAGATCTCCCTAGCAAGCCGAGTCGTTTTGGGTGACCCGATGTGGCCTCTCGGGGGGATATTTGTGTTTGGTTTTATATGGGTATAACTCGAGTTCTGTTCGTCGAAAGTTAATTTCGACTTCACCGTTGTGTTCGTAGCGTGGGTATTTAGCTACGGTGCGAATTTCGTCAAATTCTGAGGTAGTTCGGTTTTCACGTCGTTTTGGTGCTTTAAGTAATTCTTTAATAAATTATATTATTATATATTATATATATATATATATATATATATATATATATATATATATATAGGATAGAATGAAACCCCCCCCCCCCCCCCCCCCCCCGTATCATCTTCTTCCCCATTTGAAACCGCCGCTCCTGTTCGCGGAAAACAGAGGAGAAAAACCGTCGTTCCTGCTCCCCTTCGGACGATGATTCTGGGCTTGTTCGTGGACGGATTTAGATTCTGAAAGCGGCGTTGTCTTGCTCTCTCTTAGATCTTCGTTTTGACAGTAAGATATTTGTTTTTCGTGGAGTTTTAGGAGACTTGGATTTCCGGTTCTTGTGGTTTTCCGCCATTAATGTATGGTTTGCTTGTTAGGTGCTTCTCCTTCTAGTGCAGAACGAAGAGGAGGGAAAGCCAACCAAGCTTCGCCGGAAATCGAGGCAAGTGGTATTCTTGCCCTTGCCATTGTTGTTCTTTTGAATTTTGGAATGTTTCCCGGTTAGCCCTAGGGTAGAAACCATGCTTATTCTCTTACTATCTTGCTAAGTTTTAGGGCTTAGATTCTCCTATGAGCCCCCTCCTTGGGCTGTTTGCTCCTCGTACTAGTGGCGTTCACCATTTAGACTCCAGATTTGTAGTTCTAGTTGGGTGCTTTTGCGGGTGGAGCCGAGAGAGAGAGTGAGGGAGGTTGTTTTGGTAGGGCTTGGTTAGAACTAGTCTTGGTAGACTCTCGAGTTTTGGTGTTGAGTGTGGTGCACACACTCAAAGCCAAAAGCCGCCCGGACTTGGCATTGAGTGTGGTGGACAAACTCAAACCATAGTTTGGTTTGTTCTATGAGACTGAGTGGTGGGGTGATAGAGTGAAAATTTTTTGTCTAAGTCAAAATCGACGGGAATCACCAAGTGATTCCCGCCGATTTCGACGTGTATCGTCAGCGATTCCCACCGATCGGCGAGAATCATCCTTGATTCCCGCCGATTCGGCGAGAATCATTCTGGATTCTCGCCGGTCGTTGAGAATCATCCTGCATTCTCGCCGATTCAGTGAGAATCGTCCTGCATTCTCGCCGATTCGGCGAGAATCGTCCTGCATTCCCGCCGATTCGGCGAGAATCAGTCGGCATTCCCGCCGACCTTCTCTTGTTGACGTTGGCTTAGGGTACTCCTGCGGAAGTGAACTTTGGCGTAGAGTGAGTTGACGCCACTCAATGCCAAAGCTATTTTAGCGTTGAGGGAGGTAGACTCACTCCACGCTGCTGTTAGGTTTTGTGGTTTTGCTGAAGGCGTTGAGGGAGTGGACCTCACTCAACGCCATGGCTGTTCTGGCGCTGATTGAGGCTAACTCACTCAAACGCCAAGGTCTGGTTAGGCACTGAGTGGATTCCACCCAACGCCGAGCCGTGTTGAGTAGCTTCAACACTGTTTCTCTTTCCTCGATTTATGTTCCCGAGTGAGTTTCCTTGATTATATTTGTAGTTTCCTTGTCGGCCATGTTTACTTTCCTAAAGGCCGAATCGTGGGTTGTGGATAGTAGTGGTGGTTTGAAACTCTTCATGGGGGAGGTGTTGTGTAATGTAGCCAAGGCCACCCTTATTCTTCTATCTTGCTCCAGGTACGGGCTGGGCAAGGGGGTGGAAGGTCCCTTGTGCTTTATCATGTAGACCCCTGAGCTTGTTGGCATGGAAATTGGTGGTTGCGGGACTGAGTTTGCCTCCAACCCGGATCCATGCTGTTGTTTTGCTACTACCATCTCCCACATCTTAGGGTGTTAGAAGTTTCTTCCTTGGTAGATCGCAGCACTTTGGGCTCTTGGTAGCCTAGTAGGCCCTGCAGGATGTAGTTCCTGGGCTGGGTTGTTGTTGTTTCCTTGCACGTAGTGCATTTCTTGTTGTCCTGTTTTGGACAGTTGTAACTTTTTCTACTGCATGATTTTCAGTTACTTTTCCCCCTTTGGTTGACTCCTTCATGCAGTTTTTACCTTATTTTGCTTGCTGAGGTATTCTGTTTTCTTTTGGAATGCCTCAGGTTCTGAGCTGTGGCCAGTTGGGTGGCTAGTTTGCAGTGGTGGTGTTGGTGGTCTCTTGGACTTTGGAGATCCGCTTGCCTTGTTGGTGAGGTAGTTATCAGTACTTTCTTACAGACATACATATGTGCCAGTGGGTTCGTGTCAGGTTGTTGGCGCCCACTGGTAGTTTTTACCTTCGTACTGGATATATTACTTATGCTGCTACCGTTTTCTGGAGATAGTCTACTTGCTCTGAGAAGGATTTATGCTAGGTTGATAGTTACTTTTAAACTACTATTAATATAAGTACATCGCATGATCAGCATGTTTTATAAAAGTAAATCACTATTTTCCAAGCAGCGTATAAAGATCGTTTTCCTATATATAATATCAATTAAATGTAGAGTCTTGCATAGTATGAGTGGTTCTCTTGCAACTCTTATACACCTTTTAGGATGCTAAACCTGAATAAAGTATTTTTCCGCAGCGCGTAAGTATAGTTTTTAACTGTGGACTAGGTGATCCACCGAGCCGAGGGATACGACCTCTATAATATAACTGATTTTCTAATCATTAAGCTCATGATTTTCTTTCATAAAGAGTAGCAGTTGGTTTTGCCTGAGCGTCAGCAGTTATCCCCTGCTTGACGTGGCATCATGACGCGCGTTTTCTCATACTCTGATAATTATTTAATTCGGGGAAAATGCGGGTTGTGACAGTTGGTATCAGAGGGAGGTTGCTTGACAAGTTAGTCGGGCAACCTTTCTTTGATTGTTTTTGTAGTTCAGCATCATGTCATTCACACACCGATATGTCATCAGCACGTCTTGGCGAAAGCACGAACACTACACTCATAGCATAACATGAAGTATACGGGGCATATTATGTAGTATGGGATGCATAATATGTGTTCATATATGGATCCACCATAGGGGGAACATGTGAGGGTTATGTAGTATGGGATGCATAACCTCACCACATGGCTGCGACTAGCACGTTTTGTTTTTTCGTTGCATGCGAATGTTATGTAGTATGGGATGCATAACATTTTCATGTGTACGCCGCTCATAACATGCATTAGGGCCTTTTTAGAATGCATAACACAAACATGCATAGCATAACATAGCATAAGCACAACGTGCCAAGCTAAAGACTAGCAGGATGACATATGTACACACATAAGTTTTCGAGTCAAAAATAATATAAAGTCATGCATTCCCGATCTAGGCACAAGAATTAGTATGTTGGTGGTTAACCATCCTAGGTTAGGGCATAACATAAATTTTTGTTAAAAAGATAAACTCCCAGAGCAAGTTTAGCAGCTTTAAGTTCATATCTATATATGTATGGTCTGTACTAGTAGTTGAGTCTAGCCGTTGTACTAGGATCTAACTAGTGTTGCTATGAATTTAGGATGGTGAGACGTCCTTCGACTAGATCAACTCCCCTGTCTGAGGGTGAGTCTTCTGGAGCTCAGACTGATGCGGTAATCGAAAGCTTGCGGCAGAGTAGCGATTCCTTGAGCAGGCAGATGGTGGAGGTGCGAGCCCAGATCCAGTGTTTGGTAGCAGTTGTGGCGGGTCAGACTCAGGGAGTGCAAGGCCCTGCAGGGGGATTGCTGTTGCTCCCCCTCCTGTACCCTTAAGACCTCCTGTGGTGGTGCCAGCGGAGATGGCCTTCATCTCGCAGTTTCAGAGGCTGAGCCCTCCCACTTATGACAGAAAGGCAGACTTCATGGTGATAGACGACTGGCTGATCTCCATGGAGGAGATGTTCTCATATTCAGGGATTGCAGACGATCAGAGGGTGATGATAGCCGCCTATCAGCTTAAAGGTTTGGCTAAGAGTTGGTGGCTGAGAGAGAAGGAGAGCTTGGTAACTGGATGCTCTTGGGAAGTGTTCAAGGAGATGCTATTGAGGAAGTTCTTACCCTCGGTCGAGCGTGACCGCCTCATGAACGACTTACTCCATCTGAAGCAAAGGCAGCTCACGGTGGGTGAGTATGAGATAAAATTCAGCAAGTTGAGCCGTTTTGCCCCTAGATTGGTTAGCGTTGAGGCTGATCGAGTTAAGCGATTTCTCGGTGGTTTGAGGAGTGAGGTGTAGCAGTTGACTAGTGCTTATGGGTCAGAAAATTACGCGGGAGTAGTGGAGGCTGCTCTGAAGCTGGAGGCTATTAAGACCGCAAAGAGCAGAGGACAGCAAAGTAGAAAGGATAAGAGGAAGTCTGTAGAGGAAAATAAACCTCGGCTACCGGATGCGGTTCCTGGGAAGAAGAGCAAAGTGGTGTGCAGTTTCTGTGGTCGGTCAGGCCACCTTGTCGAGAGATGTTTCAAGAGAGCAGCAGCTCAGAGGAAGAAGCAGGTTCATGCGATTCAGGGTACTCCGAGGAGAGATGTCTCCTGTTCTGTTTGCATGCGACCCGGGCATGATGCTGCCCAGTGCTGGTCCAAGGATAAGGTCTGTTTTCAGTGTGGGCTGAAGGGACACATCAAGTCTAGGTGTCCTCAGGTCCAGCCGGCCCTTCAAGCAGTGCCTCTTCAGGCATTACCTCCACCTCAGCGTGTGGACAAGGGAAAGGGAAAGCTGAACGTGATCTCTTCCGAGGAGGCTGAAGCTTTGACTCAGGTCATCTCAGGTTAGTTGTCTGTCCAGCCTGAATGTTTTGTTCTTGTCTTGCTAAAATGTAGTATTGTTGTGGTAGTTCCTTAGTTATATATGTTCCTATAGGGAAGTTTAAGGTGAAGAACCGCTGGGCGCGTGTTCTGTTTGACTCCGGCGCTACCCACTCGTTCGTGGCTAGAGCCTTTGTAGAGCGACATCAGTTGACTTTAGATCGAGTTCGGGATACCTTTCGTGTTAAGTTCCCCTCTGGTGAATCTGTGTTGTCAGATGTGGGCATGTTGGATTGCCCTATTTTGTTGGGGGACTTCCTTGCGAAGGCAGACCTGAAGATGATTGATCTGGAGGACTTCGATGTTATTTTGGGCATGGACTGGCTGTCCAGGTATGATGCAGTCATTCAGTGCAAAGGGAAGCGCTTGGACTTCATCAGGGACGACGGTCAGCCAGGAAGCGTGTATGCGGATCTGAGCCAGGATTCTCCTATCATCTCTGCGGTATGTGCTCAGAAGTTTTTTCTTTCAGACTGTTTTGGTTGTTTGGTCTCGGTGGTTGGGACCGCTGTTAGTGTACCGCGCTTAGAGGAGATTCCAGTTGTGCGAGATTTCGTCGATGTTTTTCCTGATGACCTTCCTGGTCTTCCTCCCGAGAGGGATGTTGAGTTTGTGATCGATTTGGAGCCGGGTATGCGCCCTATTGCTAAGGCGCCGTAACGGATGGCCCCTCGAGAGCTAGAGGAGTTGCGAGTTCAGTTAGATGAGTTATTGGCGAAAGGTTTTATCAGGCAGAGTTCATCACCTTGGGGTGCTCCTGTTCTATTTGTGAAGAAGAAAGATGGGTCAATGCGGCTTTGCATCGACTATAGGGAGCTGAACAAGGTCACAATCAAGAACAGGTGCCCTCTGCCGAGGATCGATGACTTATTTGACCAGTTGCGCAGTAGCACGGTCTTTTCCAAGATTGATCTTCGTTCAGGCTATCATCAGCTTAGGATCCGTGATGCAGATATTCCACGGACTGTGTTTAGATCAAGGCACGGACATTTTGAGTTCTTAGTGATGTCGTTTGGATTGACCAACGCTCCATCAGCGTTCATGGTTATGATGAACTGGGTGTTCAAGGATTTCCTAGATAAGTTCGTGGTGGTCTTCATCGATGATGTGTTGGTTTACTCTCGCAGTGCTGAGGAGCATGAGCAGCATCTGCGCTTAGTTCTATCGGAGTTAAGGAACCATAAGTTATTCGCCAACTTAAGCAAGTGCGAATTTTGGTTGCCTCAGGTCTCGTTTCTGGGCCACGTGGTGAATGAGGATGGGATCTCGGTTGACCCAGAAAAGATCGCAGCCGTGATGGATTGGAGTAGGTCGGGCACGCCCAAAGAGATCAGGAGCTTCCTAGGGTTAGCCGGCTACTACAGGAGGTTTGTGGAGGGTTCTCTACCCTAGCTGCAACTCTGACTAAGCTGACTCAGAAGAACGTGGCTTTTGTTTGGAGCGAGAAGTGCGAAGAAGCCTTCCTGGAGTTAAAGAGGAGATTGTGCACTGATCCCGTTCTGACCCTGCCTACCGAGGGCGTGGATTATGATGTATTCGTGGATGCTTCGCATGTGGGTCTGGGATGCGTATTAATGCAGGTGGGTAAGGTGATTGCCTATGGGTCAAGGCAACTGAAGACTCATGAGAAGAATTACCCTACGCATGACCTCGAGTTTGCAGCAGTTATGTATGCGTTGAAGCTGTGGAGACACCTACTTTATGGGGCTCAGTGCAAGATCTTCACCGACCATAAGAGCCTGAAGTATGTGTTCACGCAGAAGGAGTTAAATCTGCGCCAGCGTCGGTGGCTAGAGTATGTGGCCGATTATGATGTAGAGATCCAGTATCATCCAGGCAAGGCCAATGTGGTGGCCGACGCCCTGAGTCGGAGGACGGGTAAAATCTTTAATCTCTCCGCCGACCGTTTAGTGGAAGAGTTCCTCCTTATGGATATATCAGTGGGATGCTGTGGCCTGCAAAGTAGTTTGTTAGTGGTAGAGCCGTCTTGGATTTCTTTAACCAGACTTCACCAGAAGGACGACCCAGATCTTCTTCACTTGTACTCCAGGACTGAGAGAGGAGAGTTGCCGGATTATTCCATCGATGATGCGGGAACTTTGAAGTACCGTGGCAGATTTTGCATCCCCGCAGTTGGGGACATTCGGGGTATGGTTTGCAGAGAGGCTCATGGATCCAGCGTTTCCTATCATCCAGGGTCTACAAAGATGTATCGTGACTTAAAACAAATTGCCTGGTGGTATGGCATGAAGGGAGATATAGCCCGATTTGTTGTGGAGTGCCATACTTGCAAGCGGGTGAAGGCCGATCATGGAAGGCCTGGTGGTAAGTTGACCCCGCTAGAGATTCCGACTTGGAAGTGGGAGAGTATATCTATGGATTTCATCACGGGTTTACCGCGATCCCCGAGGGGATTTGATTCTGTTTGGGTTATAGTGGATAGATTGACGAAGTATGCTCACTTCGTGCCATATAAGATTGATTACCCTATGAAGAAGATAGCAGAGTTGTACTTGAATGAAGTCATCCGACTCCACGGTGTGCCGGTTAGCATCATTTCTGATCGAGACTCCCGGTTTACTTCTCGTTTTTGGCAGAGTCTGCAGGAGGGTTTGGGTATGGATTTGAGGTATTCTACTGCGTACCACCCACAGACTAATGGGCAGACGGAGCGGGTGAATCAGATAGTTGAGGATATTATCCGATGCTACACTTTAGACCACGGTGGAGCGTGGGATGAGCGGCTGCGACTTATGGAATTTGCTTACAACAATAGTTATCAGGAGAGCTTGCAGATGGCTCCGTTCGAAGCCTTGTATGGGAGGCGATGTAGAACTCCGTTGTTTTGGGCTAAGTCTGGTGAGAGGCCATTTTTAGGTCCTGATGCGCTCGAAGAAATGGAAGTCGCAGTGAAGATTGTTCGGGAAAAGCTTCGTATAGCACAGGAGAGGTACGAGAAGAACGCCAATCGGCGTAGGTCTGCCTTGGAGTTTTCTGTGGGGGACCTTGTATTTCTTAAGGTTTCCCCGATGGTGGGTGTAAAGAGGTTTGGTAAGAATCGGAAATTGGACCTGAGGTATGTGGGCCCGTTTAAGATTTTGGAACGGATTGGCGTGTCAGCTTACAGGTTAGATTTGCCAGCAAACTTCCCAGGTGTTCATAACGTTTTCCATGTTAGCAAATTGCGGAAGTGCGTGCGCAGTAGTGGGCAAGTCTTGGACATTGTGCCCCAGTTGGAGCCCAACCTCTCTTTTGTTGAAGTGTCGTTCCATATTTTGGATACTCAGGAGTGGGTGCTGCGAAAGAAGTCTATCCCGATGGTGAAAGTTCTTTGGAGGAATCAGGATTTGGAGAGCGCGACTTGGGAGTTAGAGTCGGCTATGAGGGAGGCTTACCCTCAGCTGTTTCCCTGATTAGTTTGGTTTGTTTTTCTTCTTGTAATGCTTGGTTTATTTCTTTCCTTCTTTAGTAGAAGTGTTGTGCGTAAAGTTTTGGGACGAAACTTTCTTTTAGGGGGAGTGAATGTAACGCCCCCGATTTTTCTGCGATTATTTAAATTCTCGTTTGGCATTACGGTGACGTGTTTTCGTGGCTTATGCCATTTGTGGAGTGTGGTTTAGCTCTTTAGAACTGAGTGCCCTATTTTGTAGCCTATGGGCAAGATCTCCCTAGCAAGCTGAGTCATTTTGGATGCCCCGGTGTGGCCTCTGGGGGGAAGGTTTGTGTTTGGCTTTATATGGGTATAACTCGAGTTCTGTTCGTCTAAAGTTAATTTCGACTTCGCCGTTGTGTTCGTAGCGTGGGTATTTAGCTACGGTGCGAATTTCGTCAAATTCCGAGGTAGTTCGGTTTTCGCGTCGTTTTGGTGCTTTAAGTAATTCTTTAATAAATTATATTATTATATATTAATTTTATATATATATATATATATATAGGATAGAATGAACCCCCCCCCCCCCGTATCATCTTCTTCCCCATTTGAAACCGCCGCTCCTGTTCGCGGAAAACAGAGGAGAAAATCCGCCGTTCCTGTTCCCCTTCGGACGGTGATTTCGGGCTTGTTCGTGGACGGATTTCGATTCCGAAAGCGGCGTTGTCTTGCTCTCTCTTAGATCTTCGTTTCGACGGTAAGATATTTGTTTTTCGTGGAGTTTTAGGAGACTTGGATTTCCGGTTCTTGTGGTTTTCCATCCACTAATGTACGGTTTGCTTGTTAGGTGCTTCTCCTTCTAGTGCAGAACGAAGAGGAGGGAAAGCCGACCAAGCTTCGCCGGAAATCGAGGCAAGTGGTATTCTTGCCCTTGCCATTGTTGTTCTTTTGAATTTTGGAATGTTTCCCGGTTAGCCCTAGGGTAGAAACCATGCTTATTCTCTTACTATCTTGCTAAGTTTTAGGGCTTAGATTCTCCTATGAGCCCCCTCCTTGGGCTGTTTGCTCCTCGTGCTAGTGGTGTTCATCATTTAGACTCCAGATTTGTAGTTCTAGTTGGGTGCTTTTGCGGGTGGAGCCAAGAGAGAGAGTGAGGGAGGTTGTTTTGGTAGGGCTCTGGTTAGAACTAGTCTTGGTAGACTCTCGAGTTTTGGTGTTGAGTGTTGTGCACACACTCAAAGCCAAAAGCCGCCCGGACTTGGCATTGAGTGTGGTGGACACACTCAAAGCCATAGTTCGGTTTGTTCTTTGTGGCTGAGTGGTGGGGTGATAGAGTGAAAATTTTTCGTCTAAGTCGAAATCGACGATTTCGACGTGTATCGTCAACGATTCCTACCGATCGGCGAGAATCATCCTTGATTCCCGCCGATTCGGCGAGAATCATTCTGGATTCCCGCCGGTCGTCGAGAATCATCCTGCATTCTCGCCAATTCGGCGATAATCGTCCTGCATTCTCGCCGATTCGGCGAGAATCGTCCTGCATTCCCGCCGATTCGGCGAGAATCAGTCGGTATTCCCGCCGACCTTCTCTTGTTGACGTTGGCTTAGGGTTCTCCTGCAGAAGTGAACTTTGGCGTAGAGTGAGTTGACCCCACTCAACGCCAAAACTGTTTTAGCGTTGAGGGAGGTAGACTCACTCCACGTCGCTGTTAGGTTTTGTGGTTTTGCTGAAGGCGTTGAGGGAGTGGACCTCACTCAACGCCATGTCTATTCTGGCGCTGATTGAGGCTAACTCACTTCAAACGCCAAGGTCTGGTTAGGCACTGAGTGGATTCCACCCAACGCCGAGCCGTGTTGAGTAGCTTCAACACTGTTTCTCTTTCCTCGATTTATGTTCCCGAGTGAGTTTCCTTGATTATATTTGTAGTTTCCTTGTCGGCCATGTTTTCTTTCGTAAAGGCCGAATCGTGGGTTGTGGATAGTAGTGGTGGTTTGAAGCTCTTCATGGGGGAGGTGTTGTGTAATGTAGCCAAGGCCACCCTTATTCTCCTATCTTTCTCCAGGTACGGGCTGGGCAAGGGGGTGGAAGGTCCCGTTGTGCTTTATCATGTAGACCCCTGAGCTTGTTGGCATGGAAATTGGTGGTTGGGGGACTGAGTTTGCCTCCAACCTGGATACATGCTGTTGTTTTGCTACTACCATCTCCCACAGCTTAGGGTGTTAGAAGTTTCTTCCTTGGTAGATCGCAGCACTTTGGGCTCTTGGTAGCCTAGTAGGCTCTGCAGGATGTAGTTCCTGGGCTGGGTTGTTGCTGTTTCCTTGCACGTAGTGCATTTCTTGTTGTCCTGTTTTGGTCAGTTGTGACTTTTTCTACTGCATGATTTTCAGTTACTTTTCCACCTTTGGTTGACTCCTTCATGCAGTTTTTACCTTGTTTTGCTTGCTGAGGTATTCTATTTTCTTTTGGAATGCCTCAGGTTCTGAGCTGTAGCCAGTTGGGTGGCTAGTTTGCAGTGGTGGTGGTGGTGGTCTCTTCGACTTTGGAGATCCGCTTGCCTTGTTGGTGAGGTAGTTTTCAGTACTTTCTTACAAATATACATATGTGCCAGTGGGTTCGTGCCAGGTTGTTGGCGCCCACTGGTAGTTTTTACCTTCGTACTGGATATATTACTTATGCTGCTACCATTTTCTGGAGATAGTCTACTTGCTCTGAGAAGGATTTATGCTAGGTTGATAGTTACTTTTAGACTACTATTAATATAAGTATATCGCATGATCAGCATGTTTTATAAAAGTAAATCACTATTTTCCAAGCAGCGTATAAAGATCGTTTTCCTATATATAATATCAATTAAATGTAGAGTCTTGCATAGTATGAGTGGTTCTCTTGGAACTCTTATACAACTTTTAGGAAGCAAAACCTGAATAAAGTATTTTTCCGCAGCGCGTAAGTATAGTTTTTAACTGTGAAATAGGCGATCCACCGAGCCGAGGGATACGGCCTCTATAATATAACTGATTTTCTAATCATTAAGCTCATGATTTTCTTTCATAAAGAGTAGCAGTTGGTTTTTCCTGAGCATCAGCAGTTATCCACTGCTTGACGTGGCATCATGACGCGCATTTTCTCATACTCTGATAATTATTTAATTCGGGGAAAATGCGGGTTGTGACAAATCTCATTATTACTCTTGAGTAAACCTAATGGCTTAAGGTGCTGATTAGGAGAGCGACGGTCTTCCACCGGACCCCGTTATAGTTGTTCTCCTTGTGACTTGCACTCTAACACTCATTACCATATAGTGACATAATTATGATACGAACCAGGGTTTCAACTTCCCAATACATCTCTTAATTTAACTTTATATCATCACACTAGTACTCTAAAGTTTCTTATTACTTTTACTAAACGCAGCCCATGTCCTAATTCTAACCCATAAAAGATGAATTCCAATTCTTGGGCCAAAGAACTCCAAATATTTATCATGGGTTTGTCATGTGTTTAATATTGATCTTTCAGAATTCCATCATTTTTTTAATTATTTTGGACCATAATTTAAATTAATTAATCAAGTGACTTAGGTCACTTTAAACGTGAACTACTCTAACCAGTGTCCATTAGGTCTAAATAAATTATCTGAAGTTCATCTATGTTAAAAATGTATGTTCACCAAAAATTCTGATTTTCCAATTTGATTTGACTATTATTTTCCAATTAAGATTAAAATCCCATTTTCTTCTTTTTTCAAATGAAGTACTAAAAATAATCATGTAAAATTTCAGGGGAAATTTCTACTCACTAATATTAACAAGATAATGGTCAAAATAGATTTTCATACTCCTAGCCAGTGATTTGACCTAAGATACTCACATGTTAAGAAAATAAGGGCCTAGACATTTTCTCATAATTTTTCATGAACCACTACTCATGTTTTTGATCAAAGTCCTATAAGGTAAAAAATGTAATTACACTATTTATACATGGAATAATTATTAAAAATGCTCATAAATTTTTACAGAGAAGTGAAATGACCTATTAGGGCTTGGATAAACAATTTGGAATTTTCCAAGTCTAGTATTCCTATTTTTCATTTAAACACCTAAATATGTTATTTTTGAAATAAATCCAACTTATGGGATTTATTATTTCAAAAATCCCAATTTTCTCATGAAATTAGTATTTTACCTCCATAAGCCTCTGCCCAAAATTTCATGGACTTGCATTGGGCCAAATGGGCTAAATTCACATTTTACCCAATTTTACTAATTACAAATCTACCTTCACCATGCATGTTGGAACCATTATTATGTAGAGGTTTAAATGACTCCAAATTTTTACCAAGGCCATAGGATGACTTTAGAGTCATGCCACCAAAAATTAGGGGTATTTGGAGTTTAAAACTCCCTAAATCACATTTATTTAATTAATCAAATTTTTGAATAAAAAATATATGAAAATGTCCTCCAAAAATTCTTATTTTTGGACATAGTCTAATTATGGCATACACCCATGCATGACCAAAATTTCACTACATGTGGACTTATAATTTAGCCTAGGCATCCATTTGAAGTTATGCCCTAATATAGAAGCAGTCCTAGGAGAATGACCCTACAAGGAGCTATGTTTCTTCAAATTACATGTTTAGGGTGTCAAATTAAAGGAAAGACATAAGGTTACATTTCTTATGTAGAACACTTCCACTGAATATACATCTACAAGGCCTAAAATTATCATGCAACCATTCTATATTAATGTGACAGAAATACACATTAAATAACAGTAATACTATAGTTTAATTAAATAGAAAGTGAGCAGCATCGGGTTATCTTCCCCAATAGCCAACGGCCAGGATTGATCCTGCCTGGGCCGACTTTATCCCTTGATTCCGAACACCTGGGCTGTTGGAGTTACCATGGTGATCTAGAAGTGGTCAAACATGTAATCTCACTGCCAACGCGATATGAGCCTGCAGGGTCGCACATAAGAGCATGTGGAGAAGTTGGTAGGTTGACTGTGTTGGTAAAGGTTACCAATCACCATACAGAATGGGGTCCGGCAAATGTTGCCAAGGGAAAATCGTCGAGAATCATCGAGAATCGTCGAGTCTCGATCGTCGAGAATCGTCGAGTATCGATCGTCGAGAATCGTCGAGTATCGATCATCGAGAATCGTCGAGTCTAGATCGTCGAGAATCGTCGAGTATCGATCGTCGAGTATCGTCGATCGTCGAGATTCGTCGAGAATCGAAATGTTCGGTTCTCGACGAATGCTGATTCCCGATGAATTAATTCCAGAAACCCTAATTTCCTGTGGTCTGCGGATATCGATTTTTCCTAGGTCTGATTATGCTTTGGGTATAAATAGGAACTTAGTTTTGAGCGGAAGAGGATATCCACTCACAGCCCGATGGAAGTGTTCCGCCGTTCTGCCGACGGAAGTGTTCCGCCGACAGAAGTGTTCCGCTTCCGCCGATTCGCTTGCTCCGCTGGCCTCCTCTCCGACGACAGTCGCCGGTACTTGTCTTCCTGGAGCGGACCTAGCAGTCCGTTGAAGTGCAAGGTGCAGTCCATCTCCTTCCCGTTTTTTGTGAGAAGAAGATCGGTGTTCTTCCGATCGTGTGGATTTCTACAGAGACGTAGACGTTATGCTACGTGGAACTCGCTGCCGACAAGAACTCATACATTGGACCATCTTCGTTGAGTTTTGACTCAACGCCGCCAAGGTAATTTTTCCTAGTTTTTCTTAGCTTCTTGATTCAACATTCATGTCCCGATCCCAATCTCTTTTGGGTTGTTCTTGATTTTATTACTTCCGCTGCGTGCACAAGTGTTGTGTCATCCTCATAGAGAAACCCAACAGTGGTATCAGATGCAGGTTCGGCCATGATTGTTCTTTTGGAAGTTAGGTTATTCCAATGCGTGTAAACCTAGGGATTTAAAAGTGTTCTAAATGTCTAGATTTAATCCTGGATCATCAATTGTTGATGGTTTTTCTAGGGAAATTGGTGGGCCCATAACCCACAGGTTAGGGGCTCTGCCCCTTGGAACACCGCCAGGAACGTCGGGGATTTCGTTGTTATTTCTAATTGTTTAAAATTGTTGTCTCCTTAGCAGTAACCGTCCCTCGAGTGGTTAATGAACCCGTGTATTGTTTTGGATTTTGAATCCAACAATGAGAGACGAGCTTGTCTACTGCTTTAAGTCGAGTTGCCTTTGCCTTTGTCCAATGCATGTAAATCTGAAAATTTGGAAGAGTCCGGATATTAAGATTTAGCCCTTTCTTCTATCAAATGTTGATAGTACCATGTTGTGCACATAAGGGATGCATGTGGATTTTAGAAAATATTTTTCTGTGGATGTGCACATTGATCAAATGTTGATCATGGTTAATTGTTAACCTATTATCAAAAATCCCTTCATCAAATATTAAGTCTTTGGATGCCTTCCGATGGATGACACTCTTCCTGCCTCGATCGATGAAGTGTGGGCTTGCCAAAGCAAGGTGCATTAATCTATCTTGGTAAGGGTGCGGGCGGATAATTATGATATCCCACTGTCGACATCGGGTCTAACTTAACTAGGTGACCTAAAAGGTTGAGTGCCTAGAGGCATAGGGTTGGCATGCACCATATGATGGATGCGAATAAGGAGTTATTCACCAACCATACAAGAATTGCATGAGGATGCAATTGGCAAGCGTTGCCAACCTAAATAACCAAATCGTGAGAGAAAAGCCAAAGCTGACTCATTGTGTTGGTAAAATACGGATCTTGTCCACTAAGAGGGTAGCTCGCATGAACTCTCCGAATTGATAGTGAGGGCCATCATTTCGAATAAAATAATGGGAGTTTTAATTGAAGTCCAAATCAAAAATAAATTGTATTTTGAAATTTTGGTGCTGATATTATTTTGCATGAATTCTTGTAGAATTCCATGGCAAGTGGTTCACACTCCACTCTGTCTCTGAGAGCTATCCTTGAGAAGGATAAGCTAAGTGGGACCAACTACATGGACTGGTACAGGAACCTGAGAATTGTTTTCAGGCAAGAGCAAAAGCTCTATGTCTTGGAAGAAGAAGCCTCCGAGGTGCCGACCGGGAACTCTTCCCGTGCTGATAAGGATACTTATAAGAAGTATACTGATAATGCCTTAGACGTCGAATGCCTTATGCTTGCCACCATGAACTCTGAGCTTCGGAAGCAACATGAGAACATGGGGTGCAAGGAGATTGATGAGCATCTCAAGAAAATGTTTCAAGGGAAAGCTCGTCAAGAGATGTTCGACGTCAAAAAAGCGGTATTTCAGTGCAAGATGGGAGTTCGAGACTTAGTAGGGACTCACGTACTCAAGATGATTGGGTATATAGAAAACCTTGAAA
The DNA here is from genome assembly GCA_039513925.1 of Platanthera zijinensis. Taxonomy (NCBI): domain Eukaryota; kingdom Viridiplantae; phylum Streptophyta; class Magnoliopsida; order Asparagales; family Orchidaceae; genus Platanthera; species Platanthera zijinensis. The sequence continues at coordinate 105,510,412 of CM077079.1, read as the reverse complement.
GGCTGGGTTTTCCTCTAGGTAAAGAGTTGGCTACAGATCTGATCCTGCAATCATTGCCGGACAATTATGAGCAGTTTGTCTTGAACTACAACATGAATGAAATAGACAAGACATTGCCCGAGCTCCTAGGCATGTTAAGAACTGTCGAGATCAACATGAAGAAGGCCAAGCCTGCCAGCCCCATACTGATGGTGCATAAGGGCAAGGGCAAGGCCAAGGGCTCTAAGAAGACGAAGGTGGGACCTAAGTCATATCTTGAGCCCAAGTCTTCTGCACTGAAGAAAAAGAAGAGCACGGTGAAGGAAGGGAAATGCCACCACTGTGGCAAGGCTGGTCATTGGAGGAGGAACTGTCCTTCTTATATTGAGTGTCTGTAGAAAATGAAGGGACGTATTACTTCCGCTTAAAATATTTATGTTATAGAGATAAACCTTTCTGCTCCTTCATCTTGGGTATTGGATACCGGATGTGGTTCTCACATTTGTACAAATGTGCAGGAACTGGAAAGGAGAAGATTGCTGAGTAAAGGGGAGGTGGACCTTATGCGTCGGAAATGGAGCAAGAGTTGCTGTTGTAGCCGTAGGGGTTTACCGTCTTTCTTTGACAAGTGGGCTTGTAATAGAACTAAATAATTGTTATTTCATTCTGGCCATAACTAGAAACATTATATCCATTTCATGCTTGGACATGATTGGATTTTCTTTTATAATTAAGAACAACTGTTGTTCTATATTTAAGAATGATGTTTGTTATGCTGTAGCCCAATTGTTTAATGGTCTTTATGTTTTGAACTTGGACCATCTGATCTATAATGTAGAAAATAATAAAAGACTAAGAACAAATGACTCGAACCCTACATATCTCTAGCATTGTCGTTTGGTCCATATAAACGAGAAGCGCATATCTAAGCTCCATAAAGATGGACTTTTAGACTCATTTGATTATGAATCATTTGAGTGATGCGAATCTTTTTTGTTAAGCAAGATGACTAAAGCCCATTTCACTGGTTATACTGAGAGGGCTGAGGATCTCTTGGGTGTTGTACATAGTGATGTATGCGGACCCATGAGCTCCATGGCTAGAGGTGGGTATTTCTACTTCGTTACATTTACTGATGATTTCAGTAGATACGGATATGGGTATCTTATGATGTGTAAATTCGAGACCTTTGAAAAGTTCAAAGAGTTCAATAATGAAGTAGAAAACCAGTTGGGTAAAAGGGTTAAAGCACTCCGATCTGATCGAGGTGGCGAATACCTTAGTCATGAGTTCCGTGATCATCTAAAAGAGTGTGGTATTGTATCACAGCTCACTCAACCTAGAACACTACACCATAATGGTGTGTCTGAGAGGAGAAATCGTACTCTATTATACATGGTACATTCGATGATGAGTCATGCAGACTTGCCTGTTTCCTTTTGGGGTTTTGCTTTAGAGACTGCTGCAATGACACTGAATCGCGTTCCAACGAAAACGATTCTGAAGACACCATATGAGATATGGACTGGGAAGCGTCCTAGTATGTCGTTCATTAAAATTTGGGGCTGCAAGGCATACGTGCGACGTCAAATGCCTGACAAGCTGGAACCCAAATCGGATAAATGTTATCTGGTGAGATATCCTAATGAAACGAAAGGGTATTACTTTTACCTACCGTCCGAGGGCAAAGTGTTTGTCGCAAGGACTGGTGTCTTCTTGGAGAGAGAATTCTTATCAAGAAAGACTGAAAAGGTAGAACTTGAAGAAGTTCAAGAACCACAAGTAGTGAATGAACCAGAATTGGATTCCGAGATAGGACTACAAGATGTTGTAGCTAGAGAACCTGCTCAAGAAACACAAGTCCTATGTAGATCTGGTAGGCCAAGATTTGAGCCTGAGAGATATGGATTTCTTGTAACTCAAATCGGTAATGTGTTGCTTATGGATCATGATGATGAACCAGCAACCTACCAAGAGGCTATGAATGGACCGGACTTCGACAAATGGCTTGAGGCTATGAAATTCGAAATGGACTCCATGTATGCAAACCAAGTTTGGAACTTGGTGGAACCACCTGAAGGGGTACGACCCATAGGGTGCAAATGGGTCTTCAAGAAGAAGACCGACATGGATGGGAATGTACAGACATTCAAAGGGCGACTGGTTGGTAAGGGTTTTAAGCAAATTCATGGTATTGACTATGATGAGACCTTTTCCCCTGTTGCCATGGTAAAGTCCATAAGGATATTACTTGCTATTGCTGCGTATTATGACTACGAGATCTGGCAGATGGATGTCAAAATGGCTTTCCTTAATGGAAACCTCCTTGAGAAAGTGTACATGACACAACCCGAGGGTTTTGTATACCTAAATGAAGCCACTAAAATATGCAAGCTGAATAGGTCCATCTATGGACTGAAGCAGGCCTCTCGAAGTTGGAATCTTGGTTTTGATGAGAAAATCAAAGAGTTTGGTTTCATCAAGAATGAGGATGAGCTGTGTGTTTACAAGCGAATCTGTAGGAGCATTGTTGTCTTCCTGTTATTGTATGTAGATGACATACTGTTGATTAGGAATTACATTCCTACCCTGAAAGTTGTTAAGAACAACCTAGGGAACTGCTTTTCTAAGAAAGACTTAGGTGAAGTGACTTATATACTCGGTATTAAGATCTATAGAGATAGATCAAAGAAGTTGCTGGTTTGACCCAGAGTACATATATTGAGAAGGTGTTGAAGTGGTTCAACATGCTTGAGTCCAAGAAAGGATTTTTACTCATGTCTCATGGTGTGAATCTCTCTAAGGACCAATGTCCAAATCTTGTGAAGATAAGGACCACATGAAGTTGATTCCATATGCTTCGGCAATTGGATCAATCATGTATGCAATGTTATGTACTCGACCCGATGTCTCCTTTACTTTGAGCATGACTAGCAGGTATCAGTCTGACCCCAGTGAGTGTCACTTGATTGTAGTCAAGAATATCCTGAAGTACTTGAGAAGGACAAAGGATGTGTTCTTGATGTATTGTGGAGAGGAAGAGCTCATTGTAAGTGGTTACACAGATGCTAGCTTCCAAACTGATATGGACGATTCAAAGTCTCAGTCAGGGTTTGTGTTTTGCCTTAATGAAGGAGCTGTGAGCTAGAAGAGTTCCAAGCAAGAGACAGTTGTTGATTCTACAACAGAAGCCGAGTATATCGCTGCAGCTAATGCAGCGAAGGAGGCTGTATGGATTAGGAAATTCATCGGTGAGCTTGATGAAGTTCCTAGCATTGTTGGTCCCGTAGTTCTCTACTGTGATAACAATGGTGCAATTGCAAAATCTAAGGAACCTAGATCCCATCAGCGCTCCAAGCACATACTTCGGCGGTTCCATCTTATTCGTGAGATTGTCGAACGAGGAGATGTGAACATTTGTAGAGTGCCGACTGACGAGAATATTGTGGATCCACTGACAAAGCCTCTCGCGCAGAGAAAGCATGATGGTCATACTAGATCAATGGGTATACGATACCTAAATGATCAACTCTAGTGAGAGTCTTGTGGGTTGCGTGTAAACATATATTCTGTTGGTTATTTGTTATTTATTCATATGATGATTTATGTACCAGAATTTTTCTTTTACAATTAATGGCAAGTTCTTTTATTATGCTTTCTCTATGAGATAGTTAAATGTTTACATAATAAATACCCTTAGAATGTTCGCATCCATAGGACATCAAGTACGTGACTTGAATGTGAGAGCCTATGATTTGTTTGAAGCTTCATTCTTTAAAGGTCCCTGGTCGTTGTATCATCATAGAAGCTAATGGTAATGATGATACATTTAAACTAGCATGTGCGTTGACTGATGACCAGTTCTCACAGGTCATGATATTGTGATATCAAGTCATCACGTGGGTACTTGTTAATGAACAAGTTGTACTAGACAGACCCAACCTGAGACTACTTTGTTGATTGTTATCAAAACGTGGCACGAGTAGGTCTCAATTGACAATGGTGTTGTGGTCCTTTGACCTGAAGTCACAACATTCATCAAGTGAGGAAGAGCGTGCTTTGATGCCATCTAAAGTCTTCCTTGAGAAAGGTTGATGATAAGGGTGGTTGTTGGGCACGTTACGAATCATTTGGGTATTTGTGTCTGAGCAGATATGGGATTTGTCCTCCTATATGACAGGAGTTGCATCTATGGGCCCCTTGATGGAACTGGACTGGGAAATGCATGGCCATGCTTGGTTGAGTCAATATGTGATATTGGACTCACCATTCTCTGGAAGTCCGTTCTAGATCAAGAAACTTGGATTGAGCTATTATGAGGGTGACACGGTCCATACCTCTAGTTCTTTCCGGATGTAAGGGACAAAGGGACAAAGACAACGCTGGAACATTGTTCATAAAGGCTTATGAGTTATGAACTCTTATTGCTTGGGTAGCAATGATGCATTGCGAGATGACGCTCATTGTTTGTGAGGTTTTTGGTTTGATACTTTCAAGATCAAGTGGGAGACTGTTGGAGTTACCATGGTGATCTAGAAGTGGTCAAACATGTAATCTCACTACCAACGCGATATGAGCCTGCAGGGTCGCACATAAGAGCATGTGGAGAAGTTGGTAGGTTGACTGTGTTGGTAAAGGTTACCAATCACCATACAGAATGGGGTCCGGCAAATGTTGCCAAGGGAAAATCGTCGAGAATCATCGAGAATCGTCGAGTCTCGATCGTCGAGAATCGTCGAGAATCGTCGAGTATCGATCGTCGAGAATCGTCGAGTATCGATCGTCGAGAATCATCGAGTATCGATCGTCGAGAATCGTTGAGTCTCGATCGTCGAGAATCGTCGAGTATCATCGATCGTCGAGATTCGTCGAGAATCGAAATGTTCGATTCTCGACGAATGCTGATTCCCGACGAATTAATTCCAGAAACCCTAATTTCCTGTGGTATGCGGATAGTGATTTTTCCTAGGTCTGTTTATGATTTGGGTATAAATAGGAACTTATGTTTGAGCGGAAGAGGAGATCCACTCATAGCCCGACGGAAGTGTTCCGCCGTTCTGCCGACGGAAGTGTTCCGCCGATGGAAGTGTTTCGCTTTTGCCGATTCGATTGCTCCGCCGGCCTCCTCTCCGACGACAGTCGTCGATACTTGTCTTCCTGGAGCGGGCCTAGCAGTCCATTGAAGTGCAAGGTGCAATCCATTTCATTCTCGTTTTTCGTGCGACGAAGATCGGTGTTCTTCCGCTCGTGTGGATTTCTGCAGAGACGTAGACGCTATTCTACGTGGAACTTGCCGCCGACAAGAACTCATACATTGGAGCATCTTTGTTGCGTTGTGAACTCAACGCCGCCAAGGTAATTTTACCTAGTTTTTCTTAGCTTCTTGATTCAACATTCATTGCCAGATCCCAATATCTTTTGGGTTGTTCTTGATTTTATTACTTCCACTGCATGCACAAGTGTTGTGCCATCCTCAAAGAGAAACCCAACATGGGAGGCTTCCACTACCGGCGATTATCGCCCCCACCTCCGTTGAGGTGGTGGCTAGCATTTCCCGGCGACATGGCCGCCAGAGGCCGCTTCTCCGGCAAACCCGAGCAAGAAGAAAAGCTCGGTATTTCTCCCTTTTCCTCTCATCGCATCGGTATCAATTGAGCCTGATATCTCTCCTAGTGGATCTAGAAGATTAGCACCGAGGGAGGGGAGGAGAAACAGACCTGGATGCGAGCTTGACGGCGGGTACAGTAGTGGTGAGCCATGGCCGACGACAACTCTGGTGAACTAGCTCGATCCCTTGTTTCTCCAGCAAAAGCTTAACTCCAGGAGTCATTTTTCACTCCTCTAGATCAATGATGGTGACAGCGGGATTTGCAAGAAAGGGAGTGACAACTAGGGTTTTGTTTCTTCCCTTTTTATAAGAAAATTAGGTTTAAGTTGCTTGCCACGTGTCACCCTTATATAGGACCGCCAATCATTGCGTTAAATAGGTATTCTTGAGAAGATCAATGCATTAAATAGGTCTTGTTGAAGAGATCGGGTATAAATTATCCATCAGCGCTTATCTTGAAAAACTCGGTTCAGGTCCTACATATAAACCAACAAACACGGCATAGACCGAAAAATACTCTAAGTCCAAAAGCATTGAGAGTTACACGATGCTTCATCGAGTGGCATCGAATTAACACAACACACTCGACGCTTCGAAGAATAGCGTCGAGTGCACTCAATGCACTTGACGCCTTGTGATTCCAGAACAACTTTCAAAGTAAAATAGCATGGCTTTGAGTCCACTCAACGCACTCGATGCTTTGTCAAATGACGTCGAGTTCACTCGATGCCTATTGATCCAGAACAATTTTTCTAAGTTAAAGAACATGGAATTGAGTCCACTCAACGCACTTGATGCTTCGTCGAATGGCGTCGAGTTCACTCGACGCCTATTTATCTAGAACAATGTTTCTAAGTTAAAGAGTATGGCGTTGAGTCCACTCAACGCACTCGATGCTCTGTCGAATGGTGTTGAGTTCACTCGATGCACTCATCGCATATTGATCCGGAATAATTTTTCTAAGTTAAAGTTGACGTGGGACCTGTGTGAATCCACCCTAACTCCTTGGGTCAAACATAGCCTAATCCTTTTTCACACACTGCATGTTCTACCCAAATCTAAGTTAAGGGGTCTATAAGAAAATGGGATGTTACAAATCTGAATAAACAAAAAATTATAATTTCGTCCCTGAAATTCAAGTTCGGGTCTATGAGGTTCCTACGAACACGAATTTAAGAACTTTTCAAAAACTCTTAAGATATACCTAAGGTGAAGAGTCTCGGATGTCATTCCTACATCAGATCCATCGGCTCCCAGGTGTGCTCCTCCCGTCCGTGGTTGGAAAACAATACCTTGACTAACTGAACCATTGGACCTGAGGTGAAGAGTCTATAAGGTGCCACTGGAACTTCTATAATAGTTATATGCTGCTCTGGCCGAACTAGTGCTATCCGAAGCAAGGTGATGTGGAAGACATCGTGAAGGTTCCCTAACTCTAGCGGCAGCTCCAGCCAGTAATCCAAAGGACCGATCCACTCCATGATCAAGTATGGTCCAATAAATTGAGGGCTGAGCTTCTTGTACATCCGCACCTGGGAAACACCAAGCACTGGACGTTTATTGATGAATACCACGTCTACCACCTGAAACTCCACTTTTTGATGCCTCGCATCGTAATTCTTGCATGTCTTCTCTGTGCCTCCAGCATCCGATCCCTGATCAGCCGTATGCGAGTGTCTGTATCCTTAATATAATCTGATCCAAGAGCTCGCGGATCCTCATCCTGGACCCAAGATAACGGCGTCCGGCACTTCCTAACATATAGGGCCTCATATGGCGCCATCCTAATGCTTGTCTGGTGACTATGTTGTAGGAGAACTCTATCACTGACAACAGTCTCTCCCAGGGCTTCCCCATATCCTATATACATAAGCATAGCAGATCCTCCACAGTCTTGTTGGTCCGCTCTATCTGGTCATCGGTCTGTGGATGGAAAGTGGTGCTGAAAGCAAGCTGAGAGCCCAAGTACGCCTGCACCGCCCTCCACTCCCTAGAAGTTAACCGACCGTCACAGTCTAGGACAATCGTCCTGGATACATCATGGTACCTTACGAACTGCTCCACAAATAACAACACCAAAACTACAACTAGGTTGTCCTTCCTGATCGGTATAAATCTGGTCACCTTGGTCAATCTATCGACGATTATCCATATAGAATCGTGACCAGAGTGAGAGCGAGGCAATCCATGTACGAAGTACATAGCTATATCCTCGAACTTCCACTTTGGCACCGACAATGGCTGTAGTAGCCCTCCTGGGATTTTGCATTCCGCCTTCACTCGCGTGCAAGTCTCGCTATGTGTCACAAAATCTATGATCTCCCTCTTCCTCCCCGGCCAGTACATGTCCATCCGCAGGTCCGCTGTCATCTTAGTGATCCCAGGCTGCACTGAGTATTGAGTGCAATGTGCCTCCCTGATTATGTCCTCCCGGATACCACCTCCTACAGGTATATAAATGCGGTCATGAAAATGAACGAGATCGTCATTCAGTGAATAATCCTCTGACTTACCCCCTTCTAGGGCTCTGAATACGGGCTCCAAAGTTGCATCCTATCTCTACTGTGCTCGAATATGGTCTGTATATCGCACACAATGCTCAAGGAGGCCAAATACTACAGATAAAAATCCGGATCATCCCTGGAAACCATGGTAACATGCATATCCTCCATCATCTGTACTAGCTCCATAGCCATCACCCAGGGCTCCAGTCCAGTAGTGTCGACTCTCCTTATCAAGGCATCTTCCACGGTGGTCGCCTTCCCTGGGTGATAATGCATCATGTAGTCGTAATCGCACATGAACTCAAGCTATCTCCTCTGGCACAGATTTATATTCTTATGTGTATCCATTTGCTTGAGGTTCTTATAATCTGAGAAGATCCCACAATGAACCACATACAAGTAGAGCCTCCAAATCTTCAACGTGAATACCATTGCCCCGAGCTCCAAATCATGTACGGGGTAGTTTTGCTCGTGCTTCTTTAGTTGTCTCGAAGCATATACGATAAAGTGTCTGTGTTGTGTCCGGAATGCACCCATCCCCTGATATTATGCGTCGATATAAATGTGAAATCCTTCCTTCCCAGATGGAAATGAAAGAATGGGGGAGGAGGTGAGCCTATCCTTCAACTCCTGAAATGCTGCCGCGAACTTTTCGGTCCAAATAAAAGTTGTATCCTTCTTCACCAAGGACGTGAGGTGGAGTGCTAGCCTCGAGAAACACTCCACAAACTAGCGATAGTATCCCGCTTGTCCCAAGAAACTACCGATTTCTGAAGCAAACTTGGGCCACGGCAAATCTCTAACTGCCTGCACCTCGGCCGGGTCCACAACCAACCCAGCTCTACTGATGGTATGCCCCAGAAATATTACCTTCTGTAGCCAGAACTGGCACTTAGAGAACTTCGCGTATATCTGATTCTCTCTTAGTTTGCCCCGCACCAGAGCTAGATTCTGGGTGTGCTCCTCCTTCATTCGGGAATAGATCAATATATCGTCAATGAAGACTATGAAGAATATATCCAAGTATGGTTCAAACACATGGTTCAACATACTCATGAATGTGGAAGGTGTATTCGTGAGCCCAAATGGCATTACCGTGAACTCGTATTGTCCATACTGAGAACTGAAGGTCGTCTTTTGGTATATCCTCCTCCTTAATGTGCAGCTGGTAGTATCATAACCTTAAGTTGAGCTTGGAAAACCAGAAGGCTCCCTGTAGCTAATCAAATAGCTCGTCAATCTGGGGTAGCAGATACGTATTCTGCACTGTCAACCGGTTCAGCTCCCGGTAGTCAATGCAGAGATTCAAAGATCCATCCTTCTATTGGGTTTTGCTATGAGGCATAACACTTGTGCACGCAGCAGAAATACAAAACAAGAATACCCAAAAGAGTTTGGATCTAGCGATGAACATTAATCATGACAAAAATGCTGTGAAAAAATTTACCTTAACGGGATTGAGTCAATACTCAACCTAGATGCTCTAGAAAATCAGTCGACCACTTCGCGACTACAGTTCCTAGTGCAGAATATTGTCCACACCTCTACACGAAGTCGACATGAATGGGAGAACCCGTAGAATCTTGTCACACAAGATCCAGGTCGGGAGAGGAAGGTCAGTGTCTCCACGGACTACTAGGCCCATTATAGGAGAGACGGCGGCGACACTCGCCAGAATAAGACTGAGCAGCGGCGGTGGGATCGATAACGGGCGGAATGACTTCCGTCAGCTTTTACGGTTCGTGTCTTTTGCACAGTGCGGATTGTGTGCTTAGACAGAATGAACAGTTACTTTGAAACACTAAAACCTTCTATTTATACCCAAGGAATAAATAGAACAGCTCCCATCCCTATTCGTAGACCCGGGACTTAGAATCCAGCGTTTTAGACCAGACAACCCTTGTCTCGACGAATTGTCGAGTATCAATGACATATACAATGAATCATCGTGTATTCAAACTATATTCGACAAATCGTGGAGTATCCATATGATACTCAATGCCTCAATGCACTCAGCACCAAAACCCATAGAACCAACACTTGACTCGAAGAAGGCTTTGAGTGGACTTGACGCACTCAACTCCTTAGTGCCAGATTCGTCGAGTCAACCTTTAACTCGACTAAGGCGTTGAGTGAACTCGATGCACTCAATGCCTGAGACTCAGACTCATCGAATCAACTCCTTGACTCAATGAATCGTCGAGTATACTCAACACACTCAACGCTTAACTGCCATACTCAATTAATCAACTCTTTGACTCGATGAATCATTGAGTAAACTTAACACACTCAACACTTCCAAAGCCTGGTTGTGTTAAGTCTTTTCAACTCATCATATGAGCAAATCATACTAAACCAATCTCCCAATTTCTCCAAATGCTCTAATGTACGACCCTGATAGGCTCATACTACATTGGCAGTGAGGCTACATACTTGATCGCTTCCAGATCACATTGGTAACACCAATACCTTTGTCACAAATAGCATCGGTGCTCCTCATGGCAATGAACTTGGCCGGACAAAACTTGACTCCACCAGCTCCTATAATTGAGTCTGGAACTCTGCTAGCTCCTTGGGCTCCATCCGATAAGGTGCCCATGACACAGGCCTCACTCCTGGCCCCAACTGGATCCGGAAATCCATGTCTCAAGTCGGAGGTAATCTGGGCAATTTATCCCGAACTACTAGAATATCAGCAACGGAGGCATCCGTCTCCACCATCTCGAAACAGATCATGTATACCTCATCTCCCTGCTCATGGGCTTTGACAGCCTGCACCAATGATAATAGAGTATGGGAAACAGGTCTAATACCTTTAATGATGATGTTGGTATCCCCATGCCGTAAGGTGATCCTCCATGACGGACAATCGATCCGGGCATGGTTCCAATGCAACAAAGTCATGCCCAGGATCAAATCGAAGTCTGGCATTCTCAAAATCATCGTTGTTGGAACCAACAAGGTCTGTCCCTCCTAAAGCTCGGAACTAACAGTGCAACTCACACTTACTCTCTTTGGACCACCCTCTTGACACGGCTCTCGAAAGACTAGATCAGGGGCTTCAGCGCGGAGGTCCCACCTCGTACCCGTAACAATCGGAAATTATTCCCCTCCCTAGCCAATGCTGAGCTAGGTGCCTTAGAAGAAGAGAAGGAGAGTTAGGAATGCCTCTCTTCTAAGACACCTTACCAGTCTATTTATAGGCCCCTGAACTGGGACTTCCAATAACCAAATGGAGCTGACCTGAAATTACTAGAATACCCTTAGTCAGGTCTGCCAATAGACAAACTCCGCTGTTCTGAAGGGTTATATGTAGACCACCCAGGGAAAAAGCGTAAGATCCCATGGGGCTAAAAGGTAGACCCGGCCCTACCTGAACCAGTTTTAAACTGAACTGGTGCTTGGCGAGAGCTCCCTTCTGGGGTCCTCTCGCCTGGCGAGAGCACCGTCTTGCTAGCGAGAGCTCCCCTCTGGAGCCCTCTCACATGGCGAGTCGGCCACTCACCCGCGTGTGCCTCCTCCCTTGTCACTTGCTCGCCAGTCTCATGGCGCAGCTCTCGCTTAGACCCTTCTCGCCTTGGCCCTCTCGCCTAAGTCCTTCTTGCCAGGATCCACTCGCTCTGCGAATTGACTACCGACCTGGGCCGTCTCGCCTATCTCCCTTCCTCAAGCTTTTGTCTCCTGCGAGCCCGAGGTTCTACACAATCCCCACTCTTTTCGAGGTTGTTATAAACTTGGAAAGATAGTCCAACCGAGGCTCGTGTCATTAAAGTGAATTTATGAGGGAATCTTTAGATGGGCCCCTTGCCCAATCTATAAATATAGGACTCATCTCCCTATAGGGGGCTGTTTCCTTCGATCTATCCTCTTCTAGCCTCTGTCTCTATGTCTCTTAGCCAAAGTTTCCGTGACCGCATCGCGGCGGTGTCCAGAGGAACAAGGCGATCGCGGCAGCTCTGAACAATATCCCAGTCCGCGCTCCTCCATCCTTACCGTCATCCTCTTCCCCTCCAAAGAAGGCGAAAGCCGCTGATCCTCCCCTCTCGGTAAGGGAGCCTTCTCTCACCTTCCCGGGGAGGCGTATCCCTCCTACCCCGGCCAATCTAGAGAGAAGGAGGTAAATCCATCAACATCGACATGCCTTCATCTCCATCTCGCTTGTCTTCTTACTTGCTGCCCGTATTTAGAAGGTCCCGGTGCCTTTTAATCGTCCGGAGACCTTACTAATCAATATCTCCGAACACCACCACCAGTCCGTCTCTCCACAACCCTCTACTCCTTCATCTACTCCCGCGACGAGGAGGGACGATCCTCCTAATGTCGCGGGTTCCTCTCGCCGTTTATGTAAGAAACTTTTCCTTTCGTGCCTTTCTTCGCTACCATTTCTCCATTTCACCTTCCCAATTTTCTACACAGGTATACGCGACTCACATGCAGAGGACTGGATGGCCGAGGACTCGCCCGTTGAAGATTACTCAAGACAGATGGTCGTCTCGCCCCCTCCTCCCATAGATGAAATCAAAGACTACCTAGGCGATCCTATGGATCCATTGGAAATGAAGCGAAGGGTAGCAGAGATGTTACGGAAGCACGCGTGCATAATCAGGGAGCTGGAAAAGGGGAAGCTAGCTGCGGACCATCGAATCAATTGGCTGGAGGTGGAGTGCGCCCTCCTGTCTTCGGAGATCGATGTCGATATTGAAGTAGACGAGACCGACCCCCAGGCTATCTTGATTGAGGTCGACCAACAGCTCCATCTCGCTCACCGCAGTGTTGACGCGACTCGCACTTTCCACCTCCCCAGCCGCCCTCCCTATGCGAGATCCCGCGGCGGAGGGCGCTGGAGGTGGTACAAGAATTGACGAGTTCTCGTCTCATCTCACATCTCTTCCCTTCATTTATTGTAATAAATTATTTATGCCTCCGTCTCACGCAAACTATGCGCCCAGTGAACTTGCCTCCCGCCTCGCGCGGGATGAACTTTATTAATTTAATAATTGTCTGCTTCTCCGTATTTGTTTGATTTTCTGTAACAGTATTTAAATTCTGCATTTATGCTAGTTTTTCTTGATCTATCGATTTTTTTAATTTAAATTTATTTCCGCCGCTTGGCTGTGCTGAGGGCCCACCTAGGTCTACGCAAATTGAGGCCTGGAGAGCGAAAGGGTCGACCGCCTCTTCCCCTTCCCCGTTCACAATTTCTCTGTCCGTACACTTTTTCCCAAACCCTATGATTTCTATAAATATCCCCTTCACCGGGGTCAGACCCATGCTTTCACAAATCGCTGCACTTCAACCCTTCATTCTTCTTCGTCCCTCTCGCGTGCCGACCACTCGTCTGCCATCTCGCCTCCTCACCCTCGGGTCACCTCGCCAGCCTCGTCTGCCTCCAATTCTGGCCGTTTCGCACGATTATGGGGAAGAAAAAAGCTGAAGAAGGCGAGGGATGCAGCCGCTGCGGGAAGCGATTCGTGGATCATGATTTTCCACCCGAGCGTATCTCTACAGACGAGTACGACACCTTCACTCGCGAATACCTGTCGGAAGGCTTCGAATCGTTCCCCCCTAAAGTCGGCGAGAGCATAAACACGTTCTACCCCAAGGGGCTTGCCTTCCCCATCTCGTACTTCGAGGCGGGGTTTAGACTACCCCTCTTGCCGGAGGTGAAGCAGGTCTTGAAGTAGTTCGGTGCCATGCCAGCCCAGCTAAACCCTAACGCCATCTCCGTCCTGTTCGCCTTTGCGAGCTACATGCGGCGAGAGCGAATAGAGTTCAGCCTAACTGTCTTCCGCAAAGCTGTTCATCTACCACGCATATTAGGACGGGGTGTCCTACTTCATAGGGCTAGGCCTCAAAGTCTGCGAGACGCCCAACAAGAACCATCATTGGCTCACACGATTTGGCTTCATCCGCGACAAACTAGGTGGCGTCCTGCTCGCGCCTGTCTCTCCCGCTGAGTACTTCTACGCAACCCCCCAAGTTGGTGGCACGGACAAGCTCCTCTGCGAGTACCTCGTCGGAAAGAAATTTGAGGTCCAGTACTTGAGGCGCGGTCTTGGCTCACTCCTCCCTGTACTTCCTGGTGAAAGTATGCTCAACCTTCCTTTTTGGTCTCACCTTTATTACTTCCCTCTCGCTGATTTCTTCCTTTAACACTCCATCTCGCCTTTATCAGGAGAGAGGAACGTGCTAGTTCACCCCCCTTATAAAAGCAACATCAAGCCGTCCATGGGCGTCGCTCTCGCCAACATGGCGGCCGAGGCTGCTAAAGAATCGCTGACCCCATCCCTTAAGAAGAGGCCGGCCAAGGATTCCGCTCCGTCTCTCCTCAGCCCCTCGAAGAAGATGAATGTGAAGGTGAAGAAGGTGGTCTCTCTCCCACCCGACTAGAATAAAACTCATGAGGAGACCGTGGTGGTGTCGGGGTCCCTAAGCCCCATTTCCCTAGTGTCCCAGTCCCCCCAGTCCCCTCCTCGGGTTTCTCCTCGCAAGGCCGTCTTGGTATCTGAAGAGACGGCACCGCTCGCGCAGCATGCCAGCTCTTCTTAATAACAATCCAAGTCTCCTTCTGGCGAGGGGGCTCCTTCTCACTACCCCGCATCGTCTGCCCACTTCAACTTCAACATGGGCCCCGTTGTCCCTGATGCCGCCAACGACCCAACACTGATCTGGGACAAGGGGGCGCACCGAGTCTCAGTCTCCACCCTCCTCCCCTCCTGGAGGGAGCAGGACCATCCTACAGGCCACGCCTTCTCCCTGGGCTTTGGTCTCTATGGAGGTCACAGCCCGGATCCCCATGACAAAGCCTCCTCGCGTGAACTGGTCCTGAGGGCGACGCACTCCCAACTGCGCACCTTGGAGCTTTCGCACAGGCTCTCGCGCCGCCTAATCTACAACAACCAAACCTGGAAAGAATCTGAGGCCAACCTTGCCGCCGAGCGCGTGAAGTCGGGAGATCTCGTGAAGAGACTAGAGTTAGCCGAGAACCTTCTCTCCAAGGCTCGCGGCGGAGTGGTGAGTTTCTCCCTTAGCTCGGTTTCTATGTACCTGACACCAATTTAACAAAGGATTTCTGCAGGATGCCGAGACAGTGGAGAGGCTACACTCGCGCGTAGCGGAGCTAGAGGCAGAAGTGAAGGAGCTAAGGTCCCAGATCGTCCAGCTCAATGATGTCGCTCCTTCGACCTCTCGCTCGGTGATTCCCCCACCTCTCCCTTCTCATTACACCCATGAATAGGTCGAGGAGTTTTGCCAAGACGCGAACATCAGAACCGCCGAGCTGATCTTGAAGATGATGCGCGAGATGGGCGTCGTCAAGGATGATTGCGAGTATGTTATCGCCCGCGACCTAGTGCCGGGGATCTACGGCGAGGGAGAAGGCTCGTCGGCCAGCGAGAAGGATTAGAGCTTCCAGAGCATGACTTTTCTTTTATTTCTGATGCTTCTTTTTGCAACTGATGTAATTTTGTATTGGACTATTTACTGGATGTAATGCGTATAGATGTATATATATTGTACATGTGTTGCTCTTGAGCTAGTTTTCTTTTTTTTTTTTCTTTTTGTTCTGATTGTTTGCGAGATCTGAGGATCCACTCATTTGTGAGACGGGGTCGCCCCTCGTCTCGCCTCCTGGCAGGAGCAAACCTGGCCCAAGGGGGCGAGTCATCGTGCCCCCGTCGTTCTCGCGCATGGGAACGCCTTTTCCCCCTTCTCGCCTCGCTCCCTGATACCTCTCGGAGCGAGTGGCCATGAATGGTCAGTCCAATCCCTTTTTTCTTAGGTAGGGAGCTTCCCTACTCCTCCACGATTAGAGTCCTTCCTTTCGCTGACCAATAGTATGGTTTTTTCCCTTGAGACCTCCCATCTTTTGTTATTATTTCACAACCACTTAACTACCTTGCCAACTTTGCTGTCCCGGTCAACGCTTACTTCCAGGGTCCCCTCCAAAACCCTCTCAAACCACCGAGTAAGCCTACAGCCTTGCCAGCTTGATGGGAGCCTGGTCAGCGGGTCTTCTCGGGGTCTCCTCTCCTCATCCAACTCCAACCACCGAATGAGCCTACAGCCCTGCCAGCTTGATGGGAGCCTGGTCAGCGGGTCTTATCGGGGTCTCCTCTCCTCATCCAACTCCAACCACCGAGTGAGCCTACAGCCCTGCTAGCTTGATGGGAGCCATGTCAGCGGGTCTTCTCGGGGTCTCCTATCCTCATCCAACTCCAACCACCGAGTGAGCCTACAGCCTTGCCAGCTTGATAGGAGCCTGGTCAGCGGATCTTCTCGGGGTCTCCTCTTCTCAACCAACTCCAACCACCGAGTGAGCCTACAACCCTGCCAGCTTGATGGGAGCCTGGTCAGCGGGTCTTCTCGGGGTCTCCTCTCCTCAACCAACCCCAACCACCGATTATGCCTACAGCCCTGCCAGCTTTATGGGAGCCTGGTCAGCGGGTCTTCTCGGGGTCTCCTCTCCTCATCCAACTCTAACCACCGAGTGAGCCTACAACCCTGCGAGCTTGATGGGAGCCTGGTCAGCGGGTCTTCTCGGGGTCTCCTCTCCTCATCCAACTCCAACCACCGAGTGAGCCTACAGCCCTGCCAGCTTGATGGGAGCCTTGTCAGCGGGTCTTCTCGGGGTCTCCTCTCCTCATCCGAATCCAACCACCGAGTGAGCCTACAGCCCTACCAGCTTGATGGGATCCTGGTCAGCGGGTCTTCTCGGGGTCTCCTCTCCTTATCCAACTCCAACTACCGAGTGAGCCTACAACCCTGCCAGCTTGATGGGAGCCTGGTCAGCGGATCTTCTCGGGGTCTCCTCTCCTCAACCAACTCCAACCACCGAGTGAGCCTACAGCCCTGCCAGCTTGATGGGAGCATGTTCAGCGTGTCTTCTCGGGGTCTCCTCCCCTCAACCAACTCCAGCCACCGAGTGAGCCTACAACCCTGCCAGCTTGATGGGAGCCTGGTCAGCCGGTCTTCTCGGGGTCTCCTCTCCTAATCCAACTCCAACCACCGAGTAAGCCTACAGGCCTGCCAGCTTGATGGGAGCCTGGTCAGCTGGTATTCTCGGGGTCTCCTCTCCTCAACCAACTCCAACCACCGAGTGAGCCTACAACCCTGCCAGCTTGATGGGAGGCTGGTCAACGGGTCTTCTTGGGGTATCCTCTCCTCAACCAACTCCAACCACCGAGTGAGCCTACAGCCCTGCCAGATTGATGGGAGCCTGGTCAGCGGGTCTTCTCGGGGTCTCCTCTCCTCATCTGACTTAAACCACCTAGTGATCATACAGCCCTACAAACTTGATGGGAGCCTGGTCAGCGGGTCTTCTCGGGGTCTCCTCTCCTCAACCAACTCCAACCAGTGAGTGAGCCTACAACCCTGCCAGCTTTATGGGAGACTGGTCAGCGGGTCTTCTCGGGGTCTCCTCTCCTCATCCAACTCCAACCACCGAGTGAGCCTACAGCCCGTCCAGCTTGATGGGAGCCTGGTCAGCGGGTCTTCTCGGGGTCTCCTCTCCTCAACCAACTCTAACCACCAAGTGAGCCTACATCCCTGCCAGCTTTATAGGAGCCTATCAGCGGGTCTTCTCGGGGTCTTCTCTCCTCAGCCAACTCTAACCACCAAGTGTGCCTACAGTCTTGCCATCTTGATGGCAGCCTGGTCAGTGGGTCTTCTCGGGGTCTCCTCTTGATCCATGGGGGTGAGCTCTCCACTGACCTTGATCTTCTCTTTCTCCCATCCTTCGTGAGGATGTCAATTTCCAAGACCTCCACTGCTTCCCTCAGCCTCGAAGGCTCCTCCTCTTCTTCTTGCTCCCTCGGATTTTCCTCCTGCTCCCTCGACCTGCGCTCCACCACTTACCGCTCCTAATCAACCGCAGCCACTCTCTCCAAGGTCCTCCCCCTCTCTTCCTCGGGACTCCTTCCTGGCGATGATCCCTTCCTCCCGGCTTAGTCTCCATTCCAGACGACTCCCTCATTTCCCCTATCTTCCTTTTCCTGCCCTTAGCACCTTCTACCTCCCTCCTACCTTCCTACTCTCCCGCCACCTCTGACTCCACCGCAATGCCTCTCCCCACTTCAGCCACCTCTCTCTCCTCCTGCTCACCTCCATCCACCTGCTCTCCTGCCATCTCTGGCTCCACCGCAATGCCTCTCTCCACTTCAGCAACCTCTCTCTCCTCCTGCTCACCTCCATCCCCCTGCTCTCCCGCCATCTCTGGTTCCACCACAATGCCTCTCTCCACTTCAGCTGCCTCTCTCTCCTCCTGCTCACCCCCATCCACCTGTTCTCCTGCCATCTCTGGCTCCACCGCAATGCCTCCCTCCACTTCAGCCACCTCTCTCTCCTCCCGCTCACCTCCATCCACCTGCTCTCCCGCCATCACTGGATCCACCGCAATGCCTCTCTCCACTTCAGCCACCTCTCTCTCCTCCTGCTCACCTCCATCCACCTGCTCTCCCTCCATCTCTGGCTCCACCACAATGCCTCTCTCCACTTCAGCCACCTCTCTCCTCCTGCTCACCTCCATCCACCTGGTCTCCCGCCATCTATGGCTCCACCGCAATGCCTCCCTCAACTTCAGCCACCTCTCTCTCCTCCTGCTCACCTCCATCAACCTGCTATCTCGCCATCTCTGGCTCCACCGCAATGCCTCTCTCAACTTCAGCCATATCTCTCTCCTCCTGCTCACCTCCATCCACCTGCTCTCCTGCCATATCTAGCTCCACCACAATGCCTCTCTCCACTTCAGCCACCTCTCTCTCCTCCTGCTCCTCTCAATCCATCCTCCTCTCTATTTCTTCTGCATCACCCTTCCATGAGATGGTGTTCACTGCCGTCACATAGCACTCTCGGGATACATTCAGATCTCCCCGCACCCTAATCTGAGTCCCCCCTAAATAGAGCTTCAAACACTGATGGAATGAGGACGGTACGCATCTAAAGACGGTGATCAAAGGGTGCCCAAAGATTGCATTGTAACTGCTGGGGGCATCAACTATCACAAAGTGGCAGTTTTTGGACAGCCACCCCAGAGTTACCTGGAGCCCTACTCCTCCCTCAACCTCCTTCTGCTCTCCTGAGAATCCAAACAATGGTTCGTCCACCGCCAACACTCTCCTGGCTTCCACTCTCATCTCATTGAATTCCTTTTTGAAGATTACATTTATGGAACTCCCATTATCTACCAAGATTCTGGACACCGTAAAGTTTTCAATTGCGGTCCTAATCACCAGCGCATCACTGAAGGGATCTTCGTGATCTGGTAGGTCTCTCCTGGAAAAAGTAATCTTTTCATACGGGGGCGGGGCTTGTAACGTCGAGGCGATGCTCCGAAGGTACATGGTGTGGATGCTGGCCTTGCGGCTAGGCTATATCCCCACCCACCACCCCCCCCCCCCCCCCCTCCGTGGATCACCCCAATCCCCCTCGATCCCCTATATCTGATCGATCCACACACCGGTCCTCCTCCTCGGTTCCCATCATCTCTACTATCTGCACTTACAGCTGCTGCTCCCCTACTCCCTTCCCCCTCTTCAACTCCAAAAATTCTGGGTAGGTAGCCGTCGCGTGACCTTCCTCCTCGTGGAAGTCACAATACGATAAGGCGGCCCCCCATCCCGTCTCCCTTCTTGGGGGTTCCTCCTCCTCCCCACTCCTTCTCCTTCTCTCTGACACTCTCTTCTTCTTCCTCTTCCTCGGTCGATGGCCATAGCTTATTGAAGCGGGGGTGGGAGTGGGCTCGGACCATGCCCCCACCCTAATGGATTAAATCTCCCTGATCCTAGATAATAGTTTCTTCCCCCCTGGGGGGGACCCATTCCTTGTCCTTGAACAGGATTTCCTGGCTGCCTCCAGCCAAGTTCTAGATGTACTAGCCCCATTGGATCGTCCCTTCTCCTTCCCTCCTGCTGCCTTGCTCCTCCTAGTTCCCTCTACTCCACCTCCATCAGTCTCGCCAACTTCCTAGCAAAAGCCGGGTTTGCTGCCTCCATAGCTATTTTCTTCACCGCCTTCTCCATCAACCCTTCAAATGACAACGACGCCTTCCTTGTCAGGCTCATCTTAAAAATCCCTCCCTCAGTCCCACAGTGAAGGCCATCTGGAGAGCGAAGCCGGGCACCTCCTGGATGTCTTGAATCTCCTCCTGGAAGCGGTCCACATATTAAGCCAAAGACTCGTTTGCCTTCTGCTTGATCAAGAAAATGGACTCCGGGTTCTTCTTCCTTTTCTTAAAGGTCGAGAAGCGCAACTGGAAGCTTCTGCTCAGGTCTTCGAAGCCGTAAATCAACTATACTGGGAGTTGGTGGAACCAATCTCTAGCCTTGTCCTTCAGGCTGATGGCAAAAAGGCGGCACTTAAAAGCATCTGTCATTGGTCTGATGGAGACTGCGTCTTCGAACCACTGCAGGTGCTAGAGGGGATCGTCCTTCCCCACATAGTAGGTCATCTTGGGCTCGCAAAACCCTTCAGGGATAGGTACCGAGAGGATCAACTCGCAGAAGGGAGACCCTCTCACTGGGGGTCTCGCCACCTCAACTCGCGCGACCATCCCTCCAGGCGAGACGACACTTGTTGGGCTGGCGAAAAGTTCTCTGCCCTCCACATCTCGTCGACTGCCTTCCGCCACTACCTCCTTCCCCAGTCGCCTCCCGGACGCATCCTCGCCTATCCTTACCGAGTCGATCCCCTCGCAGGGCACGAGAACAGCATCTTGGGTGGAGGGGTCTCGCATTCTCCTCTCTGCGAGATCTACTTCAGCATGTCCATGATCCCCCCAAAGGATGTCATGAACTCCGCCCTCCCGACATATCCTCCCGGGTTCGGGGACCCGATTTAATCTCCTTCAAGATCCCCTGTCATGAGGTAACCAAAATTTCTTATGTGCAAGCTACTATTCCACGCTCACCGCACCAAAAATGTTGGAACCAACAAGGTCGGTCCCTCCTAAAGCTCAGAACTAATGGTGCAACTCACACTTAATCTCTTTGGACCACCCTCTTCATAAGGCTCTCGAAAGACTAGACCGGGGGCTTCAGTGCGGAGGTCCCACCTCGTACCCGGAAGAATCGGAAATTCTTCCCCTCCTTAGCCAATGCTGAGCTAGGTGCCTTACAAGATGAGAAGGAGAGTTAGGAATGCCTCTCTTCTAAGGCACCTTACCGGTCTATTTATAGGCCCCTGAACTGGGACTCCCAATAACCAAATGGAGCTGACCTGAAATTACTAGAATACCCTTAGTCGGGTCTGCCAATAGCAAAACTCTGTTGTTCTGAAGGGTTATATGCAGACCACCCAGGGCAAAAGCGTAAGATCCCATGGGGCTAAAAGGTAGACGCGGCCCTACCTGAACCGGTTTTAAATCGAACCGGTGCTTGGTGAGAGCTCCCTTCTGGGGTCCTCTTGCCTGGCGAGAGCACCGTCTCGCTAGCGAGAGCTCCCCTCTGGAGCCCTCTCGCATGGCGAGTCGGCCACTCAGGCCCGTGTGCCTCCTCCCTTAGCACTTGATCACCCATCTCATGGTGCAGCTCTCGCTTAGACCCTTCTCGCCTTGGCCCTCTCGCCTAAGTCCTTCTTGGCAGGATCCACTCGCTCTGTGAATTGACAATCGCCCTGGGCCGTCTCGCCTAACTCCCTTCCTCAAGCCTTTGGCTCCTGCGAGCCCAAGGTTGTACAGTCCTCGGTGCTTCGAATACCTTTCCTCCAATCTCTGCTTCTATATTGCAATTGGCAGATGATAGAAGCTCTGATCCATCTAGTAGACGGACCCTCCTGGTCACGCCGATGAATCGTTCTATGCCTGCTAGTCCCTCCAAGAAGGCTTCAGACATGAATGAGTGTGAAGCACCTGTATCGAATAAAGTATGGGTGGGCTTGCCGCTAAAAAAGACTATACCTGATATTTGGGGTTTAAGTTAAGGCATGTGGTTGTTTTAGTGGTCGTAAGGTACAGATGTTGAAAATTTACTTGCAATAAATTTAAGTACCTGTAATAACTTCCTCGGGGTTCCTCGGCTCGGCGCGGTCCAAAGCATACATCTGCTCCTGTCCTCAACCTCTACCATAATGTCCTCGACCTCATCCTCGACCTCAGCCCTGCTTTGTTGGAGAGGCTACTAGAGGTGGAGGAGGTGGTGGTGGATGAAACTGCTGAGGTTAGTCTACCCTAACGTGCCCCGACTATTGGCACCTATAGCAAATCGCTGGTCGATGGCCACGATCATCCTGTCTCATCGGCTCAGGGATCTGTAGTGGTGGAGGAGCTAGTACTGCGGGAGGCCTCTACTCCTGCCTAAAATTAGGATGATAACGCCCTCCATCCCTGTTATGGTTTATATTAGTATTTGCACAACTCATTATTTTAACTGGACTATTTTCTGTGACTTTTTACAAATGAGCACACCATTGCTTCTGCTGCATAGTTTGTATGCAAACTAAAGCTCAAGCAGGGTGGCCTAGTGTTGTGGACTTCTTTCTCATATGATCGTTCGTGAAGTAATACCAGTTTGTAAGACTATTGGGTATTGTATCCACAATAACCCAGATTTGAAGAATGATCCAGTTAAGCTAAGATGAATTGAGATTGTATTTGATGCTGCTATTTTTGTTATGTACTTGCAGGTTTACATTGTTAAGTATACAACAATGTCAGGTTACAATGGGTCAGTATACACAAGAAGGACAAAGGCTTGGAATCAAGGAAGGACAAAGGCTTGGAATCAGAAGGATCAAGGAAGGACAAAGGCTTGGAATACGAAGGACAGGAATTTACCTAAGTAAAATTCTTCGAGTATGGTTAGGAATACCCGTCGAATTCGTCGAGTATACCCGTTGATACTTGTCAAAATCATAGTATATCCCTTCCAACACTCGTCGAATTCATCATTTGTACATAGGGCAAATTCTCTGAGAATTGGAAAATCCGCCAAGTAAAATTAGCCGAGTATCATCATGTATACTTGTCGAATTCATCAAATGTATCTAACGATACTCGCCGATATTTTTGAATATACTAGATGATATACGACGAATTCGTCGAGTCCATTCGACGTTACTTTTCTGGGTTTTTTAAGTCTCACTCGTCGTATATCACTTGGCTAGGCGTCGAGTGCGTCGAGTGAGCTAGCCTATAATCGACGAATTCGTCGAGTATACCAACCGATACTTGTCGAATTCGTCGAGTATGGTCTCTACCTTAGCGTTGAGTGATTTGCTAGCTTGTGCTGAGTTTTGTAAGTCTCATTTGTCGTATATCTAGAACCATTCGGCGAGTATACTAGTGATACTCGGCGATACTCGATGAATTTCACGTAGGGCATTTTTCTGACTTTTTCAAAAATCTGGTTCGGGTTTGGTCTGCCATGCACAGTGCTTTCTAGGTTTCGTTTTTGGAAAGTCTCTTGATTCCGTTGGCAAGGAGATCTTTATAAATATCTAGGGGATATTTCCTTTCCATCTAATCGTGTTCTTGCTCCAAAATTTGAAATCCAGAAAACCTACCTAATCGAAAATCCGTCCGCTCGACTCCGTACGTTTCACGATTCTTCAGATTGGCCACTAACATACAATGTGATTCATCTTCTTCGACATATACGACTGGATTACTACTCTCTCTACAGATATATGCTCCTCAGGATCGGGTCGATCGAAGATTCAAGTCAAGATTCAAGATCTTCAACATTTTCATCTTCCGTGTTCTCCTAGCAATTTCAAGATCTACTATTTTAGAAGAACGGCAGATTGAAGATTTCAAATCTTGTCTAAGTTGGGTGTAATATTATTGTGTATTATTCATTTACTTTTGTAGGAAATTTGTCTCCGAGTTGTAGATCCGTTTGTGGATCGAGTGGTAGATCCATTTGTGGATCGAGTGGTAGATCCATTTGTGGATTGAGTGGTAGATTCGTTTGTGAATCGAGTTGTAGATCAGGTTGTGGATCGAGTTGTAGGAGCGTCATCTCCGAGTTGTAGGAGTTGCGGCTCTGAGGTGTAAAATTGTGGAAATCTGAGTTTGGTCATGTAGCCGAATCTAGCCCTTTGTGGTAGATAGGCGAGGCGGGAAAGTGGACATACCCAACTCGAGGAACAACTATAAATCTCAATGTTTGTGTGTTTAATTTTTAAGTAATTTTTATTCCGTGAAAAGACACAAACATCACCTATTCACCCCCTCTAGGTGATTTAGGTAGACTCTAGAAACTTTCAATTGATATCAGAGGGGCATTTTGTTTTATATAAGGTTAACACCTTGAACAAATCCCTATTCTAGCGTCAAGAGATTCTGTTTACTAACCATGGACAGAAGTAAAGATATGTCTTCTATGAAGCTACCAGTATGTACAAAAGAAAACTTTCCCATGTGGAAAGAACGAGTAAGGTTCTTCATGGAAGTTGTTGATCCCAGAATATTCTAGATTGTAGAAGAAGTACCCCACGTACCGACTCAACCATTAGCTCTTAATCATGCAGTCATGATCCCCAAGAAGATGATGAACTTTACTAAGGATAAAATTGCCTTAGTATCTCTTGATAAGAAGGCAAAGAACATCATCCCCAGTATAGTGGATGACTCAATGCTTCAGAATCTATTCTACTGCAAATCTGCCAAAGAAACGTGGGACTGCCTAGTTGTGCTGATGGAAGGGACAGAAGAATTCAAAGACGACTGCAGATCATTACTGAATCCGGAATACGAAGCATTCAAGCAAGGATCAAGTGATAGTATTGCTGACAACTTCGAGAAATTATTTAAGATTTTAAATGGCCTTAGAAACTATGGTAATAACTTCACTAATGGGGAGCTTAATGACAAATTTCTGAGATCCCTGACAAAGGACTTGGACACCAAAGTCGTAGCCATTAAAGAATTTGTAAAGCTGCCTGAAATTGATCCTCAGAACCTCTTTGGGAAGTTTCTCCCCTATGAACTATAAATGAACAACAAAAAGAAGGAGGATCAAAGCAGTCTAACCTCTAGTAAAGAGAATTCCGTAGCCCTAAAGGAGGAAGGGTCAAGAAAGTCCAAAGCTGTTTCACTAGTAAGGAATCGTGCTCCTGACACCCCAGAAGACTCTAAGCCTAGCACATTTGGCTCTTAGCTGTCGGATGGAGAGTTCTCTCTAATATCTAAGCAGCTCAAGAAACTACTCAGCAAGAAGAGATAGATGAAGAATCAGTCATCCTCATCTGAGTTCAGAAAATATGATTATGATGGTGATCGCTCCAGAAAAATCAATAACCGAGAGGACAGGTATAGATCTTTACCGAACAAACACTCTTCCTCTGCTGTTGTGTGCTACTATTGCAACAAGACAGGTCACATGATTATTTTATGCCCATACAAGAAGAAGGAGGGCTCCAAAAAAGAGGAGAAAAGATCCTTCAAGGGAAAAAGATAAGAAGAAAAGAGCTTCATCGCCAAGAAGTCCAAGACTCTCAGCGATAGTGACTAAGGTGAGTCGAGCTCATAGAATGAGGAAGACTAGTTCGAATTAGACGAGGAATTTTGTGACTCATAGTATCACGGGAAGGTAAACTCGCACACGATACTCTCGGAATCAAAAACGTCCACTAATGGTCATGAAGACTATTCTTTTGAAGAGGACAAGTCTGAGTTAATATTCAGCATGAGAACCTTTTGAAGGATTTTGAGAAATGCCGAAAGGTAGTAAAAAAGCAGGCAAAAGAAATTGCTTCTCTCAAGGTAGTAGAATCAAGCCTGAGGGAGTAAATTGCAGAATTGACTCCTCTCAGAAGTGATGTTCACTCCTTGCAAGAGGAATTGAAAATCTTGGCTGAAATATTAAGTCTAAAAGAGAAATATCTTGATGAGCTAAAAGAAAGGCTCTTGGTAGAGAGAAAACTTATTGAGAGTTACTCCAAGCCGAAGACTATTCTCCCTCTCATTGATGAGTTCTCATCTCCCAAGAAGGGTAGTGGTCTTGGCCAAGTAGTTGGAAAAGGTAAGGCTGCCAAGAAAGCCAGTGCCAAAGAAAAGGGGAAGACACCTCTAGGTCAACCCTCGTTTAGGAAGGTAATCTTCCCGACAAACAAGTTTGACCTTGAGTCATCCTACGGTCATCTGGCAAGGCCTACTTGTGTAGAGACCTAAAAGCGATACTATGGATGGACCCGCCCCCGAGACTATGTTACTAGTGTCTTCAAAGCACCTTACGAAGAGATTGAACTCAAGAGTTATGGTCCTTATGTTCATGGACATAACCATAAGAGGGCACCAAAAGCCAAAACTTTTTTACTTAAGGCAAAGAAGATGGAGAAGCCTTGTGTTTGATGTAATCAGGAGGCTTCCACCTCCATGTATAGTGCCCCTGCTAGACCTCACATTCAAAAGGTAATGCAGGAGTACGGGAGAAGGTACAACAGGTTTCACTGTTGGTGCTGCGGAAAAATTTATCATTTGGCGTAAATTGTTGGTTCAACCTTACTAATTTTGTAACTCCACGAGTTAACCATGCGAGACCGACCACTCACAGAGTTAATGCTCCTAGTGGTGTTAAGCTGACCAGGAACTAATGACCCAAATATGTTAGGGTTCCTAAGGTAAAATGATTTATGATTGCAGGAATGTCCAAAGGCCGACAAAAATCCAATCTGGTATTTGGATAGTAGATGCTCTCAGCACATGACGGGTACAAGAAGCCTATTGCTTGATTACACTCCAGTCAAAGATGGACCAAAAGTCATCTTTGGAGGGTCAGACTAGGGATCTACAAAAGGCTATGGTATGATCTCCATCGGAGTAGTCTCCTTCACATACGTTGCTTATGTTAAAGTATTACACCATAATCTTATAAACATAATTCAGTTATCTGATAAAGGCTACATCGTTGAGTTCTGCAAGGACAAGTGTTTGATAAAGTCGTCTGCAAATTTGGAAATGGTCTTATCAGGCACTCAGAGCAGAAATATTTTTTGTTTAAATTTTCTTTACTTAGACAATTCTACACTAGTCTATTTTCTTGCAAAAGATAGTGCGTCTATTTAAGACCAATGACACAAGAGATTAATACATATTAATTTTAAAACAATAAATATGTTATTTTCTTACAACTTAGTGTGTGATGACCCCATCATTAAGTGCCTTAAAGAGAGTCCGTGTCACACATGCCAAATGGGTAAGCAGACAAGGTCTACCTTCAAGGGTATCGCTAAGAAAGATTCTTCAAGAAGTTTATACTTACTTCATATGGACTTATTCAGTCCTATGCATATTCACGATTTAGTAGGTAAGGTCTATACGTTAGTAATTGTTGATGACTACTCACATTTTACATGGGTGTTCTTTCTGAAACACAAGTCAGACACCTTCGACATATTCACAAATTTTTTCCAGCAAATTCAGAACGAATTGAACTGCTCAATGGTAAAAATCAGAAGTGACCACAGAATAGAATTTGAGTCTGGTGCCATGATAGAATTTTGTAGAAGTCAAGGTATCTTTCATTAGTTTTCCTCCCCGCGCACTCCACAACAAAATGGAGTTGTTGAGAGAAGGAATAGAACCCAAATTGAAGCATGTACAACTATATTGAACGACGCTTCACTTCTGGAGCACTTCTGGGCTGAAGCAGTAAACACAGCTTATCACGTGCAAAATAGAGCACTTATCAACAATAGTTATCGTAAGACCCCCTATGAGTTATTGAAGGACAGAAAACCGACTGTGTCCTATTTTGGATTCATTAGAAGTAAATGCTTCGTACTTAATAATGGGAAGTATTACCGCACGAAGTTTAGTGAAAAATATTCTGAAGGAATTTTTGTACGTTATAGTAGTCATAGTAAGGCATATAGGACTTTTAATAAGAAAACTCTAGTGGTAGAAGAGTTAATCAATATTGTATTTTATGAGACAAGCTTGCTCCAAAGCAACTCGTCTAGTGTTATTAGTGTAGATGCAGGTACCAGGTTCAAGGAACTAAGCTTGGATGAAGCTGTCAAGGAAGAATATCCTAGCTCGGTCAAGATCATCGATCCATGCTTGGTGGATGTAGAACCGCTAGAGGAAGATTTGCTTCAATCTCTAGAGATTGCACCAAATACTGCAGAGCCTGCTTGTGGGAGAGCAAGAAATCTAGGGTTTAGACACCTAAGAGATCACCCAGTTGATCAAATAATTGGAGAGCCAGGCGATGGTGCTAGAACCAGAAGAGGTACAGCTAATGAGATTATACATCTTAGTTTTCTATCACAGGTTGAGCCAAAGAAATTTGAAGAGCCAAACAAGGATGCTTCTTTGATTTTGGAATTGCAAGAGGAGCTAAATCAGTTTGAATGGTGCAAAGTCTAGGAGTTAGTACCCAGGCCCAAGGGACAGAACGTGATCGGCACCTAGTGGATCTTCAGAAACAAGCTGGATGAAAATGGAGTCATTATCAAGAATAAAGCCAGGCTTGTAGCTCAAGGATACAAACAAGGAGAAGGGATCAACTTCGACCAAACCTTTGCCCAAGTGGCCAGGCTCGAGGCGATCAGGTTGTTTCTTACGTATGCTTCCCTCAAAGGCTTCACCGTCTACAAAATGGATGTGAAGTTAGCATTCCTAATGGGAATCTGAAAGAGGAAGTATATGTAGCGCAACCCTTAGGTTTTGTTAATTCTAATTTCCCCGATCATGTTTACTTTTTAAATAAAGCTCTATATCGCTTAAAGCAAGCTCCACGAGCTTGATATGAGATGTTGTCTAGCTTTCTTCTTGAGAACAAGTTCACAAGAGGAAAGATAGACAAGATATTATTTCTTAGGGAAGTAAAAGGCAATATTCTGCTAGTGCAAATCTATGTCTACGATATCATATTTGGCTCTACGGAAGACAACCTTTGCAAGAAGTTTTCCAAACTTATGCAAGGGAATTTTAAAATGAGCAGTATGAGAGAGTTGAAGTATTTCTCTGGATTTCAGGTGAAACAATCTGAAGATGGAATTTTCATCTCTTAGACGAAGTTTGCTAAGGAGCTTCTTAAGAAATTTATAATGGAGAACGCAATCTCTATAAGGACTCTAATGGGTTCAACTATGTCTCTAGACAAGGATGAGAAAGGGAAACCTTTTGATGAAACAAAGTATAGAAGCATAATTGGATCTTTGCTCTACCTCACTGCCAGTATACCAGATATAATGTTTTCATCACGCATCTGTGCTAGATTTCAGGTGAACTCAAAGTAATCTCATTACGTCGCTGCAAAGCGAATTTTACGATACCTTAAGGGTACACACAATCTTGGCTTATGTTACCTGGTAATAATGATGTCAAGCTAATAGGTTTATCTGATGCCGATTTTGCAGGAAGCTGGGATGATAGGAAAAGCACTTCTGGGACATGCCAATTCATCAGAAGATGGCTTATTTCATAGAGCAGTAAGAAGCAGAATTGTGTGGCAACTTCTACGGCCGAGTCAGAGTATATCTCTTTGGGTATTTGTTAAGCACCGCTTCTATAGATCAGGAATCAACTTGAAGACTATAACTTGAAGTTTAAAGAGATTCAAATGTATTGCAACTCTTCCAATGCAATAGCAATCGCGAATAATACAGTCTCTCACAGCCGAACAAAGCACATCGAGGTGCGATATCACTTCATCCGGGAGCATGTGGATAACAAGGACATAGCCCTCAATTATGTCCCGATGGATAGACAGGTCGCAGACATTTTCACAAAGACGCTGGACGAGGCCAAGTTCTCATTTTTCAAAACGGAACTAGGTATGCTGAATAAGGATTTGTGAAGAGGTCCAAGAATACAGGAAGCGCTCGGGAAAGGCATCAAGTCTGAAAAATATCCCAATGGAAATTCATCAAATATCGGACAGCATACTCACCGATTTGTCGGATATCATTGGATACTTGCCACACCTGACTCGGTTCCGGCGAAACTAGCCAAATTTCACTTGGGGAAAAATTGTATATCTTTCAATATTGGATCCAAAAAGCCACTGAATGTTAGGTACATGCTTTCCTTGTCAATTTTAAAATTAAAAATATATATATATATATATATATATTAAGGGAAAAAGGGGGTAACCGCACGACTGCACTCGCCGATATCAAGCCGAATCACCGCAAAATAACTCCCGACTCTTCAGCTCCCGTGATAGTCGCTCGTCATCTTCCTCCTGAGGATTTGCTCTTGCTCCTCATCATCTAGTTCAGTGATAGAAATCCAAGGATTCTATAAAGTTTCAGTAAGACATAAACCGTTTTCCCACAAGTATTCCTCTAACGGTTTGAAATCCCGATAGCTTGCTCTCACCGATCCAACAATGGTTTCTCGCTGTTCAAATAGTGACAGTTTGGTGACAGTAATTTCTTCAATAGACAACAGTCCAGCAAGCTATCCTTCGTTCTTTGAATCTTCATGGCCTCTCTAAGCACTAGTGGTTTGATGGAAGGTGGAGATATAGTTTGAACAGTGTTTGCCTATGCCTCTGATGAATTCCGTAATGTGATCCTAATGTTGGAGACTGCAGTACTATCCTTTGTCCTAGAAATCCCTTGCAAGGTTCTGGACAAGGAAGTTCTTGAATTCTTTCAGCATGCCAAGTTGTGATGTGGGGACACCATCATCAAAAGCAGAGTTCTGCAGACTAAGGTCGACGTTAAAGCTTCTCTCCTCACTAGGTACTTGCGGCTTCCTGTTTGTGAAGACGCTGATTACCTCAACAAGGATGATTTTACGAGAGCACTATTGTTCTGTGGACTGCCCTGAGGCATAAATGCTGTAAAGCATAAAAGAATGAACGAGGAAGGAAAGCTTCTATCAGAAAGCATTTGTAAAGTGTTGTTGTGCAAAATCGGTTCCTATGACTACCTTTCCACTGGGATGTTCAAAATTCTTATGGCGATCATCTGCCGGAAGATAATGAACTGGGGTGTTGAGCTGTTTGAGAAAATCAAAGACAGCCTCTACACTCCCAACTTTGGGAGGATTATCAGCTTGTACCTGAATCAACTAGTTGGTGACAAGTTTGATATGACCAAAGGTGTGTCTATCCATCAATTGAAAAAAATAGATTCATCCATATTTCCTAGGTGGGATAGGAGGATCATTAGGCAAGGGGGAGCCCAAAATTTGCATGTGGTGGAGGTAGAACATGCTCCTGATGTTAGGATTACTTCTCCACACCCCAGTGAGATTCCTGATAGCTCAAGTGCAGGAATTGAGGGGGAGACAGCAAAACCACAAGTGGCTACTAGCATAGTACCCTTGAATGTGCCTTCAAATATAGTGAAAGAAGCTCCAGATACAGTTATTCTAGCTCCAGAGTCAGTGCTAGTCCCAGATGCTCCAATTACAAAGGAAGAGATAGTGGTTCTGCTCTCAGAGGTGACTACCATAGGCCTTGCAGCTATCTCAGAGCTTGTGTCTGCTACTATTAGGGAAGTGACTGTTGTAGAAGAGGTTCCAACTCCATATGAGCAAGAAGCTGCTGATAGCCTGGATGATGGTGCTGATGTTGAAGATTACTTGGATAATGATGGTGCTGCTATTGATGACCTTACTGTGGAGGATAATGAGATTGAGAATGTTGCTGGTATGACCTCTACTGCTGCTACTGATGTTATTGCTGTCGATGAGCTAATGCTAATAGAGAACTTGATAGTCCCTCTCCCGGAGGTAATTCCTACTTCATCCTCTAAGGGGGAGGTGACTAGGCCCCCAATATCAGTTGCTACTGAGGTTGCTAGGCTCATGAGTAACCTTGAGAAAAGGATAGGTAAGATGTTAACTGCACCTCCTGCTACTGCAGAGGAGGTTGTGGTTCTTTCAGATGAGGAGGGAGATGCGGACGAGCAGAATCCTATTTTGAATGCTGCTGAAGACTGTGCTACAACATCTAAAGCTCTTTTTTCTCCGATAGATGAGTCTTCAAGTGAGGATCTTCCTAGCACTCCTATTCCCGATATCCCAAGTTCTAGTGTTGATAATACAATTCTACGGAGCATAGAAGCAATGTTGGCCAAGCAGAAAGCTTATTTTGATTCCTCCATGTAAAGTGTTCTGAAAAAGGTCAAGGAAATAAAAAAAGATCTGAACAACGGGCTAGCAGAGGTTAAAGTTAGATTGGACAAGCTAGATGCCAAGCTATACTCGTGGTTTACTCATGGCAAAAAAGGGGTTAATTTTGTCATGGAAGGATTAAAGAGCAATCTGAATGTTCTATATAATGTTGATACAAATGCCAAAATAATGATTGAAGCTCATTATAACTCAATGACAAATTATGACACCAGCATGGAAGCTTATTCAAATGCCTTGGCTAAAGAAGTCTGAAAGGGGGAGGAGACCATGGAAGCTAAGGTGGTAGCAAAGGTAAATGTGCTTGAGGAATCAATGCTAGCGAACATTGAAGGGGTAAATAGCTACAGTTATGACAACTATGTGTGGCTTCATAGTCAGTTGACGGGATCTAACGTACTTGTTGTGTTTGTACCAGCACATGATGAGACTTATCCTACTCAGGATTATTCTCAGTATTAGTCAGATACATAGGATTTTTCTCAGGCTGCTGCTACTACTGCTACTGCTAGGGCTCAAGAAGTTCAACTTATTGAAGACATTCCAGCTGCTCCAGTTCACAAGAGAAGAAGATATGGGGAAGGCCCAATATCAATCTTGTCAGTGCCAAACAGAGAGACGGAAGAGGTGTAGAGTCCCACATCCAAAGGAATTATCTTAGATACGTTCTCCTTGGTCGGTCTTGGTGGAGAAAAATTTGAACTCTACTACGACCAAGAAGAGTGGAACAAGTATAAGCTGGCTTGCACAAAGAGAAGGATACACTTCAGAAATAACCAGAATGCTGATCCTATGCCTCCAACCCCTCCAAAGTACTTTCCAAAGCCAAGGGAATATTTTGATAGGCAGAGATTGAAGAGGCTGAAAGACTTTGTTTTCAAAGTCAGCTAACACCCTGAGGGGGGTGAATAAGTTTTAGGTCTCTTTTTAATTATTTAGACCTACACCTTATTTGATGTGCTTGGTGATTTGTTAAGTTAAGATTTCATGAACATCAACCAGACGACACATATATTTTATAGTGGTTCCCCAGAGTTTGGGTACGTCGACTATCCCTCTGTTCCCTTCTAACAGTGTGTTAGATAAGGCTCTTCCCCCCAAAACTTGGCTCCAAGGAGCTTACAATACGATCCCGCAGGACAACTCAGTCTTCTTCAAGACTTACACCTCAGGCAATATGCCCTACAACTTAGATCCCAACTAGATCCCACCTCAGCCTTTATATCACAGGCCTACACTCAGATCTATAATAGATCTTATCTCAGCCTTTATAACACATGCCTACACTTAGATTCACTCAAGAATTTTACACTCAGATCCTAGATTGGATCCTACAAAAAATAACAATGATGTGAACTAATTTAGACACCAGAGAAATTCTTTATGTCTGTCTTCCTGGGAAGAAACTAAATCTCCCCTAACTTTTTCTTCACAACAACAAGTTAACAGATATCTTTAGATGAATCACGGCTTATTCTGGAAGTAGCTTGCAGAAATCTCCGCTTCTTCTCTTTTCTTGAATCAGTCCTGACATTGCTGTCACAGATGAATATTGTAGCAGCTATCACTTTTCGCTTTCAGATTCTCTTAACTAAACAAGACCTTCAGGCTCGGTAGCAATGGCGAGGAAGAAGACAATGTTCAGCAACAATTATGAAATCAAAAACCCCTAATTTCCTGTGGTCGACGCATCTAGTCTTTCCCTTTTATTGCTCGTCAAACAACAGATCTTTGCGTTGTGGGGCCCAGCCTTGATTGCAAATTTACAACCTTCCATTTGTAGAAGACAACAAAAGCTAGTCGTTGACGCCGTCAATGGCATTCTCCATCTTTCCCACAAAGAATTTGAAATGTGTTGACTTTATTGAATTTTGCTGACTCATGTTGATATCACCATCTATAGACTTAGCCAAAATCAAGCATCAGTAGCATAGGCGTTGAGTGAGTAAGCTTCACTCAATGCAAAAACACTTAGATAGATTTTTTGTCACTAGGTATTGAGTGAGTTACCTTCACTCAACGCCAAAATACTTAGAATAATTTCCCTGCCATTAGGCGCTGAGAGCATTAAGTCCACTCAATGTTTTTTGCCTTAGAAAATATTTTTGCTTCCCTAGCGTTGAGAGCATTGAGTGTGTCTTCATCACTCAACACTTTTTGGCTTAGCCAATCTTTCAGACACTTGGCGTTGAGTGAGTAAGCCTCACTCAACTCCAAGTAACTTAATAGATATTCTTCTATTATCTGGCATTGAGTGAGAAAGCTACACTAAACGAATTTGGACTTAGCTAATTTTCTGTGTCTAAAAACACTAGCTCTTACTGGATGAGAATCAGTCAACGCTTTTTATCAGATGGCGTTGAGTGAGTAAGCTTCACTCAATGCCTGTGGACTTAGTCAAATATTTACATAGATTTTTTGTGGCTTTGACTGACTGAACAATTCTCAACAATTTTGATGTTATGGCGTCTAGTGAGTAGACTTCACTCAACGCCTATGGACTTAGTCAAATATTTACAGAAATTTTTTGTGGCTTTGACTAACTCACATCTTTTATCTGTATGGTATTGAGTAAGTACACTTCACTCAATGTCTGTGGAATCAGTCACATTTTCAGATGTTTCTACTTAGGCTTTTCCTGTCTCATAGCTTTTAGCTATATGGCATTTGAGTGAGTATATTACACTCAACGCTTGTGGCCTTAGCCACAATTTCAGCTTCCAAATTATTAGGTTTAGACTAACCTAGCTATACTCGGCGATTTTGCTTACCTTACATTGAGTGAATAGACTTCACTCAACGCCTGTGGACTTAAGAATTTTTCCAGCCTATCCATCACCTTCCAGCTGACTTGAACTTCAAGGTGTCGAGATACCTGAATTGTCTCAACACATTTGTCTCAACACTTTTATATTGAGATAACTGAATTGTTTCGACATAACTGTCTCAGCAATTTTGCCTCGACACTTTTGTCCTTAGACATTTCCTCGAGTTTTCACCATGCACTCGGCATTGAGTGAGCTTGCTTCACTCAACGCCTGTGGACATAGGAAAATTCCTGTCGGTCCACCATCTTGCTTGGTGTCCACCTGCAAGCATAAACTCAAACACACATCAAATATAACTAGTGTGTGTCATTGACTTGTTTGACTTCTTATAAATCTGGGCTATGTGGATCAATGTACCCAACAGAGGCAGAGTAAGCAGACCCGATAGTAATATGTGTTTTATTTATAGTGTTGTGGGTCCCCCCCCAAACAATGAACACTATTAATATATATATATATACATATGATTTTTTGTTTATATCTTGACTTGGAATGCGTTTTATATTTAATCTTAATTATCTTTTCAGTTTTAATGTTTTATTATTTGTTATGAGCAATTCACCTTAGCTTATAGGATTCTGACTTTATCAAATAGGGGGAGATTGTTGGGTATTGTATCAACAATAACCCGGATTTGAAGAATGGTCCAGTTATGCTAAGGTGAATTGAGATTGTATTTGATGCTTATATTTTAGTTATGTACTTGCAGGTTTACATTGCTAAGTACACATCAATGTCAAGTTATAGTGGGTCAATAAATACAGGACTATACAATGTAATCCCACATTGTGTAGGCCAATGTGTTGACTCATATGTAATCACTTTATTGGGGTGTACTTCTATCCCAAGTATAGGGGAAGGATCATGGAAGAACAAAGGCTTAGAATCAGAAGGACAGGAATTTACTGTAAGACCCCATTTTTTTTCTTTTTAAACACCGGGGTCTTAGGCCCAGAACCGCCGCTT
Source organism: Platanthera zijinensis (assembly GCA_039513925.1). Taxonomy (NCBI): domain Eukaryota; kingdom Viridiplantae; phylum Streptophyta; class Magnoliopsida; order Asparagales; family Orchidaceae; genus Platanthera; species Platanthera zijinensis. The sequence continues at coordinate 105,474,496 of CM077079.1, read as the reverse complement.
TGCGGGGACACCATCACGCCCGGGAAGGTCATCACTACAAAACGCCGATCCTGCCGGCCAAATCGATCGCAGAACAGTAGTATAAGTAAATATAAATCTAGTCCACTATAACCACAGGTATATAAATAAATCTCCACGAAGGGAGAGTCCACAATAATAATAATAATAGTACAAAAGGAGGGCTTGTGCCCAGTACATGTAATCCTCACTACAAGTCACTCGCGGAAGCAAAACTAAAACTAAGCGTCACCGTAAATGTCACTGAACCGAGAGCACCCAAGATAGACTGGCCTATCTCCACCATCTCCGTACTCTGCTGGTGCTGCATCTCTGGGTGCTTCTTCCTTTTCGGCCTGCAGTTGTCGCCTCGCAATCCACGTCTGCGTCTACGTTTTCGGCCTACTGGCTGCTGAGCTGGTGGGATCCCACCCAACAAGGGGCATTTGACCCGTGTATGTCCCAGCTGGCGACAATGGTAACACGGTCGCGGGGTCAACTCTGTCAGAAACTGCAAAACCCGTGCCCCTTCCATATGGTACACCTAAAATGTTGTGGTTTGAAAACCGTTAGTCTAAAAGACTAAGCCCTATCATCCCCTACCCCTTCCCCCATAGCTCCTAGGTACCGAGCAGAGAGGAAGAAAGGGAAGGACATGAAGGTGGAGAATAAGTCAAAAACAGGTGACAGCGGACCTAATCTAGCAAGTCCATAGAAAATACGACAGAAGCAGAAAGTAGGAAATATAACCTTAACTTATGCGGAAGCACATAAGCTAAGGGATCTTTTGCAGGGCTCCCATCATATAAAGTGTCCCATACCACTTATACGTTGGGGTGTCGGTTGTCAAACAGCAAGGAGTAGCAAGTAAGTAAAAGCACAAGAAATATAACCATTGATTTATAGGGATTACCCCTATAGACCAAGGGGTCGTTTTGCAGGGACTATCGTATAAAACGTCCCATACCATCTTATATGATAGGTGGTAATGTTTATGCTATGACACACAAATATGCTATGGAATGTACAAGCAAGTGCAACACACCCACAGACTCTATGCGCTTAGACCTTTAGTTCCCCCTGTTCGGGCAGCTAGCTTCACCCCCAGGAACCTCCGTGGTGGCAAACAGAGACAGTGGGTCGGGCCCCCCACTCCTAGGCGGGTAACCACACTACCAGGCCTAGCCCTTCCATACGCCCCTAGAAGAACACAACCTAGAGTATCCGCATACTAGTGCTGGCTATACCCACCAGGCTTTCTTTGGCTAAGTGTCCCACACCGCCGAGTCAACGTACCGACGTCGGTGTGATCGATCATCCAGTACCGATGACCCACCACTTTTATGAACATGCAATCATGATAGTTATATTTGTACAAGTTCTCATGTTACCGAGCCTCCAGCTCTCTAGGCTACCAAGCATATACCAATTCCTCGAGCATCCCGCTCCCTGGACTTCCAAATTACACACCAAACCATTGACATTACTAGTAGGCCCTTAGACAACGAACCTACTCTACCCATTCCATGCCAATTCTTCTTCCTAAGTGTACAAGTGTAGGTGTGAGGTATAACTATTATTAGGGTTACTCTTGATCATTTTATTCCTAAGATTTAAGGTTAACCTTGGACTTCCCGAGGGTTACCAGGTGAAGGGCTCGCAGCGGTACTAGGAGCTATGATGGGGTGAATCCCAAAGCTCCCTTTCCAAGGCACTTATTATAATTGATTGGTTCCCTTAAACCATTCCCTTCTCATATTATAGTGGGCTAATCCTAGGATGACTTGACTCTTCCTCTTCTCGGGGAGGACAATCTTCCGTCGAACCTGAACACTACTTATCACTACTCAGTCTCACACCCTACCCATCCTGACTTCAAATAATGAACTTGATTTAACTCACCATATCTAAACCAGCAATCTACCAAAATTCCATCTCCCCAAGCTCATTACCCACTCAGATCAGCTTCTGCAGTTTTTACTAAGCGCAGACCATCCTAAGCTCATGGGGTATGCAAGGGGTGGTACTCCAAATTGTCTTCTGAATCTCCTATAATATTTACTGGAGGCCTACCATGACATAATTAGTCTAAATCCAGAAAATAATAATTTTCCTATTTCATTTGGCATTTAATTTATTTATTCTCAGCCTCCCAATGTCGTAGTATGAACATGAAGTGCACTAATGAGCCAACAATAAATCACCATAAAATCAGTAAAAATTTTATGAGGAATATAAGTAGTAATTCCAAATTTTGAGAAATTTCAGAGGTGTTCAGGCCTATGTTTCCTAATTTACCATTTTAGGCCACTTTTACTATATTGTGAAGCAAGTACTGTAAATATATATCCAAAAATCCCAAGAAAATTATATAAGCTTTATGGTGACCTAAAACCATCAGAATCCAAGTACCATAATTTTTATCAAATGTTTGGGCTCTGAAACTATTTTAATGTAAAATACTGACTTTCCTAGCTTAGAGAAAGAGACGCTATTTTTAATCATCTAAAATTCCATAGAAAATTACAGGGTGACTAGCATAACTTTAAACACCCACTGACCAAATTTCATAATTTTTCAGACAGTAATTGGACATTATTTGTATTTTTGACTCCATGTCACAATTAGAACGTTAAATAATAAAGTACCCAAAATAATCAGATAAAACTTCCCAGAAAAATACAGAAGGTATAACATACTTAAGATGCCCTAATCCAAGGTTTCATAACATTCCAGTGCATAGAAATTCCAAAATCATCAAGACAATTATATAGGGCGCAACTAGGATTGTGAATGAAGTACTGTATAAATTGGCCCAAAAATCACAACAAAAATATAACATGGCCATTTAGATCATAAAATTACCCTGCCCTAATTTTACTCGATTTGAAGTTCAGTTGATAGATTAATAATTCAAATTAAAGTTGGTGACCTAATCTAGGGTTAGAGTTTTAGGTGGCCTAACGGCCTCCAAAGCCCCTAAGATTTTGACCAGAGAACTTTAATGGCCCTATGGTCCTCTTCACCAAATTTCAAGTCAGTCCAAAGTCATTTAACCTCATGACCTTCACAACCCTACAAATCCCCATTAAGGGACCTACCCAAGGGTCCTAGGGCTACCCAACACCAAACCACTCCAAACTCCCTTGGAGGGTGTGTCATGCCCTAAAAAGTCAGTGACCAAAATATCAGCCTCTGTTGAGATGATATGGCCACTCGAATACCAAGGGGGTGTTTGATCCTAAATTATCCTATAAGAATCAACCTAGGGTGGGATAAAAACTTATACAAAACATCTCCAAATGAGATGAGATTTTTACCAGAACCTTATGATACACCCAGGGACCACTCACCAAAATTTTGGAGGGTTTGGATGTCATTTAGCCATCTAATTAAATTATGCTAGGATTATTGAATTTTTCTAAAAACTATAGAAAAACATTTTCCAAAAATCCTAATTTTTGGATAGCACCTAGATATAGTTAAGATTAGGCCACACCCCAAATTTCACGTCATTTTGATGACTGGATTGGAGTGGGGAAACTTTCTAAGGTCAAGATAGCCCTATGGATAGACCTCACCAAAAAGTGTGATGTGGTCTAACCAGGACTCCAAATCGAGTAAAATCAATTTTAAATTAAACTAGACTTCAAGGGCTACATTTTCTATGTTTACCACTTTATATCTGTCAGCCCCTACGGGCTATAATTTTCAGTTTTAACCTAGTGTACAGTAAAGGGAATTAATTCCTAACTATACATTATATAATATTATTAAATGCTACTGTTCACCATCTTCTTCACCCGAATCCGAACAGCATCAGAAAAACAAACACTTCATGTAGCTTTTCTAAAGCTATTTCCCGGCCACCCAGCCATCTCCCTGGCCGGCCACCACCACCACCACCTCTGTTGAGGTGTGGGCTACCGTCGGGCGGCGGCACGGACGCCGGAGAGGCGGTTTCCGGTTAACCCGACCACCATTTATTTTTTTAAAAACCATGGAAAAGCTCGCTCAATCTTGCTCCTTTGAGCTCGATATCTCTCCTAAGTAATTTCTAAGATCTATCCATAGAAGAAAGAGTAGAGGAGGACCTTGTTCGCGGTTTGAAGGAGAGATGAACGTCGGATTGTCATGGCGCGGTGGTGGCGTTCCCGAACTTCTTCAACAGTAAGAGCAAAAATCTGAATTCGTTTGATCGAGCGTGTAACCTTCTCCTCTTAATCTAAGGAGGCTGTTATAGATCTCCAAGTGGGGAGGGGAAAGGATGAAACATTCATGGCCATGAATGTTTCTCTTAATAACGTTTCGGTTATGATGCAGGGAAGAGGAAAAGGTGGAAGATGAAATGGCTGATCCAGGTGGCGATTTTCTATTGGACCTCACTCTCTCTTTCTATTAAATAATTAGGGATGGAAACGGCCCATAAATATTATTGTTGTACATTCCCATAATCAGAATTGATTATGACGTCGGTTACCGAAATTTCTAGTCTGGCTGACGTTTCGGCCTTGGTCATGGGCGTGACACATAGGTCACGGGCGTGACAGGCCCGGGTGGCCAATTCTGAGTTCGCCGATCATCGAACTGAGATCGACGATCGTCGAAGGGTGGTCACGCCCTAGGTCACGGGCGTGACAGGGTCATGAGGCAAATTCCGCGCTCGGCGATCGTCTCGCTGAGATCGACGTTCGCCGAAGGGGGTCACGCCCTTGGTCACGGGCATGACACCTGGGTCACGGGCGTGACACCTGGGTCACGGGCATGACAGGGCCATGATGCAAATTCTGCGCTTCGACGATCGTCCCGCTGAGATCGACGATCGTCGAAGGGTTCACTCACTAGGTCACGGGCGTGACACATAGGTCACGGGCGTGACAGGCCCGGTTGAAAATTCTGCGCTCGACGATCGTCGCGCTGAGATCGACGATCGTCGAAGGGGTCACGCCCAAGGTCACGGGCGTGACACATAGGTCATGGGCGTGACAGGCCCGGGTTGAAAATTCTGCGCCCGACGATCGTCTCCCTGAGATCGACGATCGTCGAAGGAGTCACGCCCTAGGTCACGGGCATGACGGGTCGGTCACGGGCGTGACCAACCCATGACCCGAAAACTCGGTCGATGTATTTCAATTTTTGGGCTTCCTAGGGTTCTGTCACGACCAACCGACTCCTAGGGGTCTAGCCGGAAATGGGATGTTACAAATCCCAATAAACAAAACAAAAATTTCGTCCCCGAAATTGAGGTTGAGCCTACGGGGATTTCTACCGAAATAAATAAAACTTGTAACATCCCATACGGTTTTTCTATTGAGTCGAAGCGAGACTACTTGTTTTATAAATGAAGGCAATCTCCCCAATAAATAAAAGATTAGCCCCTACTTTTCTTCGCATGCTTAGGTTCTCCGTTTCCCTTACCTAGTCCTACCGGTTCAACGCAAGGAGGTAATTTATTGTATACTGAGAGGTGGTGAGGTATACCTGACTGAACAACTCCGGGTATTTTTGCCTCATTAGGTCATGCGGTTCCCAGGTGTGCTCCTCTTGACCGTGGTTTCTCCACAGAGCCTTTACTAAGGGGATCTTCTTGCGGCGCAAGATCCGTACTCCTTTATCATCGATCCGAACCGGATCCAAGTGAACAGATCGGTCTAAGGCTACCGGTCCTTCGGTGGTCAAAATCTGCTGTTCCGGGCGTAGTAGATCCCTTCTCAGCGAAGAAATGTGGAAGACGTCGTGTAGAGCTGCCTTCTCTGGTGGCAACTCTAGCCGGTAAGCTAGGGGCCCGATCTGCTCCAGGATCTGGTAAGGGCCCATATACCTAGGGCTGAGCTTCTTCTTCCGACCACGCACCCGTGAAACTCCATGCATGGGCCAGATCTTCAAAAACACTCGGTCCCCCACCTGAAACTCCACCTGACGAAGCTGGGCATCATAATACTTAGCTTGTCTTCTCTACGCCTCCACCATAATGTTCTCCCGAACCCGGCCTCATGCGGGTATATACACTCTGCCTCTGAAATGTAGCAATCCATCTCTCAGGGAATAATCTCCTGTCGAACCCTCCTCCAAGGCTCGGAATATCGGCTCTGTACATGCATCTGTCCTTTGTCCGTCCCGGATGTTGAAGCCAAAATTGACCGAAGTCTAAATTGACTTCCGTGGAGTTCGGGGTCCCAAAAGAGGGGTGACCGCACACCTACTACACTCAAATGAACGATCTAGGCTCTAGACTAGGAACGTAAGGGACAGACCCAAGGTCTCAGCGTGGAGGACCCACCGCATACCCGGAAGACTAACGAACTCTTCCCCTCCCAAGCCAAAGGCTGAGCTAAGACACCTTCGGAGGGCGCTCTTGGCCGACCGGAACATCTAAGGAGGGTCTCAAGACCAACTCTCTCCTATCCAGATGTGTCTCCTTGGGTCAATACAAAATGCTCCTCAAACGCGCTACTAAAGGCGCAACATCGCCGAGCAGTTCCACAACTCGCTGCCCAACTGGGCTACAAACAGCGCGACTCCGCTGCCTTAAAAGGCTATCAATAGGCCAACAGGGGCTTCCCGGCATAAACCTCGGGGCTCCCACGGGACGAGCGGTTCACGAGCACACCGCTCGCCCAAAGCAAAAAGAGTAAAACGCACATTCCCAGAGCATCACAGATTATAAATTATTACAGGAATATTAATTCCATACATCGGCACGCAGGCCGGCAATATAAATAAAAGAAAGGCCTTCGAGGGCCGGCACGAGCTTGGGCTTAAGCCCGCTATTCCCCGCTTGGTACTGCAACACCTGTACGCCAACGTCTCGACGAACGACTGCCCGCTGAACAACAGACGGCTAACATAAACGGGCCAAACATATTTCGTACACCCCTTTTTCGGGGCTACGGTGCGCATTCCCTGCAAACATATAATATCCAACTTCCACGGAGTCTTCTCCGGGAACCCCAGAACATCACCGATCCGGCTCATACGTCCGGACGGGCTTCACACAGAACATCACCCATTCGGCTCGTACGTCCGAATGGGCTTCACACAGCACATCACCAATTCGGCTCGTACGTCCGAATGGGCTTCACACAGCATGCCTAAATCCGTATTCCCGCTTCCGGATACTAGATGCAATTAATAGCGGGGACGTACACGTCAACCCGTCGGAGAGCTCCCTTCCCCCACCCGTTGGTGGAGAGGGGCTTCCATGCAAATATGCAAATTGAGGGCTTCACCTGCCCAAGAAGAAACTTCGTTACCCTTGACGCGTGCTTCGACGGCGGTGCCGGGAGAGAAGCTCCGGGTTGTCCTTGCCGAAGACGATGCCGGGAGAGGAGCTCCCGGTTGTTCTTGTTGGAGACGATGCCGGGAGAGGAGCTCCCGGTTATTGTTGTTGGAGGCATTGCTGGGAGAGGAGCTCCCGGTTATTTTTGTTGGAGGCGATGCCGGGAGAGGAGCTCCCGGTTATTTTTGCTCCATGCGGCTCATCGAAGAAGAAGACTAGAGATCGTCCCCGGCTAGAGGCGGCGACGGTGGAGATGGCCGGGCTCACGCTCGATTTGCCCTAGGCGGCCGGCGACTGGAAAGAGGATCGAGATCGGGTTCAGCCCTAACTGGAGGCGGCGACGGCGAGAGGGCGTCGAGCTCGGGTCAGCCCTTGGATGGAGGCGGCCATGGTGAAGGAGGTCGAGCTCGGGTTGGGCATGTCGAATGCAGGCGGCGCCGGGGAAGAAGGAGGCCGAGCCTTGCTCGGCCTCGCTGGAGGCGGCGATGAGAAGGGGGAGGCCGAGCCCTGCTCGGCCTCACTGGACGCAGACAGCGGTGAAGGGGGCCGAGCCTTGCTCGGCCCTAGCTGGGCGCAGGCGGCCGTGAAGATGGCGGGCCGAGCTCCGTTTTTCTCCGGCTAGGCGCAGGCGGCGGTGAAGATGGGCCGAGCCCCGCTCGGCCCTAGCTGGAGCGGCGAGGTGAAGAGGGTGGCAGGATGAAGAGGGCGGCGGGCTGCTCCTGGAAGGAGGCCGGACTCCGCCTTGCCCTAGGCGGCATCCAGAGAACGGGGAAGAAGCCGATCGGGATGCATTTCCTGCGGCTGTCTTGAGATGAACCGGGCTGCCCTTCCTTTTTTTTTTTAGGGTTATGAAAATAACCCCTTATCCCCCCTTACACTCCTCCTCCTTCTTACACTCACTCTCTCCTTTTTATTCCCTTCACATATTTATATAAACTCATTTATGTAAATAAATAAAAACACATTATAACATGATGTATAACATCTCCACACGCACGCACGAGGACCCGCACGCCCCCGAACGAGGCTACATTAAGACGCCGCTCGTAGCACGTCCCGAGCCCGCTCCCTGGGGAGGATCCCACTCGGCCGGGTACGGGGTTGTACACAATCCCCGCTCTTTTCGAGTTTGTCCAAGCTCGAAAAGAAATGTCCAACCCCAAGTACTCGGCGAGTGGGTTCCGACTCAAAAAAAAGTTTGAGAGAATCCCCCACTTGGAGATAAAAAGAGCTCCAGACCAGGGCTTAAATAAGAAACAACTCACTATCATGAACATGCGGTAAAAGCCAATCTATTTATTAAAAATCCAACCAAATTATCAACTGATGTGGAAATTCACGACAGTATATGTTTTGGAATGCAAGAGATTGTTATTTCAGATGGGCATATTTCGTATAAACACAATTATTCTGCCACCTCCTAAACATTTTATGTATCAGCAAGATCAACATTAAAGGAAACAAGATCGATAACGCTACTTTTTCATGTCATGAAAGCGGATGATGTATTTTATACGGCCGGCTTTGCAAACAATTTAACTATTTTCATAAGACATGAAACAAGTGATGTATTACTATTAGTCTATTCAATTCATCAAAAAGAAACCATTAATCTCAATTACGGTTTAAACTATGATTATTCCCCTTTTGAAGAAGTACTGCACACTTTCTCGCTTTTCTATGAAATCAAAACTCTTTCCAAGACCTTTTCCAAGACCAAGTCCTTTCCCCCCAGGTGTGCCCACCGCCCTGCCCAACTAATGAGAGCATGAGCAGCGAGTCTACCCGGGGCCGAGCAGCACTCGGGGTCCCTTACCCCCACAGGCGAGCCTACGGACCTGCCAGCTGGATGAGAGCCTGTGCAGCGGGTCTACCTGGGGCCGAGCCAGGCTCGGAGTAGTGCGAAAGTCTCCAAACAACCCCCAACCACCGAGTGAGCCTACAGACCTGCCAGCTCGATGGTAGCCTGGACAGCGGGTCTTCTCGGGGTCTCCTCTCCAAACAACCTCCAACCGCCGAGTGAGCCTACAGACCTGCCAGCTCGATGGTAGCCTGGACAGCGGGTCTTCTCGGGGTCTCCTCTCCAAACAACCTCCAACCGCCGAGTGAGCCTACAGACCTGCCAGCTCGATGGTAGCCTGGACAGCGGGTCTTCTCGGGGTCTCCTCTCCAAACAACCTCCAACCGCCGAGTGAGCCTACAGACCTGCCAGCTCGATGGTAGCCTGGACAGCGGGTCTTCTCGGGGTCTCCTCTCCAAACAACCTCCAACCGCCGAGTGAGCCTACAGACCTGCCAGCTCGATGGTAGCCTGGACAGCGGGTCTTCTCGGGGTCTCCTCTCCAAACAACCTCCAACCGCCGAGTGAGCCTACAGACCTGCCAGCTCGATGGTAGCCTGGACAGCGGGTCTTCTCGGGTCTCCTCTCCAAACAACCTCCAACCGCCGAGTGAGCCTACAGACCTGCCAGCTCGATGGTAGCCTGGACAGCGGGTCTTCTCGGGGTCTCCTCTCCGAACAGCCTCCAACCGCCGAGTGAGCCTACAGACCTGCCAGCTCGATGGTAGCCTGGACAGCGGGTCTTCTCGGGGTCTCCTCTCCAAACAACCTCCAACCGCCGAGTGAGCCTACAGACCTGCCAGCTCGATGGTAGCCTGGACAGCGGGTCTTCTCGGGGTCTCCTCTCCAAACAACCTCCAACCGTCGAGTGAGCCTACAGACCTGCCAGCTCGATGGTAGCCTGGACAGCGGGTCTTCTCGGGGTCTCCTCTCCAAACAACCTCCAACCGCCGAGTGAGCCTACAGACCTGCCAGCTCGATGGTAGCCTGGACAGCGGGTCTTCTCGGGGTCTCCTCTCCAAACAACCTCCAACCGCCGAGTGAGCCTACAGACCTGCCAGCTCGATGGTAGCCTGGACAGCGGGTCTTCTCGGGGTCTCCTCTCCAAACAACCTCCAACCGCCGAGTGAGCCTACAGACCTGCCAGCTCGATGGTAGCCTGGACAGCGGGTCTTCTCGGGGTCTCCTCTCCAAACAACCTCCAACCGCCGAGTGAGCCTACAGACCTGCCAGCTCGATGGTAGCCTGGACAGCGGGTCTTCTCGGGGTCTCCTCTCCAAACAACCTCCAACCGCCGAGTGAGCCTACAGACCTGCCAGCTCGATGGTAGCCTGGACAGCGGGTCTTCTCGGGGTCTCCTCTCCAAACAACCTCCAACCGCCGAGTGAGCCTACAGACCTGCCAGCTCGATGGTAGCCTGGACAGCGGGTCTTCTCGGGGTCTCCTCTCCAAACAACCTCCAACCGCCGAGTGAGCCTACAGACCTGCCAGCTCGATGGTAGCCTGGACAGCGGGTCTTCTCGGGGTCTCCTCTCCAAACAACCTCCAACCGCCGAGTGAGCCTACAGACCTGCCAGCTCGATGGTAGCCTGGACAGCGGGTCTTCTCGGGGTCTCCTCTCCAAACAACCTCCAACCGCCGAGTGAGCCTACAGACCTGCCAGCTCGATGGTAGCCTGGACAGCGGGTCTTCTCGGGGTCTCCTCTCCAAACAACCTCCAACCGCCGAGTGAGCCTACAGACCTGCCAGCTCGATGGTAGCCTGGACAGCGGGTCTTCTCGGGGTCTCCTCTCCAAACAACCTCCAACCGCCGAGTGAGCCTACAGACCTGCCAGCTCGATGGTAGCCTGGACAGCGGGTCTTCTCGGGGTCTCCTCTCCAAACAACCTCCAACCGCCGAGTGAGCCTACAGGCCTGCTAGCTCGATGTGGTGTAGAAACATATAATTTAAGGCGAAATCAAAATCAACGACAAATTGTAGTAACTGAAATCAAAAGTGTATTTAAAAACAGAAATTAAAACTAAGAGCCAAATCTCTTTTCAAATCTGAAAATAACTGAAAATAACCATGAATTGTAAACTGGAATCTAATGAGTATTGTTATCAAGAAATGGCGTAGTTAATTTTATGAAGTATTTTAAAACAAAGCTATTTTATTAATGCTAGTTCTGAAACCGGAAACACCTATTTGTCTTCCAAGTAAGTGTGTCCTTCGGGATCATAGTTAAAAACTCTTTACCATTTTCTACTCATAGATTGCAGAAAACGAGAGGGCGCGGGCAAACAACGAAGAAACTGCAACTGGACTCAATAATCTTTCCTCTTTTGATTCAAGAAACTACTACCATGTCGACATGTTCGAGGCAGCAGCTTATCACAATCAAAACCAGACTTCTCTTCATCTTGGGTATGAAACTAAAGTCGAGTAAGCTGCAAAAATTGTACCTTAGCTTACTGAATCATATGCAAGTAGACATTGGCACAAAATATGGTAAACTTAGCTAGCTGTTTGTAATATAATTGATACTCTGATGGTACTGATTCAGAACACGTTTCCTGGTCAACAATCTATGTCTATCATTCTGAAGTTATCATTTTTATGAGAATCCGAGATCCATAAATCACATTTTCCAAAGATATAAATAAATGCATATAAATGACATTTCTGTCAATCATGAAAACATTTTCAATGCAAAAAAAAGACAAATAGCTTACAGATTACAATTGCATCAGTTGATTAAAAAGAGAAGCCCAACCAAGCGAGTCCTTAAGCTCGATCCATATTTGCACATGTGCTCTCACACACGCGCATGTGAACTCGCACGCACAAATACACACATGCATGCTCAAACATGTGCATGTGTGAAACACATACACATGCATATTCACTGTTTATTTATGATGCAAAAGGGAATAAACAAACAAATTAATGGTATAAGAATTGGAGAAACCTTATAACTTCATCCCCATTTTTTAAACAGGACTAAGAAATTCTACCTAGCAAACAAAATAGTTTTGGGATTGATATACCTTAAGAGTTCTTTTCAAGTAAATTCACAAGTTATATGCATGATAATAAGAACACTCCAGTACATGTATAGTTTCTCCTTTTAAAATTTTTTTCTATCACCCTACTTAGGTTTTCAAACTCAAGCACTTGAATAAAATAGACTAGGATGATTAAATAGGTCCTTGAAACATAATAATAAATTAGATGATAAAGAATGAGGATTAAATAAAAATTAAAAACCACTCACTTGAAAAGCTCCTTGAAATAATAACATGCACAAACATGGGTCTTCACGAATTATCCTCATAATTTCTTTGGCAACAATACCTTCATTTTTAGAGATATTGCTCCTTCCACTTCAATGAAATGGTAGGAGCAAGAGATATTCTTTTACACACCAATAGACTTACAGGAACTTCACAAAACAAGTTCAATTTCAGGTCATAAGATTGCTTTAGGTCCTTCACGAAGGGAGACTAAAGAAATTTATACGACAAGCAAAAACAAAGCTCACATTGTCCAATGATCCTCGCCTTGCGAGATCCAACACCGCTCGAAAAGCTTGACAAAGACTTGAAAATAAATTCAAATGCTCAAAGAAGATTATCAAACTCAAAATTTATTTCCTGCACCGACAAGTTGGTTCTATCCTCTTGAAAGAAGTTGAAACAACTCAATAATTGAAAGCCTTAAACGCATAAACATACCGTCTCCGCTCTACTTAAAGCTTACTATTTAAAAACAATGATGGGGCTAGAGCTCAAAGTCCCACTCCACATTCATGGAGACCCGCTCTTTCATGATGAACCTGATATCGACAAAGCATTCCACACAAGAATGACCTTCCCAACTACGTCTCAACCTTAATTTGGAAAACAGGAAACTGAGGGGGGACTTCCTTCATCGCGTGACCCCGGTCGTCACTTGGTTCCTCTTCTGTAGTCATGACGTTCACATGAGTTCTTCTGTGCTGGTCACACTCCACGCTCACCGCACCATAACTGTTGAAGCCAAAATTGACCGAAGTCTAAATTGACTTCCGTGGAGTTCGGGGTCCCAAAAGAGGGGTGACCGCACACCTACTACACTCAAATGAACGATCTAGGCTCTAGACTAGGAACGTAAGGGACAGACCCAAGGTCTCAGCGTGGAGGACCCACCGCATACCCGGAAGACTAACGAACTCTTCCCCTCCCAAGCCAAAGGCTGAGCTAAGACACCTTCGGAGGGCGCTCTTGGCCGACCGGAACATCTAAGGAGGGTCTCAAGACCAACTCTCTCCTATCCAGATGTGTCTCCTTGGGTCAATACAAAATGCTCCTCAAACGCGCTACTAAAGGCGCAACATCGCCGAGCAGTTCCACAACTCGCTGCCCAACTGGGCTACAAACAGCGCGACTCCGCTGCCTTAAAAGGCTATCAATAGGCCAACAGGGGCTTCCCGGCATAAACCTCGGGGCTCCCACGGGACGAGCGGTTCACGAGCACACCGCTCGCCCAAAGCAAAAAGAGTAAAACGCACATTCCCAGAGCATCACAGATTATAAATTATTACAGGAATATTAATTCCATACATCGGCACGCAGGCCGGCAATATAAATAAAAGAAAGGCCTTCGAGGGCCGGCACGAGCTTGGGCTTAAGCCCGCTATTCCCCGCTTGGTACTGCAACACCTGTACGCCAACGTCTCGACGAACGACTGCCCGCTGAACAACAGACGGCTAACATAAACGGGCCAAACATATTTCGTACACCCCTTTTTCGGGGCTACGGTGCGCATTCCCTGCAAACATATAATATCCAACTTCCACGGAGTCTTCTCCGGGAACCCCAGAACATCACCGATCCGGCTCATACGTCCGGACGGGCTTCACACAGAACATCACCCATTCGGCTCGTACGTCCGAATGGGCTTCACACAGCACATCACCAATTCGGCTCGTACGTCCGAATGGGCTTCACACAGCATGCCTAAATCCGTATTCCCGCTTCCGGATACTAGATGTAATTAATAGCGGGGACGTACACGTCAACCCGTCGGAGAGCTCCCTTCCCCCACCCGTTGGTGGAGAGGGGCTTCCATGCAAATATGCAAATTGAGGGCTTCACCTGCCCAAGAAGAAACTTCGTTACCCTTGACGCGTGCTTCGACGGCGGTGCCGGGAGAGAAGCTCCGGGTTGTCCTTGCCGAAGACGATGCCGGGAGAGGAGCTCCCGGTTGTTCTTGTTGGAGACGATACCGGAGAGGAGCTCCCGGTTATTGTTGTTGGAGGCATTGCTGGGAGAGGAGCTCCCGGTTATTTTTGTTGGAGGCGATGCCGGGAGAGGAGCTCCCGGTTATTTTTGCTCCATGCGGCTCGTCGAAGAAGAAGACTAGAGATCGTCCCCGGCTAGAGGCGGCGACGGTGGAGATGGCCGGGCTCACGCTCGATTTGCCCTAGGCGGCCGGCGACTGGAAAGAGGATCGAGATCGGGTTCAGCCCTAACTGGAGGCGGCGACGGCGAGAGGGGGTCGAGCTCGGGTCAGCCCTTGGATGGAGGCGGCCATGGTGAAGGAGGTCGAGCTCGGGTTGGGCATGTCGAATGCAGGCGGCGCCGGGGAAGAAGGAGGCCGAGCCTTGCTCGGCCTCGCTGGAGGCGGCGATGAGAAGGGGGAGGCCGAGCCCTGCTCGGCCTCACTGGACGCAGACAGCGGTGAAGGGGGCCGAGCCTTGCTCGGCCCTAGCTGGGCGCAGGCGGCCGTGAAGATGGCGGGCCGAGCTCCGTTTTTCTCCGGCTAGGCGCAGGCGGCGGTGAAGATGGGCCGAGCCCCGCTCGGCCCTAGCTGGAGCGGCGAGGTGAAGAGGGTGGCAGGATGAAGAGGGCGGCGGGCTGCTCCTGGAAGGAGGCCGGACTCCGCCTTGCCCTAGGCGGCATCCAGAGAACGGGGAAGAAGCCGATCGGGATGCATTTCCTGCGGCTGTCTTGAGATGAACCGGGCTGCCCTTCCTTTTTTTTTTTAGGGTTATGAAAATAACCCCTTATCCCCCCTTACACTCCTCCTCCTTCTTACACTCACTCTCTCCTTTTTATTCCCTTCACATATTTATATAAACTCATTTATATAAATAAATAAAAACACATTATAACATGATGTATAACATCTCCACACGCACGCACGAGGACCCGCACGCCCCCGAACGAGGCTACATTAAGACGCCGCTCGTAGCACGTCCCGAGCCCGCTCCCTGGGGAGGATCCCACTCGGCCGGGTACGGTGTTGTACACCGGATATGGTCCTGAATATCATCTATGGCCACCTTCGATGCCAGATACTCCCTATATAACTCTAGAACATCCTCGGACACTAGGGATATCTGCATATCTCTTAATGACCGGACCAGCTCCATGGACATAACTTGGGGCCCATCTTCAGAAGTGGCAGCTCTCCGACTCAATGCGTCGGCCACAACGTTTTCCTTCCCTGGATGGTAGTGCATCTCATGCTGATAGTCTGCTAAGAACTCTACCCAGTGCCTCTGCCTGATATTTAGCTCCTTCTGCGTGTCCACGTATTTCAGATTTTTGTGATCTGTAAAGATGTCACAGTGAACCCGTAGAGGTAGTGTCGCCAAATCTTTAGAGCAAAGATCGCTTCACCCAATAAACAAAAGATAAGCCCCTACCTACTTTGGGCTATGTATCTTTGTTATTTCAATGTTATGTCCATCGTAGCTGGGTGCAAAATCCCTAGGGCATCAATCTCCGACTTGGGGTTACAACCTGAAGCTCGTTAGTATACTTCATATTTTAAACTCTCTGAGTCACATTTACGACAACCTTATCCGGGTCAAAATATTCCCAATCCCAAATGGGTATCTTCCGATCTTGAATTCCTATCCGACCCTCGGTGTTTGTCTTGGTGGTTGTCTCCGAGTAATCTTATTACCGGTAGGAGGGTTAAGACCACTTGTCTTTTACATTCTGCTAATGTATTATTGGCCTCAATTCTCCTTATGGCTGTCTTGACAGTTTGAGTAATGCTTGATTGGGATAGTAGGGACACCTGAGTTTATGTCTTCGGTAGTCATTCTCGTGCCAAACTCCTCCTTTATTCTCATTGGGTATCTCCGCACCTTAACCAAGTTCATTCCCATGGTCTATTTTGGACTAGGACATACTAAAAGTCGTCATGGTTAGTAGTGAGTCCTAGTGGGCTGGGTCTAACTCGTAGACTAGAGAATTATGTGAAATGTTCTTTGCAGCCGGAGGTGCTTCTTGCTGGGGGCAGGGCTTGCCGTAGGACACAAATAGGAATTCCAATTAATTGATAAGTGGACTTCTACATGTGATTTCCCTTATGGGCACACCACTGCTTCCGCTGCTTAGTTTGTCCCCAAACTAAACTCGAGCGGGGGTGACCCAGGGTTAGTGGACTGCTACTTTTCCGATTGAGGTTTCCTCTGATACAACTTGAAATACCCCATTTTTTTCTTTTTAAACACCGGGGTCTTAGGCCCAGAACCGTCGCTTTGCGGTGACACCATCACGCCCGGGAAGGTCGTCACTACAAAACGCCGATCCTGCTGGCCAAATCGATCGCAAAACAGTAGTATAAGTAAATATAAATCTAGTCCACTATAACCACATGTATATAAATAAATCTCCACGAAGGGAGAGTCCACAATAATAATAATAATCAGAGCACAAAAGGAGGGCTTGTGCCCAGTACATGTAATCCTCACTACAAGTCACTCGCGGAAGAAAAACTAAAACTAAGCGTTACCGTAACTATCACTGAACCGAGAGCACCCAAGCTAGACTGGCCCATCTCGACCATCTCCGTACTCTGCTGGTGCTGCATCTCTGGGTGTTTCTTCCTTTTTGGCCTGCAGTCGCCGCCTCCTAATCCACGTCTGCGTCTACGTTTTCGGCCTCCTGGCTGCTGAGCTGGTGGGATCCCACCCATCAAGGTGCATTTGACTCGTGTATGTCCCGACTGGTGACAATGGTAACACGGTCGCGGGGTCAACTCTGTCAGAAATTGCAAAACCCATGCCCCTTCCATATGGTACACCTAAAATGTTGTGGTTTGAAAACCGTTAGTCTAAAAGACTAGGCCCTATCATCCCCTACCCCTTCCCCCATGGCTCCTAGGTACCGAGCAGAGAGGAAGAAAGGGAAGGACATGAACGTGGAGAATATGTCAAAAACAGGTGACAGCGGACCTAAGCTAGCAAGTCCATAGTAAATACGACAGAAGCAGAAAGTAGGAAATATAACCTTAACTTATGCGGAAGCACATAAGCCAAGGAATCTTTTGCAGGGCTCCCATCGTATAAAGTGTCCCATACCACTTATACGTTGGGGTGTGATGAGTTGTAAATATACCCATTTTATAGTGTATTTATTTTGTTGTTTTACTTTATTTTCTGCTTTTTTAGTTTGTTTTGTTCAATAAAATTGCTTCTTTTTATAAAAATATATTCTAACTTAGCATTTTTTGTTTTTCTGAATTTTTCCAGAAAAATATTTCTTTCGGCCCTGTCACGCCCGTGACCATGCCCGACACGGGCGTGTCAGGCGCCCAACGCCAGTGGGTTGTCAACACTAACCGATTTCACTGTTACTCGCTCAACGTCATCAGTCACGCCTGTGTCGAAGCTCGTCACGCCCGTGTCGATGTCGGCACTAAACTCTTCGTCAACTGTCAATGCTGCCGACATCAGGATGCCAGCTGTCCGGGTCACGCCCCACCTACACGCCCATGACAATTCTGTCACGCCCGTGACCTGGGGCGTGACCGCCACGCGGACCGCCCCGAAGTCAAACCTCGCGTCAAATCCCCAGATCCAGCTCCCCGACACGCCCTAGTCACGCCCGTGACTGACACCTGTCACGCCCGTGACCTGGGGCGTGACCGCCACATTTTCAGCCGAAGTCAACTTTCCAGTCCAATCACCCGATCAGCTCATGAACAGTAGTGACACGCCCCCCCAGTCACGCCCATTACCTAGGGCGTGACCAACCCGAAATTTTTCCTATAAAAAGGCAGCTGCTGTATGAGATTCTGGTCTCCTTTTTTGACCACTTTGCTAAGGTGTTATGCTGCCCAAATGACTTCTAAGGCTTATGTAAGAGAATTTTCTCCCCCTCCCTTAGTTTGTATTAGATTTTTCATTGTAGCTTTGTTGTAATCACTTTTGATTTTAATAAAAATAGTTTATTTTCTCTCTTGCTTAGCATGAAAAGTTCGTTTGGAAGCCTTCTCTTTGCAATTTTTCGTTCCCTTTTTGGTGTTCTCTTTTTGTATTCTTCATTTTTCAGCTTTATAACTTAGTTTAGTTTAGGATTTTATCGCATTTACTAGCCGTTACGCTGCCCATTTTATTTTCGTTTTTCGCACCCGTTTAGCTTTAGCTTATTTTTATTTTCACTTTTTATGCATTTCTATCGCATTCTAGCGGTAGAAATGCAGTTGTTCTAATCTTTCGCCAACTTTCATTTTGCGTTTATTTTCAAAACTTTTTGTCCAGTTAATTTTTATTTTCACTTTTTATGCATTTCTACCGCATTCTAGCGGTAGAAATGCAGTTGTTTTAATTTTTCAGTCACTTTGTTTTTCTTAATTTTTTGCATGTGTGTGTGCGTGTATGAGTTAGATTTTATTGCTTTATTTCAATTTCTGTAGAGTGTGTGCGTATGCATTTATTTCCGCCTACTCGTTAAGAGTTAAATGGCGCTCTGCTTTCATTTCCCGCCTACTCGTTTGAGTAGGACTTGTCTTTTTACTGCTTTCATTTTCTTCCTACTCACTTGAGCAGGAAAACTTTGTGTGTGTGTGTGTGTTTACATTTTTGTAGAGTGTGTGTGTGTGTTTTACTTTCAAGTAGAGTGCGTGCGTGTATGAGATTAATTTACCCCCGCCCACTCATTTGAGCTGGGATTCGCTTTTACTGCTTTCTTCAGTCCTACTCGTTTGAGTAGGACTTGCAATTTTCAGCTTTCTTTACTGCTTTCTTACTACTTTCTTTATTGCTTTCTAGCGTAAGTGTCCCCATTCTGATGAGTGGCTAACCGCTCTTAGCCCTCAATATCGAAGAGCATTGGGACAGATAAAGTAGCTTTAAATAATTGAAGTTCCAGTTTTTCAGTTTAATTAAATTTCTTAAGGTTTACCACGGGTTAACGACGCGTAGGACCGCATAATCGATGTGCGGGCTCTATTTCCGTTATCCATACGCAACGCCGAGAGGCCGCACGTATGGACCGATCACCCTTGGGTAAAGAGAGCTCCGCGCTAACCCTCGAGAGAGGAGGCGCGTGACTCTACCGGATTGGGTTCCCCACCAAATAGCGGGGTTCTTAGCGTAATGCGGGTGATGAAGATTTTCTAGAAGTTAAATTACGTCCAAACTAGAATCTCGAATAGGCAAGCGTACCTATCGAAATGCAGTATAGGAAGTGTCGTATTGCGATTCGGGGCCTGTTGAGTACTTGTACTCACAAGGAAGAGCTATTATTTTATCCAACGGAAAAGTGGGTTTGATTATACTAGATAATAAAAATAAAGCTGAAGCTAAAGAGAAATTCAAATATGAGAAAGCTAGCACTTGATCTAGAATCCCCTTTGACTAAAATAAATCTTTTTGGTAAATAATGAAATGCGAATTCTTAATTATACTCACTCGACCGTGGAGGTTCCTAAAGTATAGAAGCGTCTCTCTCGAGCTCATGCTTCTAACTAACCTTAGGTTGATCGATTAAGACCTCTCGGCCAGTCGAAACCCCTAAGCTTGCTTTATGCGGTGAACCCCGCTATTGGATTTGACTCCAATCCGGAAGATTTACGTCGTCCTCTCTCGAGGAGTGCGTTCAACTCCTTTTATCTTTGAGTGATCTCCTCGTATCCGCAACCTCTCGGTCATTTAGGATACGGATCTTAGATCGAAGATCATATCCGCGTAATATGAATTCGACGAAATGAAAATCAAAGATAAATCGTAGCGAGAATAATTAAGAACAAGACATTTAATAAGAAGAAGAAAGATCTATTTTATTCTAAGGTTCATCATGATCAAGTGCTAAAAGAAGATTAGCTACTCATCATGATTGGGAAAATACAAAATGAAGTAGGAAAAGACATGATTGAAATAGAAATAACTAAAATTAAAGTTGCAACAAAGGTAAATCTAAATTAGAAATGAGAAAATACAGCAAAATAAACAGAACATTACAAGACTCCAACTCCCCAAATTCTCCTCTTGAGCTCTGAAGCTGTCTGGAATTTATAGAAAATTTTTCTGGATCGTCACGCCCTAGGTCACGCCCGTGACCTAGGGCGTGTCAGGCTCGGAACCGTCGTCTTGAAAGCCCGGGAACGTTGGAGGAGAAACCGCCAAAATTGGTTAACTGACGGGTCACGCCCCTAGGTCACGCCCGTGACCTAGGGCGTGTCACGGCGTTTTCTGGAAACGGCGGGAAGCTGAAAACGGCGGGAGTAAACTGGTCTTCAAGGAGGTGTCACGCCCCCTAGTCACGCCCGTGACTAGGAGCGTGTCAAGCTGGAACGTCTGCTGGCGGCAACGGCTGGAACGGAAGAGTGATTGGCTGGTAACTTCCTTGACACGCCCTGGGTCACGCCCGTGACCCAGGCGTGTAATTTTAATCCGACGTGGCACGGGCAGCGATTCTTCCATGGGCCGTCACGCCCCGTGTAAGGAGCCCACGGGCGTGTCACATTTAGACACGGGCGTGTCTTCGTCGGTCGACGATCTTTTGGCGCGGTCGACGGGCTCTGGCTGCTGGCTAAATTAGCGTGTCACGCCCCTATGTCACGCCCAGGTAGGGCGTGTCTCAGGGCGTGTCTAGGCAGAAAACAGGAAAATTCAGTTTTGCTCCAAAAAATATATATATCAGCCCTGCAATGTTAAAAATCAATTTATTAGAACATATAAATATAAAATGTAGAAATTTGTTACTTATAAACTTAATATTATAAAATTAATATAAAATATCTATTATTAATATAAAATAGTGAATAAAAATATAGAAATAATTAGAGTTATCAAATACCCCCATACTTATCCGTTTGCTAGTCCCGAGCAAACAACTTTCTATAGGGAGTAGAAAAATTTTAAATGCTAGAAAAGAAAATTGAACCTAAGGAGTAAAATGCGAAGTCTTATGCCTATGGTTGTAGATATTTTTGTAGAAAGACTTACTCAGCATACAAATTAGGTTTTTATTTTTCTTAAAATGCGTTTTCACTATTATTTATACTTTTAAGATGAAAATCCGGTAAATCTTGAAATTATCTTTAGGGAGAGTGTAGCGTGCGTACTAAGATAACATTGCACAAACAAAGATTAAGATACCCTCCAAAGAAATCCATCAATGTCGATGGCCATAGGCTTGCCCTTTCACACTCTCGCCACGGCACTAGTCTAACTTATAAACATAAATCAATAGGGCTTAATTAGGTTGAAATGTAGGCTTAGGTTTTTGGTGAGGGTAATCAAAGATAAACATGATGGCTAGTCACACCAAAACCTAGAGAAGCTTGTACATAAAATTTTGCTATGGCTCTTAAGGAACGTAGCCAATTTCCTAAATTCCTTTGTTTCTTTTCTTATTTTTTAACTTTCTCATCATATTGAATTTTTTCTACCTCTTCATTTTTTAATGATAATTTTTTCTTTATTTTGAAGAGGAGAGAAAAATAAATCAACTTTTTTTTTTTTATAAGAAAAGAGCCATCAAAAATGAAAAGGCTCCTAATCACTCACAAAACATTTCTACATTTGTTCTTTCAAGCTCGGGTTTAGGTGTGTAATTAGGATGCTTTTTAGGCTTTGGTAAATCATTTGGTGGAGCTAAAACAAAAGGAAAAGGTAATAGGCTCAAATTGGCTAAGCAAAGTTAAAATTTTAGGTGCGGGTACAAAAGCTCAAACTTGCCAAAAGAAGTGCCTAAATCATATTTATGCTAATGAGTTTAACTTATGCAAAGTCTTGAGAATAGTTAGAGGGCAAGTTCTAGACATCGAAAAAGAATAACTCTCTCTTAGTCCGCGAAATATCTCTCTAGCAAACTTCTACTTACTCACCTAAATTATTTTAGAGTTTTACCGGTTTTCAAAATTAAAGTAAAATAAGTTGTTTCTACGCATTTAGAAAAATGAAAATCTAATTATATGCTGAATATTTAGATCTATTAAAAATTCTACTTACACGTGCACTTAACTAGAAACACAGCATGGCCAACAGTTCTACTCCAAAATTCAACATTCAATTAAAACATCAAAATTCTCTAAACACTATAAAAAAGTTGAATTACTAGGAATTTTGCATGTGAATAAATATAGAAATAAAGACTTCCCTAATTTTTTTTTTTATTATTTTCTATTTTTTTTCATTTTTTTTTTTTATTTGTTTTTTTTTTTTTTTGATTGATTTTTGTTTTTTAAAAATTGTTTTTTTTTTTGAAACATTTTTATATGTTTTGCTTAAGAGTAATATCCCTCCCCCCATACTTAAACTATACATTGTCCCCAATGTAAAAAATAAAGAAGAAAAAGAAGAGAGGAGACTTCCCTGAGAAGCGCAAAGCAGCATCAAAAGATACCTGTAAGAGATGATGAAAGCAAAACATAATATTTTATAGATTTTTTTTCATAAGAAAAAAAAAACAGATACATGAAAGTAAAATAAAGATACAGATACAAAGAGGTGGCCCTCTACAGCTCCAAAGAAAAGAAAAAAAAACAGCTACTCCTGGTCAGAACCGTCCTCGTGCTCCTGATAGAAAGTCCGCATGTTCGCGAACTCGCGAGTAATATGCGCTATGGAGGAAGTATGGTTTCGCTCGAGCACTGTGAAGCGCGCATCAAAAGAATCGAAGCGACCGTCAAAATGGGTTTGCATCTGGTCTATGCGAGTATGGAGCAACCCAAATTGTCGGTCCCAATAATTTGCAGGGTCGGGCGCTGGAGCAGAGTGCAGCGGTGGTGGCGGAATCTGCGGGGAATGATGAGTACCGCTGGGACCGGCACCATGATCAAGATCAAGATCACCGCCACCAACGAACGGGGGAACAGCCTCAAACTCGCCGTCGCGTCGGCGAGCTAAACCAAGCGCCTGAAGGGTCGGGAACTGAAGAGGCTGCGGCGTTTGCATGCAAGTGAGCCGCGGAAGAGCTGCCCACACGCCGAGCTGCTTGGCGAGGAAAGTGATGAAATTCCCGCCGTGCACCGCTCCCAATCTCACATTTTCGGCCTGGTGCCGAAAGAAAATGGCGAGCATGTAACCAAGGTTGAGTGGGACCCGGTAAAACATACTATACAAGTATAGTAAGTCCGCCCGAGTCACCACGCCGTGGCTATCGCCGCGCCCGGAAATGGTAAAAGAGAGAAGGTTGTGTAGAATACGTAAGGCGGGGGAGAGGAGGTGGCTACCCTTAGATTTCTTTGGAGTGTAGGGGGCGACGTCATTACTAATTTCCGACCAAAAAGTGGGGAGACTGAAGTCGGGAGGGAAATCAGTTTTTAGGTCGGGGTAGGCGGGGGAAGTGGAAAAGGCCTCCGAGCAAAAGCCCATGGCAACATTGAGCTGGCGGATGGTGAGCTGGTGCATCATCCCGCCCAGGCGAAAGACGATGAAATCATCTTGCGCCGCCCAACGGAACTCAAATGAGGCCAGGAACTCAATGGTGAGCTCGAGGAAAGCAGGCTCAGAAATGGCAAAAAGGGGATCCCACCCTTGGGTAGAGATGAGCTCCCGAACTAACTCCGCTGCTCCGAATTGGGCGAGGATGGCCCAATCCAAGATCCTGAACACGCCAAAGGGTTTGGCGCGCAGTCTCTCGCTTCGATCTTGTTGGTTAGCATTCTCGAAAAGAAGCATGGCCTCCGCCGAGGCTGGATCAGCGGGGTGCTCGGAGGAGGAAGCGGTGGATCGAGCGTGGTGGCGAGGCATGGTGAGAGAAGTGGAGGAAATTTCGGTCAAGGGAGGAGAGAAGAGAAGGGTTGAAGGTTGGAGGTGTGAAGAGAAGAGGGGGGGAGAGATCCTATTTATAGGTTTTTTTTTTTTTTTTTTTTTTTTTTTCGGGTTAGTCACGCCCCCCTGTCACGCCCGTGACAGGGGGAGTGACAAGCTCGGGTCAAAGGGAAAGGGAATCCGAGGCGGACTGCCTCGGATTCGGGGTCACGCCGCAGGGTCACGCCCGTGACTCTGTGGGACACGCCCGTGATGTCGGGCGTGGAGGGGGAATCCAAAGGGAATCCGATGCTACAGCATCGGATTCTTCAGTCACGCCCCAGAGTCACGCCCGTGACTCTGGGCGTGTCAGTCAAATTTGACTGACAAAGAAGGAATCCGAGGCGTGACTGGTCAGCGCCTCGGATACCCGCGACACGAGCTCAACACGCCCGTGACAAAACATGTCACGCCCGTGTCATGTCCGAATGACGGGCGGGAAAACCGAGGGAGGAGGAACCTCCCGCAGTCTTGGCAAAACATGTCCGGGACACGCCCGTGACCATTGGGTCACGGGCGTGACGGACGCGAGTACGAGAATTTTTTTCATTTTTTTCATTTTTTTTTTTTTTTTTTGTATTTTTTTTTTTTTTTAGTTTTTTATATATATATTTAAATAAACTAAAAAAAAACAATAATTTACCGACTTGAAGAACAATGTAGACTTGATGTTCGTCCCGGCCGATCATCAAGCATCGCAATTCTTCAATCCTGTAAAAAAAAAACTCAACAACAAAATTAAAATAAAAAGACAAGATAACTATGGGATGCCTCCCACGAGCGCTTTGTTTATGGTCGGTGAGCTCGACCATAGTGGCGCGCGCTTATTATGGGTTTGACAACATCATGTTGTCTAATTTTTCGTTAATATTATCACCGGCAAAAAATAATTTTAGCCGGTGCCCATTCACTTTAAAGCTGCCTTTTTCCGGGTGTGAAATAAGAATCGTCCCGTAAGGCCAAACCTCCTTTACGACAAAGGGGCCGGACCAACGGGACTTAAGTTTACCCGGAAATAAGCGTAAGCGCGAGTTATATAAAAGTACTTGGTCTCCCGGTTTAAAGTCCTTTGGGTACTTAATTTTCTTGTCATGATAAAATTTGGTGCGCTCCTTATAGAGTTTATTACTCTCATAAGCGAGGGAGCGCCACTCATCGAGCTCGTTAAGTTGGAATTTGCGGAGCTCGGAGGACAAATTTTCATCAAGATTTAAAAATTTAAGAGCCCAAAAGGCACGATGTTCAAGCTCAACCGGTAAGTGGCATGCTTTCCCATAGACCAATCGATACGGCGTACAACCGATAGCGGTCTTGTACGCGGTCCGATAAGCCCATAGAGCATCATCAAGCTTGACCGACCAATCCTTTCTATTAGTAGAAACCGTTTTTTCTAAAATACGTTTAATTTCTCGGTTAACTACTTCTACCTGGCCACTAGTTTGAGGGTGATAGGGGGTGGCTAACCTATGTGTAACGCCGTATTTAGATAATACTTTAGCAAATTGTGCGTTACAAAAGTGGGTGCCCCTATCACTAACTATTGCCCGCGGTGCTCCAAATCGTGAAAATAATTGTTTAAGAAATCGGGTCACGACTCGGGCGTCATTGGTGGGGAGAGCTTGCGCTTCCGCCCACCGTGACACGTAGTCAACCGCTACCAGAATATATTTATTTCCAAAAGAAGTTGGTAGCGGGCCGACAAAGTCGATTCCCCATAAATCAAAAACTTCAATTTCTATAAATAAATTTAAGGGCATTTCATCTCGGCGGGAAATATTACCTGAGCGTTGGCATTGTTCACAACGACTTACATGTGCGTGAGCGTCCTTGAAGATGCTCGGCCAATAGAAGCCTGCTTCAAGTACTTTCCGAGCCGTCCGATTAGCTTTATAATGCCCACCGGCGGGTCCCTCGTGACAATGTTTTAAAATTTCTGCGCCCTCCTCATGAGAAACACACCTCCGCACTACTTGGTCCGCGCAAACTCGGAAGAGAAATGGATCCTCCCAAAAATAATTTTTCAAATCAGAAAAGAATTTCTTCTTTTCTTGATAAGAAAAACCATTCGGGAGGAATCTTGCAACAAGAAAGTTTGCAAAATCGGCGAACCAAGGAGTGGGGAGAGTGATTACCTTATGCATAGCGAGGAGGCGCTCTTCAGGAAAGGTGTCATCGATGTCCTCCTCTTTGAGCTCCTCTGAATTGGGGTTCTCCAACCGAGAAAGATGATCCGCCGCTAGATTCTCCGCTCCTCTTTTATCCCGAATCTCCAAGTCAAATTCTTGGAGAAGCAATACCCACCTAATCAATCGAGGCTTGGCATCTGTTTTGGTTAGTAAATAACGCAAAGCCGAATGATCGGTAAAAACAATAACTTTGGATAAAGTAAGGTAAGAACGAAATTTGTCAAAGGCAAAAATTACGGCAAGAAGTTCTTTTTCGGTGGTTGTATAATTTTCTTGTGCGGTGGTTAGTGTTTTGCTCGCATAATATATCGGATGAAAATTTTTATTGATGCGTTGTCCTAAGACCGCACCAACGGCAAAACTACTAGCATCGCACATAATTTCAAAAGGAAGTTCCCAATTGGGGGCTATTACGATTGGTGCGTTTATCAATTTTTCTTTTATAAGTGAAAAAGCGCGCAAACAATTTTCATCAAAAATAAAAGGCGCGTCTTTTTCTAATAAATGTGTAAGGGGCTTAGTGATTTTAGAAAAATCTTTTATAAACCGGCGATAGAAACCGGCGTGCCCCAAAAAACTACGAACGGCCTTAACATTTGAAGGTGGAGGTAATTTTTCTATAGTTTCAATTTTTGCCTTATCTACCTCTATACCCTTGCTAGAAATTTTATGGCCTAAAACCAAACCTTCCCGCACCATAAAATGGCACTTTTCCCAGTTCAAGACTAGGTTCGTGTCCTCGCATCTTTGGAGTACACGGGAAAGATTTGCTAAACATAAATCAAAAGAGTCTCCAAAGACGGAGAAATCGTCCATGAAGACCTCCATGATATCCTCCACTAGTTCATCAAAGATCGCTAGCATACACCTTTGGAAGGTTGCCGGCGCATTGCATAAACCAAAAGGCATCCTTCGATAGGCGAAGGTGCCAAACGGACAAGTGAAGGTTGTTTTCTCTTGGTCTTCGGGCGCAATTGGGATTTGGAAATATCCCGAGAGACCATCAAGAAAACAATAAAACGAGTGCCCGGATAACCGTTCAAGGATTTGGTCAATGAACGGTAAAGGAAAATGATCCTTTCGGGTTGCATCATTTAATTTACGGTAGTCGATGCAAACCCGCCATCCGGTAACGGTTCGAGTAGGAATTAATTCATTTTTATCATTAGGAACTACCGTTAAGCCTCCTTTCTTAGGCACCACTTGGACCGGACTCACCCAAGAGCTATCCGAAATCGGATAGATGATGCCCGCATCTAATAATTTAATCACCTCGGCCTTGACTACCTCCTTCATGTTAGGATTTAGCCGGCGTTGAGGTTGAATTGTTTTGTGAGAATGTTCTTCTAATAAAATTTTATGGGTGCAAAAGGAGGGATTAATTCCCCTCAAATCCGTGATCTTCCACGTAATTGCGCGGCGATGGCGTTTTAAAATATTAGATAATTTAAATTTTTCATCATCGGTCAAGTAGGCCGACACAATTACGGGAAGTTTAGAATCCTCCGCTAAAAATAAATATTCTAAATGATCAGGCAATTGTTTTAATTCTAGCGTGGGAGGTTCATCATAAGAAGTTTTCAAACGATCACTACTAATTTCCAAAATTTCAAAAGTAGGTGTGCGAGTGATCAAATCCTTATCACTATTTTCATAAGTAATTAAATCTAAATTTTCAAAATAAGCGTTATGATCAATAGACGATAAAGAATGTTCAGAAAAAGAAATGAAATCTTCTTCGGGAGAAGCTTCTAAATAGTAACATGAGTCGTCATTGGAAAGCGAATTTTTCATAGACGCATCAATAGTAAAGGTAACTTCTTCATCTCCGACTCTAAGGAGAAGTTTACCGTTACTAACGTCTATAACAGCGCGCGAGGTGGCAAGAAATGGGCGACCGAGAATGAGTGGTACCTCGGTGTCCTCTTCGATGTCAGAGATGACAAAATCTACCGGAAAGATAAATTTGTCAACTTTGACAAGCACATCCTCAATAATACCCATCGGATATCTTATAGACCGATCCGCCAATTGGATGCTCATTCTTGTGGGTTTAGGTTCTCCTAAACCCAATTTCTTAACTAAAGAGTAAGGCATTAAATTTATTGAGGCACCTAAATCGGCTAACGCACGTTTTACCAATAAATCGCCAAATGAACAAGGTATAGAGAAACTACCCGGATCAGGTAATTTCTTAGGCAATTTATTAAGTAAAACCGCCGAGCACTCCGTGTTTAATTGAACCGTGCAGATATCCTCAAGTTTCTTTTTATTTGATAAAAGATCCTTGAGGTACTTAGCATATTTTGGCGTTTGTGCTATCACTTCGCATAACGGTAAATTTATTTGGATTTGTTTAAACATGTCTAAAAATTTACCGTGATGCTCATCTATCCGGTCTTTTTGCATTCTAGACGGATAGGGAAGAGGTGGTTGATAAGGTTTTGGTTTAATATAACTAGAAGGCTTAATTAGAGGAGAAGATGACGAAATTGTTACCTCCGTATCAACCGGAATTGGAGAAGTTTCAACTGGAATTGTAGAAGTGGTTACCTCCTTCCCGCTCCGTAAAGTGATGGCTTTGGCTTGCTCCCTTGGGTTTGGCTCTGTATTGCCCGGTAGCGCTCCTTGTTGTCGATCGGAGAGCATCTTTGCAATTTGCCCAATTTGAGTCTCCAAATTACAAAGAGATCCGGTGAGATTCCGGATATTGGTATCATTTGTACTCGTATATTTGGAGAACAACTCCTCGAGATTGGGAGCTTTTGGAGCTTGTGGTGGAAAATATCCTGGTGGGATCGTGTTTGGTGGGCGAGCCGCGTTCCCCGGATTACTCCAAGAGAAGTTGGGGTGGTTCCTTATACCCGGGTGATAGGTATTACCATAATTAGTATTACCCGGATTAAAAGGTGGCCGATTCGGATTTCCCATATAATCCACATGCTCGGCCAACGTAGTGGGAGAGGGGGAAGAAGTAGGATCCCAGGTGGGTATAGAAGAGGGAGCAGTCATCTCTTCTAATCTTTTGTTTAGCATCTCAACCTGGAGAGATAGATTGGAGACCGTATCAATTTCATACATCCCGGCCGGTTTAGGTGATTTAGACCGAGGTGTACTCCATTGATAGGTATTCAAAGCCATACCTTCTATAAGCTCTTGGGCGGCCGCTGGTGTTTTGTTATTAAGCGTTCCACCAGCGGCGGCATCGATATGTTGCCTAGTTTGAGAATTTAGGCCGTTATAGAAGGTTTGGATTTGTAACCAATCCGGAATTGCATGATGAGGACATCGACGAAGCAATTCCTTGAAACGCTCCCAAGTATCATATAACGTTTCCGAATCAAGTTGGGAGAAATAAGTAATATCATTGCGCAATTTAGCCGTTTTAGCCGGCGGAAAGTATTTCGTAAGAAATCTTTCCGTCATTTCAGCCCATGTTGTGATTGATCCTCTTGGTAGAGAACTCAACCATTGCTTTGCTTTAGTGCGCAATGTAAATGGAAATAACCTTAGCCGGATGGCATCATCGGATACACCATTAATTTTAAAAGTATCGCATATTTCTAAGAAATTAGAAATATGCGCGTTTGGATCTTCATCTTGAAGCCCATCAAATTGTACATATTGTTGTACCATTTGGATGATGCTTGGCTTCAACTCAAAGTTATTGGGAGCAATAGCGGGACGAACAATACTAGATTGAGCCTCGTCCAAATTTGGACGGGCATAATAAGACATAGTTCGTTGTTCGGCCGCATTTGGCTCACCCATATTGGAAGAAGAAGAAGAAAGAGATCTAGGAGAATGAGAAGAAGAACTTAATGAAGAAGGAGGAGAAGAAGAGGGTGACGGAGATAGAATTAAAGAAGGATTAGGAGTGTCTCCTAAGGATTCCGTATCTTGAAAATTCGGAACTCGAAATTGTAAGCGGTGCCGAAGGGTTCGCTCGATTTCCGGATCCAAATCAAAAAGAGGTGACGGATTCCCTCGGGTCATACACAAGAACACAACAAAAGATAAAAGTTTTAAGGTTTAAAAAATTATAAGATAAAATTTCCCGGACTTCCCAAGGGCTACCCAGTGACGGGTTCGCAAGGTACTAGGCGGTATTGCGGGATGAGAACCCGACACGGCCCTTTCGCAAGAAATTTTAAATATAAAAATTTAAAGATAAAACTTTTTGAAAGAAAAAGTTTGTTTTTTTTTTTTGAAATAAAAGAAAAAAAAAATGATAAAATTAATAGATCCTTGCTTTCAAAATATCAACAAATAAAAGTCCCCGGCAACGGCGCCAAAAACTTGATGAAGATTTTCTAGAAGTTAAATTACGTCCAAACTAGAATCTCGAATAGGCAAGCGTACCTATCGAAATGCAGTATAGGAAGTGTCGTATTGCGATTCGGGGCCTGTTGAGTACTTGTACTCACAAGGAAGAGCTATTATTTTATCCAACGGAAAAGTGGGTTTGATTATACTAGATAATAAAAATAAAGCTGAAGCTAAAGAGAAATTCAAATATGAGAAAGCTAGCACTTGATCTAGAATCCCCTTTGACTAAAATAAATCTTTTTGGTAAATAATGAAATGCGAATTCTTAATTATACTCACTCGACCGTGGAGGTTCCTAAAGTATAGAAGCGTCTCTCTCGAGCTCATGCTTCTAACTAACCTTAGGTTGATCGATTAAGACCTCTCGGCCAGTCGAAACCCCTAAGCTTGCTTTATGCGGTGAACCCCGCTATTGGATTTGACTCCAATCCGGAAGATTTACGTCGTCCTCTCTCGAGGAGTGCGTTCAACTCCTTTTATCTTTGAGTGATCTCCTCGTATCCGCAACCTCTCGGTCATTTAGGATACGGATCTTAGATCGAAGATCATATCCGCGTAATATGAATTCGACGAAATGAAAATCAAAGATAAATCGTAGCGAGAATAATTAAGAACAAGACATTTAATAAGAAGAAGAAAGATCTATTTTATTCTAAGGTTCATCATGATCAAGTGCTAAAAGAAGATTAGCTACTCATCATGATTGGGAAAATACAAAATGAAGTAGGAAAAGACATGATTGAAATAGAAATAACTAAAATTAAAGTTGCAACAAAGGTAAATCTAAATTAGAAATGAGAAAATACAGCAAAATAAACAGAACATTACAAGACTCCAACTCCCCAAATTCTCCTCTTGAGCTCTGAAGCTGTCTGGAATTTATAGAAAATTTTTCTGGATCGTCACGCCCTAGGTCACGCCCGTGACCTAGGGCGTGTCAGGCTCGGAACCGTCGTCTTGAAAGCCCGGGAACGTTGGAGGAGAAACCGCCAAAATTGGTTAACTGACGGGTCACGCCCCTAGGTCACGCCCGTGACCTAGGGCGTGTCACGGCGTTTTCTGGAAACGGCGGGAAGCTGAAAACGGCGGGAGTAAACTGGTCTTCAAGGAGGTGTCACGCCCCCTAGTCACGCCCGTGACTAGGAGCGTGTCAAGCTGGAACGTCTGCTGGCGGCAACGGCTGGAACGGAAGAGTGATTGGCTGGTAACTTCCTTGACACGCCCTGGGTCACGCCCGTGACCCAGGCGTGTAATTTTAATCCGACGTGGCACGGGCAGCGATTCTTCCATGGGCCGTCACGCCCCGTGTAAGGAGCCCACGGGCGTGTCACATTTAGACACGGGCGTGTCTTCGTCGGTCGACGATCTTCTGGCGCGGTCGACGGGCTCTGGCTGCTGGCTAAATTAGCGTGTCACGCCCCTATGTCACGCCCAGGTAGGGCGTGTCTCAGGGCGTGTCTAGGCAGAAAACAGGAAAATTCAGTTTTGCTCCAAAAAATATATATATCAGCCCTGCAATGTTAAAAATCAATTTATTAGAACATATAAATATAAAATGTAGAAATTTGTTACTTATAAACTTAATATTATAAAATTAATATAAAATATCTATTATTAATATAAAATAGTGAATAAAAATATAGAAATAATTAGAGTTATCAGCGGGCATTAAGAGGAATCCTTCGTCGGTCTAGCGATCGGTCGAATAGTCTTAACGTTCAGGTGAGCGATATCCCTAGACCAAGGTGAGCTCATATCTAAGGAACCTCCACGGCCGAGTCTCCGCCTTAATTAATTTGAAAATTAGGATCTCTTTTTATTAAAAGTTATTTTAGTTCAAATTCTCTTTTGATATCGTCGCGCTGAGTTCTTCGTCGGACTTCCGCACTTATTTACTGCATTTTTTCCTGCTTTCTTATTATGCTATTATTATTATGCATTTTTATATTTTTTAAACCAAAGTAAAATATTTTCGGTAGAATAATAGGCTTTCAGGGAAAGAGTAGATATAGCTAAGCCGGCCCCGAGAACAATACAGCCCCGATATTCCGCACCGGAATATCCTGTACTACACGCGATAGGTGCACTTGCCTCCCTCTCGTTAAAACTCGATTTCTAACAAAATAAAACGCTCTTCTTTTTATAAATAAAAACCTCCACTTTCATCATCACTTTCACACCTAAATAAGAGCCGGCGTTTTAACCATCAGGGTGTCAGTTGTCACACAGCAAGGAGTAGCAAGTAAGTAAAAGCACAAGAAATATAACCATTGATTTATAGAGATTACCCCTATAGACCAAGGGGTCGTTTTGCAGGTCCTATCGTATAAAACGTCCCATACCATCTTATATGATAGGTGGCAATGTTTATGCATGACACACAAATATGCTATGGAATGCACAAGCAAGTGCAACACACCCACAGACTCTATGCGCACAGAACTTTAGTTCCCCCTGTTCGGGCAGCTAGCTTCACCCCCAGGAACCTCTGTGGCGGCAAACGGAGACAGTGGGTCGGGCCCCCCACTCCTAGGCGGGTAACCACACTACCAGGCCTTCCCTTCCATACGCCCCTAGAAGAACACAACCTAGAGTATCCGCGTACTAGTGCTGGCTATACCCACCATGCTTTCTTTGGCTAAGTGTCTCACACCGCCGAGTCAACGTACCGACATTGGTGTGATCGATCGTCCAGTACCGATGACCCACCACTTTTATGCACATGCAATCATGACAGTTATATTTGTACAAGTTCTCATGTTACCGAGCCTCCATCTCTCTAGGCTACCAAGCATATACCAAGTCCCCGAGCATCCCGCTCCCTGGACTTCCAAATTAAACACTAAACCATTGACATTACTAGTAGGCCCTTAGACCACGGACCTACTCTACCCATTCCATGCCAATTCTTCTTCCTAAGTGTATAAGTGTAGGTGTAAGGTACAACTATTATTAGGGTTACTCTTGATCATTTTATTCCTAAGATTTAAGGTTAACCTTGGACTTCCCGAGGGTTACCCGGTGAAGGGCTCGCAGCGGTACTAGGAGCTATGGTGTGGTGAATCCCAAAGCTCCCTTTCCAAGGCACTTATTATAATTGATTGGTTCCCTTAAACCATTCCCTTCTCATATTACAGTGGGATAATCCTAGGATGACTTGACTCTTCCTCTTCTCAGGGAGGACGATCTTCCATCGAACCCGAACACTACTTATCACTAGTCAGTCTCACACCCTACCCATCCTGACTTCCAATAATGAACTTGATTTAACTCACCCTATCCAAACCAGCAATCTACCAAAATTCCTTCTCCCCAAGCTCATTACCCACTCAGATCAGCTTCTGTAGTTTTTACTAAACGCAAACCATCCTAAGCTCATGGGGTATGCAAGGGGTGGTACTCCAAATTGTCTTCTAAATCTCCTATAATATTTACTGGAGGTCTACCATGACATAGTTAGTCTAAATCCAGAAAATAATAATTTTCCTATTTCATTTGGCATTTAATTTATTTATTCTCAGCCTCCCAATGCCCTAGTATGAACATGAAGTGCAATAATGAGCCAACAATAAATCACCATAAAATCAGTAAAACTTTTATGAGGTATATAAGCAGTAATTCCAAATTTATAGAAATTTCAGAGGTGTACAGGCCTATGTTTCCTAATTTACCATTTTACGACACTTTTACTATATTGTGAAGCAAGTACTGTAAATATATATCCAAAACTCCCAAGAAAATTAGATAAGATTTATGGTGACATAAAACCATCAGAATCCAACTACCATAAGTTTTATCAAACGTTTGGGCTCTGAAACTATTTTAATGTAAAATACCGACTTTCTTAGCTTAGAGAAAGAGATGCTATTTTTAATCATCTAAAATTCCATAGAAAATTACAGAGTAACTAGCATGACGTTAAACACCCACTGACCAAATTTAATAATTTTTCAGACAGTAATTGGACATTATTTGTATTTTTGACTCCATGTCATAATTAGAACATTAAAGAATAAAGTACCCAAAATAATCAGATAAAACTTCCAAGAAAAATACAAAAGGTATAACATGCTATAAGATGTCCTAATCCAAGGTTTCATAACATTCCAGTGCATAGAAATTCCAAAATCATCAAGACAATTATATAGGGCACAACTAGGATTGTGAATAAAGTACTGTATAAATTGGCCCAAAAATCACAACAAAAATATAACATGGCCATTTAGATCATAAAATTACCCTTCCCAAATTTTACTCGATTTGAAGTTCAGTTGATAGCTTAATAATTCAAATTAAAGTTGGTGACCTAATCTAGGGTTAGAGTTTTAGGTGGCCTAACTGTCTCCAAAGCCCCTAAGATTTTTACCAGAGAACTTTAATGGCCCTATGGTCCTCTCCGCAAAATTTCAAGTCAATCCAAGGTCATTTAACCCCATGACCTTCACAACCCTACAAATCCCCATTAAGGGACCTACCCAAGGGTCCTAGGGCTACCCTACACCAAACCACTCCAAACTCCCTTGGAGGGTGTGTCATGCCCTAAAAAGTCAGTGACCAAAATATCAGCCAGTGTTGAGGTGATATGGCCACTCGAATACCAAGGGGGTGTTTGATCCTAAATTATCCTATAAGAATCAACCTAGGGTGGGATAAAAACTTATACAAAACATCTCCAAATGAGATGAGATTTTTACCAGAAACTTATGTTACACCCAGGGACCACTCACCAAAATTTAGGAGGGTTTGGAAGTCATTTAGCCATCTAATTAAATTATGCTAGGATTATTGAATTTTTATAAAAACTATAGAAAAACATTTTCCAAAAATCCTAATTTTTGGATAGCACCTAGATATAGTTAAGATTAGGCCACACCCCAAATTTCAAGTCATTTTGATGACTGGATTGGAGTGGGGAAACTTTCTAAGGTCAAGACAGCCCTAGGGATTGACCTCACCAAAAAGTATGCTGTGGTCTAACCAGGACTCCAAATCGAGTGAAATCAATTTTAAATTAAACTTAACTTCAAGGGCTACATTTTCTATGTTTACCACTTTTTATTTTTCAGCCCCTACGGGCTATAATTTTCAGTTTTAACCTAGTGTATAGTAAAGGGAATTAATTCCTAACTATACATTATATAATATTATTAAATGCTACTGTTCACCATCTTCTTCACCCGAATCCGAACAGCATCAGAAAAACAAACACTTCCTGTAGCTTTTCTAAAGCTATTTCCCGGCCACCCAGCCATCTCCCTAGCCGGCAACCACCACCACCTCTGTTGAGGTGTGGGCTACCGTCGGGCGGCGGCACGGCCGCCGGAGAGGCGGTTTCCGGCGAACCCGACCACCATTTATTTTTTTGAAAAACCATGGAAAAGCTCGCTCAATCTTGCTACTTTGAGCTCGATATCTCTCCTAAGTAATTTCTAAGATCAATCCATAGAAGAAAGAGTAGAGGAGGACCTTGTTCGCGGTTTGAAGGCGAGATGAACGTCGGATTGTCATGGCGCGGTGGTGGCGTTCCCGAACTTCTTCAACAGCAAGAGCAGAAATCTGAATCTATTTGATCGAGCGTGTAACCTTCTCCTCTTGCTCTAAGGAGGCTGTTATAGATCTCCAAGTGGGGAGGGGAAAGGATGAAACATTCATGGCCATGAATGTTTCTCTTAATAACGTTTCGGTTATGATGCAGGGAAGAGGAAAAGGTGGAAGATGAAATGGCTGATCCAGGTGGCGATTTTCTATTGGACCTCACTCTCTCTTTCTATTAAATAATTAGGGACGGAAACGGCCCATAAATATTCCTGCTGTACATTCCCATAATCAGAATTGATTATGACGTCGGTTACCGAAATTTCCAGTTTGGCTAACGTTTCAGCCTTGGTCACGGGCATGACACATAGGTCACGGGCGTGACAGGCCCGGGTGGCCAATTCTGAGTTCGCCGATCGTCGAACTGAGATCGACGATCGTCGAAGGGTGGTCACGCCCTAGTTCACGGGCGTGACACATGGGTCACGGGCATGACAGGGTCATGAGGCAAATTCCGTGCTCGGCGATCGTCTCGCTGAGATCGACGTTCGCCGAAGGGGGTCACGCCCTTGGTCACGGGCATGACACCTGGGTCACGGGCATGACAGGGCCATGATGCAAATTCTGCGCTTCGACGATCGTCCTGCTGAGATCGACGATCGTCGAAGGGGTCACGCCCTAGGTCACGGGCATGACACAAGTCACGGGCATGACAGGCCCGGTTGAAAAATCTGCGCTCGACGATCATCGCGCTGAGATCGACGATCGTCGAAGGGGTCATGCCCAAGGTCACGGGCGTGACACATAGTTCACGGGCGTGACAGGCCCGGGTTGAAAATTCTGCGCCCGATGATCGTCTCCCTGAGATCGACGATCGTCGAAGGAGTCACACCCTAGGTCACGGGCGTTATGGGTCGGTCACGGGCGTGACCAACCCGTGACCCGAAAACTCGGTCGATGTATTTAAATTTTTGGGCTTCCTAGGGTTCTGTCACGACCAACCGACTCCTAGGGGTCTAGCTGGAAATGGGATGTTACATTTACCTAATTAAAATTCGTAGAGTATGGTTAGGAATACTCGTTGAATTCATTGAGTATACTCATTGATACTCGTCGAATTCATTGTAGAGCCCTTCCAACACTCGTCGAATTCATCATTTGTACTTTGGGCAAATTTTCTGAGAATTGGAAAATCCGCCAAGTAAAATTTGTCGAGTATCATCGTGTATACTCGTCGAATTCGTCGAATGTATCTAACGATACTCGCCGAATTCGTCGAATATACTAGACGATATACATTGAATTTGTCAAGTACATTCGACGCTACTTCTCTGGATTTTTCTAATTCTAATTCATCGTATATCACTTGGCCAGGCGTCGAGTGTGTAGAGTGAGCAAGTCGATACTCGACGAATTCGTCGAGTATTCTAACTGATACTCGTCGAATTCGTAGAGAATAGTATCCTCCTTAGCGTTGAGTGATTTTTTGGTCTGAGCTGATTTTTCTAAGTTCCATTCGTCGTATATCAAGAACCATTCGGCGAGTATACTAGTGATACTCGGCGATACTTGACGAATTTGACTTAGGTCATTTTTCTGACTTTTTAAAAAATTTTGTTCAGGTTCGGTCGGCCATGCACAGTGCTTTCTAGGTTTCATTTTTGGAAAATCTCTTGAAATGGTTGGCAAGGAGATCTCTATAAATACCTAGGGGATATTTCCTTTCCATCTAATCGTGTTATTGCTCCAAAATTCGAAATTGAGAAAACCTACCTAATCGGAAATTCATCTGCTTGGCTCTGTATATTTCACGATTCTTCTGATCGGCCATTGACGTATAGTGTGATTCATCTTCTTTGGCATACACGACTGGATTTCAACTCTCTCTATAGATCTATACTCCTCCAGATCTGGTCGATCGAAGATTCAAGATCTTCAACGTTTTCATCTTCTGTGTTCTCCAGGCAATTTCAAGATCTACTATTCTAGAAGAACGATGGATCGAAGATTTAAAATATTATCTAAGTTGGGTGTAATATTATTGTGAAATATTCATTTACTTTTGTAGGTGATTTGTCACCGAGTGGTAGATCCGTTTGTGGATCGAGTAGTAGATCCATTTGTGGATCGAGTGGTAGATTTGTTTGTGGATCGAGTGGTAGATCCGTTTGTGGATCGAGTGGTAGATCGGATTGTGGATTGAGTGTTTGTAGCGTTGTCTCCGAGTTATAGAAGTTGCGGCTCCGAGGTGTAAGATTGTGGAAATCTGAGTTTGGTGAAGTAGCTGAATCTAGCCCTTCATGGTAGATAGGCGAGGCGGGAAAGTGGGCGTACCCAACTCGGGGAATCACTATAAATCTTGGTGTTTGTGCGTTTAAGTTTTAAGTAATTTTTATTCCGTGAAAATACACAAACATCACCTATTCACCCCCCTTTAGGTGATTTAGGTAAATGCTGGAAACTTTAAAATACCCCCCTCCCCTTACTAAGGAGGTTACCCAGTCTTATGCCCAAAACCACCGCCTTACGGTGACACTAGCACACAGGCTAGTCGACAACGCAAGAAGCCGATCCTGTCGACTAGTACGATCATTCAACCTATTTGTCAATGGAGAAAAGAAGTACAACTATAGCAGTAAATGAAAACTAGCAAGTCCACAAGTCATAGCAATAACATCATAATATATAGAGATGAAAGGTACATCAGTCCACAATGAGTACAGAAAAAGAGAGTTAGGTCTTATGCCCAGTATATGCCAAAATGGAATCAAATCTCTCTAACACAACAACACTATGCGAAAGCAGAACTGAAACACTCGTCATCACCTAATGCTGAGCTGCGGTAGTGGTATGTGGTATCTAGTCCTCAAGTCCTGCCACCTCGGCCTGCTGGTCGTACTGGTGCTTCAACTCCTCGAGATCCTAAAATAATATGGTCATAACTGACCGTTAGTCATAAATACTAATCCATTTTGTCCTCGCCTCACCCCTGCAACTCCTAGGCACCGAGCGGGAGGATGAAATCGGAGTACAACAAAGCAATAAAAAATTGAAGCAGGTGACGGTGGGACTATTCTATCATGGTCATGTTTCTAACAGTTATATCATTTTACTAACAATTCTTATAGCACAAGTAAAGTAAGTAAAGCAGTAATGGAAAGAAGTGAAATAGGTAAAGTATAATTGAAAGAAAGTGTTGTAAGTAAAGTAAGGAAACTGAGTAAAAATTAAACAATCTACCGCTACACAATTATCACAGGAGTACCTTAACTCAAATGAATGCCCATAAAAACTTATATATTAAAGTTTCATAAATATTACTTTCATATAAAAGATCCCAAACTAAATTATATGATAAGGATCTGCAGTGTGTATGCCCTAAGTATATATGTATGATATGATATAATGAGTTATATGGGTTATGATTCATACAAGTGCTACTCACACACACACGACTCTGTGATCACAGACCTTTAATTCCCACTTTTCAGAGTTATCTGAACTCTCTGGTATCACTATTGTGGCTACGGCAGCAGTGGAGCTGGTGTGTCCACCTCCTAGGCGGGTATACACACTACTAGGCCTAGACCCTTTGTATGCCTCTATATACATTTAGGTGCACTCTGGAGTCTCTGCGTACTAATTTGCTGGCCATTTACACCAGTCTTTTTGGTCATGTGTGCGTTTTCCGGGATTATCCTCCATACAACAGTATAAAACAACCTACTGGCCCTTCAAACCCTCACACCCCACCAGAGTCACTGTAATGTTGTCGGTGTAATGACTGGCCAGTACCGCATGACCCACCACTAATATATTTTGTGCACATGCAAGTTATTTCGAACCTGCGACTCCATCTTACAGGACCTACCCATCCTGTATCAAACACCCGAGCCTCCACCATGCAGGACTAAGCCCGTCTTATATCCAAATCATGGGCCTCCAGCTTGAAGAACTAACCCATCCTTAAGTAAATATCCTGAGCCTCAAGCTCGCAGGACTAAACCTGTCTTGTATCCCTCCAACCCTATACATGTGAGTTTTTCACATCGTTCCCTTAATTTATTACACTACTCTTATCTAATTCTCGTTATACATAGCAGTTTAGGGTTAATCCTTGGACTGTCGAGGGCATGCCCGGTGAAGGACTCTCGAGGGCACTAGGAACTACGATGGGCTAAAGCCCAAAGCTCCCTTTCTCAAGTACACTTACTTTTATTAGTGTCTACCCATTAAAAAATACCTCAATCTAATTATTACACTTGAGTAAACCAAATGACTTAAGGTGCTGATTGGGAGAGCGACGGTCTTCCACCGGACCCCCTTATAGTTGTTCTCCTTATGACTTGCACTCTAACACTCGTTACCATGTAGTGACATACTTGTGATACGAACCAGGGTTTCAACTTCCCAATACATCTCTTAATTTAACTATATATCATCATCCTGAGTACTCTAAATCTTCTTATTACTTTTATTAAATGCAGCCCAAGACCAAATTCTAACCCATATGAGATGACTTCCAATTCCTTGGGCCAAAGGCCTCTAAATTTTTATCATGGGTTTGGCATGTGTTTAGTATTGATCATTTAGAATTCCATCTTTTTTCCAATTATTTTGGACCATAATTTAAATTAATTAATCAAGTTACCTAGGTCACTTTGAACATGAAACTAGTGGTCCATTAGGTCTAAATAAATTATCTAAAGTTCATCTAGGTTAGAAATATCTGTTCACCAAAAATCCTGATTTTCCAATTTGATTTGACCATTATTTTCATCTATGATTAAAACCTCATTATCTTCCTTTTTCAAATGAAGTACTAAAAATAATAATGTAAAAATTCAGGGGAAATTTCTACTCACTAATATTAACAAGATAATGGTCAAAACAGATTTTCATACTCCTAGCCAGTGATTTGACCTAATATATTCACATGTTAATATTATTAAAAAAATGCCACTAGTATATTAATCATCATAAATAATCATCCAAAGATCTTAATAAAATTTACAGAGGTTCATATTGTAGAAATAAGGGCCTAGACATTTTCTCATAATTTTTCATGAACCGCTATTCATGTTTTTGATCAAAGTCTTATAAGGTAAAAATGTAATTACACTATTTATACATGGAATAATTCTCAAAAATGCTCATAAATTTTTCTAGAGAAGTGAAATGACCTATTAGGGCTTGGATCAACAGTTTGGAATTTTCTAAGTCCAGTATTCCTATTTTTCATTTTAACACCTAAATGTGTTATTTTTGAAATAAATCCAACTTATGGGATTTCTTATTCCAAAAATACCAATTTTCTCATGAAAGGAGTATTTTACCTCCATAAGCCTCTGTCCAAAATTTCATGGACTTGCATTGGGTCAAATGGGCTAAATTCCCATTTTACCCCATTTTACTATTTACACACTATTTACAAATCTACCTTCATCATACATGTTGGATCCTATATCATATAGAGGTCCAAATTACTCCAAATTTTTACCAAGGCCATAGGATGACTTTAGAGTCATCCCACCCAAATTTGGGGCCATTTGGAGTTGTAAAACTCCCTAAATCACATTTATTTAATAAATTAAGTTTTGACTAAAACTATAAGAACATGTCCTCCAAAAATACTGATTTTTGGACATAGTCTAAGTATGGTGTACACACATGCATGGCCTAAATTTCACAACAAGTGGACTTATAGTTTAGCCTAGGCATCCATTTGAAGTTCTGCCCTAGTTTAGGAGCAGCCCTAGGAGAATTACCCTACAAGGAGCTACAGTGCTACAAATTACATGTTTAGGGTGTCAAATTAAAGGTAATACCTAAGGCTACATTTCTTATGTAGAACTAAAATTATCATGCAACATTTTTGTATTAATGTGATAGAATTACACATTTAATAACAGTAATATTAGAGTTTAATTAAATCAAAAGTGAGCGGCATTGGGTTATCTTCCCCAATAGCCAATGGCCAGGATTTATCCTGCCTGGGTCGACTTGATCCCTTGATTTAGGACACCTTGGCCACTGCCACCGCCGGTGATTATCACCACCACCTCTGTTGAGGTGGTGGCTAGCGTTTCCCGGTGACATGGCCATCGGAGGCGGCTCCTCCGGCAAACCCGAGCAAGAAGAAAAGCTTGGAATTTCTCCCTCTTCCTCTCTTCGAATCGGGATAAATTGAGTCTGATATCTCTCCTAGTAGATCTAAAAGACTAGCACCAAGAGAGGGGATGAGAAACAGACCTAGATGCGAGCATGGCGGCGGGTACAGTAGTGGTGAGCCATGGACGACGACTTCTCCGGTGAACTAGCTCGATCCCTTGTTTCTCCAGCAAAAGCTTAACTCCAAAAGTCATTTCCCACTACTCTGGCTCAATGATGGAGACGGAGGGCTTGGAAAGAAAGGGGAATGATAGCTAGGGTTTCGTTTCTTCCTTTTTTATAAGAAGAATTAGGTTTAAGTTGCTTGTCATGTGTCACCCTTGTATTGGATCGCCAATCATTGCTTTAAGGTCTTCTTGAGAAGATCAATGTATTAAATAGGTCTTGTTGAAGAGATCGGGTTCAAATTATCCATCATCGCTTATCTCGAAAATCCCAGTTCAGGTCATACATATAAACCAGCAAACACAACTTAGACCGAAAAATACTCTAAGTCCAAAAGAGTTGAGTGTTACTCAATTATTCATCGAATAGAGTCGAGTTCACTCAACGCACTCAAGGCATTGTGATTCCAGAAAAATTTTCTAAGTCAAAGAGCATGGCATTGAGTCCACACAATGCACTCAACGCTTTGTCGAATGGCATCGAATTCACTCGATGCCTATTGATCCAGAATTATTTTTCTAAGTTAAAGAGAAAGGCATTAAGTCCACTCAACGCACTTGATGCTTCGTCGAATGGCATCGAGTTCACTCGATGCCTATTGATCAAGAACAATTTTTCTAAGTTAAATAGCATGGCGTAGAGTCCACTCAACGCACTGGACGCTTTGTCGAATAGCATTAAGTTCACTCGATGCACTCGTCGCATATTGATCCAGAAAAAATTTTCTAAGTTAAAGTTGACTTGAACACTATAGTTGGCCCTGTGTGAATCCACCCTAACTCCTTAGTTCAAATGGTGTCTACAAATCATTACAAAAATAATTCTGAACTAGCAATCCAATGAAGGAAAGTATACCTATCAAATTATAGTAAGGGGACACAAGTGTCGTATTGAAATCAGGGAACCGTTGAATAATTGTACTCACACAAATTACTATTATCTTATCAAAATATATTTTACGGTTTGCTTAGAAAATTTGAAAAGGAAAATTACTTGCAAATAAAGAGAAGGGTTTAAATACTGATAAAGAAATAGTACTCGATCGTGAATCACCTCGACATAAGTTAATCAAAAATGAAATAACAACCTAAGTCTTAATAAGGTAAAGGTCCTTAACTGTAGGGGTTCCCAAAGCTTGAACACGCTTCTCTCGAAGACATGCCCAACTAAGTTTAAGAAGGTCCGACTGAACTCTCGTCTCGTATTTGGATACCTAAAGCTCGCCTTAAGTAATGAACCCCACTATTGGATTTCACTCCAATCTAGGAGATTTATGGTTTCCACTCTCGAGGGGTGCGTGCAACTCTCTTTACTCTTGAGTGTTCATTTCAAACTATAAGCCTCTTGGCTTGCTAAGAGTGAAAACCCAAATGGATACTATATATTGATATTATAGTTCCATTCAAAATAAGTAAGGAGTAAATCAAAGGCATAAGCCCTAAAGAAGAAGAAAGCTAAAGCATCATAACTGATCAACTCATCCTCAGACCATCAAGACTGAGTTCAATGAGGATTTAGTTACCCATAAGAACTTAGGAAATGAAAATAATGTTAAGAATATACATAAGAAGAAAGAGAGAGAGAAAAGAAATAGCAAACTATTTTATTTCTTATTGGAAAGAAGTTACCAAAATGACTAAAAGACATTACAAATAGAT
This sequence comes from Platanthera zijinensis, assembly GCA_039513925.1. Lineage (NCBI taxonomy): Eukaryota > Viridiplantae > Streptophyta > Magnoliopsida > Asparagales > Orchidaceae > Platanthera > Platanthera zijinensis. The sequence goes on along the minus strand of CM077079.1, from coordinate 105,430,314 downwards.
TTTCCAAGAAGATTACAAGTACTATAAAAGAGATCATAAGAACATGAAAACATTAAACTAAAATACTCTAAAAAATACAAAATAAAAAGCATAAAATCCTGAAAATGCTAAGAAAACCAAGTAACAACAGCTCCCTTCCCTCACAAGATCTCCCTTTTTGAAGCCTTGGGGCTGCTCTCAATTTATAAAAAAAATTGGCTGGGTCACACCCCCCTTACACGCCTGGGTCGGGCATGTACCGGGGGCGTGTAATACTTATTGACTTTGGCTAACTGAAATTAAAGTCTGGAAGTGACTGGTGCGATAGTTGGGTTACACGCCCTGATGATACACCCATGTAGGAGGGGTGTGTCAGTGGTGGCGTGATAATGGAGTGGGGAAAATTCGCACTGCGATGATTTTTCGTGACTTGGCGAGATACGCCCCAAAGACATGCTCGTGTACGAGGGACATGTTAGTTGAATTCTTCTTGCACGTTGATTGGGGCGAATATGCAACGGATTTGGTTATATACTTAGTGTACACCCCCGTATAAGTAGTACAGAATTGTGACCAATGGGCGTGTAAAGTAGTTTTTTCTAGAAACAAACCTCAGATTGTTGATTCATTCCGCTCGGGCAACACACCCAAAGTACACGCTCGTGATATGTGTACACACCCGTGACCTGGTGTACACGCCCGTGACCTGGTACAAAACGTAGAAAATGACTAAAAATAGAAAATAAATTAAGTTAGAATAATTTTCCTACAAGAAACTAATTATAGGCCCAAGATTTAGGTAATATAAAATTTTAAATAAGAAAATGCATAGATTTACCTAAGCAATTTAAACTAAATTAAGTATCATCAAATTCTCTCATACTTATACTTTGTTTGTCCTCAAGCAAAGATATAAAAACTAGATAACATAAAAATAACTACTCATAAGACTTATTTATGTTACGCACTAGTACCCTGTAAAATTCTTAGTAGGGATAAAATGAAAGGTAAACCTAAAACAAGTACTTAAAACATTGTTTACAATTTACAAACTTTACTAACAAAAATTACTCATCCAAAATTTTAACAAAATTCTTTAAATAGATTTAAGCATGGCAACAAATAAAATAGAGCATTGAGTTGTTACTAGATCCTAAGAAATATTTTATACTCATATCAATCAAAGAACAAAAATCTAAATTCAAACCCAAAATTTAACTAATCTACTTTTCTTCTTCACCTAGCTAATAAACAAACCTAGGAGCATGAATCACGATAACTTATTAGGACTGAAATGTTTGGCTTAGGTATATGATTAGGAATAGAATTCAAAGATAAATATGGAGGCTAAAATCACACTAAACCAAAACATTTGTTTCATTTAAAATTTTAACATAAAAAGGGTAAAACCATGCACTTAACAACACCATAATAATTTCTATTTTTCTTTTTTCATATTTTTCTTATAATTTTTCAAAACAAGGGCAATATATATATATTTTTTATTTTGAAATTGGCCAAACAAAAAATTTCTTTTGAGCATACATTTTTTTCATAAAATTCTCCAAATATCACACAACAAAACTATCACAATATAAAATTTTAAATGAAACTTAAAAGATTAGTGTGATTGGTTAGGTTAGAAAATTTAGCTTTGGTGAAAGAATATTGATAAGTGGAGTTAGCAATTGAAATAAAAAAAATGCTCAAAAGCGGCTAACTAGGCATATAATTTTAAGGTTGGCGTGAAGGCTCAAATGAAATTAAAAATGGCCTACATCATTTTCATGCTCCTAAAATTTATCTAAAACATAAGTTTTGAAAAATTTCAAAAATTAAGTCTTAGATATTAAATAAATACTAATGAACTTATCTTGAAAATAAGAATAATAAGAGTTTAGAACCATTCACATATACTACACTAGTCAAAGTTGACATTACAAAAATTATCTAAAAACAAGAAGGAAAATAGTGGATGAATGATTTTTTTAAGGAAGTAAAGAAAATAAAGAACGAAAACCATAAGAAAAGTGTAAGTTTTAGAAAAACGTTTCACGTTAACATGCTACCATGAATTAGAAATATTGCATGGCCAACATTTTACTTGTGAAACAAAATAAAAAAGAATGATTAGAAAAAATTAAAATTAGTTTAAGCTAATATAGGGAATTTTGAGAAAAACAAAATTTGAGAAAAGCAAAAAAAATAAGGGGTAATATTGATTTTACAAAAATTAGTTTTAACTACTAAAGTAAAAACATATAATTTTTTTTTTGAAAATATTCCCTTTTTTTTGGAATTTTAAATATTCTCTTTTATTTTTGAATTTTTCTTTAAGAAGAAAACACCAAAAAAAATTTTGATTTTGATTTTTTTGATGTAAAGAGAAAAATAAAGAAAAGAAAAGGAGGAAACCCTCCCCAAAGCTTAAAATGAACATTGTCCTCATTGAAAAAAGGAGGGGAATGAGGGAGAGAAAGTAATAAAGAAAATTGAAAAGACATAATTGAAAACAGGTACCTCCCCAGATTTACGAGTCGCGAAAGGATGTGTGATGCCGCTCCCCCATACTTGAGCTTTGGAACATCATGAAATATCATCTTTGAACTTGTGGTGGATTCAACAACGTTGGAGCAGGTGATCGCAGAACCTCAGCTTGTCGGAGCCGCCCGGGGCAAAAAGTGAAAAATAAAGAAAACAAAAAAATGTTGGGTTGACTCCCAAGAGCGTCCTTTGGTAAACATTGTTTGAGCTCGACCTAAAAAATATTATCCAAAAAAATAGTAATAGTTCACAAAAAAATATAGTATTAAGTTATTACAGTTCATCCAGAAGAAAATTAATATTGTCCAGACTGACATCATCACCAGAAAAATAAAGTTTCTGACGCTGCCAATTTACATTGAAGTAACCCTTGTCCGAGTAAGAGATTAAAGCAGTGCCATAAGGAAAAACTTCTTTTACAGAAAAAGGACTAGACCTTCGAGATTTGAGTTTGCCCATAAATAAACGCAGACGCGAATTATAAAGCAAAACTGGTCACCTGGCTTGAATGTTTTTGGGTGCCTTAAATTTTTATCGTGAAAATGCATCATTCGCTCCTTATATAATTTGTTATTTTCGTGTGCATAGGAGTGCCAGTCGTCGAGTTCATTAAGTTGGAATTTTCGAAGATTGGCGACGGAGTGGGGATCGAAATTTAAAAATTTTAAGGCCCAAAAAACACGATGTTCAAGTTCGACGGGTAAATGGCACGACTTTCCACAAACCAACCGATACGGCATACAATCGATGGTGGTTTTGTACGCTATTCGGTAAGCCCATAGAGCTTTGTCTATTAAACTGACCAATCCTTACGTGAAGAAGAAACTGTCTTTTCTAAAATACATTTATTTTACCTATACACTACCTCGACGTGGCCGTTAGTTTGGGGGTGGTATACGGTTGAAAGCTTATGTGTAAAGCCATATTTTGAAAGTTTTTTAGCGAGCTATGCATTACAGAAATGCGAGCCCCTATCACTAATAATGGCCCTAGGAGTACCGAATCGAGAAAATAATTTTTTAGGAAAATAATAATAACTCAGGAGTCGTTGGTAGGAAGAGCTTGGGCCTTCACCCATCGAGAAACGTAATCTATTACAACCAAAATAAACTTATTCCCAAAGCTAGAAGGAAGAGGGCCTACAAAATCAATTCCCCAAAGGTCGAAGAATTCACACTAGAGGAAGTAATTTTGTGGAATTTCATTTTTATTAGAGATATTGTCCGACCGTTGGCAGTTATCGCACCAGCTCACAAAAGATTGGGCATCTTTAAAGATGCTAGGCCAATAAAATACTGCGGTAAGCACTTTATAAGTGCTAAGATTGGCTTAATAGTGCCCGCCGGTCGGTCCTTCATGTAAGTGTTTCAAAATACTTTGTCCCTCTTCGAAAGAGACACATCTCCTTACTACTAGGTCTGCACAGACTCGAAAGAGATGCAGGTCCTCCCAAAAATTGTTCTTCAGATTAGAAAAGAATTTCTTCTTTTGCTAAGAGGAGAACTCTTTCAGGAGGACACGTGCCACTAAATAGTTGCGAAGTTTGCAAACCAAGGAGAAGGGGAAGTGTTAATCAAAAACAGCTTCTCATTTGGAAAATAATTATTAAAAGTTTTTTCATCTAAATTTTCAATATACGGGTTATCTAAAAGCGAGAGATGGTTTGCGGCTAAATTCTCAGCCCCCCTCTTATCTCAGATTTCCAAGTCAAACTCCTGGAGGAGTAAGATCCAGCAAATTAACCGTGTCTTGGCATCCAGTTTAGAAAGAAATTACTTGAGGGCCGAGTGGTCTGTGAAAACTATAATTTTCTTAAGAGTTATATACGGGCAGAATTTATCGAAGGCAAAAATAACAGCTAAAAGCTCCTTTTCCATCGTGGTGTAATTTTCTTATGCGGATGTGAGCGTTTTACCTGCGTATTAAATTGGGTGGAAGTTCTTTGATATGTGTTGTCCTAACACGGCTCATACCGCAAAGCTACTCGCATCGCACATGATCAAGATGGAAGGTCCCAGAATGGAGCTATCATAATCGGCGCATTAATTAATTTATTCTTAATCAATTCAAAAGCAGTTAAACAAATATTATCGAAGATAAATGGGGCGTCCTTCTCTAGAATATGATTAAGAGGTTTGGTGATTTTGGAAAAATATTTTATGAACCTATGGTAGAAACTGGCGTGACCTAAGAAACTGCATATGGCCTTAACATTGGTTGGAGGTGGCAATTTTTCAATTACCTCAATTTTTGCTCTATCAACCTCAATCCCTCCCGAAGAAATTTTGTTGGAACACCCTATTACTAATTTGGGCAAGGATCACTATGTTATTAGGAAATTAGTTTGACCTAGTTGTATAGTTGAAAAGGTCAACTTAGAATGAGTCTAAAGCTTAAAACTTAGGTTTGGAGCTGCCCCCAAGACCATTCAAAGATCAGGATTTATTGCTGAGACAAAGACAATTTTCGTCGAGCTCAGGTCGACGAAATGTCGAACTCAGTTCGACATTCTCTGAGCTCAACTCTGCAAGTCATCAAACTCCGGTCGATGATCTTCGAGCTCAAATCGACGCTCTGTCTTCAGCTATTTTTCTAAGTCACTTAGCTCAGTTCGACGATCGTAGAGCTCAGGTCGACATTTTCTGTCTCTAGTTTAAATCCAATCTCTGAGCTCAGTTCAACGATCGTAGAGCTCAGGTCGACGATTTCTGTGAGAGATCGACGCTTTCAGAATTCAAATTCAAGAACAGTTATGGAATTTTTTCAGATTCATTCAAAGTTATTTCCTGAATTTATTGCAAAGGATTTTCTAGCCGTTTCAAGCAATCTAATGCAAGTTTCAAGGAAGACTAAAAGGAATGTTACTTTTGACTTTCCCCAGAGACTGTTGTCATTTATGGAAGTCATTTATGACTTATTAACGTCCATCTAAGTCAAGATCTGATATACTCCTTCAGAATATGTTTTTGAAAATATAACAGATCAATACAATTATAGAGATAAGAGATATACAACATTATTAGATTGAAAGAGACACAGAAGAGTGAACAATAGAAACTCTCTGATCAAGAGTTCATCTTCTGAGATTTACAAATTTACTGAATCCCAAATCTTCAAGAACACAAGAAATTTTTCTGTGGAGGAAATCTTCTGCTACTCAACTCCTCCAAATCATCAAGTGTTCAAAAGCTTCATCATCAAGAACTCCAGACATCAAACATTTCAGCATCTGTTGAAATCATCAATTGCTGGAGATCTGAAGCAACTAAAGACCTATCACCCAAGCAAAGCTCACCTTCCTGAACCCTTACAGATCTCAGGGGGAGCTTTGACATCATCATCCACTTGTCTTCTCTCAGACTGTTGACAGAGAAGAACAACTCAACTTTTTCTTTCTTTTTCCTTTCCCTCCTGTAAAAGGGTTTTTCAAAACTCCCTTCAAAAGTAATGAGACTGGTTTCTGAGACCTTGTCAAAACTCAGTGGTGGCAAGACACCTTATCAAAAAATCTAGTTTTTGTTTTTGAGCACCTTATCAAAAGCTCATTGGTGCCCAGGACACCTGATCAACTATTCCTGCAGTGGATTCCTACCAAGGGTGGTAGAAGAGTGGATGTACCCAGGTTGTTGGGGAACCACTATAGTTCCTTGTATCATCTGGTTATTGTGTGTTTGACTTTGCTGTGTGCTGTGTGTTTTCATAGCTCTTGCTTTAGTTTTTATTTCATAACAAGCTCCTTACACATATACATAAATTAAGTCTTCCACTGCTTTATATTTTTAATTGTAAATTATTTTAAAAATACTCTATTCACCCCCCCCCCCTCTAGAGTTAAGGTAGATCTTGTCCTCACTTTCAATTGGTATCAGAGGGAGGTTGGTTATTCAACATCTGAATCTTCAACAGATTGGTTGAACAGGCTAACACCTGAACCAAAAGATCTTTGATAAGATAAACCTTCTATAGAGGATAGTTATTACTTTTTGTATTATATTTATTTTCAAACAAAACAATGGCACAGAACAAAGATTATGCTAGCACAATACCTCCAGTGTGCAACCTCTCTAAGTTTGCACTTTGAAAGGCAAGGATTAAGCATTACATGAATTCTATTGATGAGGACATTTTTAATTCTATTTTGACAGTTTGTCCAAGACCCCCAGTGATCACAAGTACAAGTGTTGTTCCACCTCCTTCAAGAACAGTTTCAGAAATAAAGAAATGGAAAGTTGTAGATGCAAAGGCTATGAATATCCTTGCTCACACCATGTCTGATGAGATATTCCAAAAGGTGGCTGAATGCAGTTCAGCAAAAGATATATGGGACAAGTTATCTGAAATTGTCTCAGGATCTGCTGATGAAAGGAAGGATAGGAGATCCCATCTCATATCTCAATATGAGAATTTCAAGAAAGGAGAAGCTGAGTCAGTTGCAGATATGTACAATAGGCTCAGCCTGATAGTTAGTGAGTTGAAAACATTGGATAAGGAGATCACACTAATTGAACTAAATGACAAGATCCTAATGTGCTTCCCTAGCACTTGGGACTCAAGGATCTGGCCAATTAAGGATGCCAGAAGCCTAACTAAGATTACTACTGAAACTTTGTTGGGCAAGCTCAAGTCTTATGAGCTGCTCATCAAGAACAGAGAGGAAGAACAAAAGACTGCTTCTCCAGCCATCAGAAAGGAGAAGACCATAGCATTCAAAGCTACAGAAGATCTGCCTGAAGACAAGGTCACAGGCAATGAAGAATTGATGAGCTTGCTGGCCAAAAGATTCTATAAGATGGCCAGGAAAGATTTCAGAAAGAGGTCATCCAGAGGGCATGAGAATCCAAGGTATGACAAATCAAATAATAAAGAAATAATCTGTTTTGGATGTAGGAAACCAGGCCATATTGTGCCTGACTGTCCAGAAAATCAGAATAAGGACAAGAAGGATATGAAAGATAGGATAAAAGACAAGGACTCCAGGGGAAACAACAGCAACAAATCCTCCTCCAACAAAAATAAACATACAAGGAAGGGGTTTATAGCTGAAAGCTGGAGTGATACTGAAGAAGAATCAGAAGCCTCATCAAGCTCAAGTGATGATGAGGATGATGCTGAAGAAAAGGAATTCTGCATGATGGCTATCAATGCCTCTCAGTAAAATTCTGATGCAGAACAGGGATCAAACTCAGAATTTGAAACTCAAACTGAAGAAGACCAGGTAATTGATTCCTTTGACTTTGACTCAGAGGACTTTAGGTCTGAATTTAAGGCACTTTGTTTAGACCTGTTAAAATCTGAGAAAGAGATTATCTCTCTCAGAAATCAATTGTGTGAACATAACACCTTAAAATCAGACAACCTCAAACTCTCTGAGGAGTTAGAATGTTGTAGGGAGGAGATAGCTTCACTGAAAAGTGAGTTATCCAAGGCAAAGAAGTTTGAAGAATCCCTTAATGGGAGAAGCATCAGACTGATGGACATCACAAGCACGGTGAACTCAAGATTCAATAGTACACTGGGCTTGGGTACTTCATCCAGCCAACCTATAGTATTAACAACCCCAATTAAATTTATTTCTAATAAAAGAAAGGGTGTTGTATAGGTAGCTAGGAAGAATCCAGATTTACGTAAGGAAAATCAAGTTCAACAGAAAATGACGAACAGAGCTCGACGATCGTCAAACAGACCTCGGTGATCCAAGGATGGATCGTCGAACTCAGATCGACGACTTCTGAACTCTGAACTCTGGTATAGTCGATCTTCGAATGGAGCTCGACGATCTGAACCAAGATCGTCGAACTCAGGTCGACGATCGTCGAACGGAGCTCAGAGCTTTGAACATTCTTTTAGAGGTAAATCTCAAGTCAATCCTAGAAGTCCCTCATCCCAAAGCTTCAACCCTTATACTGAATGGATAGTACCTCCTAGGAGATACCATCCTGAAGGATATAAGAGTCAGCCAGGGATGTCTTTCATTTCTGAATTTAAAGGTTATCAACCTAGACCCAAGGTAAACTGGGTCAAAAACATATAAATTGTTTATGTGTAGGTGAAGACCTATCCAGCAATGAACCAACAATGGTATCTGGATAGTGGGTGCTCAAAGCACATGACAGGGAGTAAGGATAATCTCACATCCTTCAAAGCCAAACTTGGACCCAAAGTGATCTTTGGAGATTCAAACTTTGGTCAAACAAAAGGATATGGTGCATTTCAGATTGGATCAGTCACATTCAAGAAGGTTGCTTATGTGGAAGGACTGAAGCACAACCTAATCAGCATCAGTCAACTCTGTGATGAAGGATATCAAGTGACATTCAACAAATCCTTATGCCAGATCAAGTCAGAGGATAACACAACAGTATTAACAGGTAAAAGGGAAGGTAACATTTATCTTGTAGATTTCCTTTCAACCAACATAGATTTCTGCTTATTTAATTCAGTCTGCAAACCAAATAATTTTTGGAATAAGAGACTAGGACACTTAAACCTTAGAACCATTGATAGGCTATCCAAGGACAACCTTGTTAGAGGACTACCTTCTGGCCCCTACAAGAAGGAAGGACTCTGCAGGGCTTGTCAATTAGGCAAGCAAACTAAAAGTAGTTTTAAGTCACTTAATAAGAGTGATTCACCTAGGATTGTGTATCTGTTACACATGGATCTTTTTGGACCCATTACAGTACAAAGCTTAGGAGGGAAATCTTAAACTTTAGTGATTGTAGATGACTTATCTAGATTCACTTGGGTATTCTTTCTGAGGAAGAAGTCTGATAACGTTAAATGTTTGACAGATTTTCTCAAATGCATACAGATTGAGTTCAATACTCACATTGCCCTGATCAGAAGTGATCATGGGACAGAGTTTGATTCTCTTCTTATGCAAGAGTTCTGTCAGAGTGAAGGGATCAGGCATACTTTCTCAGCTCCTAGAACTCCTCAACAAAATGGGATAGCTGAAAGGAAAAATAGAACCCTAATTGAATCTGCCACTACATTGTTGACAGATGCTCACCTTCTTCTATCTTTTTGGGCAGAGGTAGTGAACACCTCCAACTGTGTGTTGAACAGAAGTTTGATACATAAGTTGAAGGGCAAGACTCCCTATGAATTGCTCAAAGGGAAGAAACCTAAAGTAGACTATTTCAAAAATTTTGGTTGCATTTGTTATATTCACAATAATGACAAGAAGTATTTAGCAAAATTCCAAGCTAAAGTTGATGAAGGAGTGTTTCTGGGATACTCGATGATTAGAAAAGCTTATAGGGTTTATAATAAAACTTCTCTTAAAATTGAAGAATCTGTTCATGTATCTTTTGATGAGACTAACATGTGTTACAAGGAGAAGTCTATTTCTACCATAGAACCATTGCAGGTACACTCTCTTTCAGAAAATTTGGACAGGTTACACATTGTAGAAAAGGATTCAGTACATTCACCTATCCAACAAAGAGCTGAAATCAGTGAAGATGAAGAGGATACTCAACATCTTGATGTTCAACATCTTGGAGAAAACCATTCTGAAGAGCCAGTTGTTGTTCCACAAGAGGAAACAACAACATAGGTTGGTGAACAATCAACACCCCCCTGTTGATTTAGTAACAACAAGAGATCACCCAATCTCCCAAGTGATTGGAAACATCTCAGCTGGTGTGCAAACTAGAAATCAGGTCAACCAGAACCTGATGCACACCTACTTTTTATCTCAAGTTGAGCCTCCATCCATTCAAGATGCAGAACAAGATCCACACTAGATCATTGCTATGCAAGAGGAACTACATCAATTTGAGAGGAACAAAGTTTGGGAGCTAGTACCAAGGCCTAAGGATCACTCAATTGTTGGAACAAAGTGGGTGTTCAGAAACAAGTTGGATGATCAAGGAGTTATTGTAAGGAACAAGGCAAGGCTAGTTGCTCAAGGCTACTCTCAAGAAGAAGTAATTGACTATGACCAGACTTTTGCACCAGTTGCAAGGTTAGAGGCCATAAGAATATTCCTTGCTTATGCTGCTCACAAAGGATTCAAGGTCTACCAAATAGATGTGAAGAGTGTATTTCTCAATGGAGACATTAAAGAGGAAGTCTATGTAAGACAACCTCCAGGTTTTATCTCTCCAACTTATCCTTACCATGTTTTCAAATTGCATAAAGCATTATATGGTCTCAAGCAAGCTCCTAAAGCATGGTATGAGACCTTAGCATGCTTTCTTCTGAAAAATGATTTTATAAGGGGTAGAGTAGACCAAACTCTTTTTATTAGAACCCATAAGTACCATACCCTACTAGTACAAAAATATGTAGATGATATTATCTTTGGTTCTACTGATTCAAATTTGTGCAAAAAGTTTTCCAACCTGATGCACTCTAAATTTGAAATGAGTAGCATGGGTGAGCTTTCCTTCTTTCTAGGATTGCAAGTCAAACAACATGCTGAAGGCATATTTATTTCTCAAACCAAGTATGCAAAAGAATTGGTTAAGAAATTTGGTATGTCTGAAGCATCTTGTATGAAAACACCTATGCCTACCAATGCTGTATTAGATACTGATGAACATAGTAAACATGTTGATAAGACAACATATAGAGCAATGATTGGCTCTCTATTGTACCTTACAGCTAGTAGACCTGATATAATGTTTGCTACATGTATATGTGCTAGGTTCCAAGTAAGCCCTAGAGAGTCACACCTAACATTAGTTAAGAGGATTCTTAGGTATGTGAAAAGTTGTCCAAATCTAGGACTCTGGTATCCAAAAGACTTAGGATTTGAATTAACTGGATTTTCAGATGCTGATTATGCTTGATGTAGAGTAGACAGGAAAAGCACCAGTGGAACTTGCCAGTTCCTTGGTGACAGACTTGTCTCCTGGTTCTGTAATAAACAGACATCAGTGTCCACTTCAACTGCTGAAGCTGAATACATGGCAGCAGGCAATTATTGCTCACAGATTCTGTGGATTCAAAACCAGCTCCTAGACTATGGCTACAACTTAGAAGGGTCAAAAATATTCTATGATAACACTAGTGGTACTTCTATAGCACAAAATCTAGTCCTCAATAGTAGGAAAAAACATATAGAGATTAGGCATCACTTCCTAAGAGACAATGTAGAGAAAAATAAAATTGAAATTCAATATATCGCAACTGATTTGCAAAGTGGAGATATTTTCACCAAACCTTTGGATGAAAAGAAACACACCTTCTTCCTAAATCAGTTAGGAATGTTAGATGGAGGAAGTTTAAAATAAATCCTAAGATTTTAAATCTAAAAACAGACCAAGACTAGGCTAAAAACTTATATTTTCTAGTGTCTGTAAGTTCTATTTTGTCTCTGAATTGCGCTCGACGTTTTTCCCAAAAATCGTCGAACGGAGATCGACGCTTTCCAATAAGCATCGACCGGAGTTCAGCGTTTTCCAGGCAGCGCTAGGCTATCTTCTTCTGGACAACGATCGTCGAACGGAGTTCAACGCTCTCCAATGTTGTCGAACAGAGATCGAAGATATTGTAGACTCTTCAGATTCCATTAAGAAGCCTAGATCGTCGAACGGAGTTCAACGATCCTTCCTTTCCGGCGTCGAACCCTAATATAAAAATCATTCTTTCGCCGTCGTTCTTCTTTTGCGCTTTCATATTCTCTGCACTTTCTTTCTTTCCCTCTAAACTCTACTATACTTGGTCGTGTTTATTAATTTTTGCAGGTATACAATGGCTGTTAACGTTGCCGCTCTCGCTAAGATGAAGTTTGATACTGGATTTGATATCGATATGGATTCGTTTGACAGGAGCGATCAAATATTCAAAGACAATCTGGAACTATTCAGAGAACAACAGTTGGTGCATATTATGTCTACCAGAATGAAGATTGCGGCAGATGAGATAAAGGAATGGGTATTTATAGCAAATAATCTGGATAAAAATACTATAGTCGGTACTATAAGCGGGACTCATGTATCTTTATCACCTACTCTCCTAAGTGAAGTATTTCATTTAAGTACTGGAGATGATTCTACTGAAATGTCTGGAGAAAAATTTGATTCAATGTTGGATAGAATGGATCACTCTGCAGCTAACCCTAACAAATTATTGAAAAAGAACCTCTCTATTGAGTTTAGATTTCTAGCTGATGTTGTGGGGAAATTGCTTCTGGCAAAGCACTCAGCTCATGATACCATATCCAGGTATCAGTTCTGTTTGATGGGAGCCCTGGTAAACAAGAAACACTTGAATTGGGGAGTAATTTTCTTTGATCTGATAAAGAAGAAAATAAACAAGAGCTTTGTGAATTTTGGGAGGATTTTAGGGGTATTCCTGCACTCCAGGTGCCCAGAACTGCTAGTCTCAAATGGGATGCACATCAATGCATCAAAAAGACTGACCTGTGCCCTATTTGGTAAGTGGGATAGGTAGATAATCAAACCATCCAGGACTACCATGGCTTCAGGCACAAGGACTATTGTAGTCACTTCCCCTCAGGCCTCTGCCCTCATGGAAGAGTTGCCTGCCTCCACCTCTTCTCCTCCTTCTCCACCACTTGTTTCTACGTCCACCTCCATATCAACCATCTCCACATCCATCTCTTCCCTCATTACCATTTCTTCACCAATCTCACCTCCAGCCACCTCAGAACAATTCCATCCACTTCACTTTTATCCACATCTTGACATACCCTCTTTCAACATCATGGAAGACTCTTTTATGGATGATTCCACTTCCTCCCCTACTGAGCCTCCTTCTACCTCCTCATACCAACAGCTCCTTTATGACATTCTCACCCAACCATATTTCACACCATCTATCTCCACACCCATATCATCTATCTTCACCATCCACTTCTCTCAACATACCCTCCTACCATCCACAATATCATCCACCCCAGTCCATCCATCACCAGCCCAAACCATTCCCTCCTCCACCTCTACTCAAGTCACACTTGAGCAAGTGGATCTATCATCCTTTGCAGATATGCTATATGGGATACTGGCCCCCAAGCTAGTAAGCCTGCTGGAGACCACCATGGCTCCACTCCTGAACTCAATAAAGGAGCTATCTGACAGGCTAAACTCTCTCTCCTCTCCTCCGGCAATCCCTTCTGTGGGGTGCCTTGATCCTATCATCACTGAATCAAGGCAAGGGGAGATGCCCTATGAAGCTGAGGTAATGCCTTCTGCTCCAAGTGATCTGCTGCTGTCACAAATCTCCACTGCTGCTCCAGAACCAGTACTCGCAATGGACCTCAGGTCACTGTTGTCTGCATTTGATCTTCTTCACAAAAGCTGCTTACCAACTCTGGGAGTTGAAGACCTCACTAAGGCCATTATGCATATTACTGTCTGTGATCCTAGCCTTATCATATCTTATATAAATTCTCTTAAGGCTGTGGAAGTTTCTGATTGTGCTGCGCTGCTGCTGCTGAAGGTGCTGAATCTAATGATATTGATATGTTGCCTGCTGATCCTGTTGATGCTGCTGCTGCTATTGAACTTGCTATTTTTCTAAAAGAACATGTTGTTTCTGAGGTTCCTTCTGCTCCTGCTGCTACCACATTTGATCCTGCTCCTGTTCTGTCTGCTGAGAAGTCTAAACAAAGAGAAGAGTATATCAAAAGCATTGATGATCTATATGACAGACCCCAGAGTTCAGAAAGTGATCAATTTAACACTGACTCTGATTATTCTGCTGGCACCATCTCTAAGAAAAGGAAAGCAAGAAGCAAAGCAATGATGAGAGTTCCCCCTGCTAAGGACAAAGATGTAAATGATATACCATACTATATTTTGCATGATTGTCAAATAACAGAGCCTTGGATGCAATATTCTAAGAATCAGTTAAAGGCTATGAGGAAAAGAAGAAAACTTGACAAATATGAGAAAGGATCTTCTCAGTCTCATCCTCCTCCTCCTCCTACTCCAGATGCTGGTACTGGTGGAGGATCTGCTTCTCAACCTGGATCTGCTTCAAAGCATAGTTCTTCTTAATCTTCTCAAAGATATAAACCCAGAGGTCAACATCAAAGAAGCCATCATTCTAGAAGAGGTCAGTTCAGAGGAAATCAGAGAGAGTACAAAACCTATTCCAGACAACAAAGGGAAGGACAAGGTCCAATTGATTCTACTCAAGGTAATTTCCCTTACAAGCTTAGAGATTCAGTTGTCCCCAGGACTCCTACTGATTAAGAATCTATCAATAGATATGAACCTCTAGTCCCTTTTAAAGATCCTGAAAAACAACCCAGTGTCTTGGACTGCCAGAATGAAAGAGCTTGCTGCTCTAGATCAAATGAAGAAGTCCAAGGAGCAAGGTAAAGACATTTCAAACATTACAACCCTATCAGAATAAAGAAAGATAGAACTGGAGAGATATGCTTCAAGAAAGTTCTTTGATCCAGAAGATTACATGAAGCTGCACCTTGAGGATGTAGTCCCAAGGCCAAGATCCCAAACATCCTTAGGTGCAGATGATGATAAAAGATCAAATAAAGATGCTCTCAATCATAATAGAGAGATTCTATTTAAGAAAGGCAATCAGAAGAAATGATTACTGTAAGCAGACAGTAAATCTATATCTCTGAATATTGCTGATATTCTATATGAGTTCTACAATGCTGCTATGTTTTTCTTCTGCATTGTTGTCTTAGCTTTTGTTTCTATATGTATGCTTTTGTATTTCCTATTGTGTCCTGTAAATAGTAATCCTAACCCAAATAGGGGGAGATTGTTGGAACACCCTATTACTAATTTGGGTAAAGATCACTATGTTATTAGGAAATTGCTTTGACCTAGATGTATAGTTGAAAAGGTCAACTTAGAATGAGTCTAAGGCTTAGAAGTTAGGTTTGGAGCTGCCCCCAAGACCATTCAAAGATCAGGATTCATTGCTGAGACAAAGACAATTTTCGTCGAGCTCAGGTCGACGAAACGTCAAACTCAGTTCAACGTTCTCTGAGCTCAACTCTGCAAGTCATCGAACTCCGGTCGATGATCTTCGAGCTCAGATCGACGCTCTGTCTTCAGCTATTTTTCCAAGTCGCTGAGCTCAGTTCGACGATCATAGAGCTCAGGACGACGTTTTCTGTCTCTAGTATAAATCCAATCTCTGAGCTCAGTTCAACGATCGTAGAGCTCAGGTCGACGATTTCTGTGAGAGATCGACGCTTTCAGAATTCGAATTCAAGAACAGTTATGGAATTCTTTCAGATTCATTCAGAGTTATTTCCTGCATTTATTGCAAAGGATTTTCTAGCCATTTAAAGCAATCTAATGCAAGTTTCAAGGAAGACTAAAAGGAATGTTACTTTGGACTTTCCCCAGAGAGAGTTGTCATTTATGGAAGTCATTTATAATTGAGTAACGTCCATCTAAGTCAAGATCTGATATACTCCTTCAGAATATGTTTTTGAAAATATAACAGATCAATATAATTATAAAGACAAGAGATATACAACATTATTAGATTGAAAGAGACACAGAAGAGTGAACAATAGAAACTCTCTAATCAAGAGTTCATCTTCTGAGATTTACAAATTTATTGAATCCCAAATCTTCAAGAATGCAAGAAAGTTCTCTGTGGAGGAAATCTTCTGCTACTCAACTCCTCCAAATCATCAAGTGTTCAAAAGCTTCAACATCAAGAACTCCAGACATCAAACATTTCAGTATCTGTTGAAATCATCAATTGCTGGAGATCTGAAGCAACTAAAGACCTATCACCCTAGCAAAGCTCACCTTCCTGAACCCTTACAGATCTCAGGGGGAGCTTTGACATCATCATCCACTTGTCTTCTCTCAGACTATTGATAGAGAAGAATAACTCAACTTTTTCTTTCTTTTTCCTTTCCCTCCTATAAAAGGGTTTTTCAAAACTCCCTTCAAAAGTTCTGAGACTGGTTTCTTAGACCTTGTCAAAACTCAGTGGTGGCAAGACACCTTATCAAAAAAATCTAGTTTTGGTTTTTGAGCACCTTATCAAAAGCTCATTGGTGCCCAGGACACCTGATCAACTATTCCTAAAGTGGATTCCTACCAAGGGTGGTAGAAGAGTGGATGTACCCAGGTTGTTGGGGAACCACTATAGTTCCTTGTGTCATCTCATTGCTGTGTGTTTGACTTTGTTGTGTGTTGTGTGTTTTCTTAGCTCTTGCTTTAGTTTTTATTTCATAACAAGCACCTTACACATATACATAAATTAAGTCTTCCACTGCTTTATATTTTTAATTGTAATTTATTTTAAAAATACTCTATTAACCCCCCCCCCTCTAGAGTTAAGGTAGATCATGTCCTCACTTTCAAATATATGACCTAAAACAAAACCCTCCCTAACCATGAAATGGCATTTTTCCCAATTCAGGGCGAGGTTAGTTTCCTCACTTCTCTCGAAAACGTTTTCTATGTTTTCTAAGCAGATATCAAAAGAGTCACCTAACACGGAGAAGTCATCCATAAATACCTCCATAATACTTTCAACGTACTTGTCAAAAATAGCTACCATACATCGTTGAAATGTTGTTGGCACATTACATAACCCAAATGGCATTCTTCGATAGGCAAAGGTGCCGAAGGGACAATTAAACATCATTTTCACCTGGTCCTCGGGTGAGATAGGGATTTGAATGTATCCTGAGAGACCATCGAGAAAACAATAAAAGCTATGGCCAGATAAACACTCTAAGATCTGATCGATGAAAGGGAAGGGGAAGTGGTCCTTATGGGTGGCGTAATTCAACTTATGATAATCTATTCACATACGCCGCCCCATCACCGTTCGTGTCAGAATCAGATCATTATTTTCATTTACTACTATTGTGATCCCTCTTTTCTTAGGAACTGCCTAAACGGGGCTAACCCACTTGTTATCTGATATGGGATAGATAATCCCTGCATCTAATAGTTTCATTATCTCGCCCTTTACTACTTCTTTCATATTTGGATTTATGCGGCGTTGAGGTTGAATAGATTTGCTTGAATTATCTTCCATTAAAATTTTGTGTGTGTAAAATGATGGGTTTATGCCTTTTATATCAGAAATCTACCAAGCAATAGCTCGGCAGTGCTTTTTTAAAATGTGTAGAAGTTTATTGTTTTCAGATTCAGTTAAAATGCCAAAAATATCACTGGCATCTTAGAGTCTTTTTTTAGAAATGCATACTTCAAGTGATCGGGTAGTTCCTTCAGTTCTAACGCAGGGGGTTCCTCGTATGATGATTTAGAGGGTCTTTCTTCTTCAAACAATTTATTCGTACACTTTTGATTTATATTGAAATTTTGAGAGAGGTGAATCTATGGCCAGAGCCGTTTCTTGCAAAGAATCGGGTGAGATGTTTGAAGAAAAAAATGAAGAAGAAATATCATTTTCAGAAATACAAAGAGAAGAGTTATCATTTAACACGTCTAGGAAGAAACAAGAGTCGTCATTTTCTAGGGTATTTTTCATAGAAAAGCTTTCCGTTACTCACATTGATGATAGCACGGGAGGTGGCAAGGAAGGGTCGGCCAAAGATCAGGGGAACCTCGACATCCTATTCGATATCCAAAATGATGAAATCCACCGGAAAGATTAAATGTCGACACAAGCTATATAGACTTCATCCATGGTAACTGGCTGATCCGATTTCTAACCAACTTCTGATAGTTCTGTTAGCTTCAGCAAACATGTTTGAATTCACAGCTGTCAAGTCTTCAGTCATTTCTTGAACCTTTGTCTTTGTCAGCAAAGCGTCGAGACTGATCTTCATTATGTGTCGACATAAGTTTATTAAATGTTGACACAAGCTTTGGTGATGTCGACACAGCTCCTTTGGTGTTGACAAAGCTTCTTGACACTTTATCATTAGAATGTGTCGACACTGCTTCTTTGTGTCGACACAGACACTTCTTCACATCACAGCCATCAACATTATCGAAACTCTGCTGTGTTTCGACACAAGTCCTGTGTGTCGACACAGTTGATATAGTCAAAGAATTTTGTGTGTCAAAACTGCCTCCAGGTGTCGACACAGTTGATGTCGACTAATACTTTTGTATGTCGACACTACCTCCAGGTGTCGACACAGTTGATGTCGACTAATAAATCTGTGTGTCGACACAATTGCTTCTGGTGTCGACACAGCTTTTCCAAGTGTCGACACAGGCTTTCTTAAGTGTCGACACATGGACTTAGAAACATTTTTCCTGCATATTAGCATATACTTAACCTGCACATATAAACTCAAAATAACATCAAATACACCTTGATGTATATCATTGAGCTAAGTGAGGCTTCTTCAAATCAGGTACACATTTTCCTATGTACCCAACAAAGATGAATTTGTCGACTTTAACTAAAACATCCTCCATGATTCCTAACGGATACTTTATCAACCTATCAGCAAGCTGGATACTCATTCTTGTAGGGCTAAGGGTGCCCAATCCTAACTTCTTAAATAAGGAAAATGGCATCAAGTTCATGCTTGCTCCTAAGTCGGCTAGTGCGTGCTTAATAGTTAAGTCACCAAAAACACAAGGGATAGAAAAACTACCCAGATCGTTTATTTTATTGGCAAGTTATTTGTTAAGATGGAGGAGCACTCGACAATTAATGTTAGGTGCGATAAATTCTCTAGCTTTTTCTTATTTGTTAGAAGATCCTTCAAGTACTTAGCGTACTTGGGCATTTGAGATATCGCTTCATGGAAGG
This sequence comes from Platanthera zijinensis, assembly GCA_039513925.1. Taxonomy (NCBI): domain Eukaryota; kingdom Viridiplantae; phylum Streptophyta; class Magnoliopsida; order Asparagales; family Orchidaceae; genus Platanthera; species Platanthera zijinensis. Next base: position 105,411,123 of record CM077079.1, on the reverse strand, counting down.
AAAAATTGCTATATATTTGCTTGAACATTTCCAGGAAGTGATTATATTGATCATCTAACCATTCCTTATAAAGTTGAGAAGGATAAGGCGGAGTAGAATCATTTTTCAAAATCGAGGGTGGAGTGATAAACATCTTTTTCAGCGGGTGGAATATTTAAAACAGGGGCGGAGCTTGCCTCGGGATCTTCACTAACTACACCGGAAATTTGTTTCCCACTACGAAGAGTTGTAGATTTCGCTTGCTCTCTCGGGTTGGGCTTGGTATTAGCAAGGAGAGACCTGGGGGTCGCTCGAATATAATTTTAGCGAGCTTCCCTATTTGGTTCTATAGATTTTTAACGGACCCTGTTAGGTTTCTAATGGTCTTGTCGTTTGCATTAATATACTTAGAAAACATTTCATACAAGCTTGGAGGTTTTTGAAAATTTTGAGGAGGTGGAGGTGGTGTAGAAAAATCATTTTGCGGAGGCGGGTGAATAGTGTTCGTAGTATTACTCCAAGAGAAATTCGGGTGATTTCGCAAACCAGGATTGTAATTGTTCGGAAAAGAAAATCCCAGCACAGGAAAATTAGCAGCAGAAAAATTATTGTAAACACTCCTAGGTATATTGCCAACAAAATCAATTTGTTCGGCGGCAGCTTTTCAGATTCCCATCCCTGAGGGGCTGAGGGAGAAGTCATTTCTGATACCTTTTTGCTAAGCATTTCTACTTTCAATGCCAGTTGAGAGACATTATCCACCTCGTACATACCTGCAGGTTTGTTTGGGTGGGATCTTTGCACATTCCACTGATAGGTGTTTATGTTTATATCCTCAAATAGATCAAGAGCGTCTCCGGGGTTTTGTGGTTTAAAGTACCACCTAAAGCGGCATCTATCATTTGCTTCATATTTTGATTTAGCTCATTATAAAATGTATGCACTTGTAACCATACAGGCAGAGCATGATGAGGGAAACATCTTAAAAGTTCTTTAAATCTTTCTCATGTGTCATATAGAGTTTCAGAGTCTATTTGGCAAAAAGATGAAATATCGTTCCTAAGCTTTGCATTTTTTGTTGGCGGAAAGTATTTTGTCAGAAATTTTTCAGTTAATTGATCCCAAGTGGTGATACTTCCTCTAAGTAGAGTCATAAACCACTGTTTTTCTTTAGTTCTTAAAGAGAATGGGAAGATTCTAAGCCTAATCGCATCTTTTGTACACAATTTATCTTGAAGGTGTCACAAATTTCATGAAAGCTAGCGATATGTGCGTTCGGATCTTCATCTTGCAATATGTTGAACTACATATATTGCTGCACCATTTGAATTATCCTAGGCTTTAAATTGAAATTATTATTAGCTACGGTAGGTCGCACTATACTACTCTCGGTACTCTCCATATTCGGCCTTGTGTAATAGGACGTAGCCCTATTCAGGGCTTCCTCTTGGTTGGGCACTTCTATATTTAGAGTAGATATAGACTTTGAATCCTCAACCGGTTCTTGGAGAGTAGGGCCTTGAAATTACGATATTCTCCGAAGAGTACGCTCAATTTCTTGGTCCAATTCCAAATTTCTGACAGATTTGCGCAGGTAATAAACTAGAAGGAGAAGAGAAAGAGAAAGAGATAGAGATAGAAAAACTAGAAAATAAGAGCTTTCTTTTTTAAATTAAATTTTTTTAGAAAAGGGGGGAGAAAGAGAGGTGATAAAAGTAATAGTTTCGTGATTTCAAAATATCAACATAAAGTACTCCTTGGCAACGATGCCAAAAACTTAGTGTCTACAAATCATTACGAAAATAATTCCGAACTAGCAATCCAATGAAGACAAGTATACCTATCGAATTGTAGCAAGGGGGCACGTGTGTCGTATTGAAATCCGAAACAGTTGAATAATTGTACTCACACGAATTACTATTATCATATCGAAATATTTTTTAGGGTTTGCTTAGAAATTTTGAAAAGGAAAATTACTTGCAAATAAAGAGAAGGGTTTAAATGATGATAAATAAATAGTACTCGATCGTGAATTACCTTGGCATAAGTTAACCAAAAATGAAATAACAACCTAAGTTTTAATAAGGTAAAGTTCCTTGACCGTGGGAGTTCCCAAAGCTTGAACACGCTTCTCTCAAAGACATGCCCAACTGAGTTTAAGAAGATCCGACAGAACTCTCGTCCCGTATTCGGATACCTAAAGCTCGCCTTAAGTAATGAACCCCGCTATTAGATTTCACTCCAATCCGGGAGATTTACGCCATCCTCTATAAGATCGCATTTTTTCTTTTAAACCACAGGGTCTTATGCCTAGAATCACCATTTTTTGGTGACACTGATGCTCGGGTGGGTCGCCACTACAAAACCACGATCCTGTCGGCCTTAACGATCACCAAATAAAGAGAAGTATACAGATAAGTTCAATTCCACATATCATATATAATATGAAATAGAAATCACAGCAATGTCCACATGATATAGAAGTACTGAAGCCAAAAGGCAAATAGAAATATAAACGGCTTAAGCCCGATACATCAAGTTCTCACTACAACACTCTCGCAACTCTCAACATCTAAGCGAGAGCAAAATGAAATCCATCTTCGACCCGTCACCGTGTAGTAGTGGTAGTACGCAGCAACTGCTCTCAATGTCTTGCCTCCTTGTCCTTCTAGTTCTGATGCTCCTACTGCTCGGTCCCCTAAAATGATGTGGTCACCAACCGTTAGTCATAAAGACTAAGTCACTATCATCCTCGCCTTACCCCCGTGACTCCTAGGCACCGTATGGGGAGGATGAAAGCGGAGGACAACAAAGCAGAGTGGAATAAGCAGGTGATAACTACTCTAGCAGGTGTATGTATAAAAGAACTATAACAAGAAAGCAGTAATGTAAACAAGTAAAGTAGAACAATAAGAACATGTAAAGTAAACTAGGAATAAGTAACCTTAACTTATATGAATGCCCATACAAACTTATAAGTTAAGGAGTCTTTTGCAAGGCTCCTATCGTATAAAAAGTCTCATACCAATTTATACGATGGAGTGTCAGATTGTATGAAAGTATGAGTGTAGTGTAATGATATTCCATGATTCATACAAGTGCAACACATGCACACGGCTCTATGCGCACAGACCTTTAGTTCCCCCAATTTGGAAGCTAGCATCACTCCCAGGAACCTCCGTAGTGGTCATCGAAGATAGTGGATCGGGCCCCTGACTCCTAGGCGGGTAACCGCACTACCAGGTCTAGCCCTTCTGTATGCCTTTGAAGGACACAACCAGAGTCTCCACGTACTATGCTGACCCACCGCCAGACTTTTCTTTGGGCTAAGTGAGAACCACACTTGCCGAGTCGACGTATCGATTCCGGTGTGATCGATCGTCTAATACCGAAGACCTACCACCTTTATACACATGCAACCATGAATTACTGAGCCATCATCTGCCCAGACTAACCCATCCATCACAACTACCTTCCGAGCCCTCGGCTCGCTAGGCTACCGTGCCTATTTCCACAACCACCGAGCCTACCGCTCGGATATACCCAACCAAACTAAACTCCCGAGCCATCGGGATGTGTGAAGGTGAAGCCCTAGTTTATACTAGTTGCTCTTTAGTAATTATTCTTATGGTTTAGGTTAACCTTGGACTGCCAAGGGTATTCCCTGTGAAGGGCACTTACGGGGCACTAGGAATAATGATGGTAGCTGAAGTTCATCATTCCCTTTCGCAAGGCACTTACTATTATGGATATCTACCCGGGTCCCAAACCCATTTAATGTTACACTAAATCTAACCCGAGTGCATTTTTACTCTCTCTTTCTCCACAGGAATGACGATCTTTCGTCGATCCCGAGCACCTCTTAACACTAATCAACCCAACACTCTCCTCATCATGACTCTTAATAAAGCTCTCTTTTTCACCTTACCAAATCAGTATACAATCAACCCAACTCCCTATGTCCATCCTTCATACTAACACAAATCTGTAGTTTTACTATGTGCAGACCAACCTAAGCTATACGATGAGCATGAGGGGTGAACCCCTTCAAATATTCTTCCAAATGCCCTAGAAATTTTTACTGGGGGTCTATCATGACATATTTAGAGTAAATCCAGAAACTTGTAATTTCCTAATTAATTTAGCATTTATTAAATTTTTCCAAAAATTAGCTCATGGATGGTTTTGAACATGAAGTACAAGGTTTTCTTAAGTTATGGCCTTCCAAATATTATGATCACTATATGATGCCAAAATATCAGAGAGTATCAAGTTTTACAAACTTTCATAAATGTAATAGCCCCTAATTAATTAATTCAAGATATTTGTAGTAATTAAAGGTAAAGAAGGAAGTACTACCAATCATAATCCAAAAAATACCAGAGCTTAAACATAATCTTAAAACATCATTGACTTAGGCTCTGTTTGGGACAGCTTTTGATGATGAATAATCTCTATTCAAAACGTAAAAGTTGTTTTCCAGGTGTTTGTTTGTGCAGCTTATGGAAAATCACTGATTTTAAAATTGATGATAATCTGATTTTTCATAAGCTATCTAGGTCCAGCTTATGGATTCTCATAAGCGTTTATCTCTTAAGAAAACTCAAAGTTGATTTTTTCGCCCGGACGCGATTTTTTCGCCCGGGCGCGATTTTTTCGTCCGGGCGCGATTTTTCCGCCCGGGCGCGATTTTTCCGCCCGGGCGCGATTTTTCCGCCCGGGCGCGATTTTTCCGCCCGGGCGCGATTTTTCCGCCCGGGCGCGATTTTTCCGCCCGGGCGCGATTTTTCCGCCCGGGCGCGATTTTTCCGCCCGGGCGCGATTTTTCCGCCCGGGCGCGATTTTTCCGCCCGGGCGCGATTTTTCCGCCCGGGCGCGATTTTTCCGCCCGGGCGCGATTTTTCCGTCCCGGGCGCGATTTTTCCGCCTGGGCACGATTTTTCCGCCCGGGCGCGATTTTTTCCGCCCGGGCGCGATTTTTCCCCCGGGCGCGATTATTTCGCCCGGGAGCGGATTTTACACCGCGGCGAGAATTTTTCCACCCGGAAGCTATTTTTCTGCCCGGGGCAATTTATTTGTCCATGCGCGATTTTCGCACGACAGCTGTTTTTTCTCCCTGGCGCGATTTTTTCGCCTGACGGTGATTGTTTCGCCTGACAACGATTTTTTTTCGCCCGGACACGAATTTTTCGCTCGCAAGCGATTTTTTTGGTCGGACACGATTTTTTTCGGCAGAATGCATTTTTTCGCTTCCGTGCAAACATATCGCGTGTGAGCAAAAATATCGCGTCCGGGCAAACATATAGTGCTCGGGCAGAAAATTCAGGCAGGGGTGAAAAATTCGGTCCCGGGCGGAAAATTCGGTCCCGGGCGGAAAATTCGCGTCCGGCCGGAAAATTCGCGCCCGGGAGGAAAATTCGTGCCCGGGCAGAAAATTCAGGCTCGGGCGGAAAATTCGGGCCCGGTTAAAAAATTCGTGCACGGGGGAAAATTCGTGCCCCGACGAAAATTTCGCTCCCGGGCGAAAAATTCGCGCCCCGACGGAAAATTCGAGCCAGGGGGGATTCCCTCCCGGGCGGAAAATTCGTGGTTGGGGGAAACATTCGCGCCCGGGCGAAAAAATCGTGGCCGGGCGAAAAAAACGCTTCCGTGAAAAAAATCACACCTGAGCGAAATAACCGCGCCCGGGCGAAAAATTTGCACCATGGCGACAAATTCGATCTCTGGTGACAAATTTGCGTCCGGGAGAAAAAACCACGGCGGGACGAAAAATCCGCATCTAGGTGAAAAAACCGCGTCCGGGCAAAATATTTGCGTTTGGGTGAAAAAATCGCTGCTGGAAGAAAACATCGCGCCCGTGTGAAAAATTCGCACTCAAGCAAAATAACGTGCCTGAGTGAAAAATTCGTGTCTGGATGGAAAAAAACATGTCCAAATGAACAGACTTTTATGAATGAATAAAACTTTAGATAAGCACTTATGTACAAACTATCCAAACATCCTACGACTTATTCATCATTATTTTTATAAAATCTATATTCAATCATCAATTTTCAATTAGCAGCTTATTCATCAGCATAAGTTGTCCCAAACAGAGCCTAAGGCTCTGTTTGGGACAACTTATGCTGATCTATAATCTCTACTTAAAACGCAAAAGTTGTTTTATACCTGTTTGTTTGTGCAGCTTATATAAAATCACTTATTTTAAAACAGATTATAAGTTGATTTTTTATAAGCTATCCGGGTCCAGCTTACGATTACTCATAAGCGCTTATTTCTTAAAAAAAGCCATATGAGTGATTTTTTCTCCGGATGTGATTTTTTCGTTCGGACGCGAATTTTTCGCCCGGGCTCGAATTTTTCGCCCAGACTCGAATTTTTCGCTCGGGCGCAAATTTTTCGCCCGGGCGCGAATTTTTGTCCGGGCGCATTTTTTCGTCCGGGCGCATTTTTTCGTCCAGGCGCATTTTTTCGTCCGGGCGCATTTTTTTCGCCCGGTTGCGTTTTTTTCGCCCGGGCACGTTATTTTTTCGCCCGGGCACATTATTTTTTCGTCCGGGCGCGTTATTTTTTCGTCCGGGCGCATTATTTTTTCGTCCGGGCGCATTATTTTTTCGTCCGGGCGCGTTATTTTTTCGTCCGGGCGCGTTATTTTTTCGTCCGGGCGCGTTATTTTTTCGCCCGGGCGCGTTATTTTTTCGCCCGGGCGCGTTATTTTTTCGCCCGGGCGCGTTATTTTTCGCCCGGGCGCGTATTTTTCGCCCGGGCGCGTATTTTTCGCCCGACCGCGTTTTTCGCCCGGACGCGTTTTTTCGCCCGGACGCGTTTTTTCGCCCATGCACGATTTTTTCGCCCGGGCGCGATTAATTTGCCCGGGCGTGATTTTTTCGCCCGGGCGCGAATTTTTCGCCCGGACGCGATTTTTTCGCCCGGGCGCGATTTTTTTGCCCGAACGCGAATTTTTCGCCCGGAGGCGATTTTTTCGCCCGGAAGCGATTTTTTCGCACGAAAATGATTTTTTTCACCCAGGTGCGCTAAGAAGCGATTTTTTCGCTCGGACGCGTATTTTTTTGCCTGGACGTCTTTTTTTCGCTCGGGCATGATTTTTTCATCCGGACGCGTTTTTTCGTTTTTCTCCCGGCGAAAAAAGTGTTTCGGGTTGAAAAAATTTTGCTGGGGAAAAAATCACACCTGTGAGAAAAAATTGCGCTCGGGACAAAAAACACGGTCGGTCGAAAAAATCGCGCTCGGGCGAAAAAAACGCGCCCCGACAAAAAAATGCGCCTCGGCGAAAAAAACGCGCCCGGACGAAAAAACCGCGATCGAGCGAAAAAAACCGCGATCGGGCGGGAAAAAAACGCGCTCGAGCGAAAAAAAACGCGCCCGGGCGAAAAAAAAACCGCAGTCGTGCGAAAAAATTGCGCCCGCATTAAAAAATGCACCCGGTTGAAAAAAATCGAGCGGGCGAAAGAACGAGATCGAGCGAAAAAACGCAACCTGGCGAAAAAATCACGCCCGGGCGAAAAAAAACCAGCTTGGGCAAAAACAATCTTCACTGGACGAAAAAAATCGTGACGGGCGAAAAAACACGTCCGAGCGAAAAATCGCCCCCCGACAAAAAAATCGTGCACGGATAAAAAAAACGCGTACAAACAAACAAATCCTTATGATATGAATGCCAAAATATCAGAGAGTATCAAGCATTTTTGGACAAACTATTCATAACATGTAACTAGCCCCTTAATTAATTCATTTGTAGTAATTAATATAAGGAAGTACTATTCAACCAATCAATTTTTAATTACCAGAGCTTAAATTCATAATCCTAAGCTGTCCCAAATCATTGACTTAGTTTCATATAATTCAAAGTTAGTTTAACCATGAATTAATCAAAATTATCAATAGGGGCAAAAAAAGGTTATAACTACAAGTATGAGCTACTGTCTTCCAAATACCCTACAATAAATTTCAGAGACCCATAATGATATAAAAACTCTTCTACCAGAATTTCATAAAGACCCAAGGTTCATATGACCCTTCAAATTTTCTAACAAAAGGTATAGGCCTAAACAATTCCCAATTGATTTAAGTTGTGTGCCTAAGTCTAAATTTCACCAAATTCCTTCCTAGGGCTATTCACCACCCTATGATCTCATGGACAAAACTCCAAGTCCATACAAGGACATATCACACCATGTCCTTCTCAAACCCCCAATGTTCAACCTTAGGGTTTGAACTAGGTTCCTAGGGAAAATCCACCGCCAATTCATATCAAACTCCATGAGAGGGTGTTTTTACTCACCATGGAGCTCTGGCGAAAGTCCCAGCCCCATTGAGTGAGAATTGGCCCCTCTATGCCTCAAACACTCTTTTGCCTTAAATTACACTTAAGGGACAAAACTTCGGTCACACCAATTCCTATTCCAATCAACACAAAAGGAGCTGAAAATTTTATCAGGGTCAAATAATGACTCTAAGAGTCAGCCACCAAAATTTTGGTGGTTTTACAGGCCATTAGACCCCTTAAATTATTCATACATGGTTTATTAAATTTTTACAAAAACTATAGGGAAATGATTTCAAAAAATTCCCATTTTTGGATATGTTATAGATATAAATAAGTGTGATCCTCAGTCTAAATCTCAAGTCATTTGGAAGGCTGGACTTATGGGGCACTCAATTAAGTCTCTGGTTAAGATTATGTATAGGCTGCACCATTTTGAGTTATGTGGTCAGACCACATACCCAAATGGGTTGAAAGAAATTTTAAATTAAATTAGACTTCAAGGGATACAATTTCCATGTTGGACACTTTTTAAGGTTTAGCCCCTAATAGCCTCATTTATTTAATTTAAAGGGTGCACAGTAAAGGGTTAAAAAAACCTTAATAATCATTATAAATTGTCATTGTACAGGTCTAATCTGATGGTGATCGAATCATCTTCAACCTCCAGCCATTGGCCGTGATTTCACCGACCTGGAGAAATTTCAAAGTTATTTGTCGGCCATCCAGTCCCCTCCCCGGCCGTCCACCACCACCACCTCCATTGAGGTGGTGGCTATCGCCGGAGGGCGGCACGACTGCCGGAGGGGCGGTTTTCGGCGAACTCGCAAGGAAGCCCAAATCTGAAAATTCATGAAATTTTACCTTTTTAGTGCTAGGGTTGACTTGGGTCAACTAAGCCTCTTTGGTTGACACCAATGGGTCCTTGGTGACCCATTGGCCTCCCTTAGGGCTTGGGAAGGTCTAGGTGGGTCCCTTTGGCTAAGGGGAGGTCAATTGGCCATGTGTGAGCTTAGTTTGACCTAATTAGGGTTTGGGTTGACTTAGTCAACTTGCCCCTTTTTGGTTGACCCAATGGGTCCTTGGTGACCCATTGGCCTCCCCTAGGGATAGGGGTGTCATGGTGGGGTCATGGAACCAAGTTAAAGACCTAAGGTCAAACCCTAGGTCTGGTGATTGGAAATTATAATTTGCAGACCATGGTGATCTTCACCTTCATGCCTAAGGTCACATGGTCTCTTGAGCTTCCTAGGGTTTTTTCATGACCTAGTCATGACAGAACCACTCTTAGGGATCTAGTTGAAAATGGGATGTTACATCCTCTCTTGAGGGGTATGTGCAACTCTCTTTACTCTTGAGTGTTCATTTCAAACTATGAGCCTCTCGGCTAGCTGAGAGTAATAACCTAAACGGAGACTATATATCGATATTATAGTTCCATTCAAAATAAGTCAAGAGTAAATCGAAGGCCTAAGCCCTAAAAAGAAGAAGAAAGCTAAAGCATCATAACTGATCAACTCATCCTCAGATCATCAAGATCGAGTACAATGAGGATTTAGTTACCCATAAGAACATTGGAAATGAAAATCATGTTAAGAATATGCATAAGAAGAAAGAGAGAGAGAGAGGGAGAGAGAGAGAGAGAGAGAGAAAAGGAATATGTGGGATCCCTAGTTTTGATTTGGGCTATGTCATCTCTTTTAGGCTATATTGACCCAAGATTTATCTATGGTAAATGGATATACTAAATGATAGTCTACCCTCAGGCTAAGCTAGTTTAGAAAGGTTTGATTTGAGGATTTTGGTTTAGGTGTTTTGTGTTCTACGATAGTCAAACTTCGCTCGACGATCTTCGATTGATGATCGACGATCTCAGAGTCATACGAACTCTGAGGTGAGATCGACGATCTGCTTGCTCAGATCGACGATCGTGTTGCCCTTGTCGACGTTTTCTGTGGAGATAGATTTTTTCAGGTCGACGATCTGCTTGTTCAGATCGACGATCTTTGTTCTCTGGTCGACGCTTTCTGTGTTGCTATTATCTGTATTCTTTTCATTTGAATTATTGACTTATTTACTCATGTCTAAGACATATGCTATTCAGATATTCTGCTTAATTTAATGCCTATATTTCTTTGCTTATTTGCAATATCCCTTGTGCATTAATTGAAAGATTTTGACAGAATAAAGTTGTTTGTTTTATTAGAGGAAATCGTGTCTTTCTAACAGCTGTAATATAGCCGTTATGCCTTGCTTCCTGTGCCAATTTATAAAGTCTATTTGATAGGATATTTTAATATCCTTAATTCCTCTTTGGGAATGACAGAGAAGATTACTGGCGCAGTTTCTTTATTTGTTTTATTGTATTATTTGGAAACATCTTTTAGTGCAGGGCTCGAGGCAATATTCAAAGAAGAGAAGTTTCTATATTATCAAGGAAGTTGGCTAAAGACAAATAGATAGACACAAAAACAAAAGAGAAGCAACAATTGTGAGAGAACAAGAGCTCTCAAGAAAAGAATTTATTCTTCTGCTGCTTCCTGAGTTCATCTTGTCTTTAGGAAAATCAACACTCAGTGCTTAAGCTTTCAAGAAGAACTCTCCTCCCAGATTGCAAAGCTGCTGAAGAAGAACAACCATCAACATCTTGAATCTTCTTCAAAGCTACATCAGAAAAGGCTTCAAAGCAATCTGGAGTTCCTTACACCCTGAAGCAAAGCTTCTTCCTGGATATTCTCTAAGCCTAGGGGGAGCTTTGATATTTTCAGAGCAATCCACTAGCTTCTCTGAACACGGAGAAGACACCTTCATTCTTTCCCTTAACCTCCTGTAAAAGGGTTATTACTCCCTTCAAAAGTGAACCTTTGGTGGAAGGGCACCTAATCAAAAACCTGTGTGTTTGGTTCTTAGGCACCTGATCAAAAGCCTGAAGGGTTTCTAGATCTACCTGAAGTAGATCTTATGGTGGCAGGGCACCTGATCAAAAACCTGTAGTGGATTCCTACCAGGGTGGTAGAAGAGTGGATGTACCCAATTGGGGAACCACTATAAAGTTCTTGTGTTGTTTGGTTGTTTACTTTAATCATTGATCTGTGGCTGTGATAGATATAACTAGGTTGCTAGTTGCTGTGTTAGGTATAAAGCTTAACTGAAACTTTAGTTAGCTTGTTTTCTATTCACTACACTCTGATTGGCTTTAGGTTTAAAGCTTTTATATTTCAATTTCGCATTTGCTCAAGAGAAGTGTTTAGAGTCTCTTAATTTTTGAATACTCTATTCACCCCCCTCTAGAGTAATAAGTATCTTATCCCCTCTCTTTTAATTGGTATCAGAGGGAGGTTGGTTAATCAATAGCTTAACCATTTTAAGGTTGATTGGTTGAACAGGCTAACACCTGAACCATAAGATCTTGTGATAAGATACTTTGATACCATTTTCACTCACATTAGTTTCATGGCCCAGTACAAAGATTATTCTAGCATCAGACCTCCAGTATGCAACTTTGCCAAGTTTGGCATCTGGAAGGCAAGAATCAGACTTTACATGAACTCTATTGATGAAGATATTTTTTCCTCTATCTTAACAGGTCCACCAACACTACCTATTGCTGCTACAACATCTACAAATCTCAGTGCAGTGCCACCTCCAGACTACAATGAAACTTACAAGAAGGCCAAGATAGCTGATGTCAAAGCTATGAATATTCTGGCTCAGACCATGTTTGATGAGACATTCCAGAAAGTGGCTGATTGCACCTCAGCCAAAGCCATGTGGGACTCACTGAATCAGATTGTAGCTGGTTCAACTGATGAGAGGAAGGACAGAAGGTCCAACCTCATATCCCAATATGAGAACTTCAAGAAAGAAGAAGCCATGTACACAAGGCTCAGCTACATCATCCATGAGATGAGGACACTTGACAAGGAGATCACATTGACAGAGGTCAATGACAAAATACTGATGTGCTTTCCCAGCACATGGGATCTCAGAATCTGGCCAATCAAGGAGTCCAGAAGTACAATAGAGATCTCAACTGAAGCTCTCCTTGGCAAGCTCAAATCATTTGAGCAAGTACTGAAAGACCAGGGAAGCTAAAGCTGAAGCTAAAGCACCTACTCTAACAAGGAAAGAGCAAACCCTTGCTCTTAAGGCTGATGATGAGTCCAAGGTGACTCAATCAAATGAATAACTAATGGCACTCTTTGCCAAGAGGTTCTACAAGATGGGTAGAAAATACAACAGAAGAAAGTCATTAAAGTATGATGACAAGCCAAGGTATGATAAAACTCCTTCTAAAGAAATTGTTTGTTATGGATGCAGGAAGCCTGGACACATTCTCCCTGAGTGTCCAGAGACAAAGGATAAAGAAAGGAGAAAAGAAAAGGAACATGAGAAGCACCACTCCAGAACATCTTCTCATAAGTACAAGAAGAAAGAGAAAGGTCTTGTTGCAAAGACCTGGAGTGATACTGAGGAAGACTCATCTTCTTCTAGCTCTAGTGAAGATGATGAAGAAGAGAAGAAAGCCAAAGAGATTTGCCTTATGGCAATTGATGCCTGCAGCAGTAACTCAGTTGCAGAGATGACTGAAGATGAGGAAGATGAATTATCTGATGAAGATCAGGTAATTGCATCTTATGATTTTACATCTGATGAATTTAAACATGAATTTAAAACCCTTTGCCTAGATTTACTTAGCTCAGAAAAGGAGATTAAATTGCTTAGAGATAAACTAGCTGGATCTGAATCTATATCTAATGAAAATACTAATTTGAAAGCTGAACTCACTAGATCAACTGAAGAAATTAAGTTTCTTAAATTAGAGCTAGCTAAAGCTAAAAGATTAGAACATTCACTCAATGGTAGAAGCCTTAAGTTGCTAGAAATCACAAGCACAACCAACATTAGGACAGGCAACAATAAGATAGGCTTAGGTGCCTCACCTAGTGAACCCCCATTGCTCCTTGAATACAATCTATCCACTCCAGTAAAGTTCATTTCTGAAATGGGAATAAACAACACTGAGGTTATTCAAAAAGCAAAGAAAACCTTAAATAAAATCAAGAGAGACCAAATGAAACAAAAAATCATAGAAATAAAAAAATCGTCGAACGCCCATCAACGATCGCTGAACCCATCATCGAACGACAATCGACGATCTCTGAACTCACCTGCTGAGTATAATAACTTAGCAATGAGGGATCGACGACCTCAGCCTGAGTCGTCGAACAGAGATCGACGCTCATAGAACCCAGAATTCTATTCTGTGAACCAAGATCGACGATCCGGGTACCGATCGTCGACCACCGATTCGACAATCAGAACTAAATTTTCAGAATTACAACAATGCTTATAGGAATAATAAGTTTAATAGGAACCCTTGGTCTGCTAATCTATCTTAAAATTGGATTATCCCACCTAGGAGATCTCATCCCTTAGGATATCACCCTCAACCAGCATATTCTTTTATTTCTAGTTTTTCCTATGTGAAGAACAATGGACCCAAGAGTTACCTAGGTCCACAATGTTTAATCTATCTTATTGCAGGTAAAGACCATATCCTATCACTCAGGACAAGTGGTATTTGGATAGTGGATGCTCCAAGCATATGACAGGAAACAAAGATGATCTTTCAAGCTTCAAAGCAAAGTTGGGACCAAAAGTGGTCTTTGGTGACTCCAGCTGTGGTCAGACTGAAGGATATGGCAAGTTCACCTTAGGGTCAGTGACTTTCAAGCTTATGTCACAGGACTGAAGTACAATCTCATTTCTGTAAGTCAGCTTTATGATGCTGGCTATCAGGTTTGTTTTTCTAACACTTTGTGCAATATTACTTTAAATAATAAAATTGTGTTAGTAGGTATTAGACAAGGAAATATCTATCTTGTAGATTTTAAGTTCCACTTCTTCTTAAATCTGTTTATTTAATGAAGTGAGTAGCAACAATACTTTATGGCATAAGAGGCTAAGTCATGTTAACCATAAAAATATATCTAGTTTATTTAAATATAACCTTGTTAGAGGTTTGCCCTCTTGCCCCTACAAGAAGGAAGGCCTATGCAAGGCTTGTTAGCTAGGCAAGCAAACCAAGAATAGTTTCAAAGCATTAAATAAAAGTGATTCACCTAGAATCCTGTACCTATTGCACTTGGATCTCTTTGGTCCAATAGCTGTACAGAGTCTAGGAGGGAAATTCTATACTCTAGTTATTGTAGATGATTACTCTTGATTCACTTGGGTGTTCTTCTTAAGAACTAAATCTGATAACTTTAAACTTCTTATAGATTTTCTACTTTGTATACAGACTGAGTACTCTACTCAAGTTGCCTTGATCAGAAGTGATCATGGTACTGAGTTTTACTCTCTTCTTATGCAAGAATTTTGTGAGAAAGAAAGTATCAGACATAGCTTCTCTGCTCCTAGAACTCCTCAACAAAATGGGGTAATTGAATAGGAAAAATAGAACCCTGATTGAAGCTGCAGGAAAACTGTTAGCAGATGCTAATAAGCCTCTCTCCTTTTGGGCAGAAGCAGTTAGCACAGCCAACTATGTACTGAATAGGAGTCTGATACATAAACTTAAGGGGAAGACTCCTTATGAATTGCTTAAAGGAAGAAACCTAAAATAGATTATTTTAGAGTTTTTGGTTGTGTAGTTTTCAGTCACAATAATAACAAAGAATACATTAGAAAGTTTGAAGCAAAGGCTTCAATGGGACTCTTTTTAGGATATTCCCAAGTAAGCAAAGCTTATAGGGTATTTAATAAATCCACCTTGAAAATTGAAGAGTCAGTCCATGTATCCTTTGATGAATCCAAAATGTTTTACAGAGAGAAGGAAACTTCCTCCAGTAGTTCTTTGCAGGTACCTGAATTATGCAAGAATTTGGATGAGCTGAAACTCTCTTCAGGGAACTGAACCATCTCCTTCAGATAATTGATTCAGACAGTGATGAAGATCAGGTAGAAGTGATTGCAGTTGTACCAACAGTCAATCTAATTCCACCAGAGGAATTGATCCCAATTACTGTTTAAGATCACATACCACCAATTGATTATGTCACAATTAGAGATCATCCTACATCTCAAGTGATTGGAGACATTTCCATTGGTGTGCAAACTAGACATCAACTAAGTCAAGATGTGATGCTTGCTTGCTTTCTTTCATAGGTTGAGCCCTTAACCTATAAAAGATGCTGAGCAAGATCCCCACTGGATCATTGCTATGCAAGAAGAGCTAAACTACTTTGAAAGATGCAAGGATTGGAAGTTGGTCCCTAGACCAAAAGGTCAGCTGATTATTGGTACCAAATGGGTGTTTAGAAATAAATTGGATGCACAAGGAACAATCATAAGGAATAAAGCAAGGCTTGTAGCACAAGGCTACAGACAGGAAGAAGGAATAGATTATGATTAGACTTTTGCTCCTATTGCAAGGTTAGAGGCAATAAGGATCTTTCTAGCATATGCAGCCAACATGAAGTTTAAGGTGTTCCAAATGGATGTAAAGAGTGCATTCCTAAATGGTGAGCTAAAGGAAGAGGTATTTGTTGAACAACCCCCTGGTTTCATTTCTTCAACTTATCCCTCACATGTTTTTAAGTTGGAAAAAGCTCTTTATGGACTTAAGCAGGCTCCTTGAGCATGGTATAAGACTCTAGCTAGTTTCCTTTTTGAACACATGTTTGTAAGAGGCATAGTTGATAAAAACCCTTTTCATTAAACACCACAAGGACAAAATCCTATTAGTTCAAATCTATGTGGATGACATTATATTTGGTTCCACTGATCCCAAACTATGCAAAAGGTTCTCAGACCTGAATGCATTCTAAGTTTGAGATGAGTAGTATGGGTGAGCTGTCTTATTTCCTTGGTCTTCAAGTGAAACAAGATACTGATGGCATCTTCATCTCCCAATCTAAATATGCCAAGGAATTGGTAAAGAAGTTTGGGATGGCAGATGCTTCAGTAATGCACACTCCTATGGCTACAAATATAGTTATTGATTCTGATGATAAGGGCAAGGCTGTTGATAAGAGAAATTATAGGGCCATTGTTGGTTCCCTATTATATTTAACTGCAAGTAGACCTGATATAATGTTGGCCACATGCCTCTGTGATAGATTTCAGGTCTACCCCAAGGAATCTCATTTAACTCTTCTAAAGAGAATCTTAAGATACTTGAAGGGATGCCCAAATTTAGGACTTTGGTACCCAGCTGATTAAGAATTTGAGTTGATTGGATACTCAGATACTGACTATGCTAGCTGTAGAGTTGACAAGAAGAGCACCTCAGGGACTTGTCAGTTCCTAGGTGAGATATTAGTCTCATGGTTTTGCAAAAAGAAGACTTCTGTTTCAACTTCAACTATAGAGGCTGAATATATAGCAGCTGCTAGTTGCTGTTCACAGATTCTGGGATTCAAAATCAACTCTTGGATTATGGGTACACACACAGGAACACAAAAATCATGTGTGACAGTACCAGTGCTATTTCTATAGCACAAAATCTTATGCACCATTCTAGAACTAAGCACATGTACATT
This sequence comes from Platanthera zijinensis, assembly GCA_039513925.1. Taxonomy (NCBI): domain Eukaryota; kingdom Viridiplantae; phylum Streptophyta; class Magnoliopsida; order Asparagales; family Orchidaceae; genus Platanthera; species Platanthera zijinensis. Next base: position 105,394,314 of record CM077079.1, on the reverse strand, counting down.
AGACACCATTTTCTTAGAGACTGTGTTGACAAGAATAAAATAAATCTTGAGTTTATACCCACAGATCTTTAGAGAAGTGATATTTTCACAAAGCCATTAGATGAACAGAAACATCTATTCTTTTTGAATCAACTAGGCATGATGAATGGATCAGACTAAGTTAAAAATCTGCTAAGTTGAAATCTGTTCTGAGATCGTCGAACGGTGTTCGAAGATCATCGAACAGGTTGAGCTATATCGTCGACCCTTGGTCTACGACAGCTCTTTGCCTTTAGAGACAGAAATCATCGATCGACGATCGACGACTCTGCTTTGGAAATCGATCGTCGACCGATGATCGACGACCGATTCTCTTGATCTTCATTCAGAGATGGACGACTTTTGTTTATTTCTAAACGATCGTCTATTTAGGTCTGAAGATCGTTCGACGGAGCTCGTTGTTTCATATTCTGCTTCCAGAACTATTTCGAGCTTTCGTCCCGTGCTTTCTCCCTCTCTTCTTGTGATCTCTCTCATCAAATCCATGGCAATTTCTTCAGCAACATTGTCCGTGATGAAATTTGATGTTGTCTTTTCTATTGACTTCGACTCCTTCAACGACAGCGAACCTGTTTTCCAGGAAATGTTGCAGCTATGCACTGAGCAAGGACTCAAGAAGCTGATGACTACTATGATCAAACTCAACTTATTAGAGATAAAGGAATGGGTCTATACCTCTGCTTCTGATGACAAAGTGATGACTGGAACTATCAACGGTGTTGAGGTAACTCTCACCCCCGATATTCTTACTGAAATTTTTGAGTTACAGAATGGAACAGATGAATATGAACAAAATAGCTCTGAGTATGGAAGAATGCTGATAAAGAAGGGGCATGAAGAAGGCATACCATCTAAGATGTTAAAGGTAAACCTATCAGTCGGTTTTAAGTTCTTGGCTGATTTAGTTGGAAAAGTACTGCTCGGGAAGCACTCTTCTCATGACAACATTAACTGGCAACAGTTTGCCTTAATGTCCGCCATTGTGAATAAGAAAGCAATCGATTGGGCTGGTTTGTTGTTTGAATTAATCAGGAAGAAGAACAATAAGAAAGAGGTTACTCAAGGTAGGTTAATAGGGATCTTTCTATCCAAGAAAGCTTCCCAGCTATTGAGCTCTGCTCCTACAGCCATAAATGCCAGGAAAAGGATTGATTCCTCTCTGTTTGCTAAATGGAAGAGGGTCATTCAGAAACCCTCAAAGGCAAAGTCTGCCCCAATACTATCTGAGAGCACAAGGGATTCTGAAGCCACTCTCCACCCTAGTGAAGAACATCCTGCTGTACCCTCCTTGCCATCCACCTCCATCAACATTCCTGGCTCTCCTATAAACCATCCATCTCTACCTGCTTCTCCACCACCAGCTAACCTAGCTGAGTTACCTAACTTCAGCTTAGATTCCATGTTTAACCTACTGACTCCCTCTCCCCATCATCATTCACCCACTAATAATCTCCCATCTCATCACAATTCCCCACTTGATGAAATCATAGTTAAACAGAACATCAATACTGATGTTTCTTCATCCACCATTCCTCCATCCTTTCAAATAACACCAGAATTCATTGCCAAAATCATGGAACTCAGAAGGAAAAGACATTACAGGACTTTCCACTATGTCAAAATATAGAAAGAAAGAATTGGACAAATTTCAAGTTAGTTCAGAAGTGTTTGATGCTTCAAAATATATGGAAAAACATCCTGAAGTTGTTTTTCCAAAAGCTGGAGAAATAAAGATCGTTGGAGAGAAGGACCTGAAGTTATCAAAGAAGGATACATATGATCCTAGCAGAAAAATTACTTTCTCTCCTGCTACTCTTACTCCTCCTTCAGATTCTGATAAACAATTGTGACTTATGTGTTGCTTATTTATTTCATTTAAATCTGTTTGAAGATTTATTTGTTGCTAATTATTTCTTTTATATGCTTATATTAGATTTATTCTATTTGAGTGACATCACCCAAATAGGGGGAGATTGTTGGATCCCTAGTTTTGATTTGGGCTATGTCATCTCTTTTAGGCTATATTGACCCAAGATTTATCTATAGTCAATGGATAGACTAAATGATAGTCTACCCTCAGGCTAAGCTAGTTTAGAAAGGTTTGATATGAGGATTTTGGTTTAGTAGTTTTGTGTTCGACGATAGTCGAACTTCGCTCGACGATCTTCGATTGATGATCGACGATCTCAGTCATACGAACTCTGAAGTGAGATCGACGATCTGCTTGCTTAAATCGACGATCGTGTTGCCCTGGTCGACGTTTTCTGTGGAGATAGTTTTTTTTAGGTTGACGATCTGCTTGTTCAGATCGACGATCTTCATTCTCTGGTCGACGCTTTATGTGTGCTATTATCTGTATTCTTTTCATTTGAATTATTGACTTATTTCCTCATGTCTAAGACATATGCTATTCAGATATTCTGCTTAATTTAATGCCTACATTTCTTTGCTTATTTGCAATATCCCTTGTGCATTAATTGAAAGATTTTGACAGAATAAAGTTATTTGTTTTATTAGACGAAATCGTGTCTTTCTAAGAGCTGTAATATAGCCATTATGCATTGCTTCCTGTGCCAATTTATAAAGTCTATTTGATAGGATATTTTAATATCCTTAATTCCTTTTTGGGAATGACAGAGAAGATTTCGGGCGCAGTTTCTTTATTTGTTTTATTGTATTATTTGGAAACATCTTTTAGTGCAGGGCTCAAGGCAATATTCAAAGAAGAGAAGTTTCTATATTATCAAGGCAGTTGGCTGAAGACAAATAGATAGACACAAAAATAAAAGAGAAGCAATAACTGTGAGAGAACAAGAGCTCTCAAGAAAAGAATTTGTTCTTCTGCTGCTTCCTGAGTATATCCTGTCTTCAGGAAAATCAACACTCAGTGCTCAAGCTTTCAAGAAGAACTCTCCTCCCAGATTACAAAGCTGCTGAAGAAGAATAATCATCAACATCTTGAATCTTCTTCAAAGCTGCATCAGAAAAGGCTTCAAAGCAATCTGGAGTTCCTACACCCTGAAGCAAAGCTTCTTCCTGGATATTCTCTATGCCAGGAGGAGCTTTGATATTTTCAGAGCAATCCACTAGCTTCTCTGAACACGGAGAAGACACCTTCATTCTTTCCCTTAACCTCCTGTAAAAGGGTTATTACTCCCTTCAAAAGTGAACCTTTGGTGGCAGGGCACCTGATCAAAAACCTGTGTGTTTGGTTCTTAGGCACCTGATAAAAAGCCTAAAGGGTTTCTAGATCTACCTGAAGCAGATCTTGTGGTGGCAGGGCACCTGATCAAAAACCTATAGTGGATTCCTACCAGGGTTGTAGAAGAGTGGTTGTACCCAATTGGGGAACCACTATAAAGTTCTTGTGTTGTTTGGTTGTTTACTTTAATCATTGATCTGTGGCTGTGATAGATATAACTAGGTTGCTAGTTGCTATGTTAGGTATAAAGCTTAACTGAAACTTCAGTTAGCTTGTTTTCTATTCACTACACTCTGATAGGCTTTAGGTTTAAAGCTTTTATATTTCAATTCCGCATTTTCTCAAGAGAAGTGTTTAGAGTCTCTAAATTTTTGAATACTCTATTCACCCCCCCCCCCCTCTAGAGTAATAAGTATCTTATCCCCTCTCTTTCAGAATAGCAAACTATTTTATTTCTTATTGGAAAGAAGTTACCAAAAGGACTAAAAGACATTACAAATAGAGTTTCCAAGAATATTACAAGTACGATAAAAAAGATCGTAAGAATATTAAAACATGAAAACATTAAACTGAAATACTCTAAAAAAACAAAATTAAAAGCATAAAATCCTCAAATGCTAAGAAACCAAGTAGCAGCAGCTCTCTTCCCTCACAAGCTCTTCCTTTTTGAAGCCTTGGAGTTGCTCTCAATTTATATAAATTTTTTTGGTCGAGTCATGCCCCCCTTACACGCCCAGGTCGGGCATGTACCGGGTGTGCGTAATACTTGTTGCCTTTGGTTGGCTGAAATTAAAGTCTGGAAGTGACTGGTGTGGCAGTTGGGTTACATGCCCTGATGACACGCCCATGTAGGAGGGGCGTGTCAGATGCGGCGTGACGGTGGAGTGGGGAAAAGTCGCGCTGCGGTGATTTTTCGGGACTTGGTGGGACACGCCCCAGAGACACGCCTGTGTGTGGGGGCGTATCAGTTTAATTCTTCTTGCACGTTGACCAGGGCAAATCTGCGGCAGATTTGGTTACATTCTAAGTGTACACTCCCGTATAAGTAGTACACAGTCGTGACCAATGGGCGTGTAAAGCAGATTTTCTGAAAACAAATCTCGGATCGTTGCTTCATTTCGCTCGGACAACAAGCCCAAAGTACACGCCTGTGACATGTGTACATGCCCGTGACCTGGTGTACACACCCGTAACCTTGTACAAAATGTGGAAAATGATTGAAAACAGAAAATAAATTAAGTTAGAATAATTTTCATAAAAGAAACTTATTATAGACCCAAGATTCAGGTAATATACAATTTTATATAAGAAAATGCATAGATTTACCTAAGTAATTTAAACTACATTAAGTATCATCATCAAACCTATCCTAATCTTTTTTCACACCCCGTGTGTTCTACCCTAATCTAAGTTAAGGGGTTTAGAAAAAAATGAGATGTTACAAATCCCAATAAATAAAAAAAATAATTTTGTCTCTGAAATTCAAGTTCGGGTCTATGTGGTTCCTACACACACGAATTTAAGAACTTTTAAAAAATTCTTAAGATATACCTGAGGTGAAGAGTCCTGAATATTGTTTTTGCATCATATCCATCAGCTACCAGGTGTGCTCCTCCATTCCGTGGTTGGACCACAACACCTTAACTAAGGGAACCTTCTTCTTCCACAGCACTCTGATCGATGTGTCATCGATCCGAACCGGCTCCAAACAAAATGATCTATCAGGTACCACTGGGCCTACTATAGTGGTGATATGCTGCTTTAGCCGAAGTAGTTCTCTCCGAAGAGAGGAGACATAGAAGATGTCGTGCAGGTTCCCTAACTCTTGCGGCAGCTCCAGCCGGTAAGCCAAAGGACCAATCCACTCCAGGATCAAGTATGCTCCCATAAATCGAGGGTTGAGCTTCTTGTGCCTTCAAACTAGGGAAACACCATGCACTAGATGTATCTTCAAGACTATCCTGTCTCCCACCTAAAACTCCACCTTTTGATGCCTCACATCATAATACTTGGCCTATCTGCTCTACGCCTCCAACATCTGATCCCTGATCAGTCATATATGAATGTTTGTATCCTCAATATAATCTGATCCAGAGCTCACAAATCCTCATCCTGGACCCAAGATAGCGGCATCCGACACTTCCAACCATATAGGGCCTCATATGGCGTCATCCAATGCTCGTCTTGTGACTGTTGTTGTTAGATAACACTATCAGTAGCAACAGACTCTCCCAGGGCTTATACATAAGCATAGCAGATCCTCCATAGTCTAGTTGGTCCGCTCTGTCTGGTCGTCGGTCTGTGGATGGAAAGCGGTGTTTAAAGCAAGCTGAGAGACCAAGTACGCCTGAACCGCTTTCCACTCCCTAGAAGTGAACCGACCGTCACTGTCTGAGACAATCGTCCTGGGGGCGCCGTGGTACCTGATGAACTACTCCACAAACAACCTAACCAAAACTATAACTAGGTTGTCCTTCCTGATCGGTATAAATCGGGCCACCTTGGTCAATCTACCGACGATGATCCATGTAGAATTGTGCCAAGAGTTAGAACGAGGCAATCCGTGTATGAAGTACATAGATATATCGTTGAAATTCCACTCTGGCACTAGCAATGGCTGTAGTAGCCCTCCTGGGCTTTTGCATTCTGCCTTCACTCACTGGCAAGTCTCGCAATGTGTCACATAATCTATGATCTCCCTCTTTATCCCTGGCCAGTACATGTAACATCCCATTTCCAACTAGACCCCTGGGAGTGGTTTTGTCTTAACAGAACCTTAGGAAGCCCAGGAATTGAAGTTTGTCGACCATGATTTTGAGTCAAGGGGTGGTCACGCCCGTGACCGACCCGTCACGCCCGTGACCTTGGGCGTGACCCCCTTCGACGATCGTCGACCTCAGGAAGACGATCGTCGAGCTCAGAAATTTCAACATAGGTCAGACACGCCCATGACCGATCCGTCACGCCCGTGACCTTGGAATGGCATTGAGTGAGCTAAGCTCACTCAATGTCGTGGTCTGGATGGCGTTGAGTGAGCTTAGCTAACTCAAATCCATAAGCGGGATGGCGTTGAGTGCATTGAGTGCACTCAACGCCATAAGATGAATGGAGTTGAGTACACTGACTGCACTCAACGCCATCTGGTGTCGGCAGGTTGGCGTTGAGTGAGCTTAGCTCACTCAACGTCGTAGACTGGATAGCGTTGATTGAGCCAACGCCGTAATCTGTCAGGCGGGATGGCGTTGAGTGTGTTGAGTGCACTCAACGCCATAAGTTGAATGGCGCTGAGTGCACTGACCGCACTCAACGCCATTTGGTGTTGTCTGGATGGCGTTGAGTGAGTAGAGCTCACTCAACGCCATAATTTTGACGGCATTGAGTGAGATAAGCTCACTCAATGCCATAACCTGGACGGCATTGAGTGAGCTAAGCTCACTCAAAGCCATAATCTGGACGGCGTTGAGTGAGCTAAGCTCACTCAACGCCATAGTTTAAAATGGGGTCTTATAAGTGGTATCAGAGCAAACCTCGATCGGAAAAGTAGCAATCCACTAACCCTGGGTCACCCCCGCTCGAGTTTAGTTTGGGGACAAACTAAGTAGCGGAAGCAGTGGTGTGCCCATAAGGGAAATAACATGTGAAAGTCCACTTCATCATTAATTGGAATTCCTCTTAGTAGCTTGCGGCAAACCCTTCCCCCAGCAGGGAACACCTCCGGCTGCGAAGATCTCATCTTATAACCCTCTAACCAACGAGTTAGACTCAACCAACTAGGACTCATGACTAACCATGACAATTTAGAGTATGCCCTAGTTCAAAATAGACCTTGGGTATGAATTTGGTTAAGGTAAGGACATACCCAAAGAGAATAAAGGAGGAGTTTAGCACGAGAATGACTATCTAAGACGTAAACTCAGGTGTCCCTACTATCCGAATCAAGGATTATTCAAAGCGGTAGACTACTTTAAGGAGAATTGAGACCAATAATACATTAGCAGAATGGTAAAAGACAAGTAGTCTTAACCCTCAATATCGGTAATAAAATTACGTAGAAGAAAACCACCGAGACAAACACTGAGGGTCGGATAGGAATTCAAGTTCGGAAGAAACCCTTTTTGGATTGGGAACATTTTGACCCGAAAAAGGTTGTCATAAATGTGACTCAGAGGGTTTAAAGTATGGAGTATATTAATGAGTTTCAGGGGGAACACCAAGTCGAAGATTGATGCCCTAGGGATTGTGCACCCAGCTAGGACAGATGTAACAGGGTAATATCAAGATACTTAGCCCAAGATAGGTAGGGGCTTATCTTTTGTTTATTGGGGGCTAAACTTTTGGTTATTGGGCAAATTAGTATTTGCTTGGGTTCCCTTGGACCTAGTTTAGGGAAAGTGGCGTAACAAACATAGTGAGATTGAAGTCGATATAATTCGACGTTATTCGGGCGAACATAAGGTTCTAAAAAAACATGTTTGGAATGATGACCCGTAGCGTTACCAAGACAATGACATGGTAATAAGACGGAGTAATTACGAGAATTAACTATTATCACGTGAAATTAGATGACGAGTAACAAGATTCGGGATATCTGAGAAGGTAAAGATTTAATCGTATGTTGTATCATTAGAAGGATGATGTATCTCAGAACATGTACCCCCGGAGTGGAAATTTGAGGACATCGCGATGGATTTTATTCATGGACTTCCCCGATCACGGACGGGAAACGACTCTATTCGGGTCATCGTCGATCGGTTGACGAAGGTGGCCAGATTCATTATGATCAAGACGGATGACTCCGTGGGGGTACTAGTGCAGAGATTGTGGAGAAGTTTGTTCGATACCACGGGGTGCCCAAGACGATTGTGTCGGATCAGGATGACCGGTTCACTTCCAGGGAGTGGAGATCCGTGAAGGCTTACTTAGGCACGCGATTGACCTTCAGCGCCACATTCCATTCCTAGACGGATGGGCAGATGGAACGCACCAATCGGATGCTTGAAGATCTTCTGAGGCTATGCATTTTGGACCACGGGGAACCATGGGAGAAGCTCCTACCCCTGGTCGAGTTCTCCTATAACAACAGCTACCAGTCCAACATCAGGATGGCGCCTTACGAAGCCTTGTATGGAAGGAGATGCAGGACCCCGCTTTCTTGGATTCAGGATGGGGATCCAAAGGCGTTGGGATCGGATTTTGTCAAAGACATCGAGGCTCAGGTGAGACTGATCAGAGACAGGATGTTAGAAGTGCAAAGCAGACAGGCTAAGTATTATGACGCCCGACATCATTGGGTGGAGTTTCAGGTGGGGGACCGACTGTTTTTGAAGATCCGGCCCATGCATGGAGTTTCACGGGTGCGTGGTCGAAGGAAGAAGCTCAGCCCTAGGTATATGGGCCCTTACAGGATCCTGGAGCAGATCGGGTCCCTAGCTTACAGGCTGGAGTTGCCACCAGAGCTGGTAGCTCTGCACGACGTATTCCACGTTTCTTCGTTTAGGAGGGCTCTACTGCGCCCGGAGCAGCAGATTTTGACCACAGATGGACTGGTAGCTTCCGACCGGTCAGTTCACTTGGAGCCGATTCGGATCGATGGCAGAGGAGTACGGACTTTGCGTTGCAAGAAAATTCTGTTAGTCAAAAGTTCCTTGGAGGAACAACGGTCAGGAGGAGCATACCTGGGAACTGCAGGACCTGATGTGACAAAGGTATCCAGAGCTGTTCAGCCAGGTATACCTCATAACCTCTCAAGACGTTTAATTTACTTTCCTATTTTAAACTAGTAGGACTGAAATTTCAAGAATAGGGGCTAATCTTTTGTTTATTGGGGTCTAGACCTTGTCAATTGGACGAATTGGTCTTAGAATCAAAACTACACACAGCAAACCTAACGTAGAGATGTAAATCTTTCAACTCTCATAGGATGTTACAAGCCTTTCTCCCGATAGGAGACCCGTAGGCTTAACCTTTATTTCGGGGACGAAATCTTTGTTTTGTTTATTGGGATTTATAACATCCCATTTCCAACTAGACCCCTGGGAGTGGTTTTGTCTTAACAGAACATTAGGAAGCCCAGGAATTGAAGTTTGTATACAAAGATTTTGAGTCAATGGGTGGTCACGCCCGTGATCGACCCGTCACGCCCGTGACCTAGGGCGTGACCCCCTTCGATGATCGTCGACCTCAGGAAGACGATCGTCGAGCTCAGAAATTTCAACATAGGTCAGACACGCCCGTGACCGATCCGTCACGGCCGTAACCTTGGAATGGCGTTGAGTTAGCTAAGCTCACTCAACGCCGTTGTCTGGATGGCGTTGAGTGAGCTTAGCTCACTCAAAGCCATAAGCAGGATGGCGTTGAGTGCATTGAGTGCACTCAACGCCATAAGTTGAATGGCATTGAGTGCACTAACTGCACTCAACGCCATTTGGTGTCGGAAGGTTGGCGTTGAGTTAGATGAGCTCACTCAACGTCGTAGACTGGATGGTGTTGAGTAAACTTAGCTCACTCAACGTCGTAATCTGTCAAGCGGGATGGCGTTGAGTGCGTTGAGTGCACTCAATGCCATAAGTTGAACGACGTTGAGTGCACTGACCGCACTCAATGCCATTTGGTGCTGTCTGGATGGCGTTGAGTGAGCAGAGCTCACTCAACGCCATAATCTGGACGGCGTTGAGTGAGCTAAGCTCACTCAACACCATAACCTTGACGGCGTTGAGTGAGATTCGATCACTCAACGCCATAACCCGGATGGCGTTGAGTGAGCTAAGCTCACTCAAAGCCATAATCCGGATGGCGTTGAGTGAGCTGAGCTCACTCAATGCCATAGTCTGGGAGGCCATTCTGATGGCGTTTAGTGAGCAGAGCTCACTCAACGCCATAACTGGGATGGCGTTGAGTGAGCTGAGCTCACTCAACGCCGTAGCATGGATGGCGTTGAGTGAGCAGAGCTCACTCAACGCCAATTTACTTATAATTTTTCTGGCATCTTTTTTGGCTGTGTGCTGGTTCAGCTGAACCGGGCCGGTCTAGGAAGTGGGCCAGAATGCATTTTTGGGCCGTTTTCTCTTATTAAGACTTAGTTAAGTCTTATTTTATGAAGTTTGACCAGCTGTGCCACATGGCAGCCATTTCCTCCTCCTCCAACCATTGTCGAGCCCCAGCCTTCATGGCCGTCAATGGCATTTCATGCCATGGCCTTCCATCTTCCCCTTAAAATGGCTGGATTCAACTCCTCTCAGGGAGAGGAGGAGTTTCCAGCCCTCCTCCAGCTGTTACAAGCCGTTTCAGCTCCCCTCCACCATGGCCGAGCTTGCTCTTGAAGAGACAATAATGGCTGGACAGCCTATAACTGCCCACTCCCCATTTCTTCCCTTTAAAAAGGTCCCTTAGGCTCAGAGATGAATTTCCCACCCTGACCCAGCGGATTGAATCTTGTGATGCGCTGTAGAAGGACTCCGGCGATGCCATAGCCGCGTAAATAGCATCCGATGATCGGCTCGACTCCAAACCTCGAATAAGGTCCTCCTCTACCTCTTCTTCTATGGATAGATCTTAGAAATCATTAGGAGAGATATCGAGCTCAAAAGAGATGGATCGTGTGAGCGTTTCCATGGTTTTTCCGAAATTTCATGGTGGCGGGTTCACCGGAAACCGCCTCTCTGGCGGTCGTGCCGCCACCCGACGGTAGCCCTCACCTCAATAGAGGTGGTGGTGGTGGTGGCCGCCAGGGAGATGGCTGGGTGGCCGGGAAATAGCTTTAGAAAAGCTACAGGTTTTGAGCATTTTAGGTTGCTGGTTCGGGTTTTTTTGAGAAGATGAACAGTAACCTATAATACTAAATTATTATATTTATATATAAATGTAGTGATTTATCAAGCTCTCTTTTATGCTATTTAATGAGGTACTTAGAGGCTTTTATGTAGAAGTGACGAACATGAAATCTGTAGCCCTATGGGTCTACTACATTTAAAATTTTATTTGGGTCAATTTTGTCAACTGGTTTGACCAGGGCACCTCTTTTGGTGGGATCTAGACCTAGAGCTAGGCAGAGACAAAAAGGTGTGCCACCTTTCATCCTTTGCCCAAATGTTCTGAAATTTGGGCAGGGAGTCTATCCTTACTATACCTAGGGCCTATCCAAAAATGAGAATTTTTGGAGAATATTTTTATATAGTTTTTGTAAAAAAATTTATAATTCATGTATAATTTAATTAGGTGTCCTAAACACCTAAAAATCCCCCCAAATTTGGGTGGGAGTTCTTAGGGGCAATGTTAGAACTCTGGTATAAATTCAACCTCATTTGGAAGTGTTTTGATTGAGTTTTAACTCGACCCTAGGTTGGCCCTTATAGGGTTAATTAGGTCAATTCATTCCTTTTGGGATTTGAGTTGTCAAACAACCTCAACAGAGGCTGATATTTTGTCCACTGGCTTTTTGGGGCATGACACACCCTCCAATGTAATTTGGGTTTGTTTGGGATAGGGTAGCCCTAGAACCCTAGGGTAAGTCCCTTAATGGGGATTTTTAGGGTTGTGAAGGTCATGGGTCAAATGACCTTGGACTGACTTGAAATTTGGTGGGGAGGACCATGGGGCCATTATAGTTCTCTGTATAAAATCTTAGGGGCTTTGGAGAAAGTTAGGCCACCTAAAACCCAAACCCTAGTTTAGGTCACCAACCTTAATTTGAACTATTATGCTATCAACTGATTTACAAATCAAATACAATTTGGGCAGGATGATTTTATGGTCTAAATGGTCATGATATAATTTTGTTAGGAGTTTTGGATAAATTTATATTGTACTTCATTCAAAACTCTTATTGTGCCCTAGATATTTATTTTGATGATTTTGGAATTTCTATTCACTAGGATGTTATGAAATCTTGGATTAGGGCATCTTATAGCATGTTATACCTTATGTATTTTTCTTGGGAGTTTTATCTGATTATTTTGGATACTTACTTCTTTAACGTACCAATTATGATATGTAGTCAAAAATACAATAACGCCCATTTATTATTTGGAAATTTATGAAATTTGGTCAGAGGGTGTTTCAGACTATGATTGTCATCCTGTAAATTTCTATGGATTTTTAGACAATTAAAAATAGTACCTCCCTCACTAAGCTAGGAAAATTAGTGTTTTACATTAAAATTAATTCAGAGCCCAAATATTATAGAAAAATTATGGGACTTGGTATATGATGGTGTTAGGTCACCATGAAGCTTCTATAATTTTCTTGTGATTTTTAGATACATATTTACAGTACTTACTTCATAATATAGTAAAAGTGCCCTAAAATGGTAAATAAGGAAACGTAGGCCTAAACACCTCTTAAATTTCTCAAAATTTGGAATTACTTCTTAAATGCCACATAGATTTTTAATGATTTTATGGTGATTTATTGTTGGCTCATTAGTGCACTTCATGTTCATACTAGGGCATTGGGAGGCTGAGAATAAATAAATTAAAAGCCAAGATGAAATAGTGAAATTATTATTTTATGAATTTAGACTAATTATGTCATGGTAGACCTCCAGTAAATATTATAGGAGATTCGGAAGACAATTTGGAGTACCACCCCTAGCATACCTCATAAAGCTTAGGATGGTCTGCGTTTAGTAAAACTGCAGAAGCTGAACTAGAGTGGGTAATGAACTTGGGAAATGGAATTTTGGTAGTTTGCTGGTTTGGATAGGGTGATTTAAATCAAGTTCATTATTGGAAGTCAGGACGGGTAGGGAGTGAGATTGACTAGTGTTAAGTGGTGTTTGGGTTCGACGGAAGATCGTCCTTTCCGAGAAGAGGAAGAGTCAAAGTCACCCTAGGATTAGCCCACTGTAATATGAGAAGGAATGGGTTAAGGGAACCAATCAATTACAATAAGTGTCTTGGAAAGGGAGCTTTGGGATTCACCCCTATCTTTGTTCCTAGTACCGATGCGAGCCATTCACCGGGTAAACCTCGGAAAGTCCAAGGTTAACCTTAAATCTTAGGAATAAAATGATCAAGAGTAACCCTAATAATAGTTGCACCTCACACCTACACTTGTACACTTAGGAAGAAGAATTGGCATGGAATGGGTAGAGTAGGTCCGTGGTCGAAGGGCCTGCTAGTGATGTCAATGGTCTGGTTTGTGAATGGGAAGTCCGGGGAGCTGGATGCTCGGGGACTTGGTATAAATTTGGAAGTCCAGGGAGCGGGATGCTCGGGGACTTGGTATATGCTTGGTAGCCTGGAGAGCTGGAGGCTCGGTTATTTGAGAACTTGTACCAATATAACTGTCATGATTGCATGTGCATAAAAGTGGTGGGTCATCGGTACTGGACGATAGATCACACTGACGTCGGTACGTTGACTCGGTGGTGTGGTACACTTAACCAAAGAAAGCCTGGTTGATATAAGTCAGCACTAGTACGCGGATACTCTAGGTTGTGTTCTTCTAGGGGTGTATGGAAGGGCTAGGCCTGGTAGTGTGGTTACCCGCCTAGGAGTGGGAGGGCCGACCCACTGTCTCCGTTTTCCACCACGGAGGTTCCTGGGGGTGAAGCTAGCTGCCCAAACAGGGGGAACTAAATGTCTGTGCGCATGGAGTCGTGTGGGTGTGTTGCACTTGCTTGTGCATTCCATAGCATATTTGTGTGTCATAGCATAAACTTTTCCACCTATCGTATAAGATGGTATAAGACATTTTATACGATAGGCCCTGCAAAACGACCCCTTGGTCTATAGGGGTAATCCCTATAAATCAATGGTTATTTTTCTTGTGCTTTTACTTACTTGCTACTACTTGCTGTTTGATAACCGACACCCCAAAGTATAAGTGTATGGGACACTTTATACGATGGGAGCCCTGCAAAAGATTCCTTGGCTTATGCGCTTTCCGACATAAGTTAAGGTTACCTTTCCTAATTTTTTCTTCTATCGTAATTACTTATGAATTGCTAGCATAGGTCCGTTGTCACCTGCTTTTGACTTATTCTCCACCTTCATGTCCTTCCCTTTCTTCCTCTCCGCTCGGTACCTACGAGCCATGGGGGAAGTGGTAGGGGATTGATAGGGCTTAGTATTTTAGACTAACGGTTTTAACGAACCACAACATTTTTGGTGTACCATATGGAAGGGTCACGGGTTTTGCAGTTTCTGACATAGTTGACCCCGTGACCGTGTTACCATTATCACCAACCGGGACATACACGGGTCAAATGCCCCTTGATGGGTTGGATCCCACCAGCTCAGAAGCCAGGAGGCCGAAGACGTAGACGCAGACGTGGATTGCGAGGCGGCGACTCTAGGCCGAAAAGGAAGAAGCACCCAGAGATGCAGCACCAGGAGAGTACGGAGTCGGTGGAGATGGGATAGTCTAGCTTGGGTGCTCTCGGTACAGTGACAGTTACGATGACGCTTAGTTTTGGTTTTGCTTCCGCGAGTGACTTGTAGTGAGGATTACATGTACTGGGCTTAAGCCCTCCTTTTGTAATCTGATTATTATTATTGTGGACTCTCCCTTCGTGGAGATTTATATATATACATGTGATTATGGTGGACTAGTTTATAATTACTTATGCTACTGTTCTGCGATCGATTTGGCCGGCAGGATCGGCGTTTTGTAGTGACGACCTTCCCGGGCGTGATGGTGTCACCACAAAGCGGCGGTTTTTGCATAAGACCCCGGTGTTTAAAAGAAAAAAAAAATACGGTCTTACAGTACATGTCCCTCCGTAGGCCCGTTGTCATCTTGGTGATCTGGGGGTGCACTGAGTATCGATTGCAATGTGCCTCCCTGAGTATGTCCTCCCAGATATCACCTCTTGCAGGTATATCAATGCGGCCATGGAAATGAACGATATCATCACGCAGTGAATAATCATCTGACTTACCCCCTTTCGGGGCTCTGAATACAGGCTCCAAAGCTGCATCCTATCTCTGTTGTGCCCGGATACGGTCTCGTATGTCACAAATAATGCTTAGGGGGGACCAATTATCACTATAAACATCCGGCTCAGCCCTAGAAACCAATGGTAATGTGCATATACTCTGTCATTCGTACTAGCTCCATAGCCATCACCCGGGGCTCCAGTCCAGTAGTGTCGGCTCTCCTGCTCAGGGCATTCGCCATGGTGTTTGCCTTCCCTAGGTGATAATGCATCGTGTATTCATAATCGCATAGGAAATCAAGCCATCTCCTCTAGCACTGATTTAGGTCCATCTGCGTATCACTATACATGAGGTTCTTGTGATCTGAGAAGATCTCACAATAAACCCCATACAAGTAATGCCTCCAAATCTTCAACCCTGAATACCACTGCCCTGAGCTCCAAATCATGTACGGGGTAGTTTTGCTCGTGCTTCTTCAGCTGTCTCGAAGCATATGCGATGACGTTTTTGTGTTGCATCATGATTTCCCCAATCCCCTGATATGATGTGTTTGTATAAATGTGAATTCCTTCCTTCCTAGATGGAAGTGCAAGGATGGGGGAGGAGGTGAGCCTTTCCTTCAACTCCTGAAACACTGCCACGCACTTCTCGGTCCAAATAAAAGTTATATCCTTCTTCATCAAGCACGTGAGGGGGAGTGATATCCTCGAGAACCCCTCCACGAACTTGCAAAAGTATCCTGCTAGTCCCAATAAACTACGGATGTCTGAATCTAACTTGGGTCGCAGCCAATCTCTAACTACATGCACCTTTGCCGGGTCGATAGCCAACCCAGCTCCACTGATTGTATGCCCCAAAAAGGCTACCTCCTGTAGCAAGAACTGGAACTTGGAGAACTTTGCGCACATCTGTTACTCTCTTAGTTTTCTCGGCACCAGAGCCAGATGCTGGGTGTGCTCCTCCATCATCCGGGAATAGATCAATATATCATTAATGAAGATTATGATGAATATATCCAAGTGTTGTTCGGACACACAGTTCGTCATACTCATGAATGCGGAAGGTGCATTTGTGAGCCCGAATGACATTACCGTGAACTCGTATAGTCCATACCGAGAACTGAAGGCCGTCTTTGGTATATCCTCCTCCTGAATGCACAGCTGGTAGTATCCTGACCTCAAGTCGAGCTTGGAAAACTAGAAGGATCCCTATAGCTGATCAAATAGCTCGTTATTCTGTGGCAGCGGATACGTATTCCGCACCGTCAATCGGTTCAGCTCCCTATAGTCAATGCAGAGCCGCAAAGATCCACCCTTCTTCTCACAAACAACACTAGTGCTCCCTATGGCGATGAACTTGCCCGAACAAAACCCGACTCCACCATCTCCTGTAATTGAGTCCAGAACTCTACTAGCTCCTTGGGCGCCATCCGATAAGGCTCCCAAGACACAGGCCTCGCTCCTGGCACCAACTGGATGCGTAAATCCATGTCTCTAGTCGGAGGTAATCCGGGGATTTTCTTCAGGAATACGTCATAGAAATCCCGAACTACTAGAATATCAGCAACGGAGGCGTTCGTCTCCACCATCTCAAAACATATCATGTACACCTCATCTCCCTTCTCATTGGCTTTGACATCCTGCATCAATGATAATAGAGTACAAGAAATAGGTCTAATACCTTTGATGATGATGTCAGTATCCCCATGCCGTAAGGTGATCCTTCTTGATGGGCAATCGATTCGGGCGTGGTTCCAATGCAACTAAGTTATGCCCAGGATCAAATCGAAGTCTTATATTCTCAAAATCATTGTCGGTGCTTCGGATACTTTTCCTCCAATCTCTGCCTCCATGTTGCACTTGGTAGATGATAGAATCTCAGATCCATCTGGTAGGCACACCTCCTAGTTACGCCGGTGAATCGGCCTATGCCTGCTAGTCCCTCCAAGAAGGCTTCAGATACGAACGAGTGTGAAGCACCCGTATTGAATAAGGTATGAGCGCACTTGTCGCTAATAAAGACTATACCTGATATTTGGGGTTTAAGTTTAGATATGTGGTTGTTCTAGTTGTCGTAAGGTACAGATGTTGAAAATTTACTTGCAATAAATTTAAGTACCTGTAATAACTTCTTCAGGGTTCATCAGCTCGCCGAGGTCCAAAGCATACATCTGCTCCTATCCTCGAACCTCTACCATAATGTCCTCAACCTCGGCCTCGACCTCATCCTCTACCTCGGCCCTACTGAGCTAGAGGGGCTGCTAGAGTTGGAGTAGTAGGAGGTGGATGAAACTACTGAGGGCAGTCAGCCCTAACATGCCTCGGTTATTGGCACCTATAGCAAATCCCTGGTCGGTGTCCACGACCAACCTATCACATCAATTCACGGATCTGTAGTGGTAGAGGAGCTAGTACTACGGGAGGACTCTGTTCCTGCCTAAAAGTAGGACGATAACATCCTCCACCCCTCTTGTGACTCATCAATATGCCTCTCTATGAGCCCCGGTTGCTCTCCCCGAAGGACGACCCATACAGCGATCTCTTCCCCTACTCTGTACCATCAATTAGTTTGTTGTTGGGTACATTGGAAAATGTGTACCTGATTTGAAGAAGCCTAACTTAGCATAATGATATACATCAAGGTGTATTTGATGTTGTTTAAGTTGAATATGTGCAGGTTAAAAGTATGGAAAAACTTCTAAGTCCATGTGTCGACACCAGAAGAAGATGTGTCGACACTTCAGGAAGATTGTGTCGACACTTGAAGAAGGCTGTGTCGACACAGAGAAAATGAGTCGACATCAACTGTGTCGACACCGGGAGGCAGTGTCGACACACACAAGATTATAGTTAACATCAACTGTGTCGACACCAGGAGGCTGTGTCGACACACAGAGGCAAAGTCGACAATATTTATGTCGACACCAAAAGACTGAGTCGACACATATAGGCAGAGTCGACAAAAGCTGTGTCGACACCTGAAGGCAGTGTCGACACATACTATGTTCTGAATCTACATCAACTGTGTCGACACACAGGACTTGTGTCGACACACTGCCAAGTCTAGACCAAGTCATTTGCTGAATATTGATGAAGTGTTTGAGTCAACACAAATACTTCTGTGTCGACTCATTCTCAAGTTATAGTATGCAGAAGCTGAGTCGACTTAAAGACAAACTTGTCGACTTCTCCAGAGGCAGTGTCGACACCAATGTTACTTGTGTCGACACATATAGACAGATGGTCTCAACACTTTCTGACAGACAGTCTCGACACTTTGCTGTCCAAGACAAAGGCACATGATCTGTTTGAAGACTTGACAGCTGTGGGTTACAACAGGTTAACTGAAGCTGTCAGACTTGTCAAAAGACAGTTAGATACCGGACCAGCCGGTCACCAAAAAGAAGGTCTATAAATAGACAGATTCAGAAGTAGAAGGTTAATTATTTTTGTGATTGAGAAGCAACACTTAAAAGAAATCTGATTAAGGAATCAAATCAAGAAAGTGCAAGGCACTGAAGAAGATCTTCATCAGAAGATCTAAGAAGACATTCTGAAGGGTTCAACCTCTCAGGATCAGTCTAAGGAGAATTCGTCCTAGAATTCTGAAGAATTTCCAAAGGGATTGGATAGAGAGGGATCCAGCTGTTTGAAGATCAAGAAGGAAGCTATTACAAGTTTCTCAAGAAGCTATTTGGAAATCAACTCAGCTAGTTCAGATTCAAGAAGCTTTGAAGAAAGCTAAGTTTCAGCTGGTTTCATCCATCAGCTGATCAGGTGTTGTCTTGTCCTTTCTCTCTCAACAAGGGCAAGATTCTATAAAACTCTTTTCTAAATTCTGTAGGATCTATTAATATAGATCTGAGTTGTAAGCCTATGTTATAAAGGCTGAGTGTAGGAGAGATAATCTCTGAGTGGTAGGTCTTGGATAAAGACTGAGGTAGGGCTGAATTGCCTGAGTTGTAGGAGTGTGGTATCACTCTAAGTTGTAGGAATCCATTTTGGATTCCGAGCTGTAGGATCTGTGGATCTGAGTTAAGGAAGGGAGTTTGGCCGAATCTAGCACACTGCTAGATAGGTGAAGGGGGAAAGTGGATGTACCCAGATCTTGTGGAACCACTATAAAACTGTGTGCAATCTGTGATGTGTGAATTTTTGTGATTGCTGTGCTGTGTGTATATATTCAGTAGTTATATTATGCCTAAATTTAAAACAAGCATTAGAACCTATTCACCCCCCCCCCCTCTAGGTGTTTAGGCAATCTTGAAAGTAAAACTATCAAGTGGTATCAGAGGGAGGTTACTCAAAGAAAGACTTAACAGTCTGAGTTAGATCTAAAGGCAGAATCAAGAATCAAGAAAATGGGTTCAGGTGAGAATCACAAGGAGTTGTGATCTATGAAGCTACCCATCTGCAGAAAAGAAATCTTTGGAATCTGGAAGGAAAGGGTTAGGTTGTAACACCCCAAATATCCCTAAGGCAAAATGGAGTTTTTGTAGGCTGACACGGCCTGGGACACGGGCGTGTCCTAGGGCGTGTCTTGCTCGGGTTGCTCGGGATCGTTTACTGAACAAATTGTTTGCGACAATTGTTGAGGGGGGCTGACACGCCCGGCGACACGGGCGTGTCGGGGGGTGTGTCCAGCCAGGTGTCGTGTGTGTTGGCGCGACTTGCAGGCGGCAAGGTCGGGCTGCGTGTCGCTTGACACGGCCTGGGACACGGGCGTGTCCCAGGGCGTGTCCGGGGCGTGTCCGACACGTGTCCATCCTGGGCGTGTCGAGGTGTCGACCTAGCGGTTGGCGGTCGTCAAGCGGCGACACGGCCTAGAACACGGGCATGTTCCAGGGCGTGTCCAGGCTTGGTCGACGAGCGTGGGGCAGCGGTCGACGTCGATGATAGTCGAGCTTGAGGGACACGGCCATGGACACGGGCGTGTGCCTTGGCCGTGTACTTCTCTGGTCGTTTTGGCAATTGTGTAAGGCCGTGTTACAGGGGTGACACGGGCGTGTCGATTGACTTACACGGGCGTGTCAGGTCCGACACGGGCGTGTCCAAGCCCGTGTTCTGGTATCTTTTGAGTCGGTTGCTAACCGACTGGGGGTACACGGCCTGTGACACGGGCGTGTCACAGGGCGTGTCAGGCCTGTTGAAATGTTTTTCAGAGCAGATCTCGGCCGTTCGTTTCCTTCTATTTGGATCTTGTGGTCCAAAGCCTTTCCAGCTTCTATATGGCCGTGGATTGAGATGAAATCTCATTCTCACTTAGCCATTCTCTTTCTAAAGAGAAGAAAGAGAGGAGAGCTTGGAGGAGGAGGAAGAGGAGCTTTCCGGCCGCCGGTGGAGCTTCGTTGGTCCGAATTGAGAGCCGAGTTCAGCGTTGCGGAGGCAAGGCTGCTGCGGTGATTTCCATCTGGCTAGTTTCTTCCATGGCGCCGAAGCGATCGTCAAGGGTAATGGACTTTCTTCCTTGGGCAGGTGAAGCCCTTTGTTTATGCATGTGCATGGGATCCTCCATCAAGAGATGGAAAAGCGTAAGCGATTCCAGCAGTTGAGTCTGCATCTAGAGCCGGAAGTATGTAGTACGGCATAGGCATGCTGTGTGAAGCCCATCCAGACGTATGTCGGGATTGGTGATGTTTATATTGCGAACCGGAGAAGACTCCGTGTATTCATCGTTTAGCCTGCGGAGATGGTGAGGATGATGTGCTTGGTGTGAAGGATGCTTTGCATAGCTCCTTTGGTTGCATGCATGTTAAGAGCTGGTTGTTGGAGTGCGGACACCTCTGAGTGGGTGGGTGTGTGAGGTCTTCAATAGGGGTTTGGAGGCTTATGCCCATTCCACCAAGTGGCGTTGTTAAGATCGGATGAGCGGTCGATTGGTAGCAAAGCAGCAGGGCGAATTCCCTAGGCTTGTTACACTACGTGGGTAGGTCGACTGGTAGTGCTCACGGGTTTTGGTGAGGTGCGTACCTCTGAGTGAGACGGGTGCGTGAGGTCTTCAACAGGGGTTTGAAGGCTTATGCCCGCCTACCAAGTACAAACCTAAATGTGCCCTGAGTGCACGGAGCGCCTGGCATTGAGGCCGGCGTTTGTGATGTTGTGTGTGATATATATATTGTGATTGTTATACATGCAGGGAAGGAACCACTGCCCCGGGTAAGGGGTAGGGTCGTTATAATTGGTCAGCTGAATGCTGACCGTTGCTTTGTTTATCACCCATGGGGTGGACGTCCATATGCAGGGGTTGCGGGCTGATTGGATTGAGCGGGTGGAAGCCCATGCTGGTAGGCCCTTGAAGGCCATGCGAAGTGTTGGATTTCATGTGTGGCCGGCCTGCGTGCCGATGTATGAAATTATATTGTGTAAAGAGAAACCTGTAAGGCCTTAAGGCCGTGTGCGGTGTATTCGTGTAAACATTCCTGGTATGATATATAAATGTGATATTTATATAGTGTGGACATTCAGTATTTTGAGTTCTATAACTTAATAATCTTCCGCTAGAATGATCTGAGTTAGGATACGTGTAGACAGGTTTGTGATACTCTCAAGTGGCTCTCTCGTTTGTCTGTGAAATATGGCATGGGGCCCCGGCCGGACCCTCTATTATATTCCATGTGGCGAATGGGGGCGTTACATAGGTTGTTTATGGAGGCCTTAGACCCAAGAATCTATATCACAGTAAAAGAAGGTCCATACATTCCAATGAAGATTTCTGTATTAGATGAAAATCAGCAAATTCCTAAGGACTTTTCAGAAATGACAAAGGATGAAATCATATTGGCAACTATGGATAAGAGAGCTCAGAATATAATAGTAAGTGTCATAGATGATTCTACATTCCAAAATCTGATTCACTGTAAAACCTCCAAGGAAATGTGGGACACCTTGATTGTCTACATGGAGGGTTCTGAAGAAGTGAGACAGGATAGGAAGTCTATGCTCAACCAAGAGTATGAGAGTTTCAGACAAGGGAAGTCTGATAGCATAACTGAATGCTATAAGAAATTCTACAGAATAGTAAATGAATTGATGTCCTATGGAAGGATCTTCAGTACCTATGAACTGAATGACAAATTCCTAAGGTCCTTGACAAAGGACTGGGACACCAAGATTTGTGCCATAAGAGAAGTGGCTAAACTGGCAGATCTTTCTCCTCCAACCTTGTTTGGAAAGTTGCTATCTTATGAAATGTAACTAATGGTTAGGAAGGACGAAGAAAAGAATTCAAAAGGAGAGCATAGAGACAAGTCAGTGGCCTTCAAGGCAGAAGTCACTAGAAAGTATAGGAGGATATCTCCATCCCCTCCTAAGGAAGTTGCAGAAGTTAATTCTGAAAATTCAGACAATCAGGTTTCAGAAAGTAGTGATTCAGATACAGATTTTGCTGCTTTTACAAGACAGTTTCAGAGGTTCTTAAAGAAGAAGCAGTGGAATTCAAGGCCCTCCACATCACAGTCAGCTGATGATTATTATCAGAAGAGAAAATCATCAAGGAAGGAGGGGAGCAGAACTAAGCCCAGCAAAGCCATTACATCAAAGATTGTATGCTATTGTTGCAATAGGCCTGGACATGTGGTGGCTGATTGTCCAGATAAGAGGAAGGAGTCATCTGACAAAAAGAAGACTCATCAAAAGGGCAAGAAGGAGAAATCCTTTGTTGCAAAGAAGGAAAAGAGCCTTACAGATCAGTCCTCATCAGAGTCAGAATCTGAAGCAGAAGCATACATAGGATTGTATGCAGCCAATGAAGAAGAAGAATTTCTGCAACTGATGGATTCCATTCATGATCAAGAAGACAAGGAATGCATGGGTCTGATGGCTGAGTTAGAAGATAATCAATGCCAGAATCAGCCTGGTCCTACTAAGGTACAAAAGGGTTTTAGTTCTTCTGATTTTAGTACAGGTTCTGAGTCAGATTCATCTACATCAAGTGATGTGAATGGATCTGAATCTGAAGGTGATATTTATCAGTTGATGGATGAATATAGGGACTTGTTGAAGGCTCTTAAGAAAAGCAAGAACCTAGTCAAAACTCGGGCTCAGGAAATTGCTGATCTTAAGGTGGCTGCAACTGAGTTTGAAAAAGTAATGGATCAAAAGTTAAATGAGATTGCCAAACTGAAAAATATAACCTATATTCAGATGGGCACAATCAAATATAACAATGATCAAATTAAGAGTCTGGAGGCCAGACTAAGAATAGAGAAAGAATTAGTGGCTAGTTACTCTAAGCCAAAATCTATCTTACCTTTAATAGAGGAGTTTGTGGCTCAAAAGGGTAAGGCTGGATTAGGCTTCAAAGGTAACCCCAGGGCTGCCCAATTCAAAAGAAAAGGCAAAGCTCTTGTTCAGCCTCTAAACCTTTTAGTCCTTGTTATGTTTAGAAAGGTGCACTTGCCTTCTAACAAATATGATCATGAACACATTCATGGTCATAAGAAGATTGAGGTTCTAAGTGACAAAGCATTTAAAGCCAATATGTCAGTCCATGACAATAAATCCCATCTTCCATGGAAACCAATGGGTATGGCTGCAGCAACACCAGCACATGTCAGGAATTTTCCAGACTACAAAACTGCTAAGTTTGTACCTAGAACTAGGTACAACAAATATGATTGCTGGTGCTGTGGCAAAATAGGGCATTTTGCCTTGGACTGTTGGCATAACACAAGTGTCAGGAAGAACACCAATCTACCTATTAGAGGAATTGCTAAAAGATTTGATATGAATGGAGCTAACTTGAACCAAGGACCCAAGACTTACTTGGGTTCTAAGGAAAAGTAATTCTGTATTGCAGGAAAGTCCAAGTTGTCATGCCCCTATATGGTACTTGGACAGTGGATGTTCCAGGCACATGACTGGAATAAAGGGGCTGCTGAAGGAGTACACATCTGTCAAAGATGGACCTAAAGTAATCTTTGGTGGATCTGAAAGAGGAATCATCAAAGGGTTTGGTAACATTTCTTCAAACCAAATTACCATCACCCAAGTGGCTTATGTAAAAGGTTTGAAACATAATCTGATTAGCATAAGTCAACTGAGTGATCTTGGATATGACATTTCATTTGTTAAGGATGGATGTCATATCAAAAGGTCAAGTGATCAAAAGATCATACTGACTGGGTATAGAAAGAGAAATGTTTATTGTCTTAATTTTGTACGTGAGAACAAGACTTCTCCCATCTGTCTTGTGGCTGATGATAATGCATCTCATTATGTCAAGTGGCACAAGAGGTTGGCTCATCTTAACTATAAGACAATTGGCCAACTCTTCAGCAAAGAGTTAGTGAGGAATGGTCCTCAAGTTAAGTGTATAAAGGAAGGGATATGTTCAGCTTGTCAAAAGGGCAAGCAGACAAAATCCTCCTTTCATAGTCTTGAAAACAAGGATTCTGTGAGGTGCTTATACCTCTTACATATGGATCTTTTTGGTCCTATGCCAGTTCATAGTCTAGGTAGGAAGGTCTACACTTTTGTGGTTGTAGATGAATATTCTAGATATACATGGGTGTTCTTTCTGAGACAAAAATCAGAAACCCCAAGTGTCTTACTTAGTTTTGTGAAACAAATTCAGAATGAACTAAACAGTATAGTGGTCAAAATCAGAAGTGACTATGGCACTGAATTTCAATCTGAAAGAATGATAAAATTATGTGAAGACTTTGGGATTTTCCAGGAATTCTCCTCACCTAGAACACCATAGTAAAATGGTATTGCTGAAAGAAAGAATAGGACATTGATTGAAGCTGGTAGAACTCTATTGAGTGACACCTCTCTTCCAGAATATTTTTGGGCTGAGGCTGTAAACACAGCATGTCATGTGATCAATAGGGCTTCTATCACCAAGTGCCACAAAAAGACTCCCTATGAAATTATGAAAGGTAGAAAACCAAATCTATCCTACTTTAGGATCTTTGGTTGCAAGTGATATATACTTAACAATGGCAAGTCATACCTAACTAAGTTTGCTGCCAAATCCCAAGATGGGATATTTGTTGGGTACAGCATAAATAGTAAGGCCTATAGAGTCTTCAACTTGACTACTCAAGTTGTAGAAGAATCTGTACATGTTGTGTTTGATGAATCAAGATTAATCAACTGTGAGTTTCCTTGTAGTTCATACAGTCCAACAGGTATAAGCAAAAGGATTGACAAGCTTTCCATTGAAGAAGCATCAAATACAGATGAAGCAGTGGAAAATGAAGGCTACAGTCCAGGGGGAGTACAAAACTCTATAGAAGCTGATGACAACCAAGAAGTACAGCATGATGAAGGAGCTGGAGATGTCCAACCTGAAGGAAATCTTCCTCCAGCCATAAGACATCTAAAAGATCATCCAGCTAATCAAATAATAGGTGATCCAAGTCAAGGAGTGCAGACTAGAAGCAGAAATCTGAGCACAGTCCTGCACTCAAGTTTCCTATCTCAATTGGAACCTAAGAAATTTGAAGAAGCCATCCAAGACCAACATTGGATTAATGTTATGCAAGAGGAGCTTAATCAATTCAGAAGGTGCAAAGTCTGGGTGTTTGTTCCTAAACCAAAAGACCACAACATCATTGGAACAAAGTGGATATATAGGAATAAGTTGGATGAGAGTGGAGTAATAGTAAAGAACAAAGCAAGACTCGTTGCTAAAGGATATAGGCAGGAAGAGGGAATAGATTTTGATCAGACATTTGCCCCAGTAGCAAGACTGGAGGCAATCAGGATGTTTCTTGCCTATGCTGTATACCAAGGATTCAAGGTATACCAAATGGATGTGAAATCAGCATTTCTGAATGGAGATCTAAAAGAAGAAGTCTATGTAGAACAGCCATCAGGTTTTGTAGACTCTCTTAAACCTGATTATGTTTTTAGACTTAGGAAAGCTTTATATGGGTTAAAGCAAGCCCCAAGGGCTTGGTATGACACCCTGTCTACTTTCCTTATTGAGAATAAAATTCTCAAGAGGCAAAATAGACAAGACTCTATTCCTTAGGGAGTCTAAAGGCAAGATAATCTTAGTCCAAATCTATGTGGATGACATAATTTTTGGGTCAATAGAGAACAACCTTTGCAAGAAGTTTGCCAAACTTATGCAAGGGAAGTTTGAAATGAGTAGTATGGGGGAACTTAAGTTCTTCTTGGGACTTCAAGTAAGACAGACTGATGATGGCTTGTCCATATCCCAGTCTAAGTTCACCAAAGAGGTGATAAAGAAATATGGTATGGAATCTTCATCTGCCATGAAAACTCCTATGGGAACAAATATTCCTATATGTAAAGATGATACAGGTAAGCCTGTAGATGAGTCTTTGTATAGAGGAATAGTTGGTTCTCTATTATACCTCACAGCTAGTAGACCAGATATTATGTATGCTACATGTGTCTGTGCTAGGTACCAGGCATGCCCTAAAGATTCTCATTATACTGCTGTTAAAAGAATTTTGAGATATTTAAAGGGCACACCAAATCTAGGCCTTTGGTACCCTTGGAATAGAGATTTTCAACTAATAGGTTATTCAGATGCAGATTTTGCAGGCTGTAGAGAGGATAGAAAGAGTACTACATGTACATGCCAATTTTTGAGAGGAAGACTGATATCTTGGAGCAATAAGAAGCAGACCAGTGTGGCAATATCCATAGCTGAGTCTGAATATGTTGCTGCTGGAAGTTGCTGTGCACAGCTATTGTGGATTCAGCATCAGTTAAAGGACTATGGTATTCAAGTAAGTAGAACACCTTTATTGTGTGATTCTAAGAGTGCTATTTCTATTGCTAACAACCCTATTTCTCATAGTAGAACTAAGCATATAGAAATAAAATACCATTTTCTTAGAGAGCATGTAGAAAGAGAAGATATCTCATTGGAATTTGTTAAAACAGACTATCAAATTGCAGATGTTTTTACTAAGCCACTGGATGAAACAAAATTCAATAAATTTAAAATTGAATTAGGAATGCTGACCATTGATTAGTTTATCAACAAACTTTCAACTAGTATTGTAAAACAGAAATTGGCTAAGTAAAATGGTGTTGACACATTCAGTGATAATGTGTCGACTCAGTATAGTTATGTCGACTTGTCAGAGAATTTGTGTCGACACAGAGAATTTGTGTCAACACTTAAGGGTCAAATAGTTGACTTATCCAGAAATGTAGTGTCGACTTCACCAGAATAATGGTGTCGACACTTACAGATTTTGTGTCGACACTTCAACTAAGAGTCGACACAGAATTTCTGATGCTCTACTAAGTATCTCAGGTGTCGACATATCTCCAATTGGTGTCAACACTTAGTAATCAGAATTGTTGTCGAGTCAATAGAAGTTTGTGTCGACACATTCCATCTGTGTCGACACATTTAGTCTATTTTTGCCCGCCTTTTGACCTTCTTTCAATAGAGGGTATAAATAGGTCAAGAACGTATTATGTCGACACGCTCACAAGGTTTTCGAAACTAAAACCCTGTATCGACATTCTCTCTCTTCTCTTCTCTCAAGCTTTCTCGACTGATCAATGGCGCTAAAGGTTGAAGATAATGTCAACGATGGTTATGAGCTGGTTCGGGATGCATTCGTCAATGGCGCACCAGAAATCAAACAAGTAATTACTCTTCTTACAGACAATGGACTGGAATTCCTTGTCTCAGAACCGTCAAAGATCTGGAAGAAGGAGGTGATTGAATTCTATACCTCTGCATCAGTGGATTCTTCTGGTCTCAAGATCAAATCCACTGTCCATAGGACGAAGGTGAAACTTACACCAAGAAGTTTACGAAAGAATCTTCACCTACCTTGCATACAAGATGAAGAAGAGGTCCCAGCCTCTAAGACAAAGGAGGCCCTCCAATGGTGCGGATTGGATCCAACCATCAAGATTAGAGCAGCTATCAACCGGAAAGGGATGAATCAACAAGGCAAATTTCTGTCTCAAGTTGTTGGAAAGGTGATTTTGTGCAAACCTGGTAGACATGTTAAGGTCTCAGCCTATATGTTCTGCATCATGACAAGAATTGTTTTTCAAATTCCAACAGACTGGTCAGCAGTTGTATTTGATAAGATCAAGGAAGGAATTTAGAAGCCAAATCTGGCTAGGATTTTGAGTTTATACCTGGTTGGAGTGATTCCAGAAGTCATGCAATAGATACCAGGGACTAAGATCAATCACATGAGAAAGATGGACATGAGATTATTCTCAAGATGGGATAGAGTTCTATCCAAAGAGTTGTCTGCAGTAGACAAACAAGACATAACTGAGATGTCACCTGGACATGAACAAGAAACTGAACAACAACTTAGAGAACCTGCTGAAACCCAGTCTGGGTCAACTCTAGTTTAGAAAGAAACATTTCCAGCACAGGTGCAGGGGGAGCAAGTTCATTCTCCTGCCTAGGACATTCTAGATACTGCACAGGTGCAGGGGGAGCAGAATTCTGATCAAGTGCAAGAGGAAGAACAAGTAGATTTATCAAAAGATTTGAACACTGCTAGACTAGATAACTCATCTTCTGCACAGGCACAAAAGGAATTCACTCTAGATGAGTGGTTTCCTGATGTTGAAATTGCTACTGATAGAGTTGAGGAGGAGAAAGAAATTGAGAAGGAGCTCGAAATTGAGGGGGAGCAAGAGTTTGTTGAAAAGGATCAACATGTCACTGAGACAGATATTCCTCCTTCACCTCCTGAGAGAGTTCAGATTGAAAGCTCTTCAGAATTTGAGTCTGAAGAAGTTAGAGTGGCAAAGAAAAGGAAGCTCATGGTCTTCAGAAGAAGAAGCCATAGCTACAAGAAGGCTCTACAAACTTCAACTCAACAATCTCCATCTGATTTTAATTACAACAAGTTCATGGTAGATTTGCAGATGAAGCTAGATAATCAGAGATTAGCCATGGAGAAATATGTTGATGAAAGTAATAAAAATCTTCAGTTTGATTTGGCTCTAGATATCAAGTCTATAAAATTTGAAGTCAATCAACATAAAAGATAAATAACGGATTGTTTTACAAAAGGGGGACATGTTGTTGTATATCTGGCCAAGCAACAAGCGGAAATGAAGAAAGAAATAGATGCCCAATCTATTAATCAAGGATACATTCTTGAAAATTAGACAAGGCTAAATGAAAATATGACAACAGCCAACACAGATATTCTTGCTCATTTTCAAACAACAATGACTAAATTGGCTGAAGCTAGGGCAGCTGAAATGCTAGTATATGATATCAAATTCCAAAATGCTTTAGACTCAGTACAGTCAGACATAACCACTTCCCAGCAGGAAATTACTGCAAAACTTAACAGGTTGAAGCCCTTCTTTAAAGATGGCATTAATTATTTAGATGGTCAGATCAGATTTCAGAAGGATGATCTCAGAGATCATGTAGAAAGAGAAGTCCTAAAGGGGGAGAGGGTACTTATTTCTGCTGGCTCAGAACATGCCAAGTGGGTAACTAACAGTATCAGAGCCACATTGGGATATCCACCCCTTTGTGATGATGATAATATGGCAGAGTCAGGAGTACAGCCTCAAGGTCTACTTGAAGGTAACCAACTAGAGGTTGCTCAAGTAATATACCCCCTGTAGATTTTGAGGGCATTCATCAGATGGTGCACACTATGTATAGTCCTCCAGAGGAGGTTTCAAATATTATACTTGGAAAAGTAGATATGCCTGAAGCTACACTCAAGGCTCAGCAAGAGGCTCAACTGTCTAAGAAGAAGTTTAGGGAGCAAGCTGAACTAAAACCTGATTTTGAACAGTGGAGTCCTACCTCTAGAAACATCATTCTAACTGCCTGGAAAGCTGTCAAAGATCAAGTCCAAGAAAGGGGCAAGTGGTACAATGAACAAGAATGGCAGAAGCATGAAGCCAGACAGGAGGCCATTATTCAGTATAGAAGGAAAGCTAAGATGGGAAAGCTACCTCCTAATGCTGTGGAGCCTAGCAAATACTTTCCCAAGCCATATCACTATTTTGAGAGAAAAAAGACTGAAGGCTGAGGCTCAGGAGAAGGCTAATCTTAAAGGCAAAAAGCCCAAGGAAGAAACTGAACCTTCTGTGCAGGCTCAAGTACAATCAGGAAAAGGGATTATTATTAAAGAGCCTGATCAGTCTTAGTCTTAGATGTCTTTGTTTTAGTTTATAAATGTGTAATGTGAAACATTTAGTGTTAAACATTTTGTAAACAATCATTTTGACATAATACACAAATTCTTGCCCTTTAATTAATTTTTGTGTATATGTTTTTTTTTTCTCTGTGATGAATCTATGCAAGTGTTTTTGACTGTTAATATTTCCTGTAATATTAAGCTTATATACATCATCATCATTTTGTTTATTATTATCATAAGTGGTGTATATCATTAGCTAATATGGGTTATGACTTCTCCAAATAGGGGGAGATTGTTGGGTACATTGGAAAATGTGTACCTGATTTGAAGAAGCCTAACTTAGCATAATGATATACATCAAGGTGTATTTGATGTTGTTTAAGTTGAATATGTGCAGGTTAAAAGTATGGAAAAACTTCTAAGTCCATGTGTCGACACCAGAAGAAGATGTGTCGACACTTCAGGAAGATTATGTCGACACTTGAAGAAGGTTGTGTCGACACAGAGAAAATGAGTCGACATCAACTGTGTCGACACCGGGAGGCAGTATCGACACACACAAGATTATAGTTGACATCAACTGTGTCGACACCAGGAGGCTGTGTCGACACACAGAGTCAAAGTCGACAATATTTGTGTCGACACCAGAAGACTGAGTCGACACATATAGGCAGAGTCGACAAAAGCTGTGTCGACACCTAAAGGCAGTGTCGACACATACTATGTTCTGAATCTACATCAACTGTGTCGACACACAGGACTTGTGTTGACACACTGCCAAGTCTAGACCAAGTCATTTGCTGAATATTGATGAAGTGTTTGAGTCAACACAAATACTCTATGTCGACTCATTCTCAAGTTATAGTATGCAGAAGCTGAGTCAACTTAAAGACAAACTTGTCGACTTCTCCAGAGGCAGTGTCGATACCAAAGATACTTGTGTCGACACATATAAACAGATGGTCTCAACACTTTCTGACAAACAGTCTCGACACTTTGCTGTCCAAGACAAAGGCACATGATCTGTTTGAAGACTTGATAGCTGTGGGTTACAACAGGTTAACTGAAGCTGTCAGACTTGTCAGAAGACAGTTAGATACCAGACCAGCCGGTCACCAAAAAGAAGGTCTATAAATAGACAGATTCAGAAGTAGAAGGTTAATTATTTTTGTGATTGAGAAGCAACACTTAAAAGATATCTGATTAAGGAATCAAATTAAGAAAGTGCAAGGCACTGAAGAAGATCTTCATCAGAAGATCTAAGAAGACATTCTGAAGGGTTCAACCTCTCAGGATCAATCTAAGGAGAATTCGTCCTAAAATTCTCAAGAATTTCCAAAGGGATTGGATAGAGAGGGATCCAGCCATTTGAAGATCAAGAAGGAAGCTGTTACAGGTTTCTCAAGAAGCTGTTTGGAAATCAACTCAGCTAGTTCAGATTCAAGAAGCTTTGAAGAAAGCTAAGTTTCAGTTGGTTTCATCCATTAGCTGATCAGGTGTTGTCTTGTCCTTTCTCTCTCAACAAGGGCAAGATTCTATAAAACTTTTTTCTAAATTCTGTAGGATCTATTAATATAGATCTGAGTTGTAAGCCTATGTTATAAAGGCTGAGTGTAGGAGAGATAATCTCTGAGTGGTAGGTCTTGGATAAAGACTGAGGTAAGGTTGAATTGCCTGAGTTGTAGGAGTGTGGTATCACTCTGAGTTGTAGGAATCCATTTTGGATTCTGAGCTGTAGGATCTGTGGATCTATGTTAAGGAAGGGAGTTTGGCCGAATCTAGCACACTGCTAGATAGGTGAAGGGGGAAAGTGGATGTACCCAGATCTTGGGGAACCACTATAAAACTGTGTGCAATCTGTGATGTGTGAATTTCTGTGATTGATGTGCTGTGTGTATATATTCAGTAGTTATATTCTGCCTAAATTAAAAACAAGCATTCGAACCTATTTACCCCCCCCCCCTCTAGGTGTTTAGGCAATCTTGAAAGTAAAACTATCATTTGCGTCCAGCTTCTTTTCCATCTCGATAATTATAGTTGAAGTGCCATGAGAAATGAACAGTAAAGACTTCCTCATAGAGTCTCTAAGTCCTCGGTAGAATCTCTTTGCATACCTCTTGTCATCCAAATCATGAATCCCCGCAAACCTTGCCAGATTGGAGAACTCCCTCTGGTACTGTGTCACAAATTTGCTCCCCTACCTGAGGTTCAACAACCTCTCCTCTAACTCATCTCTATCCATAATAGACACGAAGTGCTCTAAGAGGACCTCACTGAACTCCTCCCAAGTGATGTCTGACAGCTCTCGATTAGCATACGTGGAGTCTAGCAGGGACTTCCACCACCTATTTGCATGAATGTCTAGTGCGTATGTTGCTAAGGAAATTGCCTTCATGACCGGGCAGTTGATGCCTACCAGCTTCTCATGAATGGTCTCTAGCCACTCCTCCGTATTCACTGCATTCTTTTTCTTGTGGTACATCGGCGGAGACAAACTCTTGAATGCATTTATCCTACTTAATCCCAGGTTTGGCTGCTGGACTGGGGCTTGCTTTTCCTAGAAGGCCTCGAGGATGGCCATCAGAGTCTGCCCCATCTCTGTCTAGTGGAAAGGTATAGCAGCCGGAGGTGGAGGAACGGTACCCTTAGGTACCGTGACCCGTGGGGGCTATACAGAAGTAAGGTTTATATTATGATTGGCCTAAATCAATGTTTTAAATGGAATGTTTTCTGTGACTTTTTACACATGGGCACACCATTGCTTCCGCTGTATAGTTTGTCCGCAAACTAATGGTCGAGCGAGGTGGCCTAGTGTTGTGGACTTCTTTCTTATATGATAATTCGTGAAGTGATACCAGTTTGTAAGACCCCCCCCCCCCCCCCTTACCCTTACTAAGGAGGTTACCCGGTCTTATGCCAAGACCTACCACCTTAAAGTGACACCAGCACACTTGATAGTCTACACCGTACGACGTCGATCCTACCGGCTAGTACGATCATTCAACCTGTTGGCCAATGGAGAAAATAAGTACAACTATAGTAGTAAATGAAAACTAGCAAGTCCACAAGTCACAGCAATAACATCATAAAATATAGAGATGAAAGGTACATCAATCCACAATGAGTACAGAAAAAAAGAGTTAGGGCTTGTGCTCGGTATATGCCAAAATAGAATCAGATCTCTCTCACACAACAACACTATGCGGAAGCAAAACTGAAACACTTGTCATCACCTGACACTGAGCTGCGGTAGTATTAGGTGGTATTGGCTCCTTAGGTCCTGCCACCTCGTCCTATTGGTCGTACTAGTGCTCTAATTCCTCGGATCCTAAAATGATACAGTCACAATAGACTGTTAGTCATAAAGACTAAGCCATTTTGTCCTCGCCTCACCCCCATAACTCCTAGGCACCGAGCGGGAGGACGAAAGCGGAGGACAACAAAGCAGTACAAAATGGAAGCAAGTGATGGTGGGTTTATTCTATCATGGTCATGTTTTTAATAGTTATATCATTATACTAACAGTTCTTATAGCACAAGTAAAGTAAGTAAAGTAGTAATGGAAAGAAGTGCAATAGGTAAAGTAGAACTGAAAGAAAGTGTTGTAAGTAAAGTAAGGAAACAGAGCAGAAATTAAACTATCTACCGCTACACTATTATCACGGAAGTACCTTAACTTATATGAATGCCCATAAAAACTTATAAGTTAAAGTTTCATAAATATAACTTTCATATAAAAGAGCTCATACTAATTTATATGATAAGGATCCGCAGTGTGTATGCCCTATGTATGTATGTATGATATGATATGATGAGTTATATGGGTTATGACTCATACAATTACAACTCACTCACACATGACTTTGTGATCATAGACCATTAGTTACCACTTTTTAGAGTTAGCTGAACTCTCTGGTACCACCGTTGTGGCTACGACAGCAGTAGAGCGGGCGTCTCCACCTCCTAGGAGGGTATACACACAACCAGGCATAGACCCTTCATATGCATATGTACACGTCTTAGATGCACTCTACAGTATCTGCGTACTAATTTGCTGGCTATTTCTACCAATCTTTTTAGTAATGTGTGCGTTTTGGGGGATTGTCTACCAGTTCGCAGTATAAAACAATCTACTGGCCCCTCAAACCCTCACACCTCACCGGAGTCACCGTACTATCGTCAATGTTACAACTGTCTAGTACCGCATGACCTGCCACTAATATGTTCTGTGCACATGCAAGTTATTTCGAAACCGAGCCTCCAGCTCGCAGGGCCAACCCGTCCTATATCAAACACCCGAGCCTCCATCATGCAGGACTAAACCCGTCTTGTATCCAAATCCCGAGACTCCAGCTCACAGGACTAACCCGTCCTGAAGTAAATCTCGCGAGCCTCCAGCTCGCAAGAGTAAACCCATCATGTATCCCTCTAACCCTATACAGGTGAGTTTGTCAGATCGTTCCCTTAACCTATTAGACTACTCTTATCTAATTCTCGTTATACATAGCAGTTTAGGGTTAATCCTTGGGCTGCCTAGGGCATGCCTGGTGAAGGGCTCTCGAGGACATTAGGAACTACGATGGGCTGAAGCCCAAAGCTCCCTTTCTCAAGAACACTTACTTTTATTAGTGTCTACCCATTATTAATACCCCAATCTCGTTATTACTCTTGAGTAAACCTAATGACTTAAGGTGCTGATTGGGATAGCGAGGTCTTCCGTCGGACCCCATTATAGTTGTTCTCCTTGTGACTTGCACTCTAACACTCATTACCTGTAGTGACATACTTGTGATACAAACTAGGGTTTCAACTTCCCAATACATCTCTTAATTTAACTATATATCATCACCCTGAGTACTCTAAAGCTTCTTATTACTTTTACTAAACGCAACCCATGACATAATTATAACCCATATGAGATAACTTCCAATTCCTTGGGCCAAAGACCACCAAATTTCTAACATAGGTTTTTCATGTGTTTAATATTGATCATTCATAATTCCATCATTTTTCTAATTATTTTGGATTATTATTTAAATTAATTAATCAAGTGACCTTGGGTACTTTGAACATGAACTACTCTAACCAGTGGTCCATTAGGTCTAAATAAATTATCTGAAGTTCATCTAGGTTAAAAATGTTTGTTCACCAAAAATCCTGATTTTGCAATTTGATTTGACCATTATTTTCCATTTATGATTAAAACCCCATTATCTTCCTTTTCAAATGAAGTACTAAAACTAGTCATGTAAAAATACATGGGAAATTTCTACTCACTAATACTAACAAGATAATGGACAAAACAGATTTTCATACTCCTAGCAAGAGATTTGACCTATGATATTCACATGTTAATATTATTAAAAATATATCACTATTATAGTATTCATCATAAATAATAATCCAAACATCTTAATAAAATTTGCAGGGGTTCATATTGCAAAAATAAGGGCCTAGACATTTTCTCATAATTTTTCATTAACCACTACTCTTTTTTTTTATCAAACTCCTATAAGGTAAAAATGTAATTACACTATTTATACATGCAATAATTCTCAAAAATGCTCATAAATTTTTCTAGAGAAGTGAAATGACCTATTAGGGCTTGGATCAAAAATTTAGAATTTTCTAAGTCCAGTATTCCTATTTTTCATTTTAACACCTAAATGTGTTATTTTTGAAATAAATCCAAATTTTGGGATTTTTGATTCCAAAAATCCCAATTTTCTCATGAAAGGAGTGTTTTACCTCCATAAGCCTCTGTCCAAAATTTCATGGACTTGCATTTGGCTAAATTGGCTAAATTCTCATTTTACCCTATTTTACTATTTACACACTATTTACAAATCTACCTTCACCATGCATGTTGGATCCTTTATCATGCAGATGTAAAAATGACACTAAATTATTACCAATGCCAAAGGATGACCTTAGAGTCATGCCACCCAAATTTGGGGGTATTTGGTGTTGTAAAACTCCCTAAATCACATTTATTAAAAAAAATCAAATTTTTGACTAAAGCAATATGAAAATGTCTCCAAAAATTCTAATTTTTGAACATAGTCTAAGTATGGAAAACACACATGCATGACCTAAATTTCATTGTATGTGGACTTATTATTTAGCCTAGGCATCCATTTGAATTTGTGCCCTAGTATAGGAGTAGTCCTAGGAGAATGACCCTACAAGGAGCTACGGTTCTCCAAATTACATGTTTAGGGTGCCAAATTAAATGTATGACCTAAGCCTACATTTCTTATGCAGAACACGTCCTCTGAATATTCCTCCACGAGGACTAAAATTATCATGCAACATTTTTGTATGAATGTGACAGAAATACACATTTAATAACAGTAATACTATAGTTTAATTAATTCGAATTTGAGCGGCATCGGATTATCTTCCCCGATAGCCAATGGCTAGGATTGATCCCGCTTGGGCCGACTTGATCCATTGATTACGGACACCTGGTCCGCAGCCACCGCTGGCGATTATTGCCACCACCTCCATTGAGGTGGTGGCTAGCGTTTCCCGGCGACATGGCCGCCAGAGATGGCTCCTTCGGCGAACTCGAGCAAGAAGAATAGCTCGGTATATCTCCCTCTTCTTCTCATAGAATCGGACTCAATTGAGCCTGATATATCTCCTAGTGGATCTAGAAGACTAGCACTGAGGGAGGGAAGGAGAAACGGACCTGGATGCGAGCTTGGCAGCGGGTACGGTAGTGGTGAGCCATGACCGACAACTGTTCCGGTGAACTAGCTCGATCCCTTGTTTCTCCAGCAAAAGCTTAACTTCAGGAGTCATTTTGCACTCCTCTAGCTTAATGATGGTGATGGCGGTCTTGGCAAGAAAGGGGAGTGACAGCTTGGGTTTTTTTTCTTCCCTTTTTATAAGAAGAATTAGTTTTAAGTTGCTTGACAGTATCACCCTTGTATTGGACCACCAATCATTGCTTTAAATAGGTATTCTTGAGAAGATCAATGTATTAAATAGGTCTTGTTAAAGAGATCAGGTTTAAATTATCCATCAGCTCTTATCCCGAAAAAACTGGTTCAGGCCATACATATAAACCAGCAAACACGGCTTAGACCAAAAAATAATCTAAGTCAAAAAGCATTGAGTATTACTCGACGCTTCATCGAGTGGCGTCAAGTTCACTCAACACACTCGATGCTACATCGAATAGCGTCGAGTTCACTAAACACACTCGACGCCATGTGATTCCAGAATAATTTTCTAAGTCAAAGAGCATGGTTTTGAGTCCACTCAACACACTCGACGCTTTGTCGAATGGAGTCAAGTTCACTCGACTCCTATTGATCCAGAACAATTTTTCTAAGTTAAATAGCATGGCGTTGAGTCCACTTAACACATTCGATGCTTCGTCAAATGGTGTCGAGTTCACTCAACGCCTATTGATCCAGAACAATTTTTCTAAGTTAAAGAGCATGATGTTGAGTCCACTCGACGCTTTGTCGAATGGCATCGAGTTCACTCGACACACTCGCCACCTATTGTTAAAGAATAATTTTTCTAAGTCAAAGTTGACTTGAACCCTATAGTGGGCCCTGTGTGAATCCACCCTAACTCCTTGGGTCAAACCTAACCTAATCCTTTTTCACACACCGCATATTCTACCCTAATCTAAGTTAAGGGGTCTAGAAGAAAATGGAATGTTACAGCAGGTCTACTGTATGACTTTTCCTGTAAAAGCAAAGTTGCAGCCAACAACTTCAGTGGGGCCCACGAGTCAAATAGTCATTGGACGGCAGAAGATAAAAGGGATAAGTTTAGCAGATGCAAAACAACCTTTAGGGTTTGATCATTTCACAAAGGGGCAGACCTTCATCGTCTTCTTACTTGCCTTTTTTTAGAGCTTGAATCTAAAGTTTCAAACCAGATGAACTAAAAAGTTCTTACAATTAGTTGTAGAAGTTTTCATCAGCTACAGCAAGTTCAGAAAAGGTTTCTGAGAAAGAAGGCTGAGCAGAGCTT
Organism: Platanthera zijinensis; assembly: GCA_039513925.1. NCBI lineage: Eukaryota > Viridiplantae > Streptophyta > Magnoliopsida > Asparagales > Orchidaceae > Platanthera > Platanthera zijinensis. The sequence goes on along the minus strand of CM077079.1, from coordinate 105,356,105 downwards.
TCAAATTTCTGCAGTCATGGTTGCTGATTGAAGAGTATAAAGAACTGTCAATTCATTGTATTCAACAGCAAAATCGGAAACTTGGTTTCTGAGTTTCTTCTAGCACAAGCAGGAGTTTTTTAAAGATCTTTATCCTTGTTGCTAAGGAAGAAGTTAGGGCTTAGATAACTCAGCTCAGGAAGTAGTTAACTCAGAGAACTTCTCTGGATTCATATCATCAACAACAAAACACTTTCTTTTCTGTAGTATCTTAACAGATCTGAGTGTAGGCCTGATTTATAAAGGCTAAGGTAGGATCCAGTTTTGGATTTGAGATAGGGCAGTCTTACCTGAGGTAGGATCTTATGTGGATCTGATTTGTAGGGCGTGTATGCCTGAGGTAGGGCCGTTTTCTTGAGATAGGAGAGTCATTCTCTCTGAGTGTAGGACCTTTGGATCTGAGGTAGGATCCATCTTTGGATCTAAGGTAGGGCATATGTGCCTGAGCTGTAGGAGAGTCATTCTCTCTAAGGTAGGGTTATCCTCCTATCCTAAGTGTAGGGCATCTTATGTGTCTGTGGTAGGTGATCTGTTGATCCATGAGTTGTAGGAGAAAGCTTGCTCTGAGGTAGGGCTTTGTGCCTGAGGTAAGTCTTGGAGGAGACTGAGAGATCCTGAGGGATCTGTGTTGTAAGCTCTAAAGAGCCGAGATTTGGAGAAGTGCCTTATCTAACACACTGTTAAGAGATGGGAGAGACAGTGGATGTACACATAATCTAGGGACCAATATAAACCTTGTATGTGCTTTTTTGGTGTGTCTTGAAAGCTGATAGTAACTTACTAACAACTCACATAAAAGAAGGAAATCTCAAAAGAGGCAAAAAACTTATTCACCCCCTCCACCCCCCCCCCCCCCTCTAGGTGTTTAGTTGCCCTTGAAAACAAAAGTCTTTCAGCGGGCATCCAAACTAACAAGCCTAGGCCTTTGTATGCCTCAACGCTAAAAACACAATAGCGGAGCTCCCTGCGTACTACGGCTTAGAAGGGGTCTCGGGTAGATGTGCACCACGAGCCCAGCCCAACTGGCCTATAATCAAGGCACGAAAGGCGCCCAGGGAAAAAGTACCAAGTACTAAGGTGAACTGTCCACTTGGCACGGAATGTGCCCCGGGAAAAAGCACTGAGGACGAAGGCCAACCATCCAAAGTCTATCTATCAACTCTCATCGGTGTGACTCCTGGAGAGCCCGTAGACCTGCCACACTATCCTTAACCTAGGATTATGACACCGCATGTCAACTCACACCGCATGCAATTTCACATGGCCTTGCCGTCAATCATCAAAGGGCTCCAACCGAGTCCCTTTTCATCAATACCAATCCAGTGCTCAACAGTACCCAAGAGCTCCACACTGAGTCCGTTATCATCATTACCAATCCAGTGTGGTCAAATACTCACGCACTTACACCCTTTCACATTTATGTGCTCCCAAGCACTCAATGATTCAACATCCACCCAGGTTGAAAGCTATCTTGAACAACATACCAATCCCACACTGCTACCCATAGGGAGACACACACTAAGCAGTGGACTAGACAAATTATCCCATACAATACTTGAGATCACGATTCAAAATTTTTCATGGCCATGAGATTTACCTCATCTGATTCCTTCCTTATAATCAAGCATTCACAAACAATTATGCTTTTATATATTTATCACAATAATATATAACTCTCTACATATCCATTAAGAATGATATCATAAGTATAGATTACACATTCAATAATCGGGCACCACACCCTCATTCAAAACTTATATAGTTCATCAGATTACAATCGCGTGCATCCTTACTGGATTGCACAATTATCCATTTGTACAACCAAATCTTATAAAGCCATTTATTCACTAATTTCCCTAAACCATTTGTTTATTAAATTCATCCAAACCATTTGTTTATCTCAGTTATATATAACTAGGCTCATCCAAACATCAACATCATCTTGTTATGTTTTTCCTACCTAGTCCAAACATGGTTATACATTAACCCGAAAGCATCCTGCACATAAGTTGTTACCATGCAGCAACTTCGACTGGGCATTTTTGGAGCTACAAAGCACTTATGAAAATATGTATCTATCCGTTGGAAATGAACTAAACCTTTCGTGTTCAGCCCAAGACTTGAATTCGGCCATATCACACCCAAAAATGGCCTCAAAGTCCGCTACGGGCAGAAAATAGATTTATGCACACATCTTAAAGCAAAACAAACGACATCGGTTCATCTTCTTCCATTAGCCATTTTTTAAAAACCACATACAACACTTCTTCCTCCCTTATTCACCCTCAAAAGACCATCCTTCTTCATGAAACCAAGTCCACCATCTTCACAATGAAGAGAGGAGAGGTTGAAGATAACTAATCCCTAGGACGAGGTCCTAGCATGGTCTTTTCCTAGGAGATCTTCATCACGCACCAGTCAAACTCCTTTGAGTCAACATCTCTCCTATATCATAACTAAAGATCTAGTACCAAGAGAGGGGTAGTAATCTCACCTTGTTTCAATCCATGGATCTCATCACTCTCCTCGGCGAAATCATTCTTCCCCGTTACTATCGTTCTTCTCGAAAGGAAGTTGGTCCTCTAGAAAATTTGAATCCGATGACTTCTTCTTTGTCTGCTTCCGTCGGATTCAGCACAGAGATTGGCTCGGTAAGAAATTGAAGTGATGGCTAGGGTTTCTCATTTCTTCCTTTTTATAGCAACGCATTAGGGTTAAGTCATGTTGTCACGTGTCACCCTTACATTGGAAAACCAATCATTACTTTGAATAGGTCTTATTTGAGAAGACCTGGTCAAAATGAGCCATCAGCACTTATCCCGAAAACCCGGTTCAGCCCATAGGTATAAATCTGTAACACGGCCTGCCGAAAATATGCTAAGTAAAATTCGTCGCATGCATCATATGTCACCCAACGCTCCGTCGAATGGCATCGAGATCACTCAATGCTTTTCGACGAATCCTTCTGGCCAAAATATTCTAAGTCCAAGCGCTATATGCATCGAGATCACTCGATGCTTCGTCAAATGGCATCGAGATCACTCAACGCTTTTCGACGAATCCTTCTGCCCAAAATATTCTAATTCTAAGCATTATATGCGTCGAGATCACTCGACGCTATGTCAAATGCCGTCGAGATCACTCAACGCCTTTCAACGAATCCAGTATTATTTTCTAAGTCTTCTTATGCGTCGAGTATCACTCGACGCTTTGTCAAATGGCGTCGATTTCACTCGACGCCTACTTAATCTAGTAGTATTCTAAGTCAAATTCTCCATATTCTTCGTGTATCACTCGATGTCTGTTACCAGTACACCCCGAGACTGAGTCACTGACTCAAAACACGTGCGAGTGGTCTAGCACGAATCGCGACGTTATAAATCCTATAAACAAAATAAATGATTTCGTCCCCGAAATCAGGCTAGGGCTATGGGGAAAGTAAAGCATGAAAAATAAAAGTATGTTTTTTAGTTTACCTTGGGGAAATAACTCCAGGTAGTACTTCAGCATCAAGTCCACCAGCTCCCAAGTATATTCCTCTTTCCCATGATTAGACCACAAGACCTTCACCAAAGAAACACTCTTTTGACGCAAGTTACTTTTCTTAGTGTCTACTATCCGCACCAGCTTGAGTCAAACAGACCTATCAGTTGCCACTGTTCCATTTATAGCGGTGACAGGTTGATCAGGCCGTAGGAGTGCTTTCCAAAGTGACGACATCAATGGAAGACATCGTGAAAATTTTTCAGCTCTGGTGGTAACTCCAGCTGATGGGCCAGAGGGCCAATCCTTTCCAATATAGCAAGGCCCAACGTATCTCAGGTTGAGCTTCTTCCTACCACGCACTCGTGATACTCCATGCATTTGCCGGATCTTCAAGATCACCTTGTCACCCACTTGAAACTCCACCATCCTATGTTTCCTATTATAATACTTTGTCCAGACTCTAAGCCTCAAACATGTGATCTCGTATCAATCTAACCATAGCATCGGTGTCATCTATATACTCGATTCCCAAAATCTTCATGTCTTCATCATGCACCCATGATAAAGGTGTTCTACACTTCCTTCCATAAAATGCTTTGTGGGGTGTCAGCCCGATGCTAGCTTTATTATTATTGTTGTATGAAAATTTCACCAGTGGTAAGATCCTTTCCCATGGCTCCCCTCTATCCAATACACACAACCTCAATAGATCTTCCATAGTTCTGATGGTCCTCTCAGATTGACCGTCCATCTGAGGATGAAAGGTTGTGTTAAAGATAAGGAGAGAACCCAAATATGCATGAACCGCCTTCCATTCCTTGGAGGTAAAGCGAACATTACGGTCGGATACAATCGTCTTAGGCACTCCATGGTATCATACAAACTATTCCACGAAGAGATGTACCAATACATACACATGTGTCTCCTTCCTCATTGGGATAAACCTGGCGACCTTGGTCAAGCGGTTAACAATCAACCAAACTGAGTCATTCCCTGATCTTGATCGGGTAAGACCGTGAACAAAATCTATGGAGATATCTTCAAATTTCCACTCTGAAATGGGCAATGATTGTAGAAATCCTCAAGGGCTCTTGAACTCCACCTTTACCTTCTAACAAGCCTCATAATATGTAACATAATACTTAACCGCACTCTTCATTCCTGTCTAGAACATGGTAATTCATAAGTTGCTATACATCTTGGAAATTACAGGATGTACCGAATACTTGGAGCAATGTGCTTCTCAAGTTATCTTCCCCGATTTCACCGCATGCGTGAATCTAAAGTCTGTCACAAAAATGAACAAGACCATCCTTCAAAGTATACTCTTCAGTAAATCCATCCTCAATTTCTTTAGTTACAAGAGCAAGAGAAGCATCCTTCCCTTGCTCTGCGCGAATATGATCTTGAATGTCACAAATTATCCTTATGGCATTTAGATATTCAGTATACATCTCGAGATAGTCCTTACACACTAACGTGATCTCCATCTCCTCGAGCACTCGAGTCAATTCCATACTCATCATCCGAGACTGGGAACTCAACTCAGGTACTTTTTTCTGCTCAAGGCATTTGCCACGGAGTTTGCTTTCTCAGGGTAGTAGTTCAATGAAAATTCATAATCACAAAAAAAATTCTAACCACCGCAGCTGCCTCAAATTCAACTCCTTCTAAGTATGAACATACTTCAAATTCTTATGGTCTGAAAAGATCTCATAGTGGAAGCCATATAAATAGTGCCTCCAGACCTTCAAGGCAAAAACCACTGGCCCCAACTCCAAATCATGTACTGGGTAATTAATCTCATGCTTCTTTAACTGTCTTGAAGCGTATACAAACACATGCCCATGCTGCATCAACACTGCTCCCATCCCTTGATATGAGGCACCAGTGTATACTTGAAATCCTTCTTTGCCTGATAGAAGAGTTAGGATTGGTGCTGTGGTAAGTCGATCCTTCAGCTCTTGGAATGCAACTTCACACTGGGGTGTCCACTCATATGGCACACCTTTCATTATTAGGGCAGTAAGAGTAAGGGCTATCTTCAAGAATCCTTTCACAAACTTGCGATAATATCCAGCAAGTCCAAGAAATCTTCGTACATCAGCCGCTGATTTCAAGGGCTACCATTCATTTTCGGCACATACCTTGGCTAGGTCTACCGCTAATCCTGCGCCGCTAATAATATAGCCCAAGAAGGCAACTTCTCGGAGCCAAAACTCACACTTGCTGAACTTAGCAAACAACGAGTGCTCTTTTAACTTCTTCAAAACTAAGGTCAAGTGTTCAGCATGCACCTCTTCCGTCTTCGAGTAGACCAAAATGTCATCGATGAAGATGATGACAAAGATGTCGAAATTCGGCTCAAACACCCTGTTCATCAAACTCATGAATGCGGAAGGGGCATTTGTGAGCCCAAACGGCATCACCGTGAACTCGTATAAACCGTATCTCGAACTAAATGTTGTTTTCTGAATGTCTTCCTCCTGAATCCTTAATTGATAGTACCCCGAACGCAAATCCAATTTGGAAAACCAATGCACTCTTACCAACTAATCGAATCACTATTCGATCTGAGGTAAGGGATAGGTGTTTCGCACCGTCAGTCAGTTGAGTTCTCAGTAGTCTATGCATGACTATAGTGATCCATCGTTCTTCTTAACGAACAAAATAGGGGCTCCCTAGGGTGATGAACTGGGACGAACAAAACTTGATTCCACCGACTTCTGCAACTAAACTCTAAAATTAGCGAGTTCCTTTGGATACATTCTACAAGGGGTCCGAGAGATGGGCCTGGCACCCAGTACTTGTTTAATTTGGAAGTCCACCTCTCTATGCGGGGGTAAGCCTGGTAGCTTCTCGGGAAATACCTCAGGAAAATCCTGCACCACCGGTACATCTTTTATACTCACCGCCCTCTCTTTTAATTCAAAACATATCATATATACCTCTTCCCCTTTCATATGGGCCTTAAGGGCCTGCATTGAAAATACTAACATTTGAAGCACGAGTTTAATACCTTGGAAGACAACATCAGAGTCTCCATGCCTTAAAGTGATTTTCTTCGCCGCACAATCAATTCTGGCGTGGTTCCAGTCCAACCAAGTCATGCCCAAAATAAGGTTGAATTCTGGCATTCTCAACACTATCTCAGGGGTTTCAAAAATCTTTCTTCCAATATATACTTCCAAGTTGCACTTGGTGGACGACGTCATCTCGGAGCCGTCTGGGAGGCATATTCTCCGAGTAATAACAGTGAAGTATTGCAGGCCATCTAAATCTTTTACGAAGTCCTCTAAGACAAACGAATGCGTAGCACTGGTATCAAATAAGGTGTGGGTTGGTTTCCCACTAACGGTCACAGTGCCTAAGTATTAATTATAAATACTCAAGCTAGATTCCTAGATCATCTTAGGGAAATTATGGACGAATGATTATAATGTTTTAATTAAAACTCGACATACCTGGAATCACATCCTGAGGATTCCGCTCCTGCGCCATATCTAGCGCAAATATCTACTCCCGAGCAGGTCTAGGATTTCTTCCTCGTGGTCCTCGTCCTCAACCACGACCTTGTCCTCGTCCTGTCGGAGCTGCTAGTGGAAAAATAGGGGGAGCATCTCCACCTAGTTGTGGGAAAAAATGTCGAATGTGGCCCGGCTTGTTACATTAATAACATACTTGCCTAAATGGTCCTCCTGGTTGCTGAAGTGGTTGGAACTACGGGGGTGAATGTAGTGTTAACTGCAGGCCCGGACGTTCCATCCTAAAATTCTGGTGGAAACGTCCACCACCTCTTTTATTTCCTCTTCCACCTCTACTATTATGTCTTTTTCTGAAGCTGGGGCCTGCTTCCATCACGCTCTCGGCTGGTAACTTACTACTTCCCAAGTGATCCACCTCCAACCTTTTTGCCATATCAATTATCTCTGCGGAGCTCACGTCTGCTATAAACAAATGTGCTTGCCTTAGGGGATCTCGCAAGCCTTTATAGAATCGTTTTGAATACCCATGGTCATCCAACTCATAGGAGTTTGCAAATCTAGTGAGGTGCTGAAACTCTCTTTGGTATTCTATCACGGACTTGTATCCTTGCTTCAACTGCAGGATCCTTTCTTCAAGCTCGTCTCGAGCAGTAGAGGGAATGAAATGCTCCAAGAAAACTTCAGAAAATTTGCTCAAACTGATCTTCGTGTACACTCGGCCTTGGAAATTGGAATCTATGAGGGACTTCCACCACCTTTTGGCATGTGACTCAAGGACCAACACAGCTAAGGTCACAGCTATACTGGCTGGACATCTGATTCCGGTCATTAGATCTTGCATAGTATCCAGCCACTCTTCACTACGAACAGCCGACTTTGTCCCATGATAAACAGGCGGGGAGAAGGCTCGGAAGGTACTCAGCCAGGTGGAACCTGGGGCTTGTTGCTGGACCGGGGCTTGCTAGGATCTAAATGCATCTAGGATTGCTGTAATGGTCTATCCCAGCTCTGACTATTGAAACTGAGTAGGGATAGAAGGGGAGGGAGTGCCCACTACTAATTTTGTGCACGTCGGGATCAATGTATAAAGGTATAAACCCTAAGGTCGGGTTGTCTAATCATAGGATAATGACTGGACATACTTAGTGTTAATTACACATGGGCACACCACTTCTTCTGCTATGTCAGTTTGTCCGCAAACTGACCAATCGAGCGAGGGAGGCACCATTGTTCAATGACTTCTATAGTTCATGATTGTTGTATGTCTGATACTTATTATAAGACCCCCCCCCCCCTCCCGGAACACAAGACACAGACGAGGGGAGTCTTATGCCCAGAACAGCCGCCTTGCTGTAACGTCAACACACGGGCTAACATGTACCATAAGATGCCTATCCTGCTGGCCAAACCAATATCATCCATGCTAACCCAACATAAAGAATATAAAACATAAGTCATAATCCAAACAAATATATAAGGTCAAACAAATACAATAATAATAAGAAGCTACAACACTTCTTTAATATCAGAGTACACCAAAATTGCCCATAAAGCTACAATCATGAGTCTCTCAAAAACTCAAATATGTAACTAACAGCAGTGAAGGTAATATCGTATTAGGACTTGTCACCCTGGCCTGGCTGCCCTCCTGTATGACCAGCTAATGCTACTCTATCCGCGGGTTTTCCTCCTAAAATGGAATACGTATCAACTGTTAAACATAAAGACTAAGTGGCTACAACATCCACTCCCCCGACGGCTCTTAGGCTCTCAGGTAGATGTGCACCAAGAGACCAGCCCAACTAGCCTATCATTATAGCACGAAAGGTGCCCCGGGAAAAATAACCGAGGAACAAGGCCAACCATAAACTTGACATGGAAGGTACCCTGGGAAAAAGCAATGAGGACCAAGGCCAACCGTCTAAAGTTTATTTGCCAACTCCCATCGGCGTGACGACTGGCGAGCCCGTAGACTTGCCACACTATCCTTAACCCCGAATTATGACACTGCATGTCAACTCACACCGCATGCAATTTCATATGGCCTTGTCATCAACCATCCAATGGCTCCAACCAAGTCCCTTTTCATCAATACCAATCCATTGCTCAACAGCACCCAAGGACTCCACACTGATTCCCTTATCATCATTACCAATCCAATACGGTCAAATACTCACGCACTTACACCCTTTCACATTTCTGTGCTCCCAAACACTCAAGGGTTAAATATCCACACAGGTGGCAAGCCACCTTGAACAACATACCAATCCCACAGTACTACCCATAGGGAGACACACTCTAAGTAGTGTACTATACAAATGATCTCATCCAACACTTGAGATCACGATTCAATAGTTTTCATGGCCATGAGATTTTCCTCATCTGATTCCTTCCTTATAATCAAGCATTCACAAACAATTATGCTTTCATATATTTATTACAATAATATATTAACTCTCCATATATCCATCAAGCATGATATAGCAAGTATAGATTACACATTCAATTATCGGGCACAACACCCTCTTTCAAAATTTGTATCATTCATTGGATTACAATCGCGCGCATCATCGTCGGATTTCACGAGTAGCCATTTGTACAACCAAATCTTATCAAGTCATTTGTTCACTAATTTCCCCAAACCATTTGTTTAATAAATTAATCCAAACCATTTTTTTAATCTCAGCTACATATAACTAGGCTCATCCAAACCTCAACATCATCTTGCTACATTGCTCCTACCTAGTCCAAACCCGGTTATACACTAACCCGAAAGCATCCTGCACATAAGTTGTTACCATACAGCAACTTCGACTAGAAATTCCCAGATCTACAAAGCTCCAATGAAAACATATAACAATCCATTGGAAAGGTCTTTCCTAGGACTACAACTTTTGTATTCAGCCCAAGACCTAGATCCAACCGTATCACTCCCAAAAATGGCCTCGAAATCCGATGTGCGCAAAAAATAGATTTCTGCACGCATCTTTAAACAAAATGAACAACATTGGTTCGTATTATTCCATTAGCCATTTGTTCATAACCACATACACCACTTCCTCCACCCTTATTCACCCTCAAAACACCATCCTTCTTCAAGAAACCAAGTCCACCATCTTCACAATGAAGGGATGAGAGGTTGAAGACAACTAATCCCTAGGATGAGGTACTAGCATGGTCTTTTCATAGGAGATCTTCATCACGGACCTGTCAAACTCCTTTGAGTCAACATCTCACCTATATCATAACTAAAGATCTAGCACCAAGGGAAGGGTAGCAAGCTCACCTCATTTCCAGCCATGGATCTTGTCACTCTCCTCGGCGGCATCATTCTTCCCCATTTGTATCGTTCTTCTCGAAAGGAAGTTCGGCCTCCAGAAAATCCGACTCAGACAAATTCTTCTCTCTCTGCTTCTGTCGGATTTGACATAAGGATCGGCTCGGTAAGAAATGGAAGTGACGAATAGGGTTTCTCATTTCTTCCTTTTTAAAGCAATGCATTAGGGTTAAGCCATGTTGTAACATGTCACCCTAACATTGGAATGCCCATCATTACTTTAAATAGGTTTTGTTTGAGAAGACCGGGTCCAAATGAGCCATCAACGCTTATCCCAAAAACCTGGTTAAGTCCATAAGTATAAATCAGCAACATGGCCTGCCAAAAATATGCTAAGTTAAATTTGTCGCATTCATCGAGTGTCAATCAAATCTTCATTGAATGGCGTAAAGATCACTCAACGCTTTTCGACGAATCCTCTGGCCAAAATATTCTAAGTTAATGTGGTGTATGCATCGAGATCACTCGAATCTTCGCCGAATGCCGTCGAGATCACTTAATTATTTTTGACGAATCCTTCTAGCCAAAATTTTCTAAGTCTAAGCGATGTATGCGTCGAGATCACTCGATGCTTTGTCAAATGGCATCGAGATCACTCGACGCTTTGTCAAATGGCGTCAAGATCACTAAACACCTTTTGAAAAATCCAGTATTATTTTCCAAGTCTTATTATGTATTGAGTAGCACTCGATGCTTTGTCAAATGGCGTCGAGTTCACTCGACGCCTATTGAGTCCAGTAGTTTTCTAAGTCAAATTCACCCTATTCGTCGTGTATCACTCAATGCATGTTACCAATGCACCCCGAGCCTGAGTCACTGACTCAAAATGCGTGTGAGGATTCTAGCACGAATCGGGATGTTACAAAGACTCCCTATGAGATCTTGAAAGGCATAAAACAAAATCTATCCTATCTTAGGATCTTTGGTAGTAAATGATTTGTGCTGAATAATGGGAAGTCATACTTATCTAAGTTTGCTGCCAAATCTTATGAAGGGATATTTGTTGAGTATAACAATCATAACAAAGCATATAGGGTCTACAACTTGAAAAATCAAGTTGTAGAAGAGTTTGTTAATATAGTCTTTGATGAGTCATCAATGATTAACAGTGAGTTGTCAAGCTCCTCTAGATCTGCAGGTATAGAGATGAAGATGGATAAACTAGAAGAAGGTGATGGTGTGTACATTACCGAAGAAGGACAAGGCACTCAAAATATGGTTGAAGACCAATAGGGTACAGCCACTAAAGATCATGATATTGAAGTAATAATGCCTCCTACAGTTAGGCATCTGAGGGATCATCCTAGAAACCATATCATAGGAGATGCTGAAAGTATCTAGCATCTACCTAAGTCATCTAGAGGGAGGTGAATAGGTGATTTTTGTGTCTTCTCATGGAATTAAAAATCACTTAAAAACAAGCACACAAACACAGAGATTTATAGTGGTTCCCCATTTTTGGTACATCCACTATCCCGCCTCGCCTATATACCATGAAGGGTTAGATTCAGCTACTTCACCTTTCTTAGATCTTCAACAATCTTACAACTCGGAGCAATGCTCCTACATCTCGGAGAACAAACTCTCCTACAACTCGATCCACACACGGATCTACAAACTCGATACATAAACAGATCTACAAACTCGATCTACAAATAGATCTACAAACTCGATCCACAAACAGATCTACAAAATTGGAGAAGCACTCTCCTATAATAGTAAATGAATATTACAAACAACAAAAATGATCACAAGTCTTCGCTCTGACATTCTTTGAAATAGTAGATCTTGAGACTTGAAGAACTCGAAAAGAGGAAAGCTTTGAAGACTTTGAATCGTGAACCTTCAATCTTCGAATGACTAGATCTAAAGGAGTATAGATCTTAAGAGAAGAAGCAATCCATTCATGAAAGTCGAAGATGATGATTCTTGCACTTTGTCGGTGGTTGAACGGGAAGAATCGTGCAATCATAGATGTCGAGCCTTCGGTTTGCGACTTTGGAAAAACTTGATTTCGAAATAGCAAATAGCAAGATTAGTAAGATTCTTTATTTCGAAATTCATCCTAACATATATATATAGAGAATCAAAGCAACAGCTATAAAGGAATTCCAAAAACGGAACCCTAAAAGTTACTATGCATGGCCGACTGAACCCGAAACTGGTTTTGAGAAATTTCGTAAAAATGTCCTAAGTCAAATTCGCCGAGTATCATCGAGTATCATATTGATACTCGTCGAATACATCTTGATATATGACGAAAATGACTTAGCCAAAACATCCCACGCCGTTTGTACACTCGACACAATGTCGACAAGTCATACTCGACGAATTCGTCGAGTATCACCAGGCATACTCGATGAATCCGTCGAGTATCGGTCAACAGACTCAACGCAGTCAATGCCTATATTCAATGAATTAGACTTGGAAAAATCTAGAGAAGTAGTGTCGACTGGACTCGACAAATTCGGCGTGTATCACTTAGCATATTCGACGAATTCGACGAGTATCGTTAGATACATTCGACGAGTATGCATAATGATACTCGGCGAATTTTAGTTAACAGATTTTCACTTCTCCAAAGAGTTTACCTTAAGTTTATACGACGAATTCGACGGGTATTGGTAAGGATACTCGACGAATTCGATGTTTATGCTTAGCCGTACTCGCCGAATTTTACTTAGGTTAAATTCCTATTTTCGGATTCCAAGTCTTTGGACCTTCTTTGATGCTACTCCTGTACTTAGTATAGAAGTACACTCCAATAGAGAGATTACACGTGAGTCAACACATTAGCCTACACAATGAGGAATTACAATGTATAGTCCTATGTTTACTGACCCACTATAACCTGACATTGGTGTGTACTTGGCATTTTAGACCTGCAAGTACATAACTCAAAGGCAACATCAAATACAATCACAATTCATCTAAGTTTAACTGGGCCCTACTTCAAATCCGGGTTATTATGGAAATAATACCCAACAATCTCCCCCAATTTGAAGAAGTCAGAACCCTATAAGCTAAAGTGAATTGCACATGATAAATAATAAATTATGAAAACATGAAAAGATAAAAGATATAAATAAAAACACGCATTCCAAGACAATTGTGAAAATCATATATATATATATATATATATATATATCAAATTGTCCATAGTTTTTAATAGGGGGGTAACCCATAACTCAACACAAATTAGAACTATAGTCCCTACCGGCTCTGATTCTTCTGCCTTTGCCTGTTAAAATAAGTCTTTGGCTTTCGAAAGTTCTTTGGTGGAGGTGCAGGTATCGGATCAGCATTTCTGTGATTTCTAAAGTGAATTCTCCTTTTGGTGCAGGATAGCTTGTACTTGTTCCATTCTTCCTGGTCATAGTTGTGTTGTTGTTTTTCACCACCAATATCAACCAAGGATAATTTGTTCAATATAATACCTTTAGAGATGGGACTCCACACTTCTTCCATTTCTCTGTTTGGTTCGGTCTTGACAATAGATGGTCCTTCACCAAACTTTCTCTTCTTTTGGACTGAAGAAGAAGGGATCTGTACAATATCAGTAGCAGCAGTAGTATCAGCCTGATAAAAATCATGTGGGTCCGACAAGAACTGAGAGTAATCATGGTAAGGATGAGTCTCATCATTTGTTGTTACAGGCACAACAGGTACTTGAGGTCCTGTCAACTGACTATGCAGCCACATGCAATTGTCATAGATATAGTCAATAGACTTTTGAAAGTTTTGTATTATGGCAACTTCAACGACAGTCAGCTTAGCTTTCATACCTTCCTCCCCCTTTCTGACTTTTGTAGCCAGAGAATTTGCATACGCATGCAGGTTGTCGTCATAATGAGCCATATAAGTATTATGTGTTGCAATCATAGTCTTGGCATTTTTGTCAATATTATCCATAGTTTCCTCTATATATTTGAGGCCATCCATATTTAACTTTATTGCTTTTCCACCCTCAACAAATAATAAGTCAATCTTTGTATCAAGCTCTTCAATTTGAATCATGACTTCAGCAAGGCCTCTGTTGACGTATTGTTCTATCTCTTTCACCTTATCCAGGACTTTCTTCATTGTTGCTTAAAATTTTGCTTGCTGTCTTGCCAACATGACCTCTATTGTCTTGAGAATTAAACTCTCAGCATTGGAGGTGGCAATAATCTCAGAAACAATAGGTGGGAGAGAGGGTAGATCTTCATTGAGAGACTCATCGATCGGGGATAATAGAGCTTTAGAATTCAGTAGAGGCACTTCAGCAGCTAGGACAGGAGGATGCTCCTCTGTATCTCTTTCCTCATCACAGATCTCAACTACCTCCTCAGGAATAATTGGAGGTACTCTCGTTGCCTTGGCAACTCTTTTCTCAAGGTCGCGGATAAACCTTTCAACCTCAGTACCAACTGATATCGAATACTTAGTCACCTTCCCCTTAGATGATGCAGCTGGAACAATCTCTAGGAGAGGAACAATCAGATTTTCTATAGAAACTAGCTCAGACCCATCATTAGTATTATCAGTATCATTGGTGATGTTTTTAGTTGTCAACCTAAATAACTTAGAGGGGGTGAATAGGTGAGGTCTGCATCTTTTTGAGGAATATAAATTTGAGCGAGCGAAGAACAGAAACCAAGCACACACAGCATAGATTACACCAGATATATAGTTGTTCCCCAATCTTGCGTACGTCCACTCTCCACCTCACCGATCTAGCAACATGCTAGACTCGGCTACTTCAATATTTCATCGGATTGAAAACCAATCCTACACCTCGGAGCAATTCCCCTACAACTCGATCCACATAAACGAATCTACACTCGGAAGAAAAATTTCCTACAAACTCGGAGACAAAATCTCCTACAAGAATAAAATGATTTACAAATAAATACACAAACTTGTCTTCAAAAATCTGGCAAAGACTTGGCTTCTTCCTTCTTTAAAATATAAAATCCCTTTAAGAAGAGTTGAGGAAGAAATCTGAGTATGTTGGGATCTGAGAACATCGAACCACCACAATCAAGAAAGAGATGTGCGATGGTAGAGAAGGCTTGATCTGTTGATTCTTCTTGTCTAAATCCTTTGGATCGAGAAGATCAGAGTCGATGAAGACGATGAGCAGCGGCGCGGTTCTTCCCGATTTAGAATGAAGAAAATCGATTCAGAAACTTATTTCTCTGTGTTAGGTTTAGTCGAATATGATTAGACCTTTTATAGGAATCAACCAATGGTCATAATCATAAATGACTCAGACACATGGACCAATAATTAAGGAAATTATTCTGAAAATGTGTCCCGTCAGACTTAACAAAATTTCAGAAAAATTGAACTTCAGTTCTCGAGTGAAGATAAGACTACTCGAGAATAATGTTTAGTCCTTGAGAAAGCAACTACAAGGTTCTCGAGAAGAAGTACTTAAGGAAATTTCAGGTCTGGCTTGTCGAGACATAAAGTACTTTACTCGAGAACTAGCTTATATTACTCGAGAACTAGTAGATAACTTCTCGAGAACAGATTAGACTACTCGAGTGAAGATTTCCAGAAGACGTTCAGTCAAGTCTCTCTCTCAATGCTTTTTGACTTAGACTATACTTGAGAACTAACTTATATTACTCGAGAACTAGGAAATAACTTCTCGAGAATAATAGGACTACTCGAGTGAAAATTGCCAGAAGACGTTGAGTCAAGTCTTTCTAAATGCTTTTTGACTTAGACTTTACTCGAGAACTAAATAACTTCTTCTCGAGTACAGCACGTCTTTCTCGAGAACTTAACTTAGTTTTCTCGAGAGATATTTCTGCTACTCGAGACAAAACGCTCTCAACGCTTTAAGCCTTAGACTTCTCGAGTGCTAGTCTTAGCTTCTCGAGTACTGAACTTAACTTCTTGAGAATTTTACTTAGCAGAAATTTTGAGCTGGACTAAACTGATTACTCGAGTGCAAGCAGAGATGTACTCGAGTACTAAGCAGCTTCTCGAGAACTAACTTCACAACTTCTCGAGATATACTTCAGTTATTCGAGTCCTTGGCTCAGCTTACTCAAGAACTGACTATAACTTTACTCGAGTACTAAGATTATTACTCGAGTAAAATACTTAGAAAAATTCTGCTTTCTGAAAATATTCTTTCTTCAATAAAATCAGCAAAAAGTCTTTCTCCTACAATTTTAGTGCTTGAAAATGAAGTGTATCCCAATAGAGATGTTACACATGAGTCAACACCATGGATCACACAATGAGGGATTACATTGTATGGTCCTGTGTTTGGTGACTCATTGTATACTGATATTGGTCTACACTTGGCAATTAAGTCCTGCAAACACATAAATTAAATAAGACATCAAATACACCTTAATTCATCTTAGTTTAAGGGTGACTTCACATAAATCTAGGTTATTGTGGATACAATAACCAATAATTGGGCTCATCAGCAACACACATATCCTCATCAATATCGATCTCATAGTCATCCACATTCAAATTAGCATCAGCAGCAACACAATCCTCAACCTCATCAGGTACTAAGTCCTCAATAGCAGCCTAAGCAATCTGAGCAACCTATGTCAACAGATT
Source organism: Platanthera zijinensis (assembly GCA_039513925.1). Taxonomy (NCBI): domain Eukaryota; kingdom Viridiplantae; phylum Streptophyta; class Magnoliopsida; order Asparagales; family Orchidaceae; genus Platanthera; species Platanthera zijinensis. Next base: position 105,339,182 of record CM077079.1, on the reverse strand, counting down.
CTCTGGCTCTGGGAATAGCATAACTGACTCCCCCTTTATTCCATCACTCGAACTCTCAGGAATGTCACTAGGGTGTGGAGAGGTAATCCTGACCTCAGGATCATGCTCTTCCTCCTCCACAACCACATTTGGTGCTCCCCCTGGCCTCAAGATCCGCCTATCCCACCTTGTGAAGATGGTAGAGTCAATATTCTTAAGGTGGTTGATAGTCACACCTTTGGTCATATCAAACTTGTTATTATAAAGATGATTAAGGTACAAGGTGATAATACTTCCAAAGTTGGGTGTGTGGAGACTGTCCTTGATCTTATCAAATAGCAATGCACCCTAGTTCAACCTCTTCCTACAGATAATTTCCACTAGCACCTTGAACATTTCTGTAGAAAGGTAGTCTTGTGATCTAGTCTTGTAAAGCAATACTTTATCGACGATGTCTGACAGTAGTTTCCCTTCCTCGTTAATCCCTTTCCTCTTAACGGCCTTAGTGCCTCTGGGCAGTCCACAAAACAATAGGGCTTGAGAGAAATCATCTTCGTTTAGGTAACCGACCTCTTCACAGATTGGAAGTCGCAAATACCTGGACAGAAGAGAGGCTTTCACCTTTACCTTGTACTTCTAAATCTTGCTTTTGATAATGATGCCCTCATGATAGAGTTTTGCATAATGGAAAAACTCTAGAACTTCCTTGTCCAGCACCTTACAGGTGTGTTCAAGAACAAAGGAGAGTCCAACCGTCTCCAACATTAGATTAATGTTTCTGAATTCATCTGATGCATGAGCAAACCCTGTCCAGACCAATTCACTTCCCCCTAGCAACCCACTGGTAGTTCTAGGAGCTATAGGAAAACTGAAATCTGGATTTCTGATGGAGAAAAAATGCTCTATTATTCTTACAACTAGAATTGACGACTATCGGTTACTGGAAACCACCACTGCACGAAATCGACGGGAGAATCTGGAATCGACGGTCGTCTAGGGCTTGGAAGAATTGCAAAACCCTAATCGATGGGAACGATGACAGGAACGGCAAAGAAAAGGCACGGGTGCCAAATCATCGGGTTCTGTATACGGCAAATTGGCTAGATTATCGGCAAATCGGCTGGCAGGCCCCCTTGTCATATATATATATATATATATATATATATATATATATATATATATATATATATATATATATATATATATTTCAAAATGACCTAGAAGGTGTGTACCTTATTTGTCGTCGGTTCTTCGGATGTAATATAGTAAGAAAGAAAATTTCTTTGCAAGTTAAATTCGGCGAGATTCACCGGATGTATAGTTTAATTCGACGAGTATCATATTGATATCTGACGAATCGGTAAAATTTTTGTCTGATATACGTCGAGTTTTCCTTAGAAAATTCTTCTGCCATCCTGAATTAATTCCTGAGTGAATTCCTGCTTGCATAGCCTTCTTCATGAGTCCATCTTTAGCATGCCTAGTTCCATTTTAAAGTACGAAAACTTGGCCTCGTCCAGCGGCTTCGTGAAAATATCTACAACCTACTTGTCCGTCGGAACATAGTTGAGGGCTATGTCCTTATTCTCCACATGCTCCCGAATGAAGTGATAGTGCACCTCGATGTTCTTTGTCCGGCTGGTGAAAATTGGATTGTTTGTGATTGCAATTGTGCTAGATGAGTCGCAATATATTGGAATTTCTCTGAACTTCAAATTATAGTCTTCTAGTTGATTCCTTATCCATAGAAGTTGTGCGCAACAACTGCCCGTAAAGATATAATCTGACTCGAAAGTAGAAGTAGCCACACAATTCTGCTTCTTATTGTTCCAAGAGATAAGCCGTCTTCCGAGGAATTGACACGCCCCGGAGGTGATTTTCTTATCATCCCTGCTTCTTGCAAAATCGGCATTTGGAAAACCAATTAGCTCGACATCATTATTTCTCAGGTACCATAAGCCAAGATTGGGAGTACCCTTAAGGTATCTTAGAATCCACTTTACAGTGATATAATGAGATTCCTTAGAGTTCACCTGATATCTAGTGAAGGTTGAAAACATTATATCTGGTCTACTGTCAGTGAGGTAGAGCAAGGATCCAATTATGCTTCTGTATTTGGTTTCATCAAAAGGTTTCCCTTTGTCATCCTTATCCAGAGACACATTTGAACTCATTGAGTCCTCATAGAGGTTGTGTTCTCCATTCCGAATTTCTTAAGAAGCTCCATTGTGAACTTCGTCTGAGAGATGAAAATTCTATCTTCAGATTGCTTCACCTGAAGTCCTAAGAAATACTTCAACACTCTCATACTACTCATTTAAAACTTTCCTTGCATAAGTTTAGAAAACTTTTTGTAAAGGTTGTCTTCCGTAGAGCCAAAAATGATGTTGTCGACATAGATTTGCACTAGCAGAATCTTGCCTTTAAGTTCCCTAAGCAATAATGTATTGTCTATCTTTCTGTTTGTGAACTTGTTCTCAAGAAGAAATCTAGACAACGTCCCATACTAAGCTCGGAAAGCTTGCTTTAAACCGTATAGAGCTTTATTTAAAAAGTAAACATGGTCAGGGAATTGAGAATTTACAAAACCTGGGGGTTGTATTACATATACTTCCCCTTTCAGATTACCGTTGAGGAATGCTGACTTCTAGTCCATTTTGTAGACGGTGAAGACTTTGAGGGAAGCATACGTAAGAAACAACCTGATCGCCTTGAGCCGAACCACTGGAGCAAAGGTATGGTCGAAGTCGATCCCCTCTTCTTGTTTGTATCCTTGTGCTACAAGTCTGTCCTTATTCTTGATGATTACTCTGTATTCATCCATCTTATTTATAAACATCCACTTGGTGTCGATCATGTTCTGTCCTTTACGCCTGGGCACCAACTCCCAGACTTTGCATCATTCAAATTGATTGAGCTCCTCTTGCATTGCCAATATCTAAGAAGCGTCCTTGTTTGCTTCTTCGAATTTCTTTGGCTCAACCTACGACAGAAAACTTATATGCATAACCTCATTAACATTACCTCTTCTTGTTCTCACACCGCCGCCTGGCTCTCCTATTATTTTATCAGCGGGATGATCTCTTAGGTGTCTGAACCCTAGATTCCTTGCTCTCCCTCCAGCAGACTCTGCAACATCTTGTGCATCTTATGTAGGTTGTGAAAATTCTTCCTCTAGCGGTTCTTCATCCACCAAGCCTGGATCGACGAGCTTGACTGAGCTTGGAGCTTCTTCCTTGACAGCTTCAATCCCCTTGAACCTGGTACCTGCATCTACACCAATAACACTAGATGAGCTGCTTTGGAGCACGCTTGTCTCATCAAATACAATATTTATTAACTCTTCTATCACCAGAGTTTTCTTATTAAAAATATTATATGCCTTACTATAGATACTATAACCTACAAAAATACCTTCAAAACATTTTTCACTAAACTTAGTGCGGTAATACTTTCCATTATTAAGTACGAAGCATTTACTTCCAAAGATTATAAGGTACGACACAGTCGATTTTCTGCCCTTCAATAGCTCATAGGGGGTCTTACGATAGCTTTTTTTATGAGTGCATTATTTTGCACGTGACAAGCCATGTTGACTGCTTCAGCCTAGATGTACTCCGGAAGTGAAGCGTCGTTTAATATGGTTGTACATGCTTCAATTAGGGTTCTATTCCTTCTCTCAACAACTCCATTTTGCTGTGGAGTGCATGGGGAGGAAAACTCATAAAAGATATCTTGACTTTCGCAGAATTCTGTCATGGCACCAGATATAAACTCTGTTCCGTGGTCACTTCTAATTTTGACCACTGACCAGTCCAATTCATTCTAAATTTGCCATACAAAATTAGTTAAGGAATCGAAGGTGTCTGACTTGTGTGTCAGAAAGAACACCGAAGTAAAACGCGAGTAGTCAATTGCTAAAGTATTGACCTTACCTCCTAAGTTGTGAATAGGCATAGGATCGAATAGGTCCATATAAAGTAAGAACAAACTTCTTGAAGAATCTTTTTCAGCAACACCCTTGAAGGTAGCATATTTATAGTTTTTAAATTAATATGTGCTAATCTCTTGTGGCATTGGTCACAGAGAGACGCACTACTTTTAGCCATAAAACATAATGGGGTAGAATTGTCTAAACAAAGAAAATTTAAATATAAAATATGCCTGCTCTGAGTGCCTGTTAAGACCGTCTCCAAATTTATATGCGACTTTATCAAGCACTTGTCCTTACAAAACTCAACGTTGTAGCCTTTGTCACATAGCTGACTTATGCTTATAAGATTATGTTGCAATCCTTCAACATAAGCTACGTATCTGAACGAGACTATGCTGTTTGAAATCACACCATAGCCTTTTGTTATTCCTTTGTATGACCCTCCAAAGATTACTTTTGGTCTATCTTTGACTGGTGTATACTCAAGTAGAAGGCTTCGTGTCCCGGTCATGTGCCGAGAGCATCCACTGTCCAAATACGAGATCGGATTTTTGCTGGCCTTTGGGCATACCTGCAAAAACAAATCATTTTACCTTAAGAACCCAAACGTATTGTGGTCCTTGGTTCCTGGTCAGCTTAACTCCACTAGGAACATTAACCTTGCGAGTGGTCGGTCTCGTATTGCTAACTCATTGGGTTACAAAATTAGCAGAATTGTACCAACAATCGTTGTTAAAATGACCAATCTTGTCGCAGCACCAAGATTCAAACCTATTGTACCTTCTTTTGTCCTCCTGCTTTACCTTTTGGAGCTGAGGTCTAGTATGGGCAGCATTCTTTGAGGTGGAGGCCTCCTGGTTACATCATATAAGGGAGCTCCCCATCTCTTTAGCCTTAGGCACAACAGATTTAGCTTTTAGTGCCTTCTTATTATTATGGTTATGTACATACGGACAATAACTTTTCATCTCAATTTCTTCATAAGGTGCTTTGAACACACTGGCACCAAAGTCACAGGGACAGGTCCATCCCTGGTATCTATTCTTGGGCTCTACATAAGTAGGCCTAACATAATGACCATATGATGACTCCAGGTCACACTTGTTTGTCGGAAAGATTACCTTCCTAAATGAGGGTTGATCCATGTGTGCCTTCCCTTTTTCCTTGGCGCAAGCCATCCTAGCAGCCTTACCCTTTCCACTAACGTGGCCAAGACCACTACTCTTCTTCTAATCTTAAAACTCATCAATGAGAGGGATAACAGTCTTCGTCTTGGAGTAACTCTCAACGAGTTTTCTCTCTACTGCGTGCTTTTCTTCCAGCTCATCAAGATATTTTTCTTTCAAACTCAATGTCTCAATGGAGCCCTTGAGTTCCTCTTGCAAGGAGTGGACTTCATATCTGAGAGGAAGTAATTTTACAATTTCTCCTTCAGATTAGTTTCCACTTCCTTGAGGGAGACAATCTCCTTTAACTGCTTTCGGACTACCTTACGACATTTTTCGAAAGCATTTAATAGGTGCTCGTGCTGAGCCATCAATTCTGATTCGTTCTCATTAGAAGAATAGCCTTCACAACCATTGGTGGATGTTTCAGACTCAGAGAGTATTGTGTGCATATTTACCTTCCCATGGTACTCAGAGTCGCTCACTTCCTCATCTGATTGTGTCATAAGCCCAAAGTAGGCTTCTTCATTTTCTGAGATCGACTCACTCGAGTCACTGTCAGTGAGAGTCTTCGACTTCTTGACGACGAAGCTCTTTTCTTCTTTTCTTTTTCCCTTGAAGGATTCTTTTTTTCCTTCTTGGAACCATCCTTCTTCTTTTAGGGACACTCTGCAATCACATGCCCTGACTTATTACAATAGTAGCAAACAATGTCAGAGGAAAAATATTTATTCGGTTTCGATTTATACCTGTCCTCTTTATTGAAGCTTTTCTTTAAGCAATCTCCATCACGATGAGATTTTCTGTAGTCAGAGGAGGGAGACTGACTCTTCATTTGCCTCCTCTTGCTGAGCAGGTTCTTGAACTGATTGGAGATAAGAGAAAACTCCCCATCTGATAGCTCGGAGCCTAGCGTGCTTGGCTCAGAGTCTTTTGGAGTATCAGGAGCACGTGTCATTACGGGTTACATGACTTTAGAATTTCTCGAAGCTTCAGCCTTCAGATCCACTGGCTTATCTCTGCTTGAAGTTTTGTAGCTTTCCTCCTCCTTCTTCCTGGTATTCATCTGGAGTTTGTAGGAGAGCAATTTGCCAAACAGGTTCTGAGGGTCGATTTCTAGCAACTTCCCAAATTCTATAATTGAAATAACTTTGGTATCCAAGTCCTTAGTCAGGGATCTTAGAAATTTATCATTGAGCTCGCCATTAGTGAATGCACGACCATAATTGCTGAGGCCATTGACGATCTTGAAAAATTTCTTGAAGCTGTCAGCGATAGTTTCACTTGATGCTTGCTTTAATGCTTCGTACTTTTGGTTTAGTAAAGATCTTCGGTCGTCTCGAACTTCCTCAGCCCCTTCCATCAGAACTACAAAACAGTCCCACATTTCCTTGGCAGACTTGCAGTGGAATAAATTTTTGAGCATTGAATCATCCACTACACTTGCTATGATGTTCTTCGCTTTCTTATCCAAGGAGACCAAAGCGATTTCCTCCTTTGTTAAATCCATCATTTTCTTATGGATCATAATCACCGGATTCAAAGCTGAAGCTTGAGTAGGTATGTGTGATCCTTCTTCCACTATCTGAAAAATTCTTGGATCAGCAGCTTTCATGAAGAACCTGACTCTTTCTTTCCACATGGGAAAATTCTCTTTAGTGCATACAAGCAGCTTCATAGATAACATGTCCTTGCTTCTGTCCATGGTGAATATGAGGAATCTCTAAATGCTAGATTAGGGATCTTGTTCAAGGTGTTAGCCTTATCGAACAGAACCTCCCTCTGATACCAATTGAAAGTATCTAGCGTCTACCTAAATCACTTAGAGGATGTTAATAGGTGATGTTTGTGTCTTTTAAATAAACAAACACACAAACACAGAGATCTATAATGGTTCCCCATATTGGGTACGTACACTGTCCCGCCTCGCCTATCTATCACGAAGGGTTAGATTCGGCTACTTCACCTTTCTCAGATTATCAAAAATCTTACAACTCTGAGCAATGCTCCTACACCTCGGAGAACAAGCTCACCTACAACTTGATCCACATACTGATCTACAAACTCGATCCACCAACGGATCTACAAACTCTATCTACAACTCGGAGAAACACTCTCCTAGAATAGTAAATGAATATTATAATATAATAAAAATGATCACAAGTATTCGCTCCGACGTTCTTTGAAATAGTTGATCTTGAGACTTGAAGAAATCAAAAAGACGAAAGCTTTGAAGAATTTGAATCGTGAACCTTCAATCTTCGATTGACTAGATCTAGAGGAGTATAGTGTAATGCCCCTAGTAATTCCAATGTGACAGTGTCACGGCTCCGCTCTAGGTAACATTACCGGGCTGCAGCCCAAGCACCCCAACCCCTTTCCATCCCACTAGCGGGTTGTTGGTGTCCACAACCTCCCTTTAATGTGCCAAACTCAATAGTCAAGCGCGCACCACGGGGACTTCCTAGGAGGTCACCCATCCCAGTACTACTCCATCCCGAGCACGCTTAACTATGGAGTTTTCAACCACCTCATCGCTAATATAGCTGCAATAAAAAGTGAACTTTTTATTGTAACGCCCCTAGGCGATCCAACGTGACAGTGTCACGGCTTCGCTCTAGGCGACATTACCAGGCTGCAGCCCAAGCACCCCAACCCCTCTCCATCCCATTAGTGGGTTGTTGGTGGCCACAACCTCCCTTTGACGAGCAGCTTAATTGGTAATGAGAAGTGAAGGAACTCCATAGCTACGCGTGCTTGGGCGAGAGTAGTACTGGGATGGGTGGCCTCCTGGGAAGTCCCCGTATGACCCATTTTAACTATCGAGTTCGCTCGTCAAAGGGAGGTTGTGGCTACCAACAACTCGCCAATGGGCTGGAGAGGGGTCGGGGTGCTTGGGCTGCAGCCCGGTAACATCGCCTAGAGCGAAGCCGTGACACTATCACATTTGATCGGCTAGGGGCGTTATATATAGATATTGAGAGAAGAAGCAATCCAGTGGTGAAAGTCGAAGACGATGATTTTTGCACTTTGCCGGCGGCCAAACAAGAAGAATCGCACGATCGTAGATGTCGTGCCGTTGTTTGCGAATTTTGAAAGACTTGATTTCTAATTAGCAAATAGCAAGATTAGTAAGATTCTTTATTTCGAAATTCATCCTAACATATATATAGAGATAATCGAAGCAATGGCTATAAAGGAATTCCAAAAACGGAACCCTAAAAGTTATTGTGCAGGGCCGACTGAAACCACAACTGGTTTTGAGAAATTTAGGAAAAATGTCCTAAGTCAAATTCGTCGAGTATCATATTGATACTCGTCGAATATATCTTGATATATGACGAAAATGACTTAGTCAAAACGTCCCAGGCCGGCTGTACACTCGACACAATGTTGACAATTCATACTCGACGAATTCGACGAGTATCACCAGGCATACTCGACGAATTCGTCGAATATCGATCAACAGACTCGACGTAGTCAACGCCTATATTCGACGAATTAGACTTGGAAAAATCTAGAGAAGTAGTGTCGACTGGACACGATGAATTCGGCGTGTATCACTTAGTATATTCGATGAATTCGGCAAGTATTGTTAGATATATTCGACGAATTCGACGAGTATGCACAATGATACTCGGCGAATTTTACTTAACAGATTTTTCACTTCTCCAAAGAGTTTACCCAAAGTATATACGATGAATTCGACGAGTATTTGTAAGGATACTCGATGAATTCGGTGTGTATCAAGGATGATACTCGACGAATTCAACGTGTATGCTTAGCCATACTCGGCAAATTTTAATTAGGTGAAATTCCTATTTTATGAGTCCAAGTCTTTGGGCCTTCCTTGATCCTTCTCCTATACTTGGGATAGAAGTACACCCCAATAGAGAGATTACACGTGAGTCAACACATTGTCCTACACAATGAGAAATTACATTGTATAGTCATATGTTTACTGACCCACTGTAACCTGACATCGGTCTATACTTGGCATTTTAGACCTCCAAGTACATAACTCAAAGGCAACATGAAATACAGTCACAATTCATCTTATCTTAATTGTTCTCTTCTTCAAATCTGGATTATTGTGGATACAATACCCAACAGATGTCAATCAAGGGGTTACAACCAGGAGCAGAAGCCTAAACATTATCATGTACTCCAGCTTTCTGTCTCAGGTTGAACTAAAAAGATTTGAAGATGCCAACATAGATCCATCTTGGATTGTGGCTATGTAAGAGGAACTGAAACAGTTCAAGAGGTGCAATGTCTGGAAGCTGGTTCCCAGACCTCAAGGACATAACATTATTGGAACCAAGTGGATCTACAGGAATAAGCTTGATGAAAATGGTGTTAAAATCAAGAACAAAGCCAGACTTGTTGCCAAGGGATACAAATAAGAAGAAGGTATTGACTTTGATTAGACCTTTGCATCAATTGCAAGATTGGAAGCTATAAGACTGTTCCTTGCATATGTTGTATATAAAGGATTCAAGGTCTACCAAATGGATGTGAAGTCAGCCTTCCTAAATGATGACCTAAAAGAAGAAGTTTATGTTGAGCAACCCTCATGTTTTGTTAATCTTAACTCTCCTAATTTTGTATTTAATCATATAAAAGCTTTGTATGGGTTGAAGCAAGCCCCAAGGGCATGGAATTAAACCATGTTTAGCTTTCTCATTGAGAATAAATTCTCAAGGGGAAAGATAAACAAGACACTATTCCTCAGGGAAGTCAAGGGTAAGATCATCCTAGTCCAAATTTATGTTGATGACATAATTTTTGGGCCGACTGATGATAACCTCTACAGAAAGTTTGCCAAACTTATGTAGGGGAAATTTGAGATGAGCAGTATGGGTGAACTGAAGTACTTCTTGGGCCTCCAAGTAAGACAGTCTGAGAATGGATTATCCATCTCTCAGGCTAAGTTCACCAAGGAGTTCATTAAGAAGTTTGGGATTGAGAGTGCCACCACAATGAAAACTCCTATGGGGTCAAATGTGTCCTTAGATAAGGATGAGACTGGGAAACCTGTCAATGAAACCTTATAGAGAGGCATAATTGACCCCCTCCTCTACCTTATTGCTAGTAGGCCAGACATCATGTATACTACATGTGTTTGTGCTAGATACCAGGCTTGCCCTAAAGAGTCTCATTATTCTGCAGCTAAGAGAATTTTGAGATATCTCAAGGGCACACCTGATCTTGGCATATGGTACCCTAGGAATAGTGATTTTAAACTAACTGGGTATTTAAATGCAGACTTTGCAGGCTGCAGAGAAGACAGGAAAAGCACTTCTTGATCTATCAATTTCTAGGAAGGATGCTTGTATCTTGGAGGAGCAAGAAGCAAACCAGTGTTGCAATATCAACAGCAAAATCAGAATACATCTTTGTTGGAAGTTACTATGCTCGGCTATTGTGGATCCAGCTTCAGCTCCTGGACTACAATTTCAAGCTAAGTAGAACTCCTATGTATTGTGATTCTACTAGTGCAATCTCTATTGCTAGGAATCTTATCTCTTATAGTAGGATTAAGCATATAGAAATTAGATATTATTTTATTAGAGAGCATGTGAAATGTGAGGACATCAGTATTCAGTTTGTCCCTACAGACAAGCAGGTAGCTGACATCTTCACGAAGCCACTAGATGAAGCCAAGTTCAACTCCTTCAAATTTAAATTGGGTATGATGAACTTAGCATAGCTTCGGTTGCTTTGCATTTATTTTGGTTGCAGTTGGTACTTAACCATATAGGAAAATAAATAAATTACGGACAAAGTGTTCAAGCGTCGAGAGATCTAAGTCAACATCAGGCATCGAATGCGCAGAGTCTAAGGGCTCAGGCATCGAGTGCACTGAGTCAACAACAGGCATCGAGTGTGTCGAATTCACTCGACGCAAATGTCTAGAGACTTATATTTACGGCTAATCGGCAGGATTAATCTCAACCGTTAATCTACTTGTGATCCTTCAAACAGGTACGTGCCTATCCACATTCTTAAATTAGAGGTATGTATAAATATAATAGTGTGTGCTTAGAACAAAAGACATTATTCCTAGCCCTTCTCTTCCCATTGCGATGAAATGACGAAAGCTCGGAAAATCTATAGCAACTCACAGAAGCAATGGCGCCAATGAGATTAGATTTCATGTTCGAGGTTTCAGAGATGGTTAAGAATGGATTCTAGGATGCGCTTGAGGAAGATCAGCTAGTTCTCCATCTACTGCAGGTCGCTGACCTAGAATATATTCTTTCAGAGCCCAATCTACTTTGGAAGAAAGAGGTACTTGAGTTATACTCAAATGCAAAGGTCGACTCTTCATCCATAAAAATCAGTTCCTTTATTAGTGGAAATAAAGTCAAGGTTACTCCTAAAAGATTAAGCAAGGCACTACAACTGCTCAAGTTTAGGTTGTCAGATAAAGAAGATTAATTGGATCAAACTGATGTCAAAGCTGCCCTGAACTGGTGTAGATTGTCAAAATACTCCACTGGATCATTCTTGAGAAGAGAACTGAACCTGAAAGGAAAATTCCTAGCAGATGTTGTTGGGAAGGAACTGATGTGCAAGACTGGCTCTCACGATAAAATTTCCAAGAAGATGTTCAAATTAATAGTAAGGATAATTCTTTCCAAGAATACGGATTGGGGAAGAGTTCTTTTGATAGAATTGTAGAATGTATCCCAGAGCCAAAAATGGGTATAATTCTGTCTCTGTTTCTGCACAACAATGTTCTCGGGATCCCAGAGCCAAAAATGGGTATGTTTCTGCACAACAATGTATCCCAGAGCCAGGCTAGGATCTAAAATCCATCATATGAGGAGGATGGACTCAAAAATGCTTGATAGGTGGGACAGAGTTCTGTTTCCACATGCACAGACTGTTCCCAGGAAGAAGAAGAAAGCTATTCTGATTACTGAGGAAAGCATAGAGAGCAGCTCCTCTGAGAAGAGTGAAGAGGAGCCATATAATCCCCAGCTCCTTGAGTCTACTGAAGAAACCAGAAGAGACATGAGTGCTCAGGTATCAATATCTTTTGAACCTACTATAAGGAACCAGTCTACAAAAACACAGTGTGAAGAGATTCGAGCAGAAACTTTGGAATTTCTGAGTGGACATGATATAGAGACTATTTGTGCAGATATTGAGGGAGAGACATATTTGATGGGTGTTGTATTTGAGGGGGAGACTTCCCAAATACCTATTTATTCTAAGGGTGAAACTTCACAGATACCTGCTCCAGCTGTGGGGGAGACTATCCCATCTGTTCAAGAATAATTAGACACCTTCACTAAGAATCTGCAGAGAAGGATTGCTCAAACTCCTAAGGCTCCTGAAGTTGTTCTATTTAGTCCTCAAGCTGAGGGGGAGTAAGTCCTTGAGAGGATGATGCAAGATGTTCTAGCCACTGCCACCTTAGAGCTAGAAATTCCCATGGGGAATGCAAAATACAAATATCTCCTTATGGAAAAGGCTACTACTGAGGGGGAGATTCACCTGGAACTCCCTGCTCATGATATTATGCATGAGATTGTCTCCTCTGCATCTGATAAAGACATCCTTGCTGCCAATGTACATACAGGAGAACACTCTTCAGAATATATGATGCCTTATTTAGAATAAAGGATTCTTCCCAGGGATTGGGATGAGGAGGTATGTGATCAAGGCACATCTGCTCAAGCTGATCAAATGTTCTCCTCCTTTCTAGCCCAACTCAAAGGTTTGCTAGATGATCAGAGAAGATAATTGGAACACTTCATTGATGACTCCATCATGGGAGGGAGACAAGTTCTTTCAACTGAAATAAAGTCCTACAAATTTGAGGTCAACCTGCTGAAAATAAACACTGTGGAATTCTTCATGAGAGTTGCACCTGTTGTAACCTTTACTAAAAGTAAGTTGGCTGAAATAAGACAAACTCAGAATAATATCCTAGAAAATCAGAACAGAATAATAAGAAATATGGAAGTGATTCACAAAATACAGCAGAATCTGATGCAAACACATAGGACTACAATTGAAAGAAGAATGGATGCATGTACTCAAATTCTAAATGATCATATATTGGAAGTTAAAAATCATGTCACTAAGGGAGTCAAATTTCTAGATTAACGACTCTCTGTAGCCAAGAACTCCCTGACTACAACTCTAGGTGAAGAAGTCAGAAAGGGGGAGAAAGCAATGATAAAGGCAAACACTAAGAATGCAATTTGTACTACAAATATAATCAGAGGCTCAATGGGTCTTGAGTAACTCTTATATGAAAACATTGAAACTGCACCAATTCCTGAAGATCTGTAGGTTGCTCAATATGTTGATTAGAGTGGTGTTCCTTATGCTGAACAAAGTGGTGCTTAGTGGGCTGAACCTTCAACTACTGATGTAATTCCTACATTCAGCCCCACTATTAATCAGATTGCTATGGCCAAAGGTAAGTCAATTGTTAAAGAAGTGGAAGAAGTAAGGTTCAGCAAGAAGAGATACAGAGAAGAAATGAAGGATAAACCGGACTTTGAGCAATGGAGTCCTCAGTCAAGAAATATAATATTATCTATCTGGGATCAAGTAAAATCCAAGAAAACTAAAATAGGAAAGCTCTACAGCTCCCTAGAATGGGCCAAGCTTGAAAAGAATGAAGAGCTAATTAGAATATTCAAAAGGAAAAAAAAAAAGTCAAGTGCAATGCCACCAGATGTTGTAGATCTCAGTAAGTATTTTCCCAAACCCTACAGTTACTTTGAAAGATAGAGGGAAAAGAAAAGGGGAAACAAAGACAAAGAGCAGGCTGCTAAGAAACCCAGTAGGGGGATTGTGATTAAGGAACCAAAAACTTGAGATGTTTCTTTCTTTCCTTAAGTGGTTGTAGGAATATGAATATTTTGTATTAAGCACACAATCTGTTTATGAATATTTCCTTACATGAAAATCTTACTATTGTGTGTTTACATCTTATGGATTTTATTTACATCTTATTGATTTCATATTCTGTAATATTTATCTGCTTAATTAAGTTAAGTGTATATCATTGACTAAGGTTCTGACTTTTTCAAAAAGGGGGAGATTGTTGGGTCCCTTGAACATAATGTCCTAGATTTGAAGAAGGCCCACAAGTCAATGGTATACATATGAATGTATTTTATGCATGCCCTTAGTTCAATATATGCAGGTTGTTCTCTGTTGAACTGATTTGACAGGTTGTCAAAGTAACAGAGTTAGATGGTCTCATGACAGGATGTTGGCAAAGCAGAAATTTTGTTAAGTCCAGACGCATTAAGTGAAGACAGTTCACTCAATGCCAAGGGGCTAAAAGCATTGACTAATGTTCAGTCAGTCAAAGCCTCTATATTGCCAAAGCAGAAATTTACTAAGTCCAGAAGCGTTGAGTGAAGGCAGTTCACAAACGCCAAGAAGCAAAAGCGTCGATAGGAAAACATGTAGTCAAAGTCATAGGTTTGTTGTCAAAGAAATCTGTCTAAGTCAAAAAGCATTGAGTGAAGAAAGTTCACTCAATGCCTTCTTAACAGATAATCCTACAAAGTATAGAAGAATTGAGTGCAGACAGGTCACTTGCCTCATCAAGAAAATAGGTAAAGCCAGAAAGCGTTGAGTGAAGAAGCCTCGCTCAATGCCTTCAAGTAAAGGATATCAACTAAGTCCATCTGCGTCGAGTAATGAAAGTTCACTCGATGCCTAAGCTGTTAGACTATAAAAGTCTATATGTGTTAAGTAAGGAAGGCTCACTCAATGCACTCAATTCCACCAGTCAGAATTCAGCTCAGTACCAGTACGTTGAGTGATAAGGCTTCACTTAATGCCCAAGTAAAACTACTGGAATTTTTACTAAGTCCACAGGAGATGAGTCATGCTGACATCAGCAAAAATTCAAATATTATGGGATTGCCTTATTAAAGAACAAAAGGCGACACTTGCTTTTAGTATAGCTGTGATGCAAAAAGGAAAAGTTGTAGCTACCAAACCCAGTAGTCCATACTGCTCAGAGAGTCGTTGGATGGCGGAATACAAATTCAGAGTTCCGAGGAAAATAAAATTAACTTTTGGAAACATGGATTTTTAAGCTTCATCTTCCTCCTCTCGACTAAGTTACAGAGCTCGAAGAAAAACTCTATCACTATTGTTCTGAAGTACACACAGTTAGCTGTTGATAGTCTCATCTTCAACAGCTAGTTCAGGAAGATTTCTTTTTGAGTTGATTCACAACACAAGCAAAATATTCTTGAAGATTCATTCTTGGTGTTGTGAAGAGTATATGACTGAGTCTTATCAGTTCAGTAAGGGCTAGACTAAGAGATCATTTCTTTGGAGTCAAACCATCAGCAACAAACAACATTTCTTCTATAGGATCTTAGCTATTCTGAGTTGTAAGCCTTATCTATAAAGGCTGAGTGTAGGATCCTTCTATGGATCTTAGGTAGGGCATATGTGCCTGAGGTGTAGGTGAGTTCATTCACTGAGTGTAGGATCCTCCTGTGGATCTGAGTGTAGGGCTATCCTCCTAGCCTGAGTCGTAGGAATTTTTTTAAAGTCTGAGGTAGGTGATTTTTGGATCACTGAGATGTAGGAGCATCATTTGCTCTGAGTGGTAGGACCTTGGGCCTGAGGTAGGACTTGGAGGAGTGTGAGAGATCCTGAGGGATCTGAGTTGTAAGATCTTGGAGCCGAGTTTGGATAAGTTGGCCTTGTCTAACACACTGTAAGAAATTTGGGAGGGACAGTGGATGTACCCAAAACTTGGGGAACCATTATAAACTACCTGAATCCTAACTCAGAGCATTCTAGCGAAAGCTTTACGGTTATAAATTTAAACTCAAGTATCTCAGTAATGTCCACTATATAAAAACAGGAATAAATATTACAAAAATACACAAAAGTCACTATCGCCCCACGACAGCCACTATTTCCCGACGACAGTCAATAGTGATCAAAACTATTCTGGCCTTAAGGCCTTACATTTATTCTTTATAAGTGTGGTTTACAAACATCGGCACACAGGCCGGCCACACATGAAAGCAATAAAACTTTGCTTGGCCTTCGAGGGCTGGCATAGTACCAAGGGCTTTAGCCCGCTATTTCCTGCTCGGCTCTCCAGCACCTGCACAGGGACAATCCACCCGCCATTGGCAAATAAGGCAACGGTCAGCTTTTGCTGACCAATTTATAATGTCGCCCCCCTTACTCTAGGCGGTTATTCTCCTTCCCTACAAAAAGTAGCAAATATATATAGTGGCAATAACCAGGTACGTTCAAGAACGTGCATTCAAGCACAATACGCCACAGATATAGGCTCATCAGCCAAATGCCCCGTACACTCAGGGCATATTTTCGGTGTACCGGACTTCCCAGGTATCACCACCGTTCTTAGGTCCGAGACATGACGGTCAACTTGAGCATTACTAGTCTTTATAGCCCGGAGGCCTTAGACTCTCATTATGCCAACGACGAAAACCATGTGCTTTAGTTAATCAGCCCGGACTAACATAACGCAGTTACAGTTCAGCTTATCTCGTTGCTCAAACGTCATGTCACTGACGAAAGCCGAAGCAATCAAGCAGAATGACAAGATACGAGTCCGCTTCCCATTGACTGTTCGGCTCATTGGCCTTATTAGTTAGAGCACGACGGCTCAATATCAAATATTGTCACCCACCTTGTCACCAGGACCTGAGCTCGCAACCCACAATTGATGGCTCTCATGACCACCAAAGCTAGGCACATAAGGCTCGTAGCTCACTTGCTAACCCCAAGGTCTCTTTGAGACGGAGGAGGATGCCCAAGGCAAAGAGGCTATTGAAGTAAAGAAGAGGATGAAAAAGCAGAGGCAATATCAAGGTAGAACAATCCAACGCATGCAGTTCCCATAGCAATCGACTCGTTGGAGTGAGGGTCCCGAAAAACACATATAGAAGTAATAAAAATAACTTCATAGTTAACCTATTTGCAAAGAGTAGTGATAGAAAGAAGATTACACGTAAAAATAGGAACATAATGAGTGTCATAAAGCCCATATGAATGAGTAACATGCACCGTGCCAGAACCACAAATAGGAGACGGAAAGCCATCAGCAATCAAAACTGGAGGCAACCGAGTACTCATGTTAAGAGAAGAGAAAAGACGAGAATTTTTAGGCATATGATTCATAGCACCAGAATCAATGAGCCATCTTCCTATAGAATCAAGCGCAAAAGGAGGAGAGACCGCGCGAGTAGAGAAAACAAGTCGCAGGAGGAAACAACCTGCGGGGAGAAAGGAGAAAGAAGAAAGAGTGAACAGCAACAAATACACGCGAACAGAACAAGTCACAAAGAAGAACGACTAGCAAGGTAGGGAAGGGGGCAAGAAGTCGGAGAATCCATAGAAAGAGGTCGCGTGGTTAAACAAACAACCTGCTATCTAAGTGGAGCAACGGATTGGTTTCCTCTGATACCATGTGAAAAAGTACTGAGTAAACTGAGAAGAGGTAAATAAAGGCAAATGTTATTGCTCCAAAAAGATAATTATTAAATAGGTATTCCCCCTTATTCATAGAAATCGTGGGAGATGAAAGAATACAATAATCAATATGGGACTAAATACAAGTCGGGCGGTCTATGCAGTTTGACATGGTCAAACTACCCACTATACAATTAATAACAGAACACCAAGCGGCAATAGAGGAAATTCGCCAGACCGCCAGGGAAGACCATTGGTGCAGACTGCCAGACCGCAACTACGGGTTGCCACCAGACTACAGTCGCGGTTAACCATCTATTCGCTACTGCGGTTTCATCCAAACCGCTATAGCTTCATCCAGACCGTTGTGGCTTCACACAGACCGCTGCGGCTTTATCAAGACCGTTGAGGCTTCATCTAGACTACTGCAGCTTCACCCAGACCGCTACGGCTTCACCCAGAATGTTGCGGCTTCATCCAGACTGTTGCGGCTAACCTCCAGACCGTTGTTGCGGCTAACCCCCAGGTCGTTGCTGCGATAATCACTCAGACTTCAACTACTGTTGTCCTCCTGACAAATAGCTGAGGTTCACCACCACACCACTGAGACAAACTGCTAGGCCGCTAAGAGAGACAGACCGCTGCCGTTAGACACAAGTCCGTCTGGTCTCCTTAATCTCCAACACTGATTTATGAATACAGGATCACAACTAAATGAAGAATGGATGCATGCGCACAAATTCTGGATGACCATATTCTTGAGGTCAAGAATCATTTTACTAAAGGAATCAACTTCTTGGATGAGTGACTCACAATAGAAAATAACACTCTGACTGTTACTACCTCTAAAGAAGTCAAAAAGAAGGAGAAAGCAATTATAAAGCCAAAAATTTATAATGCAGTCTGGACTACAAATGTAATCGGAGGCTCAATGGGTCATGAGCAATTCTCATATGAAAACATTGAAACTACACCAGTCCCTAAAAATCTGTATGTTGCTCAATATGATGCTGATCAGAGTGGTGTTCCTTATGCTGAACAAAGTGGTGCTCAGTGCGCTGAACCTTCAACTACAGTTATAATCCCTTCATTCAGCCCCACTATTGATCAGATTGTAAGGGCCAAAGGCAAGTCTATTGCAGAAGAAGAGGAAGAAGTAAGGCTCAGCAAGAAAAGATATTGAGAAGAGATGGAAACCAGGCCTGACTTTGAGATATTGAGTCCTCAATCAAGGACCATCATCTTGTCTGCCCAGGATCAAATTAAAGATCACAAAACAGACAGGGAAAAGCTTTATAGCTCCGTAGAATGGGTCAAGCTTGAGAGAAATGAGGAGCAAAGAAGAAAGTTCAGAAGGGACAAAAAGTCAGGGGCACTACAACCAGATGTTGTAGAGCCCAACAAGTATTTCTCCAAACTCTACAGTTATTTTGAAAGACAGAGGGAGAAGGAAAATGACAACAAAGATAAAGAGCAGGCTACCAAGAAACTCGGCAGGGGGATTGTGATTAAGGATCCTGAAACTTTAGATGTTTCTTTCTTTTCTTAAAGGAAGGTAGGAATATAAATATTTTGTATTGAGCACATTGTCTGTTTATGAACATTGCCTTAAATAAAAAAATCGTATTCCTGTGTGTTTAAATATTATGGCCTTCATTTATATATTATTGATTTCATATTTTGAAATTCTCATCTGCTTAATTATGTTAGTGTATATCATTGACTAAGGTTCTGACTTCTTCAAATAGGGGGAGATTGTTGGTTCTATTAATCACAATGTCCCAGATTTGAAGAAGGCTCACAAGTCAATGGCATATACAATAATGTATTTGATGGATGCCATTTGTTCAACGTATGCAGGTTGTTCCCTATTGAACTGATTTGATAGGTTGTCAAAGTCACTAAGTCAGATGGACTCATGATAGGATGCTAACAAAGCAGAAATCTGGTTAAGTTCAGAAGCGTTGAGTGAAGGCAGTTCACACAACGCCAAATGTATAAAAGCATCGACTGATGCTCAGGCTGTCAAAGCCTCAGTATTACCAAAGCATAAATCCTGTTAAGTCCAGAAGCGTTGAGTGAATGCAGTTCACTCAATGCTAAGAATACAAAGCGCCGATAAGACAACATGCAATCAAAGCCGTAGGGTTACTGTCAGTGAAATCTGTCTAAGTCCAGAAGCATTGAGTGAAGGAATTTCACTCAATGACTATTCAACAGATACTCCTATTAAGTATAGTAGCATTGAGTGAAGAAAGGCCACTCAAAGACTAATCAAGAAAATGGGCAAAGTCTGAAAGCGTTGAGTGAAGAAGCCTCACTCAACGCCCTCAAGCAGAATAAATCAACTAAGTCTAGATGCGTCAAGTGATGAAGGTTCACTCAATGCCTAAGCTATTAGATAAGAATCGTCTACATTCATTGAGTGATAAAGGATCCCTCAACACACTAAATGCCACCTGTCAGAATTCAACTAAGTATTAGTATGATGAGTAGTATGGCTTCAATCAATGCTCTAGCTGAATTACTGGAATTTTGACAAAGTCTACAGGAGCTTAGTCATGCTGACGTCAGCAAAAATTCAAACAATACGGGATCATCTTGCTACAGGATAAAAGGCATCGCTTTCCTGGTGTATAATAATTAATGCAAAAGTGGTGGTGCAGCTAACAACTCTAGTGGTCCATACTGCTCAAAGTGTCGTTAAACGGCAGGATACATATTCAGAGTTCTGAGGAAAAGGAACTCAACTTTTTGGAAAAGGTTTTTGAGCCTCATCTTCTTCCTCTCGACAAATTTATGGGGCAAGAAGAAAAACTCACTAACTATTGTTCTGAATCTCAACCAGATAGCTGCTGATAGCCTCATCTTCAACAGCTAGTTCAGAAAGACGTCTTCCTGAGTAGTTTCACAGCACAAGCAGAATACACTTAAAGATCCACTCTTGGTGTTGTGAAGAGTATAGGACTGAGTATTTTCAGTTCAAGCAGAGGCAGACTCAGAGATCGTCTCTTTGGAGTTAATTCATCAACAACAAACAACATTTATTTTATAGTATCTTAACAGATCTGATGTAAGACCCCATTTTTTTTCTTTTAAACACCGGGGTCTTAGGCCTAGAACCGCCGCTTTGCGGTGACACCTTCACGCCCTGAAGGTTCATTACCACGAAACACTAATTCTGCCGGGTGATTCGATCACCGAAAAGCAACCAAAGTAGAGTAAAAACAAGTGAGGTAAAAACTCTAACCAAAAGTCCACAATAAAATCACATCAGAGTAATAATATATCCACGAAGGGAGAGTCCACAAAATATAAATGTACTGAAAATAAGGGCTTAAGCCCGATACATCAAATCCTCAGTACATAGTCACTCAAGCGGAAGCAAAATAAAACACTACTAAGGTCAGGGACTCACAGTCCCAGCTGTCTGAACTCCTGAGCTAGACTGCCCTATCTCCAAACGGGCAGACCTCCGGGGCTGCTCCTCCATACTGGGCTCCACGATCCCCTAAATGATATGGTTCGAAAACCGTTAGTCTATAAGACTAAGTCTTATCATCCCCCACTCATTCCCCCATGGCCCCGAGGCACCGAGCGGAGAGGAAGAAAGGGGAGGACTTGAAGGTGGAGAGTAATCATGAAACAGATGACAGCAGACCTATTCTAGCAATTTTATAGTACATGTGGCAGTAAAGTAAAGTATGAAAAATAACCTTAACTTATGTGCGAAAATGCATAAGCCAAGGGATCTTCTGCATGGCTCCCATCGTATAAAGAGTCCCATACCAATTTATACAATGGGGTGTCGGTTATTAACAGCAATATATATATAAATAATTTGACCTTAATTAATAAACTTGCCCACACAAGCTTATAGACCAAGGGGTCGTTTTGCAAGTCCTATTGTGTAAGCGTCCCATACCACTTATACAATAGCTGACAGGGGTTATATGCAATGATTATGCTATGACATGCTAGTGGGTTATGATGCGATCATGCAAATGCAACTCACCCACCCGACTCTGTGTGCACAGACCTTTAGTTCCCCCTTTCTGGAGCCGAACCTCCCAGGATACCTCCGTAGTGGCAAACGAAAGCGTTGGGTTGGGCCTCGCCCACCTCTAAACCAGTAAAGCACTACCGATCAGACCTATCGTATGCCTCAACGCTTGGTGCACGAAGCGGACTCCTGCGTACTCTTGCCGGCTGGCGCACCGACTTCTGTTGGCAAAGTGCAAACCACACTTGCCGAGCCAACATATTAGCGTCGGTCCATTGACCACTAACACCGAGGGCCCACCACCTTATAACTTATGCACATGCAATATTAATACGTTTCCCACCGAGCCAATGCTCCCCGGACTATCCCGTCCGTTCCAATTATAAACCGGGCCTTCGGGCCGCTGGTCTATCCCGCCCGTCTCCACAACCACCGAGCCTACCGCTCGAATATCCTAGTCAAACTAACTTCCCGAGACACCGGGGTGTGTGAAAGTGAACCCCTAATTATTCTAGTTTCTCTTTAAGATTTATCACTCCTACAGTTTACGTTAGCCCAGGACTGTCCCCGGTATACCCCGTGAAGGGCTCTCAAAGGATACTAGGAACTATGATGGTAGCTAAAGCCCATCGTTCCCTTTCGCAAGGCACTTATTGTTATTGGTTGATTCCCTTACCCATTCCCATTTCATATTACGCTAGATCTATCCTAGGGTGATTTTGACCTTCCCACTCCATAGGATAAGATGATCTTTCGTCGATCCCGAGCACCCCCAAACAATAGTCAACCTCACACTCTAATAATCCTATCTTCCAATGATGAACTCCTTTATTTACCCAAACCAGCAACCTTCTAAGGATCCAACTATTCAAATTCATTACCCACACTAGTTCAGTTTCCGCAATTACTATAAGCAGACCACCCTATACTATATGAGATGTATAAAGAAGGTACTCCGGATTGTCTTCCAAATCTCCTATAAAATTTACCGGAGGTCTATTATGACAAGTTTAGTCTAAAATCAGAGATTCCTAATTTTTCTAATTAATTTGATATTTATTGAATTTTCCCAAATGTTTGGACATGGGCAATTTTGAACATGAACTATATGATCTACTCAAGTAATGGCCACCCAAAACTTTTTATCACTAAATAACTAGGATATATTACTAGATACTAATTTTCATAATTTTTCAAGAACCAATCTGACCTCTAATTAATTTATCCAAAATAATTTCCTTAATCATATGTAAAGGAGGAAGTGCCAAAAATATTCATCAGAAAATTATATAAAAATTACAAAATCTTAATATGGTGCAGAAATGGTCATTGTGCAAAAATCATAATTTTACAGGCTTGCTAGACACCAAAATAAATTTATTTAAGTTTTCCTTGGAAACAATACTTAATGAAGCAACCCTAAGAAATAATCTTCCAAAAATCCCATAAAAATTCAAAGATCTTTAAAACATAATAAAAAGTCCTCTGACTAAAGTTCATTAATTTCCAGCAAGTAGTTATTTCATAATAAATTTCTAAGTAAATAATACAAATTACTAAATTATTAATGAAGTATCAAAAATAATTATCCTAAATTCATAACAAAATATCCAGAGCTTGTACTAACTTTAAACACTACTCAACCCAAATCTCATCACTTTTCAGTGAGTTTTAGTGACATTTTCTACCACTATAATGTTTGTGCCCTAAACTAAGGTTAGAGTTTTGAGGGACCTATTCACCAAAGAATCTATTTTAGATTTCTTCCAGAGGATTCTACCTACCCTAGAATTCTCTCTTCTAAGTTTCAAATCCTTTCAAGGTCAACTGACCCCTTGCCCTTCACAACCCTCAAAAGTCCTCCCTTAGGGTTTGAGTTTGGATCCAAGAGTAAAACAATCCTAAACCACTCCATATTCCCTAAGAGGGTGATAATGGTCCTACTAAGTCAGTGGTCAAAATCACAGCCTCTGTTGAGGTGATTTGGCCACTCAAACATCAAAAATAGCTCTTTGACCTAAATAACCCTATAAGGGTATACCTAGGGTTGGATCAAAACCTAACTAAAACATCTCCAAATGAGATGAAAATTTTACCAGAGCCCTAACATGCCCTCTAAGATCACTCACCCAAATTTGGGGGAGTTTTGAGATGTTTAGGACACCTAATTAATTTATTCATGGATTATTAAATTTTTCTAAACACTATTGAAAAATGTTCTCCAAAAATTCCCATTTTTTGACAGACCCTAGGTATAGCTAGGGTAGACTCCCTGCCCATATTTCAGATTATTTGGACAAAAATGAAGGGTTGGCATCCATTTGAATCTCAGGATAGCCCTAAGTATAGGTCCCACCAAAATGGATGCCCTGGTCCAACAAGAGGTCCAAATTGGTTCAAATTAATTTTGGATTAAAGTAGACCTTACGATTAACAACTTTTATGTTTTGCACTTTTTCATCAAAGGCATCTAACTATTTTTAATATTTATTTCAAAGTACTATAAATAAGGTGACAAAAAATCAATTAAAATGAAGTATTTTCATTTGATCCAGCACGAATCTTGGCTCAAATCCAAGGGCCCGGGCTCATTGTCTACCTCTAGCCAAGGCTGAGATAGCCCGAGCTTGGAGCCACTTCCAGCCGCCACCGCCGCCCATCTCGGCCCTTCCCCGGCCGGCCACCGCCACCAACACCTCCGTCGAGGTGGCGGCTATCGACTGGCGGCGACTCGGCCGCCGGAGTGGCGAATTCCGGCGGTTCTACCAAGAACATTTCTCGGCCAAACCCATGAAAACTAGAAATTGGTTTGGCCTCAATTGAGAGCAAACCTTGAACCTAGGCATTGCTATGATCTAACCATAAGACAAGGAGAGGAGGAGGACCTTGTCGGCGTCCTGAAGTCAAGAAGATCGTCGGGAAACCATCTTTGAAGGTGGCGCCGCTCAGTTTCTGCAACTGTACAGTGAGGAATCCCGATTCCTTCAGGTGAGGGTTGGGAAAGCCTTCTCTCGGCCCACTGATGGTGTTTAAAGCTTTAGTTGGGGAGAGGAGAGGCTGGATTATCAATTTCCATTAAAGCCATTAATGGCTAGGCTCGGGTTAGGAGGAGGGGGGCTAAACAAGCCCCTTGGTGGCAGGAAAACGGCAGGAAATTTCTCCCCTTCCCTAGGGGAGCTGAATTCAGCCATTAAAGGTGGCCTTTGACGTCCCTTTGGTCGAGCCCCTTCACCCCCTTCCTCTTTCTTCATTTCTCTCTCCTCCATTAACATGGAATGGAGCTCACCTTCTCTCTCCTAGTCACCGGGTTTACTTGGTCAACCTTTTGGTCTATTGGCAGCCCACACATGCACATTACTCCCTAATGAAGCCACATGAGGAGGCTTGAGCTTGGGCTAGCCCATTCTGGCTAGCCCATTTGGGCTTGGTTGTCCCAAAGTGGGCTTGGGTTGACTCTAGTCATTTTGACCTTTTAGGTTGGCACCAATGGGTCCTTGGTGATCCATTTATATCTCTTAAGGCTTAGGTGGGGTGGGACAAGACTAACTGGGCACCTTGAGGGTCATATAACCCTTAATAAGGGCATCTTGACCAAGTTGGGGTTTTAGTTGGCTTGGGTCAACTCAAACTTGGTGGTTGACCCCAATGAGTCCCAGGTGACCCATTGACACCACTTTAGGTCTAGGAAGACCTGGGAAAGGTTGGATGGGCACATTAGAGGCCAACTGCCCTTAGTTAGGGCACCTTGCCAAATTTAGGCATATGGTGGTCCTAGGTCAAATTGGCCACTTTGAGTTGACTCTAATGGACCCTTAAGGCTCTAGTAGACCCTCTAATAGGTTAGTGATGTTGTGGTGGGGAAATGGAGTCATGATGAAGCCCTAAGGTCAATGCCTATGTTTGGTGATGAGTTTGTGCCATAGACAGACCAAGGTGATTCTTACCTTGGCCTTTGATCATCTGGCCCTTTTTAGCTTCCTAGGGTTTTTTCATGACATAGACATGACCAAAACCACTCTTAGGGGTCTAGTTGGAAATGGGATGTTACAAATCCCAATAAACAAAACAAAAATTTCGTCCTCGAAATCAAGGTTAAGCCTACGGGAATTTCTATCGAAGAAAAAGAACCTTATAACATCCCATAAGAAGTGAAAGATTACATCGCGACGCCATGTTTGCTAAGTGAGGTTTAAAGGGAAACCTAAATCTATGACTAATTCACCCAATTGGCAAAGCCAAGACCCCAATAAACAAAAGATTAGCCTCTACTCTTCCTAGGGCAGTCCTACTAGTTTAAAACAGGAAGGTAAATTGAACATCCTGAGAGGTTGTAAGATATACCAAACTGAACAGCTCTGGATACTTTTGTCGAATCAGGTCCTGCGGTTCCCAGGTATGCTCCTCCTGGCCGTGGTTCCTCCACAGAACTTTTACTAACGGAACCTTCTTGCGACGCAAGATCCGTACTCCTCTATCATCGATCCGAACCGGCTCCAAGTGAACTGACCGGTCTAGAGCTACCGGCCCATCTATGGTCGAAATCTACTGCTTCAGGTGTAGTAGAGCCCTCCTAAGTGAAGAAATATAGAATACATCGTGTAAACCTGCCAGTTCCGGTGGCAACTCCAGCCTGTAAGCTAGGGGCCCGATCCACTCCAGGATCCTGTAAGGGCCCATATACCTTGGGCTGAGCTTCTTCTTCCGACTATGCACCCGTGAAACTCCGTGCATGGGCTGGATCTTCAAGAAAACCAGGTCTCCCACCTGAAACTCTACCTAACGGTGTCGGGCGTCGTAATACTTAGCCTGTCGGCTCTGCGCTTCCAGCATTCTACAACGGAAGCGTGGTGGGCCCATAATCCAAAGGTCGGAGGATCGAAACCTCCCTCTGATACCACTTGTAAGACCCTTTTTTTCTTTTAAACACTGGGGTCTTAGGCCCTGAACCGCCGCTTTGCGGTGAAACCTTCACGCCCTGAAGGGTCATCACCGCAAAATGCCAATTCTGCTGCCCGATTGGATCACGGAAAAGTAACCAAAGTAGAGTAAATACAAGTGAGGTAAAAACTCTAACCAAAAGTCCACAATAAAATCACATTAGAGTAATAATATCTCCACGAAGGGTGAGTCCACAAAATATAAATATACTGAAAATAAGGGCTTAATCCCGATACATCAAATCCTCACTACATAGTCACTCAAGCGAAAGCAAAATAAAACACTACTAAGGTCAGGGACTCACAGTCCCAATTGTCTGAACTCCTGAGATAGACTACCCTATCTCCAAACGGGCCGACCTCCGGGGCTGCTCCTCCATACTGGGCTCCACGATCCCCTAAATGATGTGGTCCAAAAATCATTAGTCTATAAGACTAAGTCCTATCATCCCTTACCCCTTCCCCCATAGCCCCTAGGCACTGAGCGGAGAGGAAGAAAGGGGGGGGACTTGAAGGTGGAGAGTAATCAAGAAACAGATGACAGTGGACCTATTCTAGCAATTTTATAGTACATGTGGCAGTAAAGTAAAGTATGAAAAGTAACCATAACTTATGTGCGGAAACGCATAAGCCAAGGGATCTTCTGCAGGCCTCCAATTGTATAAAGAGTCCCATACCATTTTATACGTTGGGGTGTCGGTTATTAACAGCAATATATATATATAAAGAATTTGACCTTAATTTATAAACTTGCCCATACAAGCTTATAGACCAAGGGGTCATTTTGCAAGTCCTATTATGTAAGCGTCCCATACCACTTATACAATAGCTGACATGGGTTATATGCAATGATTATGCTATGACATGCTAGTGGGTTATGATGCGATCATGCAAGTGCAACTCACCCACCCGACTCTGTGTACACAGACCTTTAGTTCCCCCTTTCTGGAGCCGAACCTCCCAGGATACCTCCGTAGTGGTAGACAGAAGCGGTGGGTTGGGCCGCGCCCGCCTCTAAACCAGTAAAGCACTACCGGTCAGACATATCGTACGCCTCAATGCTTGGTGCACGAAGCGGAATCCTGCGTACTCTTGCCGGCTGGCGCACCGGACTTTTATTGGCAAAGTGCTAACCATAATTTCCGAGCCAATGTATTAGCGTCGGTGCATCGACCACTAACACCGAGGGCCCACCACCTTATAACTTATGCACATGCAATATTAATATGTTTCCTACCGAGCCAAAGCTCCCCAAACTATCCCGTCCATTCTAATTATCAACCGGGCCTCCGGCCCGCCGGGCTATCTCGCCCATCTCCACAACCACCAAGCCTACCGCTCGAATATCCTAGTCAAACTAACTTCCCGAGACACCGGGGTGTGTGAAAGTGAACCCCTAATTATTCTAGTTGCTCTTTAAGATTTATCACTCCTACAGTTTATGTTAGACCAGAACTGCCCCCGGTATACCCCATGAAGAGCTCTCAAAGAGCACTAGGAACTATGATGGTAGCTGAAGCCAATCGTCCTCTTTCGTAAGGCACTTATTGTTATTTGTTGAATCCCTTACCCATTCCCATTTCATATTACGCAAGATCTATCCTATGGTATTTTGACCTTCCCACTCCACATGATAAGACGATCTTTCGTCGATCCCGAGCACCACCTAACACTAGTCAACCTCACACTCTACTAATCCTATCTTCGGATGATGAACTCCTTTATTTACCCAAACCAATAACCTTCTAAGGATCCAAGTCTTCAAATTCATTACCCACACTAGTTCAGTTTCCGCAGTTACTATAAGCAGACCACCCTATACTATATGAGATGTATAAAGAAGGTACTTCGGATTGTCTTCCAAATCTCCTATAAAATTTACTGGAGGTCTATCATAACAAGTTTAATCTAAAATCAGAGATTCATAATTTTTCTAATTAATTTGATATTTATTGAATTTTCCCAAATGTTTGGCCATGGGCAATTTTGAACATGAACTATATGATCTACTCAAGTAATGGCCACCCAAAAAATTTTTCACTAAATAACAGAGATATATTACTAGATACTAATTTCCATAATTTTTCAAAAAATATCTGACCTCTAATTAATTTATCCAAAATAATTCTCTTAATCATATGTAAAGGAAGAAGTACCAAAATTATTCAACAAAAAATTATATAAAAATTACAAAATCTTAATATGATGCAGAAAGGGTCATTGGGCAAAAATCATAATTTTACAGGCTTGCAAGACACCAAAATAAATTTAATTAAGTTTTCATGGGAAACAATACTTAATGAAGCAACCCTTAGAAATAATCTTCCAAAAATCCCATAAAAATTCATAGAGCTTTAAAACATAATAAAAAGTCCTCTGGCTAAAGTTCATCAATTTCCATCAAGTAGTTACTTCATAATAAATTTCTAAGTAAATAATACAAATTACTAAATTATTAATTAAGTATCCAAAATAATAATCCTAAATTCATAACAAAATCTCGAGAGCTTGTACTAACTTTAAACACTACTCTACCCAAATCTCATCACTGTTCAATGAGTTTTAGTGACATTTTCTAACACTACAATGTTTGTGCCCAAAACTAGGGTTAGGGTATTGAGGGACCTATTCACCTTAGAATCTATTTTAGATTTCTTCCAACGGATTCTACCTACACTAGAATTCTCTCTCCCAAGTTTCATATCCTTTCAAGGTCAACTGACCCCTTGCCCTTCACAACCCTCAAAAGTCCTCCCTTAGGGTTTGAGTTTAGATCCAAGGGTAAAACAATCCTAAACAACTCCATATTCCCTTAGAGGGTGATAATGCTCCTACCAAGTCAGGGGTCAAAATCACAACCTCTGTTTAGGTGATTTGACCACTCAAACATCAAAAATAGCTCTTTGACCTAAATAACCCTATAAGGGTATACCTAGGGTTGGATCAAAACCTAACAAAAACATCTCCAAATGAGATGAAAATTTTAACAGAGCCCTAACATGCCCTCTAAGACCACCCACCCAAATTTGGGGGAGTTTTGAGATGTTTAAAACACCTAATTAATTTATTCATGTATTATTAAATTTTTCTAAACACTATGGAAAAATGTTCTCCAAAAATTCCCATTTTTGGAAAAACCCTAGGTATAGCAAGGGTACACTCCCTGCCCAAATTTCAGATCATTTGGACAAGGGATGGAGGGTGGGCATCCATTTGAATCTCAGGATAGCCCTAGGTATAGGTCCCACCAAAATGGATGACCTGATCCAACTAGAGGTCCAAATTAGTTCAAATTAATTTTGGATTAAAGTAGAATTATGTTTTGCACTTTTTCATCAAAGGCACCTAACTATTTTTAATATTTATTTCAAAGTACTATAAATAAGGTGACAGAAAATCAATTAAAATGAAGTATTTTCATTTGATCCAGCACGGATCTTTGCGCAAATCCAAGGGCCCGGGCTAACCGTCTACCTCCAGCTAATGGCAGAGATAGCCCGAGCCTGGAGCCACTTCCAGCCGCAACCGCCTCCCATCCCAGCCCTTCCCCGGCCGGCCACCGCCACTAACACCTCTGTCGAGGTGGCGGCTATCAACTGGCGACGACTCGGCCCCCGGAGGGGCGAATTCCGGCGGTTCTACCAAGAAAATTTCTCAGCCGAAACCATGAAAACAAGAAATTTGTTTGGTCTCAATTGAGCCAAAACCATGAAACTAGGCATTGCTATGATCTAACCATAAGACAAGGAGAGGAGGAGGACCTTGTCGGCGGCCTGAAGTTGAGAAGATCGCCGGGAAACCATCTTTGAAGGTGGCGCCTCTCGGTTTCTGCAACTGCACAGTGGGGAGGCCCGATTCCTTTAGGTGAGGGTTGGGAAAGCCTTCTCTCGGCCCACTGATGGTGTTTAAAGCTTCAGTTAGGGAGAGGAGAGGCTGGATTATCAATGGCCATTAAAGCCATTAATGGCTAGGCTCGGGTTAGGAGGAGGGGGGCTGAACTAGCCACTTGGTGGCCGGGAAATGGCTGGAAATTCCTCCCTTTCCCTAGGGTAATTGAATTCAGCCATTAAAGGTGGCCTTTGGCCTCCCTTTGGTCGAGCCCCTTCACCCCCTTCCTCTTTCTTCATTTCTCTCTCCTCCATTAACATTGAATGGAGCTCACCTTCTCTCTCCTAGTCACCAGGTTGACTTGGTAAACCTTATGGTATATTGGCATCCCACACATACATATTACTCTCTAATGAAGCCACATGAGGAGGCTTGAGCTTGGGCTAGCCCATTTGGGCTTGGTTGTCCTAAAGTGGGCTTGGGTTTACTCTAGTCATTTTGACCTTTTGGGTTGGCACCAATGGGTCCTTGGTGATCCATTTATATCTCCTAAGGCTTAGGTGGGGTGGGACAGGACTAACTGGGAACCTTGAGGGTCATATAACCCTTAATATGGGCATCTTGGCCAAGTTGGGGTTTGAGTTGGCTTGGGTCAACTCAATCTTGGGGGTTGACCCCATTGATTCCCAGGTGACCCATTGACACCACTTTAGGTCTAGGAAGACATGGGCAAAGTTGGTTGTGCACATTAGAGGCCAACTGCCCTTAGTTAGGGCACCTTGCCCAATTTAGGCCTATGGTGGTCCTAGGTAAAATTGGCCACTTTGGGTTGACTCTAATGGACCCTTAAGGCTCTAGTTGACCCTCTAATAGGTTAGTGATGTTGTGGTGGGGACATGGAGTCATGGTGAAGCCCTAAGGTCAATCCCTAGGTTTGGTGATGAGGTTGTGCCATAGACAGACCAAGGTGATTCTCACCTTTGCCTTTGATCACCTGGCCCTTTTTAGCTTCC
This sequence comes from Platanthera zijinensis, assembly GCA_039513925.1. Classification (NCBI taxonomy): domain Eukaryota; kingdom Viridiplantae; phylum Streptophyta; class Magnoliopsida; order Asparagales; family Orchidaceae; genus Platanthera; species Platanthera zijinensis. The sequence goes on along the minus strand of CM077079.1, from coordinate 105,307,863 downwards.
TAGGGTTTTGTCATGACCTAGTCATGACCAAAACCACTCTTAGGGGTCTAGTCTGAAATGGGATATTACATCTGAGTTGTAAACCTGTAAAGGATGAGTGTAGGATCCTTCTATAGATCTGAGATAGGGCATGTGTTCCTGAGCTGTAGGTGAGTTCATTCACTGAGTGTAGGATCTTTCTGTGGATCTGAGTGTAGGGCTATCCTCCAAACCTGAGCTGTAGGACTTTATTTAAAGTCTGAGATAGGTGATTTGTAGATCATTGAGCTATAGGAGCATTATTTTCTCTGAGTGGTAGGTCCTTGGACCTGAGGTAAGACTTAGAGGAGTCTGAGAGATCCTGAGGGATCTGTGTTGTAAGTTCTTGGAGTCGAGCTTGGAGAAGTTGGCCTTGTCTAACACACTGTTAGAAAGGTGGGAGGGACAATGGATGTACCCAATATAATATCCCTCAAATGTCTATACCCCTAAGGGTGGTTTTGTCATGACTAGGTAATGACAAAACCTTAGAAAGCCCAAGAAGACCAATTGAATCAAGGCTTGAAGGGGGAAATCACCTTGGTATGTAAATAGCTCATTTCAAAGTATCACCAATTGGGTTTGGCTTTAGGACTTCAAATTGACTCTAGGACCCCACCACAACACCCCTAGCCCTTTAGGAGGTCCATAGGGTCACTAGAACCCATTGGGGTAAACTAAAGTGGTAAAGTTGACAAAAGTCAACCATAATGCTAAAATGGTCAAAGTGGCATATCTAGGACCAGTGGACCTCCAACTTGCGAAAATGACCCATCCTAGACAATCCTAACCCCCAAGGGAGGTCAATGGGTCACCAAGGACCCATTGAGGTCAACTAAAGAGGTCAAGTTGACCAAAAGTCAACCATAACCCTAAAGTGGTCAAAGTGCCCTATTAAGGGTCAAGTGGCCTACAAGGTGTCAAACCAACCCTACCCAAGTTTCCCTAAACCTTTGGAGAGGTAAATGGGTCACTAAGGACCCATTGGGGTCAACCCAAAAGGTCAAAATGACCAAAGTCAACTCAACCCTAAAAAGGTCAAACTAGCCTAAATGACCTAACCAAGCCCAAGCCACTTGGGCTAGGCCTAATTTGAGTGGCCCTTTAACTTTAGGCGGCAGATATTTACATGGAATTCCATCTAAATTCTGTAAATGGTGACTAGGAGAGAGAAAATGGGAGTTTCCCCCTTAATGGAGGAGAGAGAAAGAGGAAAAGAGAGAGGAGTAATGGAGAAAGACCATGGGGCACACTCACCCCCTTCCCCAAGCCCTCCATTCATCTCCCTAGTGCATGGGGAATGAATTCCCATTAAATCCAGCTAGCCACCATCAATGGAGGAGCCCAACCACCATGGCCGACCACCCCTTCACCTCCCCTCCCATGGAAAAATTATAAATTCCCCTATGCAGCCCCCCATTCAGATTTCTGATCCATTCATCAGCTTCAAACATTCCAAGCAGTCGGAATCGAGCTTTGGATAAAGCATTTTGCTGGATAATCGAAATCGGGAGGTGGAAATCAAGAGAGGCGGCTGGCAATGGAATTCCACTACCACACTCGACACCAAGCCCAATGGAAGGTCCACTTCTCCTCCTCTCCCCTTGTGCTAGTATCTAGATCAAATTAGGCTGAGAAATCGGGCTCAAACGTGCCAATACAAGTGAGAAAAAAATTGAGTTTTTACGAAAAATCATAGTGACGGGTTTGCCGGAAACCACCACCCCCGGCGGCCAAACCACCGTCGGGCGATAGTCATCATCTCGACGGAGGTGGTGGTGGCGGTGGCTTGCCAGGGAGGTGACCGGGAATCCGGCGTTAAGCGTTGGAAATTCTACAGGAAATGGCATTTTACGGGCTCTGTTCGGGTTTTGAGAAAGATGAACAGTGTTCATCATTATTTTAATATATTTATAAATATTGTATAGTGATTTACTTACTCCTTTACATGCTTATTTGATACTATTAAATGAGGCCCTTGGAGGTCGTTTTAGGAAAAATGGCCAATCACAAACGTTGTAGGCCTTTGGGTCTAGTTTAATTTAAAATTGGTTTCGACCCATTTTGGTCAGTGGTCTGACCACAGCACTCAAAATGGTGCAGTCTATACATAGGGCTAGTCAGATACTAAATTGAGTGCCCCCACTAACCCACTTGTCCAAATGACTTGAAATTTAGACTGGGAGTCAGTCTTTCCCATACCTATAAAAACCCAAAAATGGGAATTTTTGGAGAACATTTTTCTATAGTTTTGGTAAACATTTAATAATCCATGTATGAGCTAATTAAGGGGTCTAATGACCTCACAACTCTCCAAAATTTTGGTGGATGGTCCTTAGTGTCATTATATGTCATTGATAAAAATATCAACCCATTTGGGGTTGATTTGAATAGGTATTGGTGTGACCAAATTTGGTCCCTTAAGGGAAAATTAGGGCAAAAGGGTGCTTGGGGCATGGAGGGGCCAATTCTCACCCAAAGGGGATGGGACTTTGGCCAAATCCTCAAGGTTAGTTAAAACACCCTCACTTTGATTTTGGGGTGGAATAGGGTGGATTTGCCCTAGGACCCTAATTCAAGCCCTAAAGTTGAACTTTGGGGGTTTGTGAAAGACATAGGGTGATATGTCCTTGTATGGACTTGGAGTTTATTCCATGTGATCTTAGGGTGGTCAATAGCCCTAGGAAGAAATTTGGTGACATTTAGACACATGCACATAACTTTAATCAATTGGAAATTATTTAGGCCAATACCTCTTTATGGAAAAACTGAAAGGTCATATGACCTTGGATCTTTATGAAATTATGGCAGAAGAGTTTTTATAGTAATATGAGCCTCTATAATATAGTATGTTTGGAAGACAGTAGCTCATACTTATAGTTATAACCTTCATGTTGCCTTTTTGATGATTTTGAAGTAATCATGGTTAAATTTACTTGGAATGTTATGAAACTCTAGCATTGTTGATTAAATATTATTTATATGCATTAGACAGTAATTTGGGATCATTGGACATTATCTCATAGTACTTCATGTGTTAAGTGAACTAGTGCATCTTGTCTTGATGAATAGATAATAAATATTATATCTTGCCGGAGAATAAGGTTTCTTGGCCAGAGAATTTTTTAGGGCATATTAAAGCTTGGAAAATTATTATATATTGTTTTGAAGAGATTACAAGTATGTTTCTTCACAAAGTGCCCTATTAGGGATTTATTTAAAGTATTTTTCTATATAGCTTACTGAACTTAGAATTGTATGAAACTTAGTTAGTAATGTTTTATGATCATATTAAAGCTCTGGTAATTTTTGGATAATGTTTGGTGGTACTTCCATCTTTACCTCTTTTATTACAATTATCTTGAATTAATTAATTAGGGTCTAATACATTTATCAAAATTTGTGAAACTTGGTATTATCTGATATTTTGACATCATATAGTGTTCATAGTTTTTTAGGTGGCCATAACTTAAGGAAATCTAGTACTTCATGTTCAAAACCACCCATAGCCTAATTTTGGGAAAAATTTGATAAATGCTAAATTAATTAGGAAAATTACAAGTTTCTAGATTTAGTCTAAATATGTAATGATAGACCCCAGTAATAATTCTAGAGCATTTGGTTGAATATTTGAAGGGGTCAACACTCATGCTCATCTTATAGCTTAGGTTGGTCTGCATATAGTAAAACAACAGAATTGTGATAGCATGTAGGATGGACATAGGGAGTTGGGGTTAATAGTATACTTATTTGGTAATGTGAAAATGAGTTCATCATTAGGTGTCATGATGGGGAGGGTGTTGGGTTGACATGTAACACCCCTATCCGTCACATAGCATATAGCAGTAGGTCCGGTCGGGGCCCGACGCCATATACCACGGACAGACCGGTGAATTACTAAATGAAACCATTCTTCCAATCACACGTCCTACACAGAGTACATTCTAGCGAAAGCAATTTAATAAGTTGCAAAGAAAGAACCCAGCCAAAAGCATGAATGTCCACTAACAAACCCAAAGAGTAATGAACGTACAAATACAACAAGTACTATACCTTATGGCCATACAAAAGTTTACTTAAATAAAATGTGTCTCCCATACAATGGCACGCAGGCCGGTCACACATGAGAATAAAGTAAATAATACACTTCATCCTTCGAGGGCCAACACTACAACAAGGGCAACTAAAGCTGACCAAATTATAACGAACCCACCCCTTTACTTGGGGTGGCAGTGCTCCTTCCCTGTAATGCATTAGTATAAACAAACGGAATAGCGAAAGTACAATTTAATCACACTTAACCACAGGCATAGGCATACACGTCTGCACGCCCCGTGCTCTCAGGGCACTTACACGGTTAACTCGGTCCACCACCGCCTCTAGGATGGAAAATCTCGTGAGCATTTTGGTCCTTCCGGCCTATGCCTAAGACCCTCCATCTATGCCAACGGTAAGTGCCACGTACTTTAGGTCTCTTTAACCGAACGACACAGAGCGGGTACAGTTCCGCCTAACCCGTTGCTCACACCGCAACGTCAATTTAAGCCAAATGCGCGGGTCAAGCTTCCCCGAGTCCAAAAGCGATTACAAAAATCTTACATAACTCAGTTATGTATAAGTTGTCTCCCATGCCACCAAGTTGGCAGAATCACGCTTCTGCCCAATTTTTCGGGTGCACCTTGGAGTTAATCCCCAAAATTCACTGATGCAATCTACCGCGTAGAAAACCCGAAAACAACTATCGGCACGGAGCCTTCTCTGACCATTCATGCATAATGAAACATCACCGATCCAGACCAACTTGTCTGGGTAGGCTTCACACACCATGCCTATGTCCGTACTTCGATTCCAGACTCTAAATGCAAAACAACGGGGACTATTCGTGTCTACCCGAAGGAACACCTCAAACTCACCGCATACTCGTGAGAGCGGGCTTCCTATGCAAAAAGTAAAGGGGACTTCACATGTCCAAGAAGAGAATCGTTACCCTAGCATTTCTCTTCGGTGCCATGATGATCTAGTCGGATGGAAAGAAGCGTATCGGCCTTGCCTTCGCAGATCTGGACTCAGATCGAGAATCAGGGCCTTGAAGCTTCTCCGGCGACCGGATTTCCTCTTCCTCTTCCTCCTTTCTCTCCCCTCTCTCTAAAGTCTTAGAAAGTGAATGCTCACTTGAAATGAGGGTTTGAAAACCCTATTCCCAGCCTAAATTCCAACATAGACCAACCTGAGCCCTTGGATCCCAAAATAAGGAAACGAACGGCCACGATTCGCCCTGAAAATAAAATTTTTGGGCCGAACACGGCTTGCGATATGCCTGTATCCAAGGCCATGTTCCACACTCACCGTAAACCAGGAAATCTAGAACAGAACACGGCCTGTGACACGACTTGGGATACGCCCGTGTCAACCATGGACACGCCTGTGCCATGGGATGTGTGCCTCAATCGATGTTGAAACTATCGCGTCCCGAACAGGACACGGGCTTAGACACGCCGGTGTCAATCAGTACACGCCCGTGTTTCAGGTCGTGTCCCTCAATCGACACAGGACAAAAACTTCTAGAAGAGGACACGGCCATGTGACACGCCCGTGTCACAGGCCGTGTGCTTGACACGCCCTGGGACACGCCCGTGTCCCAGGCCATGTTCCCAGCCCTCAACGATCGTCGACCTCACCTCGACAACCCGAGCACGACACGGCCATGTTACACGCCCGTGTCACAGGCCGTTTTCACCTTACCAAGACCCAAACTTAGCTCAAACGCCGCCCGTTCCTTGTTTGAGTTTCGGAGCGTTACAATCCCCCCCCCCCTTAAATGAATTTCGTCCCAAAATTACAGAAAGGAAAAATAAGTACTCAAACATAAATGGTACCTAAGAAGAAGAGTTCGGGATACTCCTTGAGCATGGTCTGCTCTCGCTCCCACGAAAACTCCTCACGACTGTAGTTGTCCCATCGGAATTTGACCATCCTAATGTCCTTGTTATGCAGTCGCTTGACTTCCGAGTCCTCAATGCGTACGGGCTTGACCTTCATCGTCAACCCAACATCAACCGGTACTTAATCGACCGCGATTACTTGCGAAGGCTCTTGCTCCGCCTTTCGCAACGCCGATATGTGGAATATGTCGTGTAGACCACTAAGTTCCGCTGATAGCTTCAGTCGGTAGGCTGCTTCGCCAATCCACTCCAGAACATCAAACGGTCCAAGGTACCTCGGGCTTAGCTTCTTCAAGTGTCGTACCCGTGAGACACCCTTGAACAGCTTAATCTTCAAATTCACCCAGTCGCCAACAGCGAACTCCACATTCTGATGCTTGGCATTATAGTATTTAGCTTGTCGGCCCTGACCGATTAGCAACCATTCTCGAATGGTTCGTACCAACGACGTTGCATCTTCCACCTCCTGCCTCTTTAAAAGCTTCGTCTCACCCGTTTCTAACCATGACAACGGCGTGCGACATTTTCTATCATAAAGGGCCTCGAAGGGCGCCATTTGAATGCTCGCTTGGTATCTGTTGTTGTACGCAAATTCCACCAAGTACAGGTGATCTTCCCACTGCTTCCCGAAATCCAGGACGTACATGCGAAGCTTGTCCTCCATCATCCTGTTAACTCTCTCGGTCTGACCATCCGTCTGCAGATGAAAGGCCGTACTGAAACTCAGCTTGGTTCCCAACATTTGCTGCACCAGCCTTCAGGCATTGGACGTGAACCGTCCATCACGGTCGCTCACGATGCTGCGGAGCACACCGTGTAGTTGAACAATGTTATCCACATACAGTTTCGTCAGTTTCTCCACTGAATCATCCTTCCTATTCAAAATGAAGTGCGACACCTTTGTCAAATGATCTACGATCACCCAGATGGCATCGTTCCACTTCTGCAATCTTGGCAAACCGTGCACAAAATCCATTGAAATGTCATCGAATTTCCACTCCGGGATAGGCAAAGACTTCAAGAAACCTTTGGGCTTCTGGCACTCCGCCTTCACCAAGGCGCACATTTGACACTTCGCCACGTAAAGTGCCACGTCCTTCTTCAATACTGGCCACCAGAACAACTTCTTCATATCCTGATACATTTTTGTACTCCCCGGGTGAATCGAGTACTTTGTATGATACACCTCGTACATCAATTCATCCAGCTATTTACCCACATCAGGGACGCATAAACGACTTTCCTTCCATAACAGTCCATCAACAACATTAAACTGTGAATTTGACCCATCCAGAGCCTCATCCAAGATTTGCTTCATGTTGCTATCCAAGTCTAGCGCCTGTCAAATCCGATCAGCCAGGTCATACTGCACCTGTGTCCAGTTCAGCTGTGCTTCGACACTAGTATGCTTGTCCACATAAGAGATCTCTAATGCCTCCAACTCCCGAATCAACCGCTTGTCATTAACCGACAACCAGTTGGCCCGCGCAGGGGCCCTGCGACTCAATGCATCCGCAACTACATTGCCTTTCCCAGGTACATAGTGAATCTTGAATGTGTAGTCCCATTAGAACTTCATCTATATCCGCTGTCGCATGTTTAGATATTTTTGATCTAACAAGTATTTCAGGCTCTTATGGTCGGTATAGATATCGACCTTCACCCCATACAGGTAATGTCTCCATAGCTTCAGAGAAAATATCACGGCCACTAACTCCAAGTCATGGACCGGATAATTTCTCTCATGCACCTTTAGCTGACGCGAGCCATAAGCTATCACTCTCCCGTGCTACAGTAGAACACAACCCAAACCACTGCCTGAAGCATCACTGTAGATCTCAAAGCCTTCGGTCCCAATCGGCGAACATAGAATAGGCGTCGTGGTCAACCGACTCTTCAATTCTTCGAAAGCTTTCTTACACTCTAGTGACCACACAAACTTTTGATCTTTCCTCGTCAAAGTCGTGAGGGGTAACGCAATCCGCGAGAAGTTCTCTACAAAGCGCCTGTAGTAGCCGGCAAGCCCCAGAAAACTCCGGACTTCCGCTACTGAACACAACACAGGTCACTCCCGTATCGCAACTATCTTCGTCGGATCCACCACAATCCCTTCTCCCCTGACTATGTGACAAAGGAACTCCACCGAGGACAATCAAAACTCGCATTTGGAGAACTTGGCGTATAGTTGGTTCCTCCTCAGCGTCTCCATCACCAAATGCAGATGCTTGAAGTGATCCTCTTCGCACTGCGAGTACACAAATATGTCATCGATGAAGACGATCACAAAGTGGTCCAAGTACTCTTTGAACATTCTATTCATCAGATCCATGAACACTGATGGTGCATTAGTCAGCCCAAACGGCATGACAGTATACTCACAATGCCCATATCTCATGCTGGACGTTGTCTTGGGATATCACTTTCTCTTATCCTCAATTGATAATACCCAGACTTAAGATCCAACTTCGAATATACCGACGACCCAACTAACTGATCGAACAGATCGTCAATTCTTGGGATCGGATACTTGTTCTTTTTCGTTAACTTATTTAGCTCTCTGTAATCGATAAAGAGCCGCAAACTTCCATCCTTCTTCTTAACAAAGAGGACCGGTGCGCTACAAGGCAATGAACTTGGACGCACATAACCCTGTTCCAAAAGCTCTTCCAGTTGAACCTTCAGTTCCGCCATCTCCTTAGGCGCTAACCGATACGGAGAGCGTGACACAGGTTTGGCACCTGGCACTAGCTCAATTGTGAAGTCAATCTCTCGCTGCAGTGGGGCTCCAGGGAGATCGTCAGGGAATACGTCAGGGTACTCAGAAGTAACGACTCCACCCGTTAAAAAACATATAATAGAAGGTCCGGTCGGGGCCCCACACTATATGCTACAAACAAACGGTGAGGTCACAGGATAATAACATCAACGCATCCTAACACAGAGCATGCTAGCAAAAAGATACACAATAAGCTGAACTCTTAATAGGAATATCCACCAGATATATATAAACCAATTTTATATACAACCACTCAAACGAGGGGATAGCAAATACTACAGTTTGGCCTTAAGGCCTTACAGTTCCTCTTTAAACAGTATGGATTACAGACATCGGCGCGCAGGCTGGCCATACATGAATAAAAGAAAATACAAAAGCTAGCCTTCAAGGGCTAGCAGCAACAGCAAGAGCGGCAACAGCAGTAGCAGGGGCATAAGCCATTCATTTTCCGCTCGGCTCTCCAGCACCTGCACAGGGACAATCCACCCAGAAGGTGACAAACAAGGCAACGGTCAGCATTCAGCTGACCAATTTATAACAATCCTATCCCTTTCCCGGGGCAGAGGCATTCCTTCCCTACAGAGCAATACAGTAATTGACAGATAATATACATATTGTGCTCTCACGCACAAGCAATCCATCACAACCGTCAGCCACACGGCCCGACGATCTGTGCTCTCAGGCACACTTTTGGGTACACCGGCGAACCGGGATCAACACCGTTGAGCATTTAGTCTTAATGGTGTGCAGGCCTAAGACTCTCATTATGCTACTAACGAAAGCTCAATGCCTTGGCACTTCCTTGTACAGTCAACATAACGCAGGTACAGATCCACCACCCCCATTGCTCAAAATCGCCCTCCCTCACCAAGCATATCATACTTGCGGCTATAATAAAAGGCGCGGGTCAGCTTCACCTTTCTTGTTCGGCACGAGGCCTTTTAGAGCTCGCAGCTCCCAATCGCCATAACGTCCTCCAAGGACTAGCGTCACAAAAGCCACACTGTCCAACTAGGACTAGCTTTATCATCCATCAAGGACTGGCTACATCGTAGCTATAGCACAAACAACACAAGTGCATTTTCCTGGAGTTCCACATTCCAGTACTTCCTGCTACTCCCCTTCACAGGCATAACACAACCACCCCACTAACTACACGAGTATACGCAGAGTCTTCTCCAGTGCGTAAATGCAACATCACCAATCCAGACCAACATGTCCAGATGGGCTTCATACAGCATTTCTATCTCGTACTACACTTTTTCGGGTCTATATGCAAACTCAACAGGAGATAGCAACTATCAACCTACCGGAATCACTCACTCATTCCACCTTATGGTGGAGAGGATTCCTTACTCATGCATAAAGAAGGACTTCACATGTCCAAAAAGGAAGATCGTTACCCTTGCCGATCTCTTGGGAGCCATCAAAAATCTGGCCGGTTGGAAAGCACCGCAGCAGCTTTGCCTCAACTAAACTAGCATCGGATCTAAAATCGGACCGCGGGAGCACCACCAAAGCCTTGCTCTTCTCCTCCTTATCCTTCCTCCAAGCTCTGTCTTTTTCTCTCTTGATAAGAATGAGAGAAGAGGCTAACACTCAGCCTTATCACTGCAGGAAAGGACCTGGGCCATTGGATCCAAATAGAAATAATTAGATGGCCCAGATCTGCCAAAAATTCCAAATTTGACTTGACACGGCCTGTGACACGCCCGTGTCCCAGGCCGTTTCCCCCAAGCGATGTACGAACCGACTCAAATTGAACCAGAACACGGGCTCCACACGCCTGTGTCATGGGCATACACGCCCGTGTCAACTTTGATACGGCTGTGTGATTGGCCGTGTCACCCTTTGTAATACAAGCCCAAATCACCCGAGAAGGACACGGCTAAGGCACACGCCCGTGTCCATGGTCGTATGCCCCTGTGACACGCCCGTGTCACAGGCCGTGTTCCACACTCAACGCAACTCAACGCTATTCCTCTCAGCGCCACTCAACGCCACTCGGTATTCTCCCGAGCAGGACACGCCCTGTGACACGCCCGTGTCCAAGGCCGTGTCGCCTCTTGGCAATCAGTTCTTGAGAACTCGAGTCGACGCCTAAGGAAAAGGACACGCCCTGGGACACACCCGTATCCCTGGCCGTGTGCACTAGACACGCCCTAGGACATGCCCGTGTCCCAGGCCGTGTCACCGAGCCTGACTCCATCTTATGATTTTTGGGGTGTTACATCAGATACCACTTATATACTATCCAAAGTAAACTTAGGCTTTGAATCCTCCACTAGCGTGAAGAACAGCTCTACACCGGTACGAACTTCCTTAACCACCTGAAGAGCAGACATCAACGTCTTGCTTGACCCTTTCAAGCCTGCAAAAGTCATCTCATGACCAGTTCCCAACTTGACTTCCTTGTGATTGCAATCAATGTATGCTTGCTCCTCCGAGAGCCTGTCAATACCAAATATTACGTCGAACTCCACCAGTGGCAGTAACAATGCTTGCAAGTCAAACTCCTGACTCCCAATCTGTATCTTTATGCAACAGATTCTATCTGTACCCATCAAACACCCGTTAGGCAACAACGCATCCAGTTTGTCCTTCTCCATCGAAGAAGGTACTCCAATGCGCGATATAAATCCTTCGGACAAAAAGGAGTGTGAAGCTCCCGTATCAAAGAGTGTTCTCGCTGGATTATCGAAAATCAACACAAAGCCTAGTACAAACTGTGGTAAGCTAACATGCGCAAGGTAACAAGTTTTTAAAGCCAACTTGCAATAAATTTAAACAGTACATGTTACCATATCCGCTTGTTTATGGGCCTCCTGCTGTCCAAGGTTGTAGACTCTTGGTTGAGTTGGAGCATAATGGGATGCAGTTGACTCCACTGCCTTCCACTTTTCCTCGTAGGTTGCTCCCGGCTTCCTCTCAGACTTTGTATGTCTGCTCCAACAGTCACGGGCAAAATGCCCCGGCTTCCCACAATTATAGCATGCACCCGGGGTTCGGCCTGTAGTTTCCCCCGAAGCACCATAAGAAGGGGTTGGACCCGAAGTCCTAGCCTTCTTACCGAACTTACGATAACCAGACTTTGAGGTAGTCGGCACCTTGAACTCTATCCTCTTAGCACCAGAGTCCTTCTTTGCCTGCACATTCTTCATATATTTTTCCAAAGACCAAGCCGTGTTGACCAAGGTTAGAAAACACTGCGTCATAGGACCCGAGAGCAGTAGCCTTAGGTCATCCCTCAGACCTTTATTGAATCGGTTTTTCTTTCGCTCCTCATCGGCGAATGTAGCGCTTGCATGCCGACCCAAGCGTGTAAATTTGTTGAGGTACTCGTCCATGCTACTCTCTCCTTGCACCAGCTTATGAAACCCATTCTTCATCACAATCCTCTGAGCCGAGGGAAGGTACCTTGCCAAGAACAGTCTCGAAAACTCCTCCATCGAGACGTCCGTGAGTTGCCTCCCCCTAAGTGTTGTAGTCCTTCCCACCACAGCCTTGCATCACCGTCCAACAAGAAAATGGCTATAGTAGACTTCTGCCACTCCTCCGTCTCCATAGCTGTCAGGACTCTCTTTATCCGGGAGAGCCAATCTTCAGCTTGGGTTGGGGTTCCCATCCCCGCGAATACCGGAGGATTGAATCCCATAACATGCTTTAGCTGCTTTTCAGTTACTCTCGTGGGCATCAATGGCTCCACTACCACTTTCTCCACCCCCCTCGGTTCTGCCGCTTGAAGTGGTACTTGCTCCACAGTAGGGGCACGCTGCTGCACTTGTCTTGCAGGCTGAGCTTTGATCATAGCGAACACCGCTTCAGCCACTAATCGTATGGTTTCTGCCGAGGGAGGTGTTGCAGGCTCAACGTTTGGTGCGCTACTTGCCTCAAAAATCGGACATTCTGACGGCCCTGCACCACTCCTGGTCACCTATAGTCATACAAAACACCATTAAGTCACCGAACAATATTGAAAAAAGCAATTATATGAACGCGCAGGTTCCTCAAATATGTGTATTTTCATTCCTAAGTGGACATTCATTGGTTCTTTTAATTTTATAACGATGACGCACACACATGTGCTCACCACCCATTAGAAGAATTCGCCCACGAATTCAATTAAGCACGACCGAAACCGGTAGACTGATACCAAATCGTAACGCCTCGAAACTCAAAAGAGGAACGGGCGGCGTTTGAGCCAAGTTTGGGTCTTGGTAAGGTGAACACGACCTATGAAACGGGCGTGTCACAAGGTCGTGTCGTACTCAAGTCATCGAGGAGAGGTCGATGATCGTTGAGGGCTGGGAACACGGCCTGGTACACGGGCGTGTCCTAGGGCGTGTCAAGCACACGGCTTGTGACACGGGCGTGTCATATGGTCGTGTCCTCTTCTGGAAGTTTTGGTCCTGTGTCGATTGAGGGACACGACCCAGAACACGGGCATGTACTGATTGACACGGGCGTGTCAACATTGACACAGGTGTGTTTAAGCCCGTGTCCTATTCAGGACGCGACGGTTTCAGCATCGATTGAGGCACACGGCCCATGACACGGGCATGTCCATGGTTGACACGGGTGTGTCCCAAGCCATGTCACAAGTCATGTCCTGTTCTGTATTTCCTTGTTTACGGCGAGTGTGGAACACGGCCTTGGACACGGGCATTTTGCAAGCCGTGTTCGGCCTAGAAATTTTATGTTCAGGGCGAATCGTGGTCGTTCGTTTCCTTATTTTGGGATCCAAGGGCTCAGGTTGGTTTATGTTGGGATTTAGGCCTGGAATATGGTTTTCAAACCCTCATTTCAAGTGTGCATTCACTTTCTAAGACTTTACAGAGAGGGGAGAGCAAGGAGGAAGAGGAAGAGGAAATCCGGCCACCGGAGAAGCTTTGGAGCCCCGATTCTCGATCCGAGTCTAGATCTGTGAAGGCGAGGCCGATACGGTACTTTCCATCCGACTAGATCATCATGGTGCCGAAGAGAAATGCTAGGGTAAAGAATCTCTTCTTGTACATGTGAAGTCCCCTTTCCTTTTTGCATAGGAAGCTCACTCTCACGTGTATGCGATGAGTTTGAGGTGTTCCTTCGGGTAGACACGAATAGTCCCCATTATTTTTCATTTAGAGTCTGGAATTAAGGTACGGACATAGGCATGGTGTGTGAAGCCTACCTAAACAAGTTGGTCTGGATTGATGATGTTTCATTATGCATGAATGGTCGGAGAAGACTCCGTGCCGATAGTTGTTTTTGGGTTTTCTATGTGGTAGATTGCATCAGGGAATCTTAGGGATAACTCCAAGGTGCACCCAAAAAATTGGGCAGAAGCGTGATTCTGCCAACTTGGTGGCATGGGAGCCAACTTATACATAACTGAGTTATGTAAGATTTATGTAATCGCTTTGGGACTCGGGGAAGCTTGACCCGCGCATATGGCTTAAATTGATGTTGTGGTGTGAGCAACGGGTTAGGCGGAACCGTACCCGCTCTATGTCGTTCGGTTAAAGAGACCTAAAGTACATGGCACTTACCATTGGTATAGATGGAGGGTCTTAGGCTTAGGCTGGAAGGACCAAAATGCTCACAAGATTTGCCGTCCTAGAGGCAGTGGTGGACCGAGTTCACCGTGTAAGTGCCCTGAGAGTACAGGGCGTGCGGCCGTGTTTGCCTACGCCTGTGGTTAAGTGTGCTTAAATTGTACTTTCGCTATCTCATTTGTTTAAACTAATGCATTGCAGGGAAGGAGCACCGCCACCCCAAGTAAAGGAGTGGGTTCGTTATAATTTGGTCAGCTTTAGCTGACCGTTGCTTTTGTCTGCCATCGTGCGGTGGAATGTTTCTTGCAGGTGCTGCGGAGCCGAGTGGCAAATAGCGGGCTAAAGCCCTTGTTGTAGTGTTGGCCCTCGAAGGCCGAAGTGTATTGTTTACTTTATTCTCATGTGTGACCTGCCTGCGTGTCATTGTATAGAAGACACATTTTATTTAAGTAAACTTTTGTAAGGCCATAAGGCCCAGTACTTGTTGTATTTGTACGTTCATTCCTCTTTGGGTTTGTTAGTGGACATTCATGCTTTTGGCTGGGTTCTTTCTTTGCAACTTATTAAATTGCTTTCGCTAGAATGTACTCTGTGTAGGACGTGTGATTGGAAGAATGGTTTCATTTAGTAACCCACCGGTCTGCCCGTAGTATATGGCGTCGGGCCCCGGCCGGACTTACTGTTATATGTATGTTACGAATAGGGGTGTTACAATTTGGTATCGGATGGAGGTTTCGATCCTCCGACCTGTGGGTTATGGGCCCACCACGCTTCTGCTGTGATAAAAGATCGCCTTTCCTATTGGGTTAACTAATGTTAAGTGGTGCTCAGGATCGACAAAAGATCGTCTTTCTTGTGGAGAGAGAGAGTCAAAATACACTAGGGTTAGATTTAGTATAATATTAAATCTGATTTGCTATGGGTAGATACCAATAATAATAAGTACCTTGCGAAAGAGAGCTTTGGGCTTCAGCCCATCGTAGTTCATAGTGCCCTCGAGAGCCCTTCATAAGGAATGCCCTGGGCAGTCCAAGGTTAACCTTAAACCGTAAGACTAAAATGAATACAAGAGTAATTAGCAATATATTAAGACTTTACTTTCACTCACCCTAATGACTTGGAATGTTATCTTGACTAGTTTATCCGAGCGGTAGGCTCGGTGGTTGAGGAAATGGGCAAGTTAGCCCGGTAACCCGAAGGCTCGGAAGGTAGTTGTAACAGACAGGTTTGTCCGGGGAGCCGATGGCTCGGGAAATTCATGGTTGCATGTTTATAAAGTGGTGTGTCTTCGGTATTAGACGGTCGATCGCAGCGACGTCGATACGTTGACTCGGCAAGTGTGGTTTTCACTTAGCCAAGGAAAAGACTGTCGGTTGATCAACATAGTACGTGGTTACTCTGGTGTGTCCTTCAGAGGCATACGTAAGGGCTAGGCCTGGTATTGCGGTTACCCGCCTAGGAGTGGGGTGGCCCAACCCACTATCTCTGTTGGCCACTATAGAGGCTCCTTGGAGTGAAGCTAGCTTCCAAAATGGAAGAACTAAAGGTCTGTGCGCATATAGTCATGTGTGTGTTGCACTTGCATGAATCATGGCATAACACATCACTACACACATAACTGCATATAACCTGACACCCCATCATATAAACAAGAATGGGATAGTTTATATGATTGGAGCCTTGCAAAAGACCCCTTAACTTATAAGTTTGTATGGGCATTCATATAAGTTAAGGTTACTTATTTCATAGTTTACTTTACATGTACTTACTACTCTACTTCAACTTTTTTACATTATTGCTTCCTTATTATAGTTCTTTTGTACATACACCTGCTAGGATAGTTTTCACATGTTTGTTCCACTCTGCTTGTTGTCCTTCGCTTTCATCCTCTCCGCACGGTGTAACACCTCCGTCCGTCATAGGAAATATAACAGAGGGTCCGGCCGGGGCCCCACGCCCTATTCCATAGACAGTCAGCGACGTTACGCATGAATATCCAAACTTAGTATATGCAACCTAACTAAGAGCATTTTAGCGGAAGCTTTAGGGGTTATTATTGAACTCATCAAACATAAATGTCCACTAAATATAAACAACATTTATATATATAATGGGAATGTATACAGAAATACACAAAAGTATTTGGCCTTAAGGCCTTACAGTTAAACTTCACAGGTGTGGATTGCAAACATCAGCACGCAGGCCGGCCACATATAAAAACAGTAAAACTTCTCCACTCGGCCTCCAAGGGCCAGCATAGAAGCAAGGGCTTCAGCCCGCTATTTTCCCGCTCGATTCTCCAGCACCTACACTGGGACAATCCACCATAAGGGTGGCGAACAATGCAACGGTCAGCATTCAGCTGACCAATTTATAATGACCCTACCCCTTTCTCGGGGCAGTGGTATTCCTTCCCTACAGGCATAGTATTTTCCCAAGCAGATATATCCCAAAAACGTGCAATCACGCACAGTTCAATGCATCACAAATGAATGCCTAAACGGCCAAACGTTTAGTGCACTCATGGCACATTATTGGTGTGCCGAAATTTCAGGCCCCACCACCATTCTTTACTCAGAATGGCAATACTTGAGCAGTTTCAGTCTCCATAGCCCCCGGCCCGAGACTTTAGTTTTTTTGGCGTACAGCCTCAGACTCTCGTTATGTGATCCTAACGAAGCCAATAACTTAGGCAATCGAGTTAGACAACCATAACGCGGAGACAGTTCAAGCATTATCCGTTGCTCAAATCGTCAATTCAAAGACTAATACAGGTCGGCTTCACCATATCCGTTCGGCTCGATGGTATTTAAGAGCTCGCAGCTCACAGAATAGCCTCACAGTCTCCCAGAGACAGGCTTTACAATCAAAAAGGGAGTTAGTGTCAGCATTCGTCATGATCGCTTGGCGGGACCAACAGAAGTTCTCTTTCTGTGCCCAAACTCAACCCAAATCCTACAGCATCCTCCAGTTCCAGAAATACTAGTCTTTCCGTAGCATATAGCACAAATATCTCACCAAGAGCTATCGTCGTTAGCGATACTTACTATCGCCCGGTGATATCCAACTGGTCTTAAACCGTCGATTTCTAGGGTATTTTCCTGGAATGCAACTCCAGTACCCCGCTAATAGATCTTATTTTCATGGTTGCTAGCAACCTAGAGGGGGGTGAATAGGTTTGTCTAGGTATTTTGATAGTCTTTTTGATATCTTAATGTTTTCTTTTCACTTTCAGCTTAGGGTGATCTAGAGCTTATCCTTAACACCTATAAATAAGAAAAGAAAAACAAACACAGACAAGCACACAAGGATTTTATAGTGGTTCCCTAAAATTATGGGTACATTCACTCTCCTCCCACCTTGCTAACTTCATGTTAGTCAAGGCCCTTCTCTAAACCAATGCTCTAAGTAGATTACACCTCAGATCCCTCAGGATCTCTCAGTCTCCTCATAGAATTAAACTTCAGCCACAAAGTCCTACTCTCAGTGATACAAGTAACACCTACCTCAGGCAATTAATCCCTACTACTCAGGCTATGGAGGATGGTCATACCTCAGAGCAAACTTGCTCCTACAACTCAGAGAGATACACTCTCCTACATCTCAGGCAAATTTGCCCTACCTCAGGCCAAAGGCCCTACAGCTCAGATCCAGAAGGATCCTACAAAACGAAATGGTTTAATTAACTTTGACTTAGAGAATTTTCTCTAAGTCAACAACTAGAGCAGAGAAATTTCTGCTCCAACTCTCCTCTCAGCAGAGAAAAGATTTATTGGAGGAACTAAGAAGTAAACTTCTGAACTTGCTACAGAATGCTAAGGATCTGTTGATCTTGAGTCTTCAATCAGCTCACTGAACCTGCTTAAGGATGAAGATTATTCTTTCTTCAGAACTTATTTTGTATCTACTGTGACAGATGGAGACTTTCACAGCTAACTGAACTTTTCTTGCTAGAGAGATTCAAGATTTTTACATGTAGCAATGGCGAGGAAAATGAAGACGGCTGCTATCTTCTTTTAATTTTGTATGCCCTAAAAGTTGTTTTTGTCTTGGCCCCATCTCTTCCTTTTGTAGTTTTCCGATCAATGGCTTTGATAGATCGGTGGGCCCAGCCTGCAGCTTCCAGCTATGCCTTGCTTTAATGGAAGAAGATGTATAGTAGCTTCACGACAAGTTTTGTCGTGTACTATAGCTTCCCTGTACCTGATTTGACCTTAGTTGATTTTTTCGATTTTGCTGACGTCATCACCTGTGGACTTAGCCAAAATCGAAAATCTGTAGAATAGGCGTTGAGAGAGTAAGCATAACTCAATGCCAAAACACTTAGATAGATTTACTGTCTCTTGACATTGAGTGCGTAACCTTCACTCAATGCCAAATTACTTAGAATAT
Organism: Platanthera zijinensis; assembly: GCA_039513925.1. Lineage (NCBI taxonomy): Eukaryota > Viridiplantae > Streptophyta > Magnoliopsida > Asparagales > Orchidaceae > Platanthera > Platanthera zijinensis. The sequence continues at coordinate 105,289,201 of CM077079.1, read as the reverse complement.
AAATCTGTTTCTAGGCGTTGAGTGATTCAGCTTCACTCAACGCCAACTTGCTTTATCATCTTTCTGTTGCTTGGCATTGAGAGAGTAAGTATCACTCAACGCCAAACTCCTTAGACCAAATTCTGTCTATAGTAGGGATTGACAGTGCTTAGTCAGCAACCTCCACTCAACGCTTTTTGCCTTAATCATATTTCTACTTCTTCAGTAATTTAAGTATTAAGAGCGTTGAGTGAGCAAATCTCACTCAACGCTATTTGCTTTAGCAGAATTTCCTGAACTTAGATCGACGAACTGAACTGAGCTCGATGAAAGGCGAGCTTTGCTTGACGAACCCTGAGCTTAGTTTGACGAATCTTGGACATGGTTCAACTAGTTCAACTTACAGCCTTTTTCTGTATGGCATTGAGTGTGTCTTCATCACTCAATGCCAAAACACTTGGCCATATTTATCTTTAGTAGCATGGCATTGAGTGAGTTGACTTCACTCAACGCATGTAGACTTAGCCACATTTCAGCTCATTTCAACTTAGGCTATTACTGCTTTAGCCAATCTCACAACATTTTGTTGTATGGCGTTGAGTGAGTTGACTTCACTCAACCCCTGTGGACTTAGTCATTATCTCAGCTTACCACTATTTAGGCTTCACTCAACGCTAAAAGTCATTTGGCGTTGAGTGATTTACCTTCACTCAACGCCTGTGGACTTATACAGATTTTGGTCAGCCCACACCTTAGGTAAGAGTTTACCTGACTTAGCCACTTAGGCTACCTGTCCCATCACATTCATTACTGATATGTGTATATCATTGATAAAATTGACTTCACTCAAATCCAGGACATTGTGGGCAACAGACCCAACAATCTCCCCCTATTTGAGGAAGTTTAAACTCTTAAGCAAGTAAGTCAATGACATACACAGAACCATACAGCAATAAGCATAATAAAAGAAAACTATATAATTTGAGAAGTGATCTATAGTTACCACACTTCCCTACCTGCGGAATGTAATATCACTGCATCTGTTTCCCTTGTATTGTTGCTACCTCACTTATCTGATCATCTTATCCTCCCCCTTTTTGACTTCAGCAAATAGCTGGTAGGATTCACCGGATCATGTGATCATCTTATCACCTGCTCCCCCTCAAATAGGCAGTAGTGAAATGTTGGAATTGTGTTGGACATGCTCCCCCTCAATTGGAGAATTTTCATTTCTTTAAAGTACAATTCCATCTACAAAATGCCAAATAGCTTGCAACCAGTTGAGGAGCAACTGAAGCTATACAAATTTTAACATACCCAACTCAAATTTGAAGGTGTTAAACTTGGCTTCATCTAGTGGCTTAGTGAAGATGTCAGCCACTTGCTTGTCTATTGGAACAAACTCAAGGGTGATGTCTTCACATTCCAAATGCTCCCTAATGAAATAATATCTAACCTCTATGTGCTTAGTCCTACTATGGGAGATAGGATTCCTAGTAATTGAGATTGCACTAGTAGAATCACAAAATATAGGAGTTCTACTTATCTGTAGGTTGTAGTCTTGAAGTTGGTGTTGGATCTACAACAACTGAGCATAGCAGCTTCCTGCTGAGATGTACTCTGACTCTATAGTTGATATTGCAAAACTAGTTTGTTTCTTGCTAATCCAAGATACCAGTCTCCCTCCTAAGAAATGACAGGTACCGGATGTGTTCTTCCTATCTTATTTGCAGCCTGCAAAATCTGCATCTGAATAGCCTGTTAGTTCAAACTCCACATTCCTAGGGTACTATAGGCCAAGATCTGGAGTCCCCTTAAGATACCTCAAAATTCTCTTAGTTGTAGAGTAGTGAGATTTTTTTAGGGCATGCCCGATACCTAGCACAAACACATGTAGAATACATGATGTCTGGCCTACTTGTAGTCAGATATAGAAGGGAGCCAATTATCCCTCTATACAAAGTTTCATTAACAGGTTTCCCTGCTTTATCTTTGCCTATAGGCATACTTGACTCTATAGAAGTTCTCATGGTTGAGGAGTTTTCCATGCCAAATTTCTTGATTAACTCCCTAGTGAACTTAGACTGGGATATGGACAAGCCATCATCAGTCTGTCTTACTTGAAAGCCCAAGAAAAACTTAAGTTCACCCATACTGCTTATCTCAAACTTCCCCTGCATAAGTTTAGCAAAAGTTTTGTAGAGGTTGTCATCAGTAGATCCAAAGATGATGTCATCTACATAAATCTTAACTAGGATGATCTTATCCATAGATTCCCTTAGGAATCAGGTCTTGTCTATTTTACCCCTTAAGAATCTGTTCTCAATGAGGAGACTAGACAATGTCTCATACCATACTCTAGGGGCTTGCTTCAGCCCATATAGAGCTTTCTTAAGTATGTAAACATAATCAAGTGAGTTAGGAACTACAAAACCTAGAGGCTTCTACACATAGACTTCTTCTTTTAAGTCACCATTCAGGAAGGCTGACTTCACATCCATTTGGTAAACCTTGAATCCCTTGTGTGCGTCATATGCAAGGAACAGTCTGATGGCCTCCAATCTTGCTACAGGGGCAAAGGTTTGATCAAAATCAATCTCTTCTTCTTATCTGTACCCCTTAGCTACTTGTCTGGCTTTTTTCTTAACTATAATGCCATTTTCATTAAGCTTGTTTCTGTAAATCCACTTGACTCCAATGATATTATGACCATGAGGTCTGAGAACCAGCTTCCATACCCTGCACCTCTTGAATTGGTTCAGTTCCTCCTGCATAGCTCTAATCTAATGTTGGTCCATGTTGGCCTCTTCAAACTTCTTGGGCTCCACTTAGGATAGAAAGCTTGAATACATGGCTGTGTTCTGACTTCTGCTCCTTTTCATTACAACATGACTTGACTCACCAATTATCTGGTGTGCTGGATGATCCCTCATATATCTAACTGCAGGTGGCAGTCTTCTCTCAGCAATAGGAGCATCTTCTTATTTATCTTCATCCACTCCCAGTGTGCCTGTTAGATCTTCTGGAGTATCCACTTCATCTTGGATAAATGGTGATGCTTCCTTGATGGTCAGCTTGTCGATCATCTATTCTATAACTGTAGAACTATAAGAGGAGCTAGACAACCCACTACTAATCATGGTAGACTCTTTAAAGACTATATGAACTGATTCTTCTACAACTTGGCTTTTCAAGTTGTAGATCCAATAGGCTTTGCTATGATTGTTGTACCCAACAAAAATTCCATCATAGGATTTGGCAGTAAACTTAGTCACATAGGACTTGCCATTATGAAGCACAAAGCACTTACTACCAAAGATTCTGAGATAGCTCATATTTGGTTTTCTGCCCTTCAAGATCTCATAGGGAGTCTTCTTGTGGCCTTTGGTGATAGAGGCCCTATTGATAATATGACATGTAGTATTTAAAGCATCATCCCAGAAATATTCTTGGGAGAGATATATCACTCAATAATATTCTACCAGCCTCTATGAGAGTCCTATTTTTCCTCTCTACTATCCCATTTTACTGGAGTGTTCTAGGTGAAGAGAATTCTTCATGAATCTCATGCTCTTCACAGAACTTTGCCATACAATCAGACTGGAATTTAGTCCCATTGTCACTTCTGATTTTGACCACAAGACTGTCAAGCTCATTCAGAATTTGCTTGACAAACCTCAAGAAGACATCAAGGGTTTCATCCTTTTTCTTAAGAAAGAACACCCAGGTAAACTTGGAATAGTCTTCAACTACCACAAGGGTGTAGACTTTCCTACCAAGACTGTGAACTAGCATAGGACCAAATAGGTCCATGTGTAAGAGGTATAAGCACCTCACAGAGTCTTTGGTCGCAATGCCCTTGAAGGAGACTTTTGTCTGCTTACCCTTTTGGAACGCACAGCAAATGCCTTCCTTGGTGCACTTCACATTGGGGTCATTCCTAACTAGCTCTTGACTGAAGAGCTTGACAATAGTTTTGAAATTCAAATGGGCTAGCCTCTTGTGCCATTAGACACAGTAAGAGACTTTCTCATTTGCCACTAAATAGATAGGAGAATCTGTGTCTAAACATAGAAAGTTTAAACAATAAACATTTCCACTCCTAGTGCCTATCAAGATGACCTCTTGGTCACTTGACCTCCTAATTAGGCACTCATCCATGTGGAAGACAATAACGTAGCCAAGATCAGAGAGGCTGCTTATGCTTATTAGGTTGTGTTGCAACCCTTCAACATAAGCCACCTTGGTGATGGTGACTATGTCATTGGTAATCTTATCATATCCTCTGGTTACCCCTCTATCTGACCCACCAAAGATGACTTTTGGTCCATCTTTTACTGGAGTAAACTCCTTCAAGTTTCTCCTTGCTCCAGTCATGTGCCTGGAATAACCATTGTCCAAGTACCATATAGGGGTATGGTATCTTAGACTATCCGGCAATATACAGATTACTTAACCTTAGGACCCTAATATTTATTGGGTCCTAGGTGCATGTTAGAATGAAACCGAACATGTCTACCAGCAAAATTTCTGATTGGTGGACTCACCCTAGTTCTGGCCACATCAGGATTATACCAGCAGTCAATAGCAAAATGCCCTATCTTACCACAGCACCAACAGTCATGTATGTTATATCTTCTCTTCTGTGTAGGACCTACAACTTGTTTAGCAGCAGCCTTAACAGGAGGAAGATGTATTGCATCCCTTTTCTGATTTCTTTCAGCTAAAATTTGACTGAAGGTAAGTCACTTAGCTGGTTGATTTGGTCTACCCTGTGTGCCAGCTGCAGCAGGTTTCTTTTCAAAAAACACGCTTCTGATGGCTTAAGATATGCCCATATCAGCCTGACTCTTATACTTGCCCTTAGTCTGAACCTTTGCTATTAGACCCTGAGCCTTGGCTTCAGAAAAATTCTGAAGTGTTGGTGCAGTAGCACCAAAAACAAATGGTCCAGATTATGTCATTTGAAATTTCTCATTGGCAACCTTGAATGCACACACCCTGCCAAAACATTCACCATGGCAATGAACATCTCTGTTCACTCCAGATGAACAACCCTTCTCCTAGTGACCATAAGAGCTTTCTTGGTCATACCTGTTAGAAGGTATCAGAACTTTTCTAAAAAGAATGGGAGGCTTGGAAGCAATAGGCTGAGGTGGAGCTTGAGCTTTGCCCTTCCTTTTACAAGGATCAACTCTTGTGCTTCCCTTAAATCCCAACCCCTTCTTGCCCTTTTGAGAGGAGAAGGAGTCCATCAAGAGGAGGAAAGCACTTGGCTTAGAATTGTTATCCACTATTATTTTCACCTTCTCAAGCTTATCTTCAAGCTCCCTAATGAGATAGTTCTTGTGCTTGATGGAGGCTACCTGGTATCAGAGTGGAGCAGCGGAAGCGTGGTGGGCCCATAACCCACAGGTTGGAGGATCGTAACCTCCCTCTGATACCACTTAAAAGATCTTATTTCCCTAGCTTTTTGGTCCAGCAGATTAGCTGTTACAGTCTGTTGGGCAACTGCAAGCTTGAGAGATGAAATCGCTTTAGTTTGGTGCTTGGATAACATTTTGACCTTCTTGAAGGCATCCAGAAGTTCTCCATACTTATCAATTAGTTGATTGACATCCCCTTCAGATCCAGAATCTTCTTCACCACTGGTTGAAGAGGTTTCTGAGCAATGACTAGGCTCATACTCAGACAGAGAAGCAGAACTAGGTAAAGAATGTACCTTGCTTTGACCAGGCTAATCCTGGCTGCCCTCTTCTTCTGTCATTGTCATCAGCCCTCTATATCTGTGGACATCTTCATCTACCTCTGACTCACTGTCTGACAGTGTCAGAGGGGCCCTGATTCCAATCCTCACTAGTGGATTGACTTCTCCTACTGCAACAGCTTTTTCTTTAGCAACAGCAGCAACTAGCCCAATGTTGGCTTCCTCTTCTTCAGACTCATAAGATGATGAGTCTGTCCAACTCTTTTCCTTCTTAGCAATGAAGGATTTTTCCTTCTTTCCTTTATGCTGGAGCTGCTTCTTCTCCTCAGTCACCTTCCTCTTCTCTAGGCAGTCAGCTATCATGTGCACAGGCTTGCTGTAACAGTAGCAAACTACTTTAGAAGAATTATATTTATTCGGTTTGGAACCATACATGTCAGTCTTGGACTGATTCTTCCTGTGATGAGTGGAATTGGAAGACCTCTTCTTCCAATGCTTCATCTTCATCAGCCTCTGGAGTTGTCTAGAGAAGGCTGCAAAGTCTTCATCAGACATGTTGCTGTCTGATGCCTCTGAGTCTGAGCTATCTGACTCAGCTGGTCTTCTTGGTGGACAAGGAATCCTCTCCTTGCCTTTTCTAGTGCTTTCAGCTCTAAAGGCTAAGGACTTTTCCTTGGCCAGTGATTTGCTGGTGGCATCCTCCTCCTTCCTAGCAGCTAGCTGCATCTCATAGGAGAGCAGCTTGCCAAAAAATATTTGGGGAGGAGTGTCAGCAAGCTTGGTCATCTCTCTTATGGCACAAATCTTAGTATCCCAGTCTTTAGTGAGAGATCTGAGAATCTTGTCATTAATTTCATAATTATTGAAGACCCTTCCATAGGTCTTTAACTCATTTATGATCCTGAAGAATCTTTCATAATAGGTAGTTATGTTCTCCTTCAGGATTTGCCTGAAAGTCTAATACTCTTGGTTGAGCAGAGACTTCCTATCATCTCTTACCTCATTAGTACCCTCCATGTAGACCACAAGGGTGTCCCACATCTCCTTGGAGTCTGGCAGTGAACCAAGTTCAGAAAGATTGAGTCATCTACAACACTAACAAAGATGTTCTTTGCTCTCTTGTCCAAACTAGCTAATATGACCTCATCTTTGGTCATTTAAAAGAATGTCTTTGGTGTCTTGATGTTTTCATTCAGAGCAGAGACCTTCATAGGAATGACAAGTCCCTCATTAACTGTTGCAAAGATTCTTGGATCATAGGATTACATATATAGCTTCACCCTTTCTTTCCATATTCTAAATACTCCTTTCTGCAAATGGGGAGTTTCATGGAACTCAGCTCTCTCTGGCTCTCTCCTGAGCTCATGATTACTTATCTGCAGCTACCTTTGGAGATCACTCAGATTGTTAAATCCTTTATGAGTAACCTCCCACTGATCCCACTTGAAAGATCTTATTTTCAAGGTATCTAGCAATCTAGAGGGGTGAAAGAGAGGGATAGATAGGTTTTACTCTAGAGGGGGTGAATAGAGTATTTAAAAAATTGTTTAGATTTATTGCGGAATAAAAATACTGATAACTATAACTAGTGAAATAAAATAGGCTATACTACCACAGCATAACACAGCACACAAAGAAATCACACAGCACCAAACGACACAAGAAAATTTATAGTGGTTCCGCAAATCTGGGTACATCCAATCTTCTACCACCCAGGTAGGAATCCACTTAAGTTTTTGATCAGGTTCCCTATCACCACAAGATCTGCTGTAGGTAGATCTAGAGACCCTTTGAGCTTTTGATCAGGAGCTCAAAATCCAATAGGTTTTTGATCAGGTGCCCTATCACCACAAGTGTTCACTTTTGAAGGGAGAGATAACCCTATACAGATGGAGGTAAAAGAAACAAGAATGTTTGGAAATCTTCTCTTTCTCAGGCAAATGAGAAGACTGTGTGGATTGAAGTTGAATGTCCAAGCTCCCCCTGAGATGTTGTATATATTCAGGAAGAGGAAACTTGGCCCTGGGTGTAGGTCTTCAAAATATGTTGCAGAGCCTTTTGAATCTGTGAACTGTTATAGATTTTTTTTTTGGCTCTCTGTAAATCTTTGAAGAAGGAAGAAGACTGGAGAGAGTTATTTTTGAAAAAGGTCTTCTTCTTCTTCTTTTCAACAAAACATGCAAGATCCCTTGAGAGCAATATTCTTCTCTTACTACTGATTGATTACTACTATCTTTTTCTCTTTTTGTCTTTCTAAGATATATATTTAGTCAGAATGAAGAAAACGGCATCAATTTGAAATTCCTAAGACAAAACATAATTCTCTGCAAGAATTGAGGAGCCCAAACGGCTAGATTTTGCTGGCAATCATAAATGCATTTCCATAACTGTCTTGATTAAATATTCTGTGAATACCATAATTAATGCTTCAAGAATACGGCTATCAGTCTTGAGAGAATCAGCATTAATTATCAGAATATATTTTCCTTAAAATACTTTATCAAAATAAATAACTCTGACCATTCTGAATAACTGATAACTGAAAGCAGTACAGAATCGTAGAGCTCCATTCAGAGATCGTCGAACTGAGTTAAGTGATCGTCGACCAGAGAATGGATATCGTAGAACTGAGATCACTGCTGAGAAGAACAAAATCATCGACCTGAGCTCGTAGATCGTCGAGCTCAGTTCAGAGTAGAAAACTCTGAGATCGTCCATGGGAGATCCACGATCGTCGAGCTGAGTTCGACTATAGTCGAACTGATATAGATAGTCCACAACATTTATCTGAATCTAATTCTGAGTCCATTGCAATGCTGGTATTCACAAAACCTGGCCTAGAGGGGACCTAACTAAGACTTAGACAGAGACCCTGGCTATACATGGGGGTCAAGACATCCTAAGAGTGAACCTAGCACAAATCCAAACAAGGGTTTCAACAAGGGGGGGGGGGGGGTGAATAGGTTTGTCTAGGTCTTTTGATAGTCTTTTTGATATCTTGTTGTCTACTTTTCACTTTCAGCTTAGGGTGATCTAGAGCTTGTCCTTAACACCTGCAAATAAGAAAAGAAAAATAAACACAGACAAGCACACAAGGATTTTATAGTGGTTCCCCAAAATTTAGGGTACATCCACTCTCCTCCCACCTTGCTAACTTCCTGTTAGTCAAGGCCCTTCTCCAAACCAATGCTCACAGGAGCTTACACCTCAGATCCCTCAGGATCTCTCAATCTCCTCCAAGACTTACACTTCAGCCACAAAGGCCTACTCTCAGTGATACAAGTATCACCTACCTCAGGCAATTAAGCCCTACCACTCAGACTATGGAGGATAGCCCTACCTCAAAGCAAACTTGCTCCTACAACTCAGAGAGATACACTCTCCTACAGCTCAGGCAAATTTGCCCTACCTCAGGCCCAAGGCCCTACAGCTCAGATCCAGAAGGATCCTACAAAAAGAAATTGTTTAATTAACTTTGACTTAGAGAAATTTCTCTAAGTCAAAAACTAGAGCGGAGAAATTTCTGCTCCAACTCTCCTCTCAGCAGAGAAAAGATTTGCTGGAGGAACTCAGAAGTAAACTTTTGAACTTGATGTAGAAGGCTAAAGATCTGTTGATCTTGAGTCTTCAATCAGCTCACTGAACCTGCTTAAGGATGAAGGTTCTTCTTTCTTCAGAACTGATTCTGAATCTGCTATGACAGATGGAGATTTGCAAAGCTAATTGAACTTTTCTTGTTGGAGAGCTTCAATCTTTTTACATGCAGCAATGGTGAGGAAGATGAAGACGACTGCTATCTTCTTTTAATTTTGTATGCCCTAAAAGTTGTTTTTGTCTTGGCCCCATCTCTTCCTATCTGCGAGGTCATATTGAATCTCTATCCAGTTCAGGCACGCATTTGTTGTGGAATTCTTGTAAACACAAGAAATATCTAAAGCTTTTAGCTCCTGGATCAGACGTTCATCATGCATCTACAACCAATTTGCCCTTGCCGGAGTCCTACGACTCAAAGCATCTGCCCTTGCCGGGAGTATAGTGTATTTGGAAGGTGTAGTCCCCGAGAAACTCCATCCACCTCCGCTGTCGCATATTGAGATCCTTCTCATCCAATAGATACTTCATGCTCTTATGGTCCGTGAATATATCAACTTTCACGCCATATAAGTAAGGACGCCACAATTTAAGTGCAAAAAACACCGCCGCCAACTCCAAGTCATGGATGGGATAGTTTCGCTCATGCACTTTCAACTGGTGTGAGCCATAGGCGATCACTTTTCCAAACTAAAGAAGTGCGCAACCTAGGCAGCTCCCTGATACATCACTATAAATCTCATAACCATTTGTACCACAAGGCGATGTCAAAATAGGCGTCGTGGTCAAACGACTCTTTAGCTCTTCAAAAGCTCGTGCGCACTCCGGCATCCAAACAAACTTTTGATCTTTCCTCGTCGGTGTGGTGAGGGGCAAGGCTATCCGCAAAAAGTTCTATATGATGCGCCTGTAGTAGCCCGCCAGTCCAAGGAAACTCCTGACTTCGGCTACAGAAGACAATACCGGACACTCCTGTATCACAATTATCTTTGTAGGATCCACCGCAATGCCCTCTCGCTAACAACATGGCCAAGAAAGGACACTGACGACAGCCAGAACTCACACTTTGAGAAATTGGCATAGAGCTTGTTTCTCCTCAGGGTATGCAACACCTGCGCTAAATGGTTTGCATGGTCTTCTTCAGACTGAGAGTGCACTAAAATGTCGTCAATAAAGACGATTATAGATAAGTCCAAGTACTCTCGAAAAATTCATTGCATTAGGTCCATGAACACCAATGGCGTATTAGATAGCCCAAATGACATTACTGTGAACTAAAAATGACCATAGCGTGTTCTAAATGCTGTCTTGAGAATGTCACATTCCCAAATCCTCAACTGGTAGTAGCTAGATTTCAAATATAGCTTAGAGTATAACATTGACCACACTAGCTGATCGAACAAGTCATCAATCTATGGTATTGGATACTTGTTCTTCTCTGTCAGCTTATTCATCTCTCTATAATCGATGCACAGACGCGGCTATCATCCTTCTTTTTCACAAAGAGGACCGGCGCGCTCTAAGGTGACATACTTGGGCGTATATATCCTTGCTCTAGAAAATCTTGTAATTGAACTTTCAGTTCCGCCATCTCCTTTGGTACAATACAGTACGGCGAGCGGGCCATATGTTTTATACCTTGAACCAAATCAATAGCGAAGTCAATCTCCCGCTAGGGTGACAACCCCGTAAGATCCTTAGGAAATACATTAGCATATGCCGAGACGATCAGAACATCACTAACACTGGCTTTTGTGTCAACATCCTTTATGAGCGTAAATAATAACTCTGTGCCCTTTCGAATAGCTTTGATGACTTGGAGATCGGATATCTTTACTCTAATTGATCCACGCATGCCAGCGAATTTAGTCTCTCGTTCGATGTTCTATTCCAGTATGATCTCCTTTGAGTTGCAATCTATAAAGGCCCGCTGCTCCGAGAGCCAGTCCATACCAAAGATTACATCGAACTCCGATATCGGCAGCACAAATGCTTCCAATCCGAAATCCCGACTTCCTATCTACACCTCAATACAGCAAGACTTATTTGTACACATCACGTATCCATTAAGTAATAACACCTTCATATTATCTATCATCATACGAGTAGGCACTCCAATTCGTGACACGAAGTCTGCAGATAGAAATAAATGTGAAGCGCCTGTGCCAAATAGTGCTCTCGTCGGACAGTCCTGAATCAGGACAAAGCCTAATACAACCAAATCATTCACAAGCTACACACAAGGTATGAAGTATAAAGAGCAGTAAACAATCTCTTAGATCGTACCTATGATGGCGTCACTTTGCTTTATGGCCTCCTGTTGTCCAAGGTTGTAAACCCTTGGCTGAGCTGGAGCATAGTGGGATGCAGTGGACTCCACCGCCTTTCCCTTTTCCGCATAAGTTGATCCTGACTTCTTATCACCCTTTGGAGGACCAAATCGACATTCACGGGCAAAGTGTCCTAGCTTGCCGCATGTATAACAAGTACGCGGGCTTTGTCAAGAAGTCGCTCCAGTAGTAACAGTATAGGGGGCATGTCCAGAAGACTTGGATTTTCTACCCCATTTCTTTCAGTAGCTAGATTTTCCCGGGTACGGCACTTTAAACTCGGGCTTTATCACGGCCAAGTCCCTCTTACCCTGCACCCTCTTCATTTCTTTCTCCAATGCACGGTCCGTATCCACCAATGCTTGAAATCCTTTTTTCAACGAACTCAAAAGCAGGAATCTCGGCTCATCCCGGAGTCCTTCGTAGAACCTATTGGTTTTACGCTCTTCTTATGCAAAAATAGACCCCGCATAGCGTCCCAATCATTTAAACTCATGTAAGTAGGTATCAACGTTACTTTATCCCTGAGTTTGATGTTGGAACTCATTTTCCATGGCTATGCGCTACGCCGATGGCAGATGCTTCGCCAAGAACAGTCTCAAAAACTCCCCTATCGAGACCTCCGTTAGTTGTCTGTCTGCTAAGTGGTGCAGCTTAATTTTGTCCCACCAAATCTGAGTCTCTCCTTCCAATAGGAAAGAGGACAAGGTGACTTTCTATTCCTCCTCAGTTCGTAATGCCATCAAAATTCTTTGGAATCGAGCAAGCCAGTCCTCTGCCTGCGTTGGGGATCCTGCCCACGCAAACGTAGGAGAACTGAAACTCATGAACTGCTTCAGTTGTCGTTCCGCTACTCGTACATCTACCATAGCCTCCACAGGTTCTGGCCTCACACCAACCTATTCTGGCACCATTGTAGGATATGCCTGCCTAGTAGGCAGTGTGTGTATCATTGCAAACAATGCCTCAGCAACTAAACACACTGTCTCCGCAGAAGGAGGAGGTGTGGGCACCTCAGTTGGTGCCACACTTTCAACAGAACGTTGGGGCTCAGACTGCCCCGCACCACTTCAAGCCACCTATAAGCATACAAGACACAATTTAACGACCAACCAAAGCGGCAACATAACTAAGAGGAATGCGTAGGTTCCGCAAACAAGTATATTTTCATTCCTATATGGACATTCTTGAGTTCATTTATGTTATAACGGTTTACACGTACACGTGCTCGCCACCCCACAAAAGAATTCAACCACAAATTCGCAGGAGGAAGACCAAGACAAGCTGATACCAAATTGTAACACCTCCGTCTGTCACATGAAATATAACAGAGGGTCTGACCGGGGCCCCACGCCATATTCCACAGACAGTTAGCGACGTTACGCATGAATATCCAAACTTAGTATACGCAACCTAACTCAGAGCATTCTAGCGAAAGCTTTAGGGGTTATTATTGAACTCATCAAACATGAATATCCACTATATATAAACAACAACATATATATAATATGAATGTATACAGAAATACACAAATGTGTTTGGCCTTAAGGCCTTACAGTTAAACTTCACAGGTGTGGATTACAAACATCGGCGCGTAGGCCGGCCACACATGAAAACAGTAAAACTTCTCCACTAAGCCTTCAAGGGCAAGCATAGCAGCAAGGGCTTCAGCCCGCTAATTTCCCGCTCGGTTCTCCAGCACCTGCATAGGGACAATCCACCCTAATGGTGGCAAACAAAGCAACGGTCAGTATTCAGCTGACCAATTTATAATGACCCTACCTTTTTTTCCGGGGCAGTGGTATTCCTTCCATGCAGGCATAGTATTTTCACAAGCAGATATATCCCAAAAACGTGCACTCACGCACAGTTCAATGTTTCACAAACTAATGCCTAAATGGTCAAACATTTCGTGCATTCAGGGCACATTATTGGTGTGCCAAACTTTTAGGCCCCACCACCATTCTTAGCTCAGAATGGAAATAATTGAGCAGTTTCAGTCTCCATGGCCCCCGGCCTAAGACTTTAGTCTTTTTGGCATACAGCCTCAGACTCTCGTTATGTGATCCTAACGAAGCAAATAACTTAGGCACTCGAGTTAGACAACCATAACGCGGAGACAGTTCAGCCATTTTCTGTTGCTCAAATCATCAATTCAATGTCTAAACTGATGTAGGCTGGCTTCCCCTTATCGATTAGGCTCGATGTCCTTTAAGAGCTCGGAGCTCACAGATTAGCCTCATAGTCTACCAGAGATAGGCTTTACAATCAAAAAGGGAGTTAGTGCCAGCATTCGTCACGATCGCTTGGCGGGAACAACAGAAGTTCTCTTTCTGAGCCCAAACTCAACCCAAACCCTGCAGCATCCTACAGTGCCAGAAATATTGGTCTTTCCATAGCACACAATACAAATAGCTTGCCAAGAGTTATCGCCGTTGGAGATACTCACTATCGCCCGACGATATCCAACTGGTCTTAAACCATGGATTTCTAGGGTATTTTCCTGGAATGCAACTCCAGCACCTCGCAAACCCCGTATATTACATGTTTATACTCTGAGTCTTCTCTGACATGCAAAATAAATATAACCAATCCATACCAACCTGTCCAGATGGGTTTCACACAGCATGCCTATTCTGTACTACACATTTTTGGATCTATATGCAAGACTCACTAGTAATTTTATGAATCAACCCAAAGGAATTCCCTTGATTCTCCACCTTTTGGTGGGGGATTCCATGCATATGACAAAAGAATGACTTCACTTGTCCAAGAAGGAAAATCGTTACCCTTGTAGTTCTCTTTGGAGCCATGACCTTGATCTCTTATCTGGATGGAATTGATTGTCACAACTTCCTCTCCACAGATCTAGCGTTGACTCGTGATTCTAATCACAAGCACACCTTGGATCGATATCCACAAGAGATCCAGGACGTTTCCTCCTCTTCCCTCTCCAGAAGTAAAAAAGAGAGTGTATGAGAGAAAATGAGAATAAAATCTCAAGTTCATCCTATATACAAAAGCTACCGCCGCGCGGTAACTCCAATCGCCGCGCGGTAACACAAGCGGTGACCTCTTTGGCCAGCCGGTGCCGCTATCCAGAGCTATCACATGAAATTACAGAGGATCTGGCCATGTCCTCACGCCATATTCCTTAGACAGTTAACGACATTACGCATGAATATCCAAACTTAGTATACGCAACTTACTCAAAGCATTCTAGCGGAAGCTTTAGGGGTTATTATTGAACTCATCAAACATGAATGTCCACTATACATAAACAAAATCATTTATATATATAGCAGGAATGTATACAGAAATACAAAAAAGTGTTTGGTCTTAAGGCCTTACAGTTAAACTTCACAGGTGTGGATTACAAACAACGGCGCGCAGGCCGGCCACACGTGAAAACATTAAAACTTCTCAACTCGGCCTTCAAGGGCCAGCATAGCAGCAAGGGCTTCAGCCCACTATTTTCCCGCTCGGTTCTCCAGCACCTGCACAGGGACAATCCACCCCAATGGTGGCAAACAAGACAACGGTCAGTATTCAGCATACCAATTTTTAACGACCCTACCCCTTTCCCGGGGTAGTGGTATTCCTTCCCTGCAGGCATAGTATTTTCACAAGCAGATATATCCCAAAAACGTGCACTCACGCACGGTTCAATGTATCACAAACGAATGCCTAAATGGCCAAACGTTCCGTGCACTCAGGGCACATTATTGGTGTGCCAAAATTTTAGGCCCACCACCATTCTTAGATCTGAATGGCAATACTTGAGCAGTTTCAGTATCCATGGTCCACGGCCTGAGACTTTAGTCTTTTTGGCGTACAGCCTCAGACTCTCGTTATGTGATCCTAACGAAACCAATAACTTAGTCACTTGAGTTTGACAACCATAACGCGGAGATAGTTCAACCATTGCATGTTGCTCAAATCGTCAATTCACTGTCTAGACTAACGTAGGTCAGCTTCCCCTTGTCCGTTCGGCTCGATGGCCTTTAAGAGCTCGCAACTCACAGATTAGCCTCACAGTATCCCAGAGATAGGATTTACAATCAAAAAGGGAGTTAGTGCCAGCATTTGTCACGATCGCTTGGCAGGACCAACAGAAGTACTCTTTCTGCATCCAAACTCAACCCAAACCCTGCAGCATCCTGTAGTGCCAGAAACACTGGTTTTTCTAGTGTACACAACATAAATATCTCACCCTGAGCTATCGACGTTGGCGATACTCATTGTCGCCCGGCGATATCCAACTAGTCTTAAACTGTGGATTTCTAGGGTATTTTCCTGGAATGCAACTCCAGTACCCCGTAGACCCCGTATATTACTCGTTTATACTCGTAGTCTTCTCCGACACGTAAAATAAACATCACCAATCTAGACCAACCTATCTAGATTGGCTTCACACAGCATGATTATTCTGTACTACACATTTTCGGATCTATATGCAAGACTCACGGGGATTTCATGAATCGACCCAAAGGAATTCCCTTCGCTTTTCCACCTTTTGGTGGGGCATTCCATGCATATACCAAAAGAAAGACTTCACTTGTCGAAGAAGGAAGATCGTTACCCTTGTAGTTCTCTTCAGAGCTATGACCTTGATCTCTGATTTGAATGTAATTGATTGTCACAACTTCCTCTCCGTGGATCTAACGTCGACTCGCGATTCTGATCACAAGAACACCTTGGATCGATATCCACAAGTGCTCCTTGACATTTCCTCCTCGTACCTCTCTAGAAGTAATGAAGAGAGTGTATGAGAGAAAATGAGAATAAAATCTCAAGTCCATCCTATATATAAATGCTACCGCCGCACGGTAACTCCTACCACCGCGCCGTAACACAGGCGGTGACCGCTTTAGCAAGCTGGGGCCGCTATCTAGAGCTATCGCCCCACAAGAACTCTCTTGTGCCTGGCGGTAGATTGGTTACTTGAGAAATCCTTCTCGACATTCGTCGAGATGCTAGCGCGGCACGGTAATGCCTATCTCCTAGCGGTAGCGCTCTCGACGATTCCTCAAAAGCAATGAGTGGTCTCGCCAAAGGTCTTTGCTACCGCGATGCGATAGCTTCCTCGAAAGCATTGTGGGCCCATAACCCACAGATCGGAGGATCGAAACCTCCCTCTGATACCAAATTGTAACACATCTGTCCATCACATTCATGTTTGATGAGTTCAATAATAACCCCTACAACTTCCGCTAAAATACTCTAAGTAAGGTTGTGAAAGTGAGTGTAAGATCAATCCTTCACTCTAGAGGGGGGTGAATAGAGTGTTTTAAAATAAATTTGCAAATATGAAAATTATTCTAGCAGTGAAAGACTTAATTTAGTTAGTGTAGAGTGCTTGACAGAAATCAAAATAAAGCAAACAAAAGAGCAAATCCACAGCACACAGCAAATAAAATAGCAAGCGACCAGAAGACACAAGAAACTATAGTAGTTCCCCAAAACCTGGGTACATCCACTCTTCTACCACCCTTGGTAGGAATCCACTACAGGATGAGTTGATCAGGTGTCCTGGGCACCAATGAGCTTTTGATCAGGTGCTCAAAAACCAAACCAGATTTTTTGATCAGGTGTCTTGCCACCATTGAGTTTTGATCAGGTCTCAGGAACCAAAGAAAAACTTTTGAAGGGAGTTTAAAAACCCTTTTACAGGAAAGGAAAAAAGAAAAATGGTGAAGTTGTCTTCTCTGTCAACTATCAAAGAGAAGCACAAGTGGATGAGATGTTGTCAAAGCTCCCTCTGAGATTAGCAAGAGTTCAGGAACTTGAAGCTTTGCAAGGGTGATAGGTCTTCAGTAGAAAGAATGCGCCAGCAGAAGATGATTCCAGTAAGAACTGAAATGTTGTTGTCTGGAGTGTGAATGATGAAGACTTTTATCAGCAGGAATCAGAAAGAAAACTTGTTCTGTTTTCTGAGTTATTGATCTTCTTTTTCTTTCTCTGTATCTCTGTGTATGTTCTGAGTATACTACTGTGTATATTCTTGTTCTCTCTGAGTGATAATAAGAAATCCAATCGTCAAATCATGATGATAGCCGTTAGCAGAGTAATAAAGGCTTTCCTTAAATGTCAAATGTCTCTGTAGGAAAGAAACTAAAAACATTCCTTCTTTGTTTCCTTGAAACTTGCTCTAGATTTATTATAATGGCTAGAAATCTTCTGCAATAAAGGCTCTGAGTTGAAGAGATTTGAAATCCATAACAAACATACAAAATTCCAGAAATCGTCGATCTCAAAAGATAATCATTGATCTAAGCTAAACTATCATCAAACTGAGCTCAGAGAAATTGGAATTAGTCTAAGACAGAAATCGTCGATCTGAGCTCAGAGATCGTCGAACTGAGTTCGACGCCTCGTCGACTTGAGCTCAGAGATCGTCGAACTGAGTTTGACGCTCTGTCAACCTGAACTCACAGATAGTCGAACTGGGTTCGACGCTTCGTCGATTTGAGCTCGACAATAACTTGAATTCTTCTTCTTGGCTTCTCATCTGAACTAGGAGGTCTTGGGGAAAGCATCAAACCTAAGTCCTAAGCCTTAGACCTAACTAGTTGACCTTTACTCTATACAACAAGGTCAAAGCAATAGTACTATAAACATAGTGATCCTGACCCAAATTAGTAATAGGGTGTTCCAACAATCTCCCCCTATTTGGGTTAGGATTACTATTTACATGAGATATAGGAAATAAAAACAACAAAAATAGAAAAACAAAAAGCATTGCAGAACCATAGATATATAATTATATCGCACCAAATAGTTCAGCAGAGATATAAAAGAGTTTTCAGCTTACACCTAGATTAATGCTTATCATCAGTTCTTTTCTTGAAAATGATTTCTCTGTTTGGATTTTCTGAATCTTTCTTTGATCTGAAGTCATCAGCAGCACCAAGAGTCTTCTTGCTTCTATTTCTAAGAACTATAGCTTCAGGATGTAGCTGCATGTACTCCTCAGTATTGAAGAATTTCTTGGAGCTGTATCTTTCAAGTTCTTGTCTTCTTTGATCAGATAGAGTAGAAATATTGGAATTATCTTGGCCTTTTTCTCTTGCTTTCTTGATTGGATCTAGAGCAGCCATTTCTTTTAGTCTGGCTGTCTAGGAGACTGAGTTATTCTCTGGATCTTCAAAAGGAACTGGTGGCTCAAACTTATTGATGGTGTCAGTTGGAGGAGCTTTTGGATGAAAACCTTCTTTAAGCTTATAAGGAAAAGGACCAGAAGTGGAATCATTTGGGCTTTGTCCTTTCCTTTGATAAGGTTGATGTCTGGACTGTCCTCTGGAATAAACATGATAATCTCTTTGATTGCCTCTGTACTGACTTCCTCTTGACTGATTGCCTCTTTGCTGGTATCCTCTGTATTGAGATCTTCCTTGAAACTGAGAGGATCTTTGAGATGAAGCATGTGAGGATTGATGAGCTGAGTTTCCACCAGATCCTGCACCTGGAGAAGGAGGAGGAGGAGGATTATAATGAGAAGTTCCTTGGTCACATTTCCTCTTCTTCCTCATGGCCTTCAACTGGTTCTTAGAGAATTGCATCCAGTGCTCAGTTATAGGATAGCTGTGCAGAATATAATATGGAATGTCATGATGAGAAGTAGTCTTGGACAATTGAACTCTTTTCATGGCTTTACTTCTAGCTTTCCTCTTCTTTGCAATAGTTGCAGAGGAATCCTAAGAGTCAGTTCTGAACTCGTCATTATCATCAGAACTCTGAGGCTCATCATATATAACATCTATTTCCTTTAATATTTCTTTAGAGATAATAGGAGCTGGAGCAGGAGGAGCAGAAATAATAACATCAGCAATTGAAACAACAGGAATAGTAGCATCTGAAACAATAGGCTCAGGAGCTGAACAAACTGGATCAACTGGCTCTATAATAGCCTCTAAAAAAGTAACATCAGCAGCAGCAGTAGCAAGAACCACAGAAATACTTTCCACAGATTTAACAGAATTTATATACATCTCTATCAGGGTTGGATCACAGCAGGAGAGGGGAACAATAGCCCTGGTCAAATCTTCAGCAGGGAGAGGTGCTGGAGGACAACAGCTATAAAGTGAATCAAATAATGATAATAAAGAATGTATATCTACTGCAGGACTGATGGTTGGAGCTGGAGCTGAAGCTGGAACTTAAACTTGCTCTGAAGCTAGACTTTTTGAAATTGGAACTTCTGATATCTGCATTTCTGAAACAAAATCCTCTGAAGGCAGCACTTCTTCATAAGGCATCTCCTCCTGCCTAGTTTCAGTGATAACTGAATCTAGGCCCCCAGAAGAAGGGGTGGCCTGAAGGGAGAAGGAAGAAGATATTCTAACAGATAATTCATTCAAGGTCTTGACTAAGGGAGCCAAGTTTGAATTCAGTAAGAGAGTTAGCTTGGGTGCCAACAACTCATACAATCTATCTGCCAGAGGAAGGAGATCTACTTGCTCAAGATTAACTTCAGTAGAGGTAGAAGGAGGGACTGCAGAAATAGATGGAATGGATGCAGGGTGAAGTGGTATGGATGGTTGAGAGATGGGGATAGATATAATGGATGGAGTTGGGATGGTGACTGTTGGTAGAAGTGAGGAGATGGTAGGGGAAAAGGATGGTTGAGAGATGATTTCATGAAGGATTTGCTGAAAGGATGATAAGGTGGATGGAATGTCTTGAGGTGAAGAAGGGGAATCATCCATGAAGGAATCATCTAAAAGGTTGTATGATGAAATATGGGAGGATGATTCTAAATCAATGGATGAGAAGTAATGTAGAGGATGGAAAACATCTTGATGGGTGGCTGGAGGAGGTGAAGAAGTTATTGGAGGTGAAGGAATGGATGATGTAACTGGATGTGGAGAAGGAGGAGAGGATATGGAAGGGGATGGCAATACTTCTACTGGGGCAATGGTCTGAGGAGGAGTGACTGATTCAGTCCTTGTGCCTGAAGAATTTTTTACTGCAGGAGCCCTGCTGGATTTGACAATTTGTCTCTCCCACTTGCCAAAAAGAGCTGAAGAAAGCCTCTTTGAAGCATTGATATCCATTCAATTTGACACTAACAACTGAGGGCACCTATTCTGCAGGAATAGGCCCATGATCCTTCAAAAATTTACAAAGTTCTTAGAGATCTTTTTCTTAATCAAATCAAAGAAAATGGCTCCACAATCCAGGTGTTTCTTATCTACAATTGCAGACGTTAGACAGAATTGATGTCTAGATATTGTATCATGGGCTGAATGTTTGGCCAAAATTACTTTGCCTATAACATCTGCTAGAAATCTATACTCCATAGATAGATTTTTCCTCAACAACTTATTAGGGTTCTCAGAATTGTGACCCATTTTATCTAACATTTCAATAAATTCTACCCTTGATAGTTCTATGCTATCGTGTCCAGTACTTAATCCAAAAATTTCTGTAAGAATGGCTGGGGTTAGGTATACCTGTGTCCCTGAATGGTGCCAATGACTGTGTTTTGATCCAGATTGTGGGCAGTATAGACCCATTCTTTAATCTCATATACTGCTAGCTTGATTCTGGTAGTCATGATGTTCACAAGTTGTTGCTCCTTAAAAAGTTCTAGTATATCCTTGGACATCTGATCAATTCCTTCAAAAGATTCCATGTCAATATCGAAACCAGTGTCGAACTTCATTGCGGCTAGTACGGCGACTGAGACCGACATAGTTCCTGCAAAAACAAGCACGATCAAGTGTAGAAAAGTTTGGAGGGAAAGAAAATTCTTGCAGAAGGTATGAAAGCGCAAAGGAGAACGACGCCTGAAAGAATGATTTTATATTAGGGTTCGATGCAGAAAAGGAGAGATCGTTGAACTCAGTTCGACGATCTATGACTCTAAGGGAAACTGAAAGGTCTCAACATCGTCGATCTCCATTCGACGATATTTAATATCGTCGATCTTCATTCGATGATAATTGAGATCGCTGACCGAGAAGGATAGTTTAGCACTATCTGGAAAATGTCGAGCTCCGTTCGATGATTCCTGACATCGTCGATATCCGTTCGACGGAAAAAAGAATGATAGTTGAATACTATCTGGAAACGACGAGCTCCGTTCGACGATCTTCAGGAAAATCGTCGAGCATAGTTCAGAGACAAAGAAAACCTATAGACACTAGGAAATTCAAATTTTTAGCCTAGTATTTGCCTCTTTTTAGGTTTAAAGATCTTGGAACTTAATTAAGACTTCCTCCATCTAACATTCCTAACTGATTAAGGAAGAAAGTGTGTTTCTTTTCATCCAAGGGTTTGGTGAAAATATCTCCCCTTTGTAAATCAGTTAAGATGTATTCTAATTCAATTTTATTTTTCTCTACATTATCCCTTAAGAAATGATGCCTAATCTTTATGTGTTTTGTCCTACTATGGAGGACTGGATTTTGAGCTATTGAAATAGCACTAGTATTATCACAAAATATTTTGGACTTATCTAAGTTGTAGCCATAGTCCAGGAGCCTATTTTGAATCCATAATATCTGTGAGCAACAACTACCTGCTGCCATATATTCATCTTCAGCAGTTGATGTGGACACAGATGTTTGTTTCTTGCAAAACCAGGAGACAAGTCTGTCATAAAGAAACTGACAAGTTCCACTGGTGCTTTTCCTGTCTACTCTACATCCAGCATAATCAGCATCAGAAAATCCAATTAAATCAAATCCTGAATCAGTTGGATACCAGAGACCTAGATTTGGATAACTTTTCACATACCTAAGAATCCTCTTAACTAATGTGAGGTGTGACTCTCTAGGGCTGACTTGGAATCTAGCACATATGCATGTAGCAAACATTATATCAGGTCTACTAGCTGTAAGATACAATAAGGAGCCAATCATTGCTCTATATGTGGTCTGATCAACTGGTTTCCCATGTTCATCAGCATCTAATACAGCATTAGTAGGCATGAGTGTTTTCATAGATGATGCATCAGACATACAAAACTTCTTAACCAATTCTTTTGCATACTTGGTTTGAGAAATAAAGATGTCATCAGCATGTTGTTTGACTTGTAATTCTAGAAAGAAGGATAGCTCGCCCATGCTACTCATTTCAAATTTGGAATGCATTAGGTTGGAGAACCTTTTGCACAAATTTGAATAAGTAGAACCAAAAATAATATCATCTAAATAGATTTGTACTAGTAGGATATTGGACTTATGGGTTCTAATAAAAAGAGTTTGGTCTACTCTACCCCTTTTAAAATCATTTTCCAAGAGAAAGCAAGCTAGGGTCTCATACCATGCTCTAGAAGCTTGTTTGAGACCATATAATGCTTTATGCAATTTATAAACAAAATCAGGGTGAGTTAGAGAGATAAAACCTGGAGGTTGTTTTACATAAACTTCTTCCTTGATATCACCATTGAGGAATGCATTTTTGACATCCATTTGATATACTTTGAACTTATTGTGAGCTGCATATGCTAGGAAGATTCTTATGGCTTCTAACCTTGCAACTAGTGCAAAGGTTTGTTCATAGTCTATGCCTTCTTCTTAAGAATATCCTTTAGCAACCAGCCTTGCCTTGTTTCTTACTATAACTCCTTGATCATCTAACTTGTTTCTGAATTCCCATTTTGTTCCAACAATGGGATGATTCTTTGGCTTTGGCACTAGCTCCCAAACTTTGTTTCTTTCAAATTGATTTAATTCCTCTTGCATTGCAATGATCCATTTTGGATCTTGTTCTGCATCTTGTATGGATTGAAGCTCAATTTGAGAAAGAAAGCAAGTGTGCATCAGATTTTGATTGAATTGGTTTCTGGTTTGCACACCAGCTGAGATGTCTCCAATCACTTGGGAGATTGGATGGTCTCTTGATGTTACTAAATCAATAATGGGTGTTTATTATTCACCAACCTGTGTTATTGTTTCCTCTTGTGAAACAACAACTGGCTCTTCATTTAGATTGTCACAATGGCTTGCTAAGATCTGACTGTCATTTCATTTTCACTGCTTTCAACTTCTTGTTGAGTGGATGAAGGTGATGGATCTTTTTTAATGATATGTAGCCTGTCAAAATTCTTTGAGAGAGAATATACCTGCAAAGGGTCTATGGTAGAAGTGTTCTTCTTCTTGTAAGACATATTAGTTTCATCAAAAGAGACATGCACTGATTCTTTAATTTTATGAGATGATTTATTATAAACCCTATAGGCCTTACTGATCATGGAGTATCCCAGAAACACTCCTTCATCAGCTTTGACTTCAAATTTTGCTAAGTATTTCTTGTTATTGTTATTAATGTAGCAAATACAACCAAAAATTCTAAGATAATCAACTTTAGGTTTCTTCCCTTTGAGTAATTCATAGGGAGTCTTTCCCTTTAGTTTATATATCAAACTCCTATTCAAAGCATAATTTGAAGTGTTCACGGCCTATGCCCAAAAGGATAGAGGGAGGTGAGCATCTGTCAATAATGTTGTGGCAGATCCAATAAAGGTTCTATTCTTCCTTTCAGCTACCCCATTCTGTTGAGGAGTTCTAGGAGCTGAGAAAGTGTACCTGATCCCTTCCTTTTGACAGAACTCTTATATAATAAGAGAATAACACTTTGTCCCATGATCACTTCTGATCAGGGCTATGTTAGTATTGAACTCAATCTATATACATTTGAGAAACTCTGTCAAACATTTGAAGTTATTAGACTTCTTCCTCAGAAAGAACACCTATATGAATCTAGAGAAGTCATCTACAACTACTAAAGTATAAGATTTCTCTCCTAGGCTTTGTACAGTAATGGGTCTAAACAGATCCATATGTAACAAGTATAAAATCCTAGGTGAATCACTCTTATTAAGTGACTTAAAGCTGTTTTTAGTTTGCTTGCCTAATTGACAAGACCTGCAGAGTCCTTCCTTCTTGTAGGGGCCATAAGGTAGTCCTCTAACAAGGTTGTCCTTGGATAGCCTAGCAATGGTTCTAAGGTTGATATGTCCTAATCTCTTATGCCATAATTCATTAGGTTTACTAAGAGATTTAAATAAACAGATATCTACCTTGGTTGAATGAAAATCTACTAGATAGATGTTACCTCTTCTGTTACCTGTCAACACAGTTGTGTTGTCTTCTGATTTGATGATGCATGAAGACTTGTTGAATTTAACCTGGTAGCCTTCATCACATAGCTGACTGATACTGATAAGATTGTGCTTCAGTCCTTCCACATATGCTACCTTCTTGAATGTTATTGATCCTATTTGGACTGCATCATATCCCTTGGTCTGTCTAAAGTTTGAATCTCCAAACATGACGTTGGGTCCATGTTTAGCCTTGAAGGATATTAGGTTATCCTTGATTCTAGTCATGTGCTTGGAGCACCCACTATCCAGATACCAATGCTGGTCCATGGTTGGATAGGTCTTCACTTGCACAAATAACAGTTCATTTGTTTTTGACCCAGTTTACCTTGGGTCTAGCTTGATAACCTTTGAAATCAGAAATGAAAGGCATCTCTGGTTGACTCTTATATCCTTTAGGATGATATCTCTTAGGAGGAATTATCCATTTAGTATAAGGGTTGAACCCTTGAGATGTAGGATATCTAGAATTAATTTTTGACATACCTCTTGATAACTGGTCATATCTCTGAGCTCTGTACGACGATCGTGGATCTGAGTTCGACGATCTTGGGTCAGATCGTCGAGCTCCGTTCAGCGATCGATCTTGCATGTGTTCAGAGATCAGAGATCGTCGACCTGAGTTCGACGATTCAGCATGAAATCGTTGAGCTCTGTTCGAAGAACGTCGAGATCTGTTCGAAGATCGTCGAGCTCTGCTCGACGATATCTGTTAAACTTTGTTCTTTTTGGGTAGATCAGAATTTTTTATAGCTACCTCCACAACTCCTTTTCGTTTATCATAGATAAATTTAATGGGAGTTATTAACACAATAGCTTGGCTGGATGAAGCACCCAAGCCCATTGTACTATTGAGTATTGAGTTCACTGTGCTTGTGATGTCCATCAGTTTGATACTTCTCCCATTGAGGGTTTTTACAAACTTCTTGGCCTCAGATAGTTCACTTTTCAGTAAAGCTATCTGCTCTTTACAACATTCTAACTCATCTGAGATTTTGAGGTTATCTGAACTTAAGGTACTGTATTCAGATAACTGATTTCTGAGAGAGATAATTTCTTTCTCAGAATTAAGTAGATCTAAACACAGTGCTTTAAATTCAGACTTTAAGTCCTCAGAATTAAAATCAAATGAATCAATTACCTGATCTTCTTCTAGATCTAGTTCAGATTCATATTCTGAATCAGTGTTGTTCTGAGATGCATTGATTGCCATCATGCAGAATTCTTTTGCTTGTGCATCATCTTCATCATCACTTGAGCTTGATGATGCATCAGATTCTTCTTCTGTTTCCCTCCATGTTTCAGCAACAAATCCCTTCCTTGTGTGCTTGTTCTTGCTGGAAGAGGATCTGTCATAGTGATTTCTTCTGGAGTCTTTATCTTTTCTCTTTTCTCTCTTGTCCTTCTAGTCCTTGTTTTTACTTTCTGGACAATCAGGCAGTATGTGGCCTGATTTCCTGCAACCATAGCAAATAATCTCTTTATTATTTAATTTATCATACCTTGGCTTTTCTTGGCCTCTGGATGACCTTTTTCTGAAGTCCTTCCTGGCCATTTTGTAGAACCTCTTGGCTAGGAGGCTCATCAGTTCTTCATTGCCTGTGACTTTGTCTTCAGGCTGTTCTTTTGTTACCTTAAAAGCAATTGACTTCTCCTTCCTGACTGCTGGAGAAGTTGTCTTCTACTCTTCTTCTCTGTTCTTAATGAGCTGCTCATAGGATTTGAGCTTGCCCAATAGAGCTTCTATAGTAATCTCATTAATACTTCTGGCATCCTTGATGGGCCAGATCCTTGAATCCCAAGTGCTGGGGAAGCACATTAGGATTTTGTCATTTATCTCTGTGAGAGAGATCTCCTTGTCCAAGGTCTTGAGTTCACTGACAATAAGACTTAGTCTGTTGTACATGTCAGCTACTGATTCACTTTATGCTTTCTTGAAATTCTCATACTAAGTGATGAGATGAGATCTCCTATCTTTTCTTTCATCAGCTGATCCTGACACAAGCTCAGATAGCTTGTCCCAAATCTCTTTAGCAGAGTTGCATTCAGCTATCTTCTAGAAGATGTCATCAGACATTGTTTGAGCTAGGATGTTCATAGCTTTGGCATCAGCAACCTTCCATTTCTTTATATCAGCATCTGTTCCTGAAGGTGGTGGAACAGCATTTGTACTTGTGCTTGTAGGAGGCTTTGGGCAATCTGTCAAAACAAAATTAAAGATATCTTCATCAATGGAATTCATGTATAATCTGATCCTTGCCTTCCAAAGTGCAAACTTGGAGAGATTGCGCACTGGAGGTCTGTTGCTAGCATAATCTTTATTCTGTGCCATGAATTTAGATTAAAATAAATATAATAAAAATAACTCTCTATTAAAGATGGATCTCAAGAGAGATCTTTTGGTTCAAGTGTTAGCCTGTATGAACAACCAAACTGGCTAAAAAACCAACCTCCCTCTGATACCAATTGAAAGTGAGTGTAAGATCAATCCTTCACTCTAGAGGGGGGTGAATATAGTGTTTTAAAATAATTTTGCAAATATGAAAATTATTCTAGCAGTGGAAGACTTTATTTAGTTAGTGTAGAGTGCTTGACAGAAATCAAAATAAAGCAAACAAAAGAGCAAATCCACAGCACACAGCAAATAAAATAGCAAGCAACCAGAAGACACAAGGAACTATAGTTGTTCCCCAAAACATGGGTACATCCACTCTTCTACCACCCTTGGTAGGAATCCACTGCAGGATGAGTTGATCAGGTGTCCTGGGCACCAATGAGCTTTTGATCAGGTGCTCAAAAACCAAACCAGATTTTTTGATCAGGTGTCTTGCCACCACAGAGTTTTTATCAGGTCTCAGTAACCGAAGTAAAACTTTTGAAGGGAGTTTAAAAACCCTTTTACAGGAAAGTAAAAAAGAAAAATGGTGAAGTTGTCTTCTCTTTCAACTATCAAAGAGAAGCACGAGTGGATGAGATGTTGTCAAAGCTCCCCCTTAGATTAGCAAGAGTTCTGGAACTGGAAGCTTTGCAAGGGTGATAGGTCTTTAGTAGAAATAATGCTCCAGCAGAAGATGATTCCAGTAAGAACTGAAATGTTTGTTGTCTGGAGTGTGAATGATGAAGAATTTTAATCAGCAGGAATCAGAAAGAAAACTTTTTCTATTTTCTGAGTTATTGATATTCTTTTTCTTTCTCTGTATCTCTTTGTATGTTCTGAGTATACTACTGTGTATATTCTTGTTCTCTCTGAGTGATAATAAGAAATCCAATCGTCAAATCTTGATGATAGCCGTTAGCAGAGTCATAAAGGCTTTCCTTAAATGTCAACTGTCTCTGTAGGAAAGAAACTAAAAACATTCCTTCTTTGTTTCCTTGAAACTTGCTCCAGATTTATTATAACAACTAGAAATCTCTTGCAATAAATGCTCGGAGTTGAAGAGATTTGAAATCCTTAACAAACAGACAAAATTCCAGAAATCGTTGATCTCAAAAGATAATCGTTGATCTGAGCTCAAAGAAATTGGAATTAGTCTAAGACAGAAATCAACGATCTGAGCTCAGAGATCGTCGAACTGAGTTCGACGCCTCGTCGACATGAGCTCAGAGATCGTCGAACTGAGTTCGACGCTCTATCAACCTGAACTTACAGATAGTTGAACTGGGTTCGACGCTTCGTCGTTCTGAGCTCGACGACAACTTGAATTCTTCTTATTGGCTTCTCATCTGAACTAGGAGGTCTTGGAGAAAGCTTCAAACCTTAGTCCTAAGCCTTAGACCTAACTAGTTGGCCTTTACTCTATACAACAAGGTCAAAGCAATAGTCCTATAGACATAGTGATCCTGACCCAAATTAGTAATAGGGTGTTCCAATAGGTTGCGTATACTAAGATTGGATATTCATGCGTAATGTCGTTGACTGTCTATGGAATATGGCGTGGGGCCCCGGTTGGACCCTTTGTTATATTTCATGTGACCGAAGGAGGTATTACAATTAGGCTAGTGTGGCGCGGTAATGCCTATCACCTGGCGGTAGTGCTCTCGACGATTACTCGAAAGCGTTAAGTGGTCTCGCCAAAGGCACTTGCTACCGCGGTGTGATAGCTTCCTATCGCCATGCGGTAAAAATCCGAGCACACAGTCTTTTAATTTACTGAGCTACCGCCTACGATAAGCCTATCGCCGCGTGGTAGCCTCCAATGACCACTACTCCTTTTTGGGGTGTTACACACGGTGTCTAGGAGTCACGGGGGTGAGGTGAGGACAATAGTAGCTTAGCCTTTTGACTAATGGTCGGTGGACCACATCATTTTAGGGGACCAAGCAGTAGGAGCATCAGCATTGGTAGGACAATGAGGCAGGACATGAGGAGCTGTTGTTGTGTACTACCACTACTACACGACGACGGGTCGAGGATGGATTTCAGTTTTCTTCCGCTTAGATGTTGTGAGTTGTGAGAGAATGATCATTTGTATTAGACATATACCGGGCTTAAGCCCATGTTCTACTCTCTTTCATACTTTGTGCTCAATGTGGACTTTGTTATGATCTTCATGTTCACTTATATATATATATGTGTGACTTTTGTGGACTTGATTAATTTTGTCTCAGTTGATATTTCTACTTCTTTGGTGATCACTAATGCTGGCAAGATCGGCATTTTGTGGTGACAACCAACCCGAGTGTTGGTGTCACCGCAAAATGGCGATTCTGAGCATAAGACCCAGTAGCATAGAAAAAAAGGGGTCTTACACCCAAACCTTTGGGAATCACTATAAATAAAAGTGTGTTGATTGTGTTTTCTTGAAGGCTAACATAACATTAAGTCACAACACGCGTAAGTAAGAAGATAGTCTAAAAAGACACGAAAACCAATTCAGCCCCTCTAGGTGTTTAGTTACTCTTGAAACTAAAGACTTTCAGAGTCTTCTTGAGAAAAGACTCAGTTTGTATTGGTTTAAGATCTCTTTATCAAAATATCTAGTGTTTGATGTAAGACCCCATTTTTTTCTATTTAAACAACCGGGGTCTTATGCCTAGAATCGTCGTTTTGCGGTGGCACCGACACTCAGGAAGGTCGCCACTACAAAATGTCGATCTTGCCATCCATAACGATCATCAAAGAAAGAGAAGCATGTATAGAGTTCAGATAAAACTAAGTCCACAATCACATATAATATGAAATATAAGAAATCACAGTAAGCCCACAAGATAATGCAAGTACTAAAATAGAACAGTACAAAGAAATATAAATGGGCTCAAGCCCAGTACATCAATCCTCACTACAAACTCTCGCGGAAGCAAAGTAAACTAATCACTCATGAAGCCAGTAGCCGGTGCTCCTGTGCTAGACTAGCCCACTGTAACGCCCCGTTTTTTCAGCGATTATTTTTATTCTCGTTTGGCGTTACGATGACGCGTTTCCGTGGCTTGTGCCATTTGTGGAGTGTGGTTTAGCTCCTTAGAACTGAGTGCCCTATTCTGTAGCCTGTTGGCAAGATCTCCCTAGCAAGCCGAGTCGTTTTGGGTGACCCGGTGTGGCCTCTCGGGGGGATGTTGGTGTTTGGCTTTATTTGGGTATAACTCGAGTTCTGTTTGTCGAAAAGTAATTTCGACTTCGCCGTTGTGTTCGTAGCGTGGGTATTTAGCTACGGTGCAAATTTCGTCGAATTCCGAGGTAGTTCGGTTTTCGCGTCGATTTGGTGCTTTATGTAATTTTGTAATTAATTATATAATTATATAATTATATATATATAAATATATAGAATGAGAGGCACGCATCATCTTCTCCGATTAAAAGAAACCGCCGCCTGTACGAGAGAAAGAAAACCGCCGGACTACCCCTTCCCTTCGGACGCCAATTCCCGGAGCGTTTGTGGACGGAATTCGATTCCGAGAGTGGATTCGGATTGCTCTCGTCAAGACCTTCATTCCTGCGGTAAGAAATTCGATTTTCGTGGAGTTTTGGGAGGTTTGGAATTTTCGGTTTTGGAAGTTTTCCGCCATTAATGGCCGAGTTTTTGTTCTAGGTGTTGCGGCCGTTTTGATCCGTGCGAAGAGGAGGAAAGTAGTCCAAAGCTTCGCTGTGAATTGAGGCAAGTGGTATTCTTGCCCTTGCCAAGTTTTCTTTTCGATTTTCTTGCTGAAATTGAAATCCCGGTTAGCACAGGTTAGAGGCCTTGTTGTTCTCATTTTCTTGCTAACTATAGGGCTTAGTTCTTCCTACTGAAACCCCCCTATTTTGTGATGATTGGAATCCAAATTTTCGGCGTGGAGCCGTTGTTTTCCTTTATTTTGATTGTTGCTCTGGTTCGGGTGTAGCCAAGAGGGAGAGTTAGGAGGGGGGGTGTGGTTGCCGATTTCTTTCGTTAAGGTATTACTCGAATGATTTGGCATAGTTCGTATGGTAGTGGTGCGCGACGTTGATAGTTGTCTGCTGCTACTGCAGTGGCGTGAGTCGTGTGCGCGTTCCGGTGTTGTTCGGGAAATTCCAAACGGTACAGGTTGGCCGCGCACGGTCATCAACCGTTAGGGCGCACGACCACTGGTCGTGTTCCTCTGCTCGTGCGCGGCTGTCTTTCAGTTTCTAAAGTTCTGTCTCGGAAAATCGCACGAGCGCTGGCAACAGTGCGCACGACCAGTGGTCGTGCGACACTGATCGTGCGCAGTTGCTAGGTTTTCTGTCAAGTTTTTCAGGTTCGCTTCGCACGATCATCAGCCGATGAGTGCGCACGACCACTGATCGTGCGTCACTGATCGTGCGCTTTGTATATTTTCTTTTGCTAGGCGAATTTAGATGGTTTCGAGTGCGGGAGTTTAGATACTCAAGTGGCAGGTAACTACTCGAGTTCTGGATCTTCTGCCTTGGTCGTTCGACTGTCGTCGAGCTCCGTATTCTTTAGTGGGCTTGTGGGTAGTGGTATAATTTTGGCGGCGAGTGAGGCTAGCTCACTCAACGCCAAAGTTTAGGTAGGCACTGAGTGGGTTTCACTCAACGCCTAGTCATATTGGTTTATTTCAACACTCTTCCTTTACCTTGTATTTCGTTTCCGAGTGGATTTCCAGTTGTATTTTCTGGG
Source organism: Platanthera zijinensis (assembly GCA_039513925.1). Lineage (NCBI taxonomy): Eukaryota > Viridiplantae > Streptophyta > Magnoliopsida > Asparagales > Orchidaceae > Platanthera > Platanthera zijinensis. The sequence continues at coordinate 105,257,407 of CM077079.1, read as the reverse complement.
TTTTCCTTGTCGGCCGTTTTCTTTATTTTCCTAAAGGCCGAATCGTGGGTCGTGGTTAGTAGTGGTGGTTGTAGCTCTTTATGGGGGTGGAGTTGTGTGATATAGCCAAGGCCACCCATGTTTTCTTGCTCCAGGTACGGGCTGGGCATGTCGGGTGGAAGGTCCCTTATGTTTTCACGTGTTGACCCTCGAGCTTTTGACTTGGACATGGTGGATTGGGGGACTGCGTTTGCCTTCGATCTGGTTCCTCGTTGTTGTTTTGCTACTATCACTTCCCACAATTTAGGGTGTTAGAAGTTTCTTCTTTGGTAGTTTGCAACATTCTGGCTCTTGGCAGCCTAGTAGGCCCTGCAGGATGTGGTTCCTGGGCTGGGCCGTTGCTGTTTCTTTGCACGTTGTGCATTTCTTGTGGTCCTGTTGTGGACAGTTGTGACTCATTCTACTGCATGTTTTTCTGGTACTTTGTCCTTTTGGTTGACTCTTTCATGCAGTTTTTCTTTGTTTAGCTTGTTGAGGTATTCTGTTTTCTTTTGGAATACCCCGGGTTCTGAGCTGTAGCCAGTCTGGTGGCTAGTTGGAGGTGGTGTTGTTGGTGGACTCCCGGACCTTGGAGTTCTGTTTACCTTGTTAGTGAGGTTGTTTTCAGTACTCTCTTACAGACATATATTTGTGCTAGTGGGTTCGTGTCAGGTTGTTGGCGCCCACTGGTAGTTTTTACCTTATACTAGATATATACTTTTGCTGCTACCATTTTCTGGAGATAGTCTACTTGCTCTGAGAAGGTTTTATGCTAGGTTGCTAGTTATTTTTAAACTATAATTGTTGTTATAAATAAAGCTCATGATCAGCATGTTTTATAAAGCGTAATCACTATTTTCCAAATCACGTATAAAGACCATTTTCTTATATATTACATAAATTTAATGTAGAGTCTTGCATAGCATGAGTGGTTCTCTTGGAACCCTTATGCGCTCCTTAGGAGGTTAAGCCTAAATAAAGTATTTTTCCGCAGCGTATATAGTTTTCTTTTGTGGACTAGGTGATCCACTGAGCCGAGGGATATGGACTCTAATTATAACTGATTTTCTAATCATTAATCACATGATTTTCTTTCATTAAGTTGGTAGTTGGTTTTGCCTGAGCGTCAGCAGTTATCCCCTACTTGACGTGGCATCACGACGCGTGTTTTCTCTTACTCTGATAATTCTTAATTCGGAGAAAATGCGGGTTGTGACAGTTGGTATCAGAGGGAGGTTACTTGACAAGTTAGTTGAGCAACCTTCCTTTGTTCACTTATTAATAGTTCAGCATCATGTCATTCACACACCGATATGTCATCAGCACGTCTTGGCAAAAGCACGAACACTACACTCATAGCATAACATGAAGTATACGTGGCATATTATGTAGTATGGGATGCATAATATGTGTTCATATATGGATCCACCATAGGGGCTACATGTGAGGGTTATGTAGTATGGGATGCATAACCTCACCACATGACTGCGACTAGCACGTTTCTTTTTCGTTGCATAGAAATGTTATGTAGTATGGGATGCATAACATTTTCATGCGTACGCCGCTCATAACATGCATTAGGGCCTTTTTTGTAGAATGCATAGCACAATCATGCATATCATATCATTGCATAAGCACAACGCGCCGAGCTAAAGATTTGCAGGATGACATATGTACACACATGAGTTTTCAAATTAACGTAAGTTCATGCATCCGATCTAGGCACAAGAGTTAGTAAGGTGGTGGTTAACCATCCTAGGTTAGGGCATATCATCTAATTATTGTGAAGAAGATAAACTCTCAGAGCAAGTTTAGCAGCTTTAAGTCTATATCTACATTTGTATTGTCTGTACTGGTAATCGGTTCTAGTCGTGGGAATTGGATCTGATTTGGGGTGGTTATGATTTTTAGGATGGCTAGGCGTCCTGCGACTCGATCGACTCCCCTGTCTGAGGGTGAATCTTCTGGAGCTTAGAATGATGCGGTGATCGAGAGTCTGCGTCAGAGTAGCGAAGCTATGGGCAGGCAGTTGGAGGAGGTGCAAGCCCAGATTCAGTCTTTGGTGGCAGTTGTGGCAGGGCAGGCTCAGGGTGCGCAAGTTCCTGCTTGGGAGTTAGCTGTTCCTCCTCCCCCTGCACCCTTGAGACCTCCAGTGGTGGTGCCAACAGAGATGGCCTTCATCTCACAGTTTCAGAGGCTGAGCCCTCCCACTTATGATGGGAAGGCAGATTTCATGGTGATAGACGACTGGCTGATCTCCATGGAGGAGATGTTCTCGTACTCAGGGATTTCAGATGATCAGAGGGTGATGTTAGCCACCTATCAGCTCAAAGGGTTGGCTAAGAGTTGGTGGCTGAGAGAGAAGGAGAGCTTGGTAGCCGGATGCTCTTGGGAAGTGTTCAAGGAGATGCTGTTGAGGAAGTTCTTACCTTCGGTTGAGCGTGACCGCCTCATGAATGATTTCCTCTATCTGAAGCAAAGGCGGCTCACGGTGGGTGAGTATGAGATAGAGTTTAGTAAGTTGAGCCGTTTTGCCCCTGGATTGGTCAGCGTTGAGGCTGATCGAGTTAAGCGATTTCTTGGTGGTTTGAGGAGTGAGGTGCAGCAGTTGGCCAGTGCTTATGGGTCGGTGTCTTATGCTGGAGTTGTAGAGGCTGCTCTTAAGGTTGAGGCCATTGAGACGGCGAAGAGAAGAGGCCAGCAGTTGAAGAAGGATAAGAGGAAGTTGGTAGAGGAGAAGAAACCCCTGGTACCCGATGCTGTTCCGGGAAAGAGGAGCAGGGTGGTGTGCAGTTTTTGTGGCCGGTCAGGCCATCCTGTCGAGAGGTGTTTCAAGAAGGTGGCAGCTCTGAAGAAGGAGCAGGTTCATGCTATTCAGGGTGCTCCTAGGAGAGATGCCTCCTGTTCTGTTTGTAAGCGATCCGGCCATGATGCGGCCCAGTGTTGGACCAAGGATAAAGTCTGCTTTCAGTGTGGGCAGAAGGGACACATCAAGTTGAGGTTTCCTCAGGTCCAGTCAGCTCTTCCTGCAGTTCCGTTACAGGCTTTACCTCCACCTCAGCGTGTGGACAAGGGAAAAGGGAAGCTGAACGTGATTTCCTCCGAGGAGGCTCAGACTTCGACCCAGGTGATCTCAGGTTAGTTGTTTGTTGTTTTTCTTTCTAGCCTGGTAGTTTAGTTGCTAGATTATTTGCGGTACTGTTGTGCTAGTTCCTTAGCTTTGTGCGCTCCTATAGGGAAATTTAAGGTGAAGAACCGTTGGGCGCGTGTTCTGTTTGACTCCGGCGCTACCCACTCGTTCGTGGCTAGAGCCTTTGTGGAGCGTCATCGGTTGTCTCTAGATCGGGTTCGGGATTCCTTCTGTGTCAAGTTTCCCTCTGGTGAAACTGTGTTGTCAGATTTGGGTATTTTGGATTGCCCGGTTTTGTTGGGGGACTTTCTTGCGAAGGCGGACCTGAAGATGATTGATCTAGAGGACTTCGATGTCATTTTGGGCATGGACTGGCTCTCTCGGTATGATGCAGTCATTCAGTGCAAAGGAAAGCGCTTGGACTTCATCAGGGACGACGGTCAGCCCGGCAGCGTGTATGCTGATCCGTGTCAGGATTCTCCTGTTCTCTCTGCGGTATGTGTTCAGAGATTGTTTCTTTCTGATTGTTGTGTTTGTTTAGTCTCGGCGGTTGGAACCGTTGTTAGCGTGCCACGCTTGGAGGAGATTCCTATTGTTCGTGGTTTCGCCGATGTTTTTCCTGATGATCTTCCTGGTATCCCTCCTGAGCGGGATGTGGAGTTTGTTATTGATTTGGAGCCGGGTACGCGTCCTATTGCTAAGGCGCCGTACCGGATGGCCCCTCGTGAGCTAGAGGAGTTGCGAATTCAGTTAGATGAGTTGTTGGCTAATGGTTTTATCAGGCAGAGTTCATCGCCTTGGGGTGCTCCTGTTTTGTTCGTAAAGAAGAAAGATGGGTCGATGCGGCTTTGCATCGACTATAGAGAGTTGAACAAGGTCACTATCAAGAACAGGTACCCTCTGCCGAGGATCGATGATTTATTTGACCAGTTGCGTGGTAGCACGGTGTTCTCCAAGATCGATCTTCGTTTAGGCTATCATCAGCTCAGGATCCGTGAGGCAGATATTCCACAGACTGCGTTTAGGTCGAGGCATGGACACTTCGAGTTTTTGGTGATGTCGTTCGGTTTGACCAACGCACCATCAGCTTTCATGGACATGATGAATCGGGTATTCAAGGATTTCCTAGACAAGTTCGTGGTGGTCTTCATTGATGACGTGTTGGTTTATTCTTGCAGTGCTGAGGAGCATGAGCAGCATTTGCGTTTGGTCCTATCAGAGTTGAGGAACCACAAGTTATTCGCCAAGTTGAGCAAGTGCGAATTTTGGTTGCCTCAGGTTTCTTTTCTAGGCCACGTGGTGAACAAGGATGGGATCTCGGTTGACCCAGAAAAGATTGCAGCAGTGATGGATTGGAGTAGGCCGAATACTCCTAAGGAGATCAGAAGTTTCTTAGGGTTGGCTGGCTATTACAGGAGATTCATGGAGGGTTTCTCTTCTCTAGCCGCACCTATGACCAAGCTGACTCAAAAGAATGTGGCTTTTGTTTGGAGCGAGAAGTGCGAAGAAGCTTTTCAGGAGTTAAAGAGGAGATTGTGTACTGCTCCCGTTCTGACCCTTCCTACTGAGGGCGTGGATTATGATGTGTATGTGGATGCTTCGCATATAGGACTGGGATGCGTATTAATGCAGGATGGAAAAGTAATCGCTTATGGGTTAAGGCAGCTGAAGACTCATGAGAAGAATTATCCTACGCATGACCTTGAGTTTGCAGCGGTTATCTATGCGTTGAAGTTGTGGAGGCACTTACTTTATGGGGCTCAGTGCAAGATTTTTACTGATCATAAGAGCCTGAAGTACGTGTTCACGCAGAAGGAGTTGAATCTGCGTCAGCGGCGGTGGCTTGAGTATGTGGCGGATTATGACGTAGAAATCCAGTATCATCCGGGCAAGGCCAATGTGGTGGCCGACGCCCTGAGCCGAAAGACGGGAAAGATCTTTAACCTCTCTGCCGATCGGTTAGTTGAGGAGTTCCTCCTTATGGATATTTCAGTGGGATGCTGTAGTTTGCCGAGTAGTTTGTCAGTGGCAGAGCCGTCCTGGATTTCTTTGACTAGACTGCATCAGAAGGACGATCCGGATCTGTTGCACCTTTTACCAGGACAGAGAAGGGAGAGTTGCCAGATTTTGCTATTGATGATGCGGGTACTTTGAAGTACCGCGGCAGGTTTTGCGTTCCCGCTGTTGGGGACATTAGAGGTATGATTTGCAGTGAGGCTCATGGTTCCAGCGTTGCCTACCATCCAGGATCTACGAAGATGTACCGTGACTTAAGGCAAATTGCCTGGTGGTATGGTATGAAAGGAGATATAGCCCGATTTGTTGCTGAGTGTCACACTTGCAAGCGTGTGAAGGCCGATCATGGAAGGCCTGGTGGTAAGTTGACTCCGCTAGAGATCCCGACTTGGAAGTGGGAGAGTATATCTATGGACTTCATTATGGGTTTGCCAAAATCCCCGAGAGGATTTGATTTTGTTTGGGTTATAGTGGATACATTGACGAAGTGTGCTCACTTCGTGCCATATAAGATTGATTACCCGATGAAGAAGATAGCGGAGTTGTACTTGAATGAAGTCATCCGACTCCACGGTGTGCCGGTTAGCATCATTTCTGATCGAGACTCCCGGTTTACTTCTCGTTTTTGGCAGAGTCTGCAGGAGGGTTTGGGTACGGATCTGAGGTATTCTACTGCGTACCACCCTCAGACCAATGGGCAGACGGAGCGGGTCAATCAGATTGTTGAGGATATGATCAGGTGCTATATTTTAGACCACGGTGGAGCATGGGATGAGCGTCTGCGACTCATGGAATTTGCTTACAATAACAGTTATCAGGAAAGCTTGCAGATGGCTCCGTTCGAAGCTTTGTATGGGAGGCGCTGTAGGACTCCGTTATTTTGGGCTGAGGCTGGTAAGAAGCCTTTGTTGGGTCCAGATGCTCTGGAAGAGATGGAAGTCGCCGTGAAGCTTATTCGTGAAAAGCTTCGTTTAGCTCAAGAGAGGTATGAAAAGAACGACAATCGGCGTAGGTCTGCTTTGGAGTTTTTAGTAGGGGATCATGTATACCTCAAGGTTTCTCCAATGGTTGGTGTGAAGAGATTTGGTAAAAATCGGAAATTGGACCCAAGGTATGTGGGCCCGTTCGAGATTTTGGAGCGGATTGGTGTGTCTGCTTATAGATTGGATTTGCCAGCGAACTTCCCTGGTGTTCATAATGTTTTTCATGTTAGCCAATTGCGGAAGTGTGTGCGCAGCAGTGGGCAACTCTTGGATGTTGTGCCCCAGTTGGAGCCCAACCTCTCTTTTGTTGAGGTGCCAGTTCGTATTTTGGATTCCTAGGAGCGTGTGCTGCGAAAGAAGTCCATACCGATGGTGAAAGTTCTATGGAAAAATCAGGATTTGGAGAGCACGACTTGGGAGCTAGAGTCGGCCATGAGGAGGGCGTACCCTCACCTGTTTCGCTGATTTGATCGGTATGTTTCCCTTTGTAACTTCTGTTTGTTACCTTTTTCATTCTTTAGTCGGAGGGTTGTGCGTAAAGTTTCGGGACGAAACTTTCTTTTAGGGGGAGTGACTGTAACGCCCCGTTTTTCAGCGATTATTTTTATTCTCGTTTGGCGTTACGATGACGCGTTTCCGTGGCTTGTGCTATTTGTGGAGTGTGGTTTAGCTCCTTAGAACTGAGTACCCTATTCTGTAGCCTGTTGGCAAGATCTCCCTAGCAAGCCGAGTCGTTTTGGGTGACCCGGTGTGTCCTCTCGGGGGGATGTTGGTGTTTGGCTTTATTTGGGTATAACTCGAGTTCTGTTTGTCGAAAAGTAATTTCGACTTCGCCGTTGTGTTCGTAGCGTGGGTATTTAGCTACGGTGCGAATTTCGTCGAATTCCGAGGTAGTTCGGTTTTCGCGTCGATTTGGTGCTTTATGTAATTTTGTAATTAATTATATAATTATATAATTATATATATATAAATATATAGAATGAGAGGCATGCATCATCTTCTCCGATTAAAAGAAACCGCCGCCTGTACGAGAGAAAGAAAACCGCCGGACTACCCCTTCCCTTCGGACGCCGATTCCCGGAGCGTTTGTGGACGGAATTCGATTCCGAGAGTGGATTCGGATTGCTCTCGTCAAGACCTTTATTCCTGCGGTAAGAAATTCGATTTTCGTGGAGTTTTGGGAGGTTTGGAATTTTCGGTTTTGGAAGTTTTCCGCCATTAATGGCCGAGTTTTTGTTCTAGGTGTTGCGGCCGTTTTGATCCGTGCGAAGAGGAGGAAAGTAGTCCAAAGCTTCGCTGTGAATTGAGGCAAGTGGTATTCTTGCCCTTGCCAAGTTTTCTTTTCGATTTTCTTGCTGAAATTGAAATCCCGGTTAGCCCAGGTTAGAGGTCTTGTTGTTCTCATTTTCTTGCTAACTATAGGGCTTAGTTCTTCCTACTGAAACCCCCTTATTTTGTGATGATTGGAATCCAAATTTTCGGCGTGGAGCCGTTGTTTTCCTTTATTTTAATTGTTGCTCTGGTTCGGGTGTAGCCAAGAGGGAGAGTTAGGAGGGGGGTGTGGTTGCCGATTTCTTTCGTTAAGGTATTACTCGAATGATTTGGCATAGTTCGTATGGTAGTGGTGCGCGATGTTGATAGTTGTCTGCTGCTACTGCAGTAGCGTGAGTCGTGTGCGCGTTCCGGTGTCGTTCGGGAAATTCCAAAGGGTACAGGTTGGCCGCGCACAATCATCAACCGTTAGGGCGCACGACCACTGGTCGTGTGCCTCTGCTCGTGCGCGGCTGTCTTTCAGTTTCCAAAATTCTGTCTCGGAAAATCGCACGAGCGCTGGCAACAGTGCGCACGACCAGTGGTCGTGCGACACTGATCGTGCGCAGTTGCTAGGTTTTCTGTCAGGTTTTCCAGGTTCGCTTCGCACGATCATCAGCCGATGAGTGCGCACGACCACTGATCGTGCGTCACTGATCGTGCGTTTTGTATATTTTCTTTTGCTAGGCGAATTTAGATGGTTTCGAGTGCGGGAGTTTAGATACTCAAGTGGCAGGCAACTACTCGAGTTCTGGATCTTCTGCCTTGGTCGTTCGACTGTCGTCGAGCTCCGTATTCTTTAGTGGGCTTGTGGGTAGTGGTATAATTTTGGCGGCGAGTGAGGCTAGCTCACTCAACGCCAAAGTTTAGGTAGGCACTGAGTGGGTTTCACTCAACGCCTAGTCGTGTTGGTTTATTTCAACACTCTTCCTTTACCTTGTATTTCGTTTCCGAGTGGATTTCCAGTTGTATTTTCTGGGTTTTCCTTGTTCGGCCGTTTTCTTTATTTTCCTAAAGGCCGAATCGTGGGTCGTGGTTAGTAGTGGTGGTTGTAGCTCTTTATGGGGGTGGAGTTGTGTGATATAGCCAAGGCCACCCATGTTTTCTTGCTCCAGGTACGGCTGGGCATGTCGGGTGGAAGGTCCCTTGTGTTTTCACGTGTTGACCCTCGAGCTTTTGACTTGGACATGGTGGATTGGGGGACTGCATTTGCCTTCGATCCGGTTCCTCGTTGTTGTTTTGCTACTATCACTTCCCACAGTTTAGGGTGTTAGAAGTTTCTTATTTGGTAGTTTGCAACATTCTGGCTCTTGGCAGCCTAGTAGGCCCTACAGGATGTGGTTCCTGGGCTGGGCCGTTGCTGTTTCTTTGCACGTTGTGCATTTCTTGTGGTCCTGTTGTGGACAGTTGTGACTCATTCTACTACATGTTTTTCTGGTACTTTGTCCTTTTGGTTGACTCTTTCATGCAGTTTTTCTTTGTTTAGCTTGCTGAGGTATTCTGTTTTCTTTTGGAATACCCCAGGTTCTGAGCTGTAGCCAGTCTGGTGGCTAGTTGGAGGTGGTGTTGTTGGTGGACTCCCGGACCTTGGAGTTCTGTTTACCTTGTTAGTGAGGTTGTTTTCAGTACTCTCTTACAGACATATATTTGTGCTAGTGGGTTCGTGTCAGGTTGTTGGCGCCCACTGGTAGTTTTTACCTTGTACTAGATATATACTATTGCTGCTACCATTTTCTGGAGATAGTCTACTTGCTCTGAGAAGGTTTTATGCTAGGTTGCTAGTTATTTTTAAACTATAATTGTTGTTATAAATAAAGCTCATGATCAGCATGTTTTATAAAGCGTAATCACTATTTTCCAAATCACGTATAAAGACCATTTTCTTATATATTACATAAATTTAATGTAGAGTCTTGCATAGCATGAGTGGTTCTCTTGGAACCCTTATGCGCTCCTTCGGAGGTTAAGCCTAAATAAAGTATTTTTCCGCAGCGTATAAATATAGTTTTCTTTTGTGGACTAGGTGATCCACTGAGCCGAGTGATACGGACTCTAATTATAACTGATTTTCTAATCATTAATCACATGATTTTCTTTCATTAAGTTGGTAGTTGGTTTGCCTGAGCGTCAGCAGTTATCCCCTGCTTGACGTGGCATCACGACGCGTGTTTTCTCTTACTCTGATAATTCTTAATTCGGAGAAAATGCAGGTTGTGACACCCACCTCCATGAGCACCGTACTCCGCTGGTGATGTATCCCCTGCTGCTGCTCCCTATCTCCCATCCAGAGTCCCTGAAATGTTGTGGTCGTCGACCGTTAGTCAAAAAAACAATGTCCTATCATCCCCTACCCCTCCCCCATGGCTCCTAGGCACCGAGCGGAGAGAAGGAAAGGAAAGCTATGAAGGTAGAGAGTACAAAGGAGGCAGGTGGCGGTGGAGGTACTCTAGCAGTTATTTATAATGGTTATAATTTTAATGAAGAGATGTACAAACTAACAGTTCTATGATAACAAGCAGTAATGATAGAAGGTATAGCAGAACAGTAAGTATATGAAAGATAAACTAAGAAATATGTAACCTTAACTTATATGAATGCCCATACAAACTTATAAATTAAGGGGTCTTTTGCAAGACTCCCATCGTATAAAAAGTCCCATACCGATTTATACGATGGGGTGTCAGGTTTATATGCAAGTATGAGTGTAATTCTATGTTATTTCATGATTCATGCAAGTGCAACACACACACATGACTCTATGCGCACAGACCTTTAGTTCCCCCCTTTTGGGAAGATACCTTCACTCCCATGAACCTCTGTAGTGGCAAACGGAGACAGTGGGTCAGGCTCCCACCCCTAGGCGGGTATTCACACTACCAGTCCTAGCCCTTACGTATGCCTTTGGAAGGACAAAACCCAGAGTCACCACGTACTAATGCTGGCCATATCCAAAAGACTTCCTTTGGCTAAGTGTAAACCACACTCGCCGAGTCAGTGTATCGACGTCGGTGTGAATGACAGTCAAATACCGAAGACCAACCACCTTTTATCTTATGCACATGCAATAGTATTATGTTCTCCCACCGAGCCAAAGCTCCCCGAACTATCCCGTCCATCAAAATTATTTACTGAGTCATCGGCTCGTCTGGCTAACCTGCCCACCACTGAAACCACCGAGCCTACCGCTCGTGAGACCCAACCTAACTCCCACAAAACCGGGGAGTGTGAGTGTAAGTGTAATCCTAATTATACTTGTTACTCTTAATATTGATTATTCTTACGATTTAGGTTAGCCCAGGACTGCCCCCGACATACCCGGTGAAGGGTTCTCAAAGGGCACTAGGAACTTTGATGGTAGCTGAAACTCATCGTTCCCTTTCGCATGGCACTTACTATTATTGTTTAATAGACAATTCTCGTTTCTTCTTTTTAATATTATACTAGATCTAACCCTAATGTATTTTGACTCTTTCTTTCTCCACAGGAATGACGATCCTTTGTCGATCCCGAGCACCCCTTACACTAGTCAACCCATCACTTCTCCCCATGATGATTCCTTACAATGAACTCATTTTCACTTCCCCAAAATCAGTATGATATTAAACCCCAACTCCCTATGCTCAATTCACATTCTATCACAATTTCTGCAGTTTTACTATATGCAGACCAACCTGATGATGTAAGCCCACTCTCTCGAGCATTTGGGTGGCCGACGTAACTAACACGACGCTCTCCAATATCCCGCACGTCATGTAACATCCCATTTCCGGCTAGACCTCTAGGAGTCGGTTGGTCGTGACAGAACCCTAGGAAGCCCAAAAATTGAAATAAATCGACCGAGATTTCGGGTCACGGGTTGGTCACGCCCGTGACCGACCCATCACGCCCATGACCTAGGGCGTGACTCCTTCGACGATCGTCGATCTCAGGGAGATGATCGTCGGGCACAGAATTTTCAACCCGGCCCTGTCAAGCCCGTGACCAAGGTGTCACGCCCGTGACCTAGGGCGTGACCACCCTTCGATGACCGTCGATCTCAGTTCGACGATCGTTGAACTCAGAATTTGCCATTCGGGCATGTCACGCCCGTGACCAAGGTGTCACGCCCGTGACCTAGGGCGTGACCACCCTTCGACGACCGTCGACCTCAGTTCGACGATCGTCTACCCCAGAATTGGCCACCAGGGCCTATCACGCCCGTGACCTATGTGTCACGCCCGTGACATTGACCGAAACGATGGTTCAGGACCGAAATTATTCTAACACGCGTGGTAATAAATGTTGGTGTGGGAAGTTACACCAGGAGTAATTATGGGCCGTTTTTCCTTCTGTAATTATATAATAAAGGTGGAAGTGTTGGTCCAATAGGAATCGCCACCTGGCAAACACCTATTCATCTTCCACCGTTTCTTATCCCTTCACTGTAACCGAAATGTTATTAAGAGGAGCCTTCATGACCATTAAGGCTTTACCCTTTCACCTCCCCACTTACTGACTGATAAAAGACCCCTTAGAGCAAGATGAGAAGGTTACACTCTTGACCAAACGGATCAGATCTTTGTACCTTGCTGCAGGAGAAGTTCAGCAACGCCACCACCGCACCATGGCACCCCGTCGTTCATCTCGCCTCCAAACCGCGAACAAGGTCCTCCTCTGCTTCTTCTTTCATGGTAGATCTTAGGATTCTTAGAAAGGAGGTTCGTGCTCAACAGGGCCGGACCTATCTCTCGTTTTCATGAAAAACCATGAAAAAATGTATTTTTGAGTTTGCCGGAAACCGCCACCTCCGGTAGCCAAACCACCGCCGACCGATAGCCATCGCCTCAACGGAGGTGGTGGTGGTGGTGGCCGGCCAGGGAAGTGACCGGACGACCGGTGACGGATCGCAAAAGAGCTACAGGATATATGAGTTTCTGTGTTCTGGTTTTTCGGGTTCTGTAGAAGATGAACAGTAAAAGCTGTTTATAATATATAAATTATGTAAATAATTTGTATGGAAAATATAATTAGATGAGCACATTTTGATGCTGCAAAACGAGGCACTTAGAGGCCGCTTTAGGAAAAATGACCAGTCACAAAAGTTGTAGACCTTTGAGTCTAGATTAATTTAAAATTAATTTCAACCCGTTTGGGTAAGCGGTTCGACCGCAGCACCCGTTTTAGTGGGGACTGTACCTAGAGTTGGGCAGAAATTAAAATGGATGCCCACTCTTCGTCCCTTGTCTAAATGACCTGAAATTTGGGCAGAGGGTTAACCTTAGCTATACCTAAAGGCAGACCAAAAATGGGAATTTTTGGAGATACTTTGCCTAAAGTTTTTGTTTTAATTTAATTAAGTTAGAGAAATTTATTTAAGTGGTCAAATGACCTCCAAACCCTCCCAAATTTTGGTGAGTGGTCCCTGGCTATAAAACTTAGATCTGTACAAAATTCCAACTAGTTTGGAGGAGTTTTGGGTAGGAAATCTTCTACCCTTAACTAGGCATTAGTGAGACATCTGTTAGTAAAAAGTGCACTAAGAGTTTGGAAAGGTCAAGTCACCTCTACTGAGGCTGATATCTTGACCACTGACTTGTAAGGGTTATTATAACCCACTTGGAGAAAATGGTGTGGTTTAGGGTTGGTTTACCCTAGGATCCAAACTCAAACCCTAGATGGAGGGTTTTGAGGGTTGTGAAGGATATGGGGGCAATTGCTCTTGTATTACCTTGAAACTCTGTAGAGTTGACAAAGGCCTGATAAGAGTCGTCTGGATGGAATCTTGGAGAATTTGGAGGCAAGTAGATACCTTAAAACCCTAACCTTAGTTTTAGGGTAAAATATCAAATAGGTAAAACCAGTCACTAAACCTTACTTAAAAGCTGTGAAATTCGGGTAGAGTGAGTTTTGGATCAGGTAGAACTTATAGCAATTTTTCTGGAATTTCATGTTGATTATTGTTAGCACTTCATTTGTAAAGCTTGTTATGGCCTTAAATGATGTTTTAATTGTTTAGAAATTTCTGTTCATTGAAAACTCATGAAATCCTCGAGGTAAATGTTTTAGGGCAGAATAGTTGCCCCTAAATTTTTGTATGATTTTTAGTTGAGTAATTCTAGTACTTCATTCACAGATGTTAGAAAGGGGTTTTATGGTTTAAAAATTAATTATGGATGATATACTTGTTGGAAAATTATGAAACCTGGCCAATGTTATTTTGAATGTCTTATCTGCTTAGTATAATTAATTTACAATTTTTGGATGGATATTTTCTGTACTTGATTCATAAATAACAAAAGATAGAGATTATTTCTAAAATAGTTTTAGTGCCCTTTTGATGATAAAAAAATTGTGATACCTTGGATTTACCATATTGGGATAAAATAATTTTTATAGTAAAATTTCTGGACATCTTGCATGATTACTTATGGTAGTTCATGTTCAAACCGGTAACCCTTGGGTCTTTCGAGGAAATTAATTAAACATCAAATAAATTAGGAAAATTACCACTTTCTGGATTTAGGCTAGTTATATCATGATAAGTCTCCAGTAAATAATTTAGGTCATTTGGATGAGTATTGGATCATTGCATAGCCGGTTCGACATATAGTCTAGGTCGGTCTGCATATAACAAATTTGTGAAATGCAATATGACATGATCTGAGGAAGTCATTGGAGTTAATCATTTTGTCTGGGTGGACAATTGTGGATGATATCACGATAGGATGATATGAAGAGTAGTGAGAAGTGGTGATAGTTAGAGTTAAGGGGTGCTCGGGTTCGACGAAAGATCGTCTTCCCCGAAGAGTGGAAAGTTTAAAATCACCCTAGGAGAGTCTATCGTAATATGAGAAGGGAATCGGGTTAAGGCAGATCAACCAATAACAATAAGTGCCTTGCGAAAGGGAACTTCGGGCCGTAATGACGCCGTCTTGGTTCCTAGTGCCCCTTGAGAGCCCTTCACGGGGAATACCGGGGGCAGTCCTGGGCTAACATAAACTGTAATAGCAAACCGATAAGAGTAACTTAGTAACTAGGGCTGCACCCTTCACAAACACTGTTGGCACAGGAAGATTGATGAGAGCTTCGGCTCGGTTGGTTAAGAGACGGGCGGGATGGTCCGGGGAGCTTTGGCTCGATTGGTTTGGTGTAACGCCCCGTTTTTTCAGCGATTATTTTTATTCTCGTCTGGCGTTACGATGACGCGTTTCCGTGGCTTGTGCCATGTGTGGAGTACGGTTTAGCTCCTTAGAACTGAGTGCCCTGTTTGGTAGCCTGTTGGCAAGATCTCCCTAGCAAACCGAGTCGTTTTGGTGACCCGGTGTGGCCTCTCGGGGGGATGTTTGTGTTTGGCTTTGTTTGGGTGTAACTCGAGTTCTGTTCGTCGAAAGTTAATTTCGACTTCGTCGTTGTGTTCGTAGCGTGGGTATTTAGCTACGGTGCGAATTTCGTCGAATTTCGAGGTAGTTCGGTTTTCGCGTCGATTTGGTGCTTTATGTAATTTTGTAATTAATAATATAATTATATAATTATATATATATATATAGAATTAGAATGAAAGGATCGATCACCTTCTTCCCCGATAGAACCCGCCGGCCCCTTGTACGAGAGAAACGGAGTAACCGCCTACCTTCCCTTCGGACGCCGATTCCCGGAGCGTTTGTGGACGGAATTCGATTCCGAGAGTGGATTCGGATTGCTCTCGTCGAGACCTTCATTCCTGCGGTAAGAAATTCGATTTTCGTGGAGTTTTGGAAGGATTGGAATTTTCGGTTTTGGAAGTTTTCCGCCATTAATGGCCGAGTGTTTGTTCTAGGTGTTGCGGCCGTTTTGATCCGTGCGAAGAGGAGGAAAGCAGTCCAAAGCTTCGCTGTGAATTGAGGCAAGTGGTATTCTTGCCCTTGCCAAGTGTTTTCTTTGATTTTATTTGCTGAAATTGAAATCCCGGTTAGCCCAGGTTAGAGCCTTGTTGTTCTCATTTTCTTGCTAACTATAGGGCTTAGTTCTTCCTACTGAAACCCCCCCCCCCTATGTTGTGATGTTTGGAATCCAAATTGTCGGCGTGGAGCCGTTGTTTTCCTTTATTTTTGATTGTTGCTCTGGTTCGGGTGTAGCCGAGAGGGAGAGTTAGGAGGGGGGGTGTGGTTGCCAATTTCCTTCGTTAAGATATTATTCGAATGGTTAGGCATAGTTTGAATGGTAGTAGCGTGCGACGTTGAGAGTTATCTACTGCTACTACAGTGGCGTGAGTCGTGTGCGCATTCCGGTGTCGTTCGGGAAATTCCAAACGGTGCAGGTTGACCGCGCACGGTCATCAACCTTTAGGGCGCACGACCACTGGTCGTGTGCCTCTGTTCGTGCGCGTATAAATTCAGTTTCCAAAGTTCTGTCTCAGGCAATCGCACGAGCGCTGGCAATAGTGCGCACGACCACTGATCGTGCGACACTGATCGTGCGCAGTTGCTAGGTTTTCTGTCAGGTTTTCCAGGTTCGTTTCGCACGATCATCAGCCGATGAGTGCGCACGACCACTGATCGTGCGTCACTGATCGTGCGCTTTGTATATTTTCTTTTGATAGGCGAATTTAGATGGTTTCGAGTGCGGGAGTTTAGATACTCAAGTGGCAGGCAACTACTCGAGTTCTGGATCTTCTGCCTTGGTCGTTCGACTGTCGTCGAGCTCCATTTTCTTTAGTGGGTTTGTGGGTAGTAACTTTATTTTGGCGGCGAGTGAGGCTAGCTCACTCAACGCCAAAGTTTAGGTAGGCACTGAGTGCGTTTCACTCAACGCCTAGTCGTGTTGGTTTATTTCAACACTCTTCCTTTACCTTGTATTTCATTTCCGAGTGGATTTCCAGTTGTATTTCTGGGTTTTCCTTGTCGGCCGTTTTCTTTATTTTCCTAAAGGCCGAATCGTGGGTCGTGGTTAGTAGTGGTGGTTGTAGCTCTTTATGGGGGTGGAGTTGTGTGATATAGCCAAGGCCACCCATGGATTTCTTGCTCCAGGTACGGGCTGGGCATGTCGGGTGGAAGGTCCCTTGTGTTTTCACGTGTTGACCCTCGAGCTTTTGACTTGGACATGGTGGATTGGGGGACTGCGTTTGCCTTCGATCCGGTTCCTCGTTGTTGTTTTTGCTACTATCACTTCCCGCAGTTTAGGGTGTTAGAAGTTTCTTCTTTGGTAGTTTGCAGCATTCTGGCTCTTGGTAGCCTAGTAGGCCCTGCAGGATGTGGTTCCTGGGCTGGGTCGTTGCTGTTTCTTTGCACGTTGTGCATTTCTTGTTGTCCTGTTTTGGACAGTTGTGACTCTTTCTACTGCATGTTTTTCTGTTACCTTGTCCTTTGGTTGACTCTTTCATGCAGTTTTTCTTTGTTTAGCTTGCTGAGGTATTCTGTTTTCTTTTGGAATACCCCAGGTTCTGAGCTGTAGCCAGTCTGGTTGCTAGTTGGAGGTGTTGTTGTTGGTGGACTTCCGGACCTTGGAGTTCTGTTTACCTTGCTTGTGAGATTGTTTTCAGTACTTTCTTACAGATATATATATGTGCTGGTGGGTTCGTGTCAGGTTGTTGGCGCCCACTAGTAGTTTTTACCTTGTACTAGATATATACTATTGCTGCTACCATTTATTTTTCTGGAGATAGTCTACTTGCTTTGAGAAGGTTTTATGCTAGGTTGCTAGTTATTTTTAAACTATAATTATTATTATAAATGAAGCTCATGATCAGCATGTTTTGTAAACTTAATCACTATTTACCAAATCACGTACGAAAACCGTTTTCTTATATATACTATATAAACTAAGTGTAGTGTCTTGCATAGCATGAGTGGTTCTCTTGGACCCTTATGCGCTCTTTAGGTGTAAAACCTAATTAAAGTATTTTTCCGCAGCGTTTAAATATAGTTTTCTTTTATGGACTAGATGATCCACTGAGCCGAGGGATACGGACTCTAAACATAACTGATTTTCTATTCATTAAGCACATGATTTTCTTGCATAAAGATTGTAGTTGGAATTGCCTGAGCGTCAGCAGTTATCCCCTGCTTGACGTGGCATCATGACGCGTGTTTTCTCTTACTCTGATAATTCTTAATTCGGAGAAAATGCGGGTTGTGACAGTTGGTATCAGAGGGAGGTTGCTTGACAAGTTAGTTGGGCAACCTTCCTTGGATGCTTTTAGTAGTTCAGCATCATGTCATTCACACACCGATATGTCATCAGCACGTCTTGGCAAAAGCATGAACACTACACTCATAGCATAACATGAAGTATACGGGGCATATTATGTAGTATGGGATGCATAATATGTGTTCGTATATGGATCCACCATAGGGGCTACATGTGAGGGTTATGTAGTATGGGATGCATAACCTCACCACATGACTGCGACTAGCGCGTTTCTTTTTCGTTGCATGGAAATGTTATGTAGTATGGGATGCATAACATTTTCATGTGTACGCCGCTCATATCATGCATTAGGGCCTTTTTTTTAGAATGCATAGCACAATCATGCATATCATAACATTGCATAAGCACAACGCGCCGAGCTAAAGATTTGCAGGATGACATATGTACACACATGAGTTTTCAAATTAACATAAGTTCATGCATCCGATCTAGGCACAAGAGTTAGTAAGGTGGTGGTTAACCATCCTAGGATAGGGCATATCATCCAATTATTGTGAGGAAGATAAACTCTCAGAGCAAGTTTAGTAGCTTTAAGTCTATATCTACATATGTATTGTCTGTACTGGTAGTCGGTTCTAGTCGTGGGATTTGGATCTAATTTGCGTTGTAATGATTTTTAGGATGGCTAGGCGTCCTGCGACTCGATCGACTCCCCTGTCTGAGGGTGAATCTTCTGGAGCTCAGAACGATGCGGTGATCGAGGGTCTGCGTCAGAGTAGCGAAGCTATGGGTAGGCAGTTAGAGGAGGTGCAAGCCCAGATTCAGTCTTTGGTGGCAGTTGTGGCAGGGCAGGCTCAGGGTGCGCAAGTTCCTGTAGGGGGGTTAGCTGTTCCTCCTCCTCCTACACCCTTGAGATCTCCAGTGGTGGTGCCAGCAGAGATGGCCTTCATCTCGCAGTTTCAGAGGCTGAGCCCTCCCACTTATGATGGGAAGGCAGATTTCATGGTGATAGACGATTGGCTGATCTCCATGGAGGAGATGTTCTCGTACTCAAGGATTTCAGATGATCAGAGGGTGATGATAGCCGCCTATCAGCTTAAAGGTTTGGCTAAGAGTTGGTGGCTGAGAGAGAAGGAGAGCCTGGTAGCCGGATGCTCTTGGGAAGTGTTCAAGGAGATGCTGTTGAGGAAGTTCTTACCCTCGGTCGAGCGTGACCGCCTCATGAACGACTTCCTCTATCTGAAGCAAAGGCAGCTCACGATGGGTGAGTATGAGATAGAGTTTAGTAAGTTGAGCCGTTTTGCCCCTGGATTGGTCAGCGTTGAGGCTGATCGAGTTAAGCGATTTCTCGGTGGTTTGAGGAGTGAGGTGCAGCAGTTGGCCAGTGCTTATGGGTCAGTGACTTATGCTGGAGTTGTAGAGGCTGCTCTTAAGGTTGAGGCCATTGAGACGGCGAAGAGCAGAGGCCAGCAGTTGAGGAAGGATAAGAGGAAGTTGGTAGAGGAGAAGAAACCCCTGGTACCCGATGCTGTTCCGGGAAAGAGGAGCAGGGTGGTGTGCAGTTTTTGTGGCCGGTCAGGCCATCCTGTCGAGAGGTGTTTCAAGAAGGCGGCAGCTCAGAAGAAGGAGCAGGTTCATGCGATTCAGGGTGCTCCTAGGAGAGATGTCTCTTGTTCAGTTTGCAAGCGATCCGGGCATGATGCAGCCCAGTGTTGGTCCAGGGATAGAGTCTGCTATCAGTGTGGGCAGAAGGGTCACGTTAAGTCGAGGTGTCCTCAGGTCCAGTCAGCTCTTCCTGCAGTTCCATTGCAGGCATTACCTCCACCTCAGCGTGTGGACAAGGGAAAAGGGAAGCTGAACGTGATTTCTTCCGAGGAGGCTCAGACTTCGACCCAGGTGATCTCAGGTTAGTAGTTTGATGTTTTCTTTCTAGCCTGGTAGTTTAGTTGCTAGATTATTTGCGGTACTGTTGTGCTAGTTCCTTAGCTTTGTGCGTTCCTATAGGGAAATTTAAGGTGAAGAACCGCTGGGCGCGTGTTCTGTTTGACTCCGGCGCTACCCACTCGTTCGTGGCTAGAGCCTTTGTGGAGCGTCATCGGTTGTCTCTAGATCGTGTTCGGGATTCCTTCCGTGTCAAGTTTCCCTCTGGTGAATCTGTGTGGTCAGATTTGGGTATTTTGGATTGCCCAGTTTTGTTGGGGATTTTCTTGCGAAGGCGGATCTGAAGATGATTGATCTAGAGGACTTCGATGTCATTTTGGGCATGGACTGGCTCTCTCGGTATGATGCGGTCATTCAGTGCAAGGGAAAGCGCTTGGACTTCATCAGGGACGACGGTCAGCCCGCAGCGAGTATGCTGATCCGTGTCAGGATTCTCCTGTTCTCTCTGCGGTATGTGTTCAGAGATTGTTTCTTTCTGATTGTTGTGTTTGTTTAGTCTCGGCGGTTGGAACCGTTGTTAGCGTGCCACGCTTGGAGGAGATTCCTATTGTTCGTGGTTTCGCCGATGTTTTTCCTGATGATCTTCCTGGTATCCCTCCTGAGCGGGATGTGGAGTTTATTATTGATTTGGAGCCGGGTACGCGTCCTATTGCTAAGGCGCCGTATCGGATGGCCCCTCGTGAGTTAGAGGAGTTGCGAATTCAGTTAGATGAGTTGTTGGCTAAAGGTTTTATCAGGCAGAGTTCGTCGCCTTGGGGTGCTCCTGTTTTGTTCGTAAAGAAGAAAGATGGGTCGATGCGGCTTTGCATCGACTATAGAGAGTTGAACAAGGTCACTATCAAGAACAGGTACCCTCTGCCGAGGATCGATGATTTATTTGACCAGTTGCGTGGTAGCACGGTGTTCTCCA
This sequence comes from Platanthera zijinensis, assembly GCA_039513925.1. Lineage (NCBI taxonomy): Eukaryota > Viridiplantae > Streptophyta > Magnoliopsida > Asparagales > Orchidaceae > Platanthera > Platanthera zijinensis. Next base: position 105,236,994 of record CM077079.1, on the reverse strand, counting down.
AGATCGATCTTCGTTCGGGCTATCATCAGCTCAGGATCCGTGAGGCAGATATTCCACGGACTGCGTTTAGGTCGAGGCATGGGCACTTTGAGTTTTTGGTGTTGTCGTTTGGTCTGACCAACGCACCATCAGCCTTCATGGATATGATGAACAGGGTGTTCAAGGATTTCCTAGACAAGTTCGTTGTGGTCTTCATTGATGACGTGTTGGTTTATTCTCGCAGTGCTGAGGAGCACGAGCAGCATTTGCGTTTGGTCCTATCAGAGTTGAGGAACCACAAGTTATTCGCCAAGTTGAGCAAGTGCGAATTTTGGTTGCCTCAGGTTTCTTTTCTAGGCCACGTGGTGAACAAGGATGGGATCTCGGTTGACCCAGAAAAGATTGCAGCAGTGACGGATTGGAGTAGGCCGAATACTCCTAAGGAGATCAGAAGTTTCTTAGGGTTGGCTGGCTATTACAGGAGATTCGTGGAGGGTTTCTCTTCTCTAGCCGCACCGTTGACCAAGCTGACTCAGAAGAATGTGGCTTTTGTTTGGAGCGAGAAGTGCGAAGAAGCTTTTCAGGAGTTAAAGAGGAGATTGTGTACTGCTCCCGTTCTGACCCTTCCTACTGAGGGCATGGATTATGATGTGTATGTGGATGCTTCGCATATAGGTCTGGGATGCGTATTAATGCAGGATGGAAAAGTAATTGCTTATGGGTCAAGGCAGTTGAAAACTCATGAGCGGAATTATCCTACGCATGACCTTGAGTTTACAGCGGTTATCTATGCGTTGAAGTTGTGGAGGCACTTACTTTATGGGGCTCAGTGCAAGATTTTTACTGACCATAAGAGCCTGAAGTACGTGTTCACGCAGAAAGAGTTGAATCTGCGTCAGCGGCGGTGGCTTGAGTATGTGGCGGATTATGATGTAGAAATCCAGTATCATCCGGGCAAGGCCAATGTGGTGGCCGACGCCCTGAGCCGAAAGACGGGAAAGATCTTTAACCTCTCCGCCGATCGATTAGTTGAGGAGTTCCTCCTTATGGATATTTCAGTGGGATGCTGTAGTTTGCAGAGTAGCTTATCAGTGGAAGAGCCGTCCTGGATTTCTTTGACTAGACTGCATCAGAAGGACGATCCGGATCTGTTGCACCTTTTTACCAGGACAGAGAAGGGAGAGTTGCCAGATTTTTCTATTGATGATGCGGGTACTTTGAAGTACCACGGCAGGTTTTGCGTTCCCGCTGTTGGGGACATTAGGAGTATGATTTGCAGTGAGGCTCATGGTTCCAGCGTTGCCTACCATCCAGGATCTACGAAGATGTACCGTGACTTAAAGCAAATTGCTTGTTGGTATGGTATGAAAGGAGATATAGCCCGATATGTTGCTGAGTATCACACTTGCAAGCGTGTGAAGGCCGATCATGGGAGGCCTGGTGGTAAGTTGACTCCGCTAGAGATCCCGACTTGGAAGTGGGAGAGTATATCTATGGACTTCATTACGGGTTTGCCAAAATCCCCGAGAGGATTTGATTCTGTTTGGGTTATAGTGGATAGATTGACGAAGTGTGCTCACTTCGTGCCTTATAAGATTGATTACCCGATGAAGAAGATAGCGGAGTTGTACTTGAATGAAGTCATCCGACTCCACGGTGTGCCGGTTAGCATCATTTCTGATCGAGACTCCCGGTTTACTTCTCGTTTTTGGCAGAGTCTGCAGGAGGGTTTGGGTACGGATATGAGGTATTTCACTGCGTACCACCCTCAGACCAATGGGCAGACGGAGCTGGTCAATCAGATTGTTGAGGATATGATCAGGTGCTATATTTTAGACCACGGTGGAGCGTAGGATGAGCGTCTGCGACTCATGGAATTTGCTTACAATAACAGTTATCAGGAAAGCTTGCAGATGGCTCCGTTCGAAGCTTTGTATGGGAGGCGCTGTAGGACTCCGTTGTTTTGGGCTGAGGCTGGTGAGAAGCCTTTGTTGGGTCCTGATGCTCTGGAAGAGATGGAAGTCGCCGTGAAGCTTATTCGGGAAAAGCTTCGTTTAGCCCAGGAGAGGTATGAAAAGAACGCCAATCGGCGTAGGTCTGCTTTGGAGTTTTTAGTAGGGGATCATGTATACCTCAAGGTTTCTCCAATGGTTGGTGTAAAGAGATTTGGTAAAAATCGGAAATTGGACCCAAGGTATGTGGGCCCGTTTGAGGTCTTGGAGCGGATTGGTGTGTCTGCATATAGATTGGTTTTGCCAGCGAACTTCCCTGGTGTTCATAATGTTTTTCATGTTAGCCAATTGCGTAAGTGTGTGCGCAGCAGTGGGCAACTCTTGGATGTTGTGCCCCAGTTAGAGCCCAACCTCTCTTTCGTTGAGGTGCCAGTTCGTATTTTGGATACTCAGGAGCGTGTGCTGCGAAAGAAGTCAATACCGATGGTGAAAATTCTTTGGAAAAATCAGGATTTGGAGAGCGTGACTTGGGAGCTAGAGTCGGCCATGAGGAGGGCGTGCCCTCACCTGTTTCTCTGATTTGATCGGTATGTTTCCCTTTGTAACTTCTGTTTGTTTCTTTTCCTTCTTTTGTAGGAGGGTTGTGCGTAAAGTTTCGGGACGAAACTTTCTTTTAGGGGGAGTGACTGTAACGCCCCGTTTTTTCAGCGATTATTTTTATTCTCGTCTGGCATTACAATGACGCGTTTCCGTGGCTTGTGCCATGTGTGGAGTACGGTTTAGCTCCTTAGAACTGAGTGCCCTGTTTGGTAGCCTGTTGGCAAGATCTCCCTAGCAAACCGAGTCGTTTTGGTGACCCGGTGTGGCCTCTCGGGGGATGTTTGTGTTTGGCTTTGTTTGGGTGTAACTCGAGTTCTGTTCGTCGAAAGTTAATTTCGACTTCGTCGTTGTGTTCGTAGCGTGGGTATTTAGCTACGGTGCGAATTTCGTCGAATTCCGAGGTAGTTCGGTTTTCGCGTCGATTTGGTGCTTTATGTAATTTTGTAATTAATAATATAATTATATAATTATATATATATATATAGAATTAGAATGAAAGGATCGATCACCTTCTTCCCCGATAGAACCCGCCGGCCCCTTGTACGAGAGAAACGGAGTAACCGCCTACCTTCCCTTTGGACGCCGATTCCCGGAGCGTTTGTGGACGGAATTCGATTCCGAGAGTGGATTCGGATTGCTCTCGTCGAGACCTTCATTCCTGCGGTAAGAAATTCGATTTTCGTGGAGTTTTGGACGGATTGGAATTTTCGGTTTTGGAAGTTTTCCGCCATTAATGGCCGAGTCTTTGTTCTAGGTGTTGCGGCCGTTTTGATCCATGCGAAGAGGAGGAAAGCAGTCCAAAGCTTCGCTGTGAATTGAGGCAAGTGGTATTCTTGCCCTTGCCAAGTGTTTTCTTTGATTTTATTTGCTGAAATTGAAATCCCGGTTAGCCCAGGTTAGAGGCCTTGTTGTTCTCATTTTCTTGCTAACTATAGGGCTTAGTTCTTCCTACTGAAACCCACCTTATGTTGTGATGTTTGGAATCCAAATTGTCGGCGTGGAGCCGTTGTTTTCCTTTATTTTTGATTGTTGCTCTGGTTCGGGTGTAGCCGAGAGGGAGAGTTAGGAGGGGGGGTGTGGTTGCCAATTTCCTTCGTTAAGATATTATTCGAATGGTTAGGCATAGTTTGAATGGTAGTAGCGTGCGACGTTGAGAGTTGTCTACTGCTACTGCAGTGGCGTGAGTCGTGTGCGCGTTCCGGTGTCGTTCGGGAAATTCCAAATGGTGCAGGTTGACCGCGCACGGTCATCAACCTTTAGGGCGCACGACCACTGGTCGTGTGCCTCTGTTCGTGCGCGTATAAATTCAGTTTCCAAAGTTCTGTCTCGGGCAATCGCACGAGCGCTGGCAACAGTGCGCACGACCACTGATCGTGCGACACTGATCGTGCGCAGTTGCTAGGTTTTCTGTAAGGTTTTCCAGGTTCGTTTCGCACGATCATCAGCCGATGAGTGCGCACGACCACTGATCGTGCGTCACTGATCGTGCGCTTTGTATATTTTCTTTTGATAGGCGAATTTAGATGGTTTCGAGTGCGGGAGTTTAGATACTCAAGTGGCAGGAAACTACTCGAGTTCTGGATCTTCTGTCTTGGTCGTTCGACTGTCGTCGAGCTCCGTTTTCTTTAGTGGGTTTGTGGGTAGTAACTTTATTTTGGCGGCGAGTGAGGCTAGCTCACTCAACGCCAAAGTTTAGGTAGGCACTGAGTGCGTTTCACTCAACGCCTAGTCATGTTGGTTTATTTCAACACTCTTCCTTTACCTTGTATTTCATTTCCGAGTGGATTTCCAGTTGTATTTCTGGGTTTTCCTTGTCGGCCGTTTTCTTTATTTTCCTAAAGGCCGAATCGTGGGTCGTGGTTAGTAGTGGTGGTTGTAGCTCTTTATGGGGGTGGAGTTGTGTGATATAGCCAAAGCCACCCATGGATTTCTTGCTCCAGGTACGGGCTGGGCATGTCGGGTGGAAGGTCCCTTGTGTTTTCACGTGTTGACCCTCGAGCTTTTGACTTGGACATGGTGGATTGGGGGACTGCGTTTGCCTTCGATCCGGTTCCTCGTTGTTGTTTTTGCTACTATCACTTCCCGCAGTTTAGGGTGTTAGAAGTTTCTTCTTTGGTAGTTTGCAGCATTCTGGCTCTTGGTAGCCTAGTAGGCCCTGCAGGATGTGGTTCCTGGGCTGGGTCGTTGCTGTTTCTTTGCACGTTGTGCATTTCTTGTTGTCCTGTTTTGGACAGTTGTGACTCTTTCTACTGCATGTTTTTCTGTTACCTTGTCCTTTGGTTGACTCTTTCATGCAGTTTTTCTTTGTTTAGCTTGCTGAGGTATTCTGTTTTCTTTTGGAATACCCCAGGTTCTGAGCTTTAGCCAGTCTGGTGGCTAGTTGGAGGTGTTGTTGTTGGTGGACTTCCGGACCTTGGAGTTCTGTTTACCTTGTTTGTGAGGTTGTTTTCAGTACTTTCTTACAGATATATATATGTGCTGGTGGGTTCGTGTCAGGTTGTTGGCGCCCACTAGTAGTTTTTACCTTGTACTAGATATATACTATTGCTGCTACCATTTATTTTTCTGGAGATAGTCTACTTGCTTTGAGAAGGTTTTATGCTAGGTTGTTAGTTATTTTTAAACTATAATTATTATTATAAATGAAGCTCATGATCAGCATGTTTTGTAAACTTAATCACTATTTTCCAAATCACGTACGAAAACCGTTTTCTTATATATACTATATAAACTAAGTGTAGTGTCTTGCATAGCATGAGTGGTTCTCTTGGGACCCTTATGCGCTCTTTAGGGTGTAAAACCTAATTAAAGTATTTTTCCGCAGCGTTTAAATATAGTTTTCTTTTGTGGACTAGATGATCCACTGAGCCGAGGGATACGGACTCTAAACATAACTAATTTTCTATTCATTAAGCACATGATTTTCTTGCATAAAGATTGTAGTTGGAATTGCCTGAGCGTCAGCAGTTATCCCCTGCTTGACGTGGCATCATGACGCGTGTTTTCTCTTACTCTGATAATTCTTAATTCGGAGAAAATGCGGGTTGTGACAGTTTGGAGACGGACGTTTTGGTCCGGGGAGCTTCGGCTCGGCTTTTGTGTGTTTACGATTAAACTTGCATGTGCATAAAAAGGAATGAAAATTAAGGTGGTGAGTCTTCAGTATTAGAGGGTCGATGCACCGATGCCAATACGCTGACTCGGCAAGTGTGGTTAGCACTTTGCCAACAGAAGTCCGGTGCGCCAGCCGGCAAGAGTACGCAGGCGTCCGCTTAGTGCACCAAGCGTTGAGGCGTACGATAGGTCTGACCGGTAGTGCTTTACTGGTTTAGAGGTGGGCGAGGCCCAACCCACCGCTTCCGTCTGCCACTACGGAGGTATCCTGGGAGGTAACGGCTCCTAAAGGGGGAACTAAAGGTCTTTGTGCACAGAGTCGGGTGTGTGAGTTGCACTTGCATGTTTCATCATACCCACTTGCATGTCATAGCATAATCGATTCATTTAACCCTGACACCTAAAGTATAAGTGGAATGGGACGCTTATACGTTAGGACCTGCAAAACGACCCCTTGGTCTATAAGCTTGTGTGGGCAAGTTTATAAATCAAAGGTTAATTTTAATATATATAGACATCCTGTTGTTTGCTAACCGACACCCCAACGTATAATTGATTTCGGACACTCTATACGATTGCAGCCTTGCAGAAGATCCCTTGCGTATGCGCTTTCGCACATAAGTTAAGGTTACCTTTCTTACTTTCTGTTTCTGTCATATATTTATAGAATTGCTAGATTAGTTTCTCTGCCATTTGTTTCTTGATTAAATCTCCACCTTCATGTCCTTCCCTTTCTTCCTCTCCGCTCGGTACTTAGGAGCCATGGGGGAAGGGGTAGGGGATGATAGGGCTTAGTCTTTATGACTAACGGTTTTCGAATCGCATCATTTAGGGGATCGTGGAGCCCAGCATGGAGGAGCGGCCCCATAGACCCGTGTGCTTGGAGATGGGGCAGTCTAGCTCCGGAGTTCATACAGCCGGGACCGTGAGTCTCGACCCTGAGTAGTTTTTGTTTTAGCTTCCGCATGAGAGATTATAGTGAGGACATGATGTATCGGGCGTAAGCCCGTATTTATAGTACTCTGATTATTGTTATTCTGTGGACACTCTCTTCTTGGAGGTTTTATTTTATATATGTGATTTACTTTCAGTGGACTTGCTCTTACTTCAATTATTGTGCTACCTTTCTGTGATCGAATTGGCCGGCAGAATCGGCGCCTTGTGGTGATGACCCTTCAGGACGTGAAGGTGTCACCGCAAAGCGGCGACTCTGGGCCTAAGACCCCGAGTTTTAAAAAGAAAAAAAAGGGGGTTTTACAAGTGGTATCAGAGGAAAACATCGATCAGAAGAAAGTAGCAGTCCACAAACCCTGGGTCACCCCCGCGCGAGTTTAGTTTGGGGACAAACTAAGTAGCGGAAGCAGTGGTGTGCCCATATGGTGATCACATATAAATTGTCCACTTCTTCAACAAATGAAATTCTTCTTTGTAGCTTGAGGCAAACCCTGCCCCCAGCAGGGAGCACCTCCGGCTGTAAATACCTCATCTTATAATTCTTTAGTCAATAAGTTAGACTCAACCTAATAGGACACATGACTAACCATGACGACTTATAACATGCCCTAGTTCGAAATAGACCCTGGGTATGAACTTGTTTAAGGTAAGGAGATACCCAAACAGAATAAAAGGAGGAGTTTTACATGAGAATGACAACCTGATAGATAAACTCAGGTGACCCTACGACCCCTATCAAGAATTACTCAAATCAGTAGACTGCTTTAAGGAGAATTGAGATCAATAATACTTTAGCAGAATGGTAGAAGACAAGTAGTCTTAACCCTCGTACCGGTAATAAGATTACTCGGAGACAACCACCAAGACAAACACCGAGGGTCGGATAGGAATTCAAGTTCGGAAGATACCCATTTGGGATTAGGAACATTTTGACTGGGATAAGGTTGTCATAAATGTGAATCAGAGAGTTTTATGTATGAAGTATATCAACAAGTTTCAGGTTGGAGCCCTAAGTCGAAGATTGATGCCCTAGGGATTGTGCACCCAACTGGGACGGAGATAACATGGTAATATCAAAGATGCTTAGCCCAAGGTAGGTAGGGGCTTATCTTTTGTTTATTGGGGGCTAAACTTTTGTTTATTGGGTAAATTAGTATTGGCTTGGGCTCCCTCAGACCAAGTTTAGGGAATGTGGCACTTCCGAAGCCGGGCCCCAGGTCATGTCTTTAGAGATATTGCGGAGCTTTGAAGATATGCACATCACCTTGGTATTGTCCGAAGACACTGAGCTGTACGAGGAGTATCTGGACGCTACGAGCACCACCTATGATATTCATGACAGAGTCAGATATTGGCAGAGGCGGGATGCCAAGCTAGAGCCAATTTTCTGGGCCTTGGAGGCAGGCTCAGCTGGGGACTACTTGATGCGAGATAGACTGATATGTTTCAGAGGTCGGACTTACATACCGGATGGAGGCCAGATTCGGGAGGATATCATGGCCGAGGCTCATCATAGCAGATTTTCTATACATCCCGGGATCACAAAGATGACGGTAGATTTGTAGAAGACTCTATACTGGTCGGGCATGAAGAAGGACATCATCTGCTTCGTGACCCATTGCGAGGCGTGTCAGTTGGTGAAGGCGGAGTGCAGGAACCCCGCAGGATTGTTGCAGCCACTCCCGGTGCCTGAGTGGAAGTTTGATGATATAGCTATGGATTTTATACATGGTCTTCCCCGGTCTCGGATGGGGAATGACTCGATCTGGGTGATTGTTTATCGGTTGACGAAGGTGGCCCGCTTTATACCAATCAGGAAAGATGACTCGGTGGGAGAGCTAGTACAGAAGTTTGTGGAGCAGTATGTCCGATATCATGGCGTGCCCCGGACGATAGTGTCGGACCGCGATGGACAGTTTACATCCAGGGAGTGGCGGTCAGTGCAGGCATACCTGGGCACCCGACTGACTTTTAGCACGGCCTTCCACCCTCAGACGGACGGGCAGACAGAGCGCACCAACAGGACGTTGGAGGATCTGCTACGACTGTGTATACTTGACCGAGGGGAGCCGTGGGAGAAGATGTTTCCATTGATCGAGTTCTCCTATAACAATAGCTACCAGTCCAGCATCAGGATGGCGCCTTATGAAGCCTTGTATGGAAGAAAGGGTAGGACCCCCACTTTCTTGGGTCCAATATGAGGATCCGAAGGTGCTGGGATCGGATTTTGTTGAAGACACCGAGGCACAGGTGAGACTGATCAGAGATAGGATGTTGGAGGCGCAGAGCAGACAAGCTAAGTACTATGACGCACGACATCGTCAAGTGGAGTTTCAGGTAGGGGACCGAGTGTTCTTGAAGATCCGGCCCATGCATGGATTCTCACGAGTGCGCGGTCGAAGGAAGAAGCTCAGCCCTAGGTATATGGGCCCTTACCGGATCCTGGAGCGGATCGGACCCCTAGCCTACAGGCTAGAGTTGCCACCAGAGCTGGCAGCTCTACACGACGCCTTCCACATTTCTTCGCTGAGAAGGGCTCTACTACGCCCGGAGCAGCAGATTTTGACCACCGAAGGGCCGGTAGCTTCAGACTGATCTGTTCACTTGGAGCCGGTCCGGATCGACGACAAAGGATTACGGATCTTGCGCCGTAAGAAGATCCCCTTAGTCAAGGTTCTGTGGAGAAACCACGTTCAGGAGGAGCACACCTGGGAACCGCAGGACCTGATGAGGCAAAAATACCCGGAGTTGTTCAGTCAGGTATACCTCACCACCTCTTGGTATACTATAAATTACCTTCTTGTACAAAACCGGTAAGATTAGATAAGGAAAATTGAGAACCTAGGCATGCGCAGGAAAGTAGGGGCTAATCTTTTGTTTATTGGGGAGATTGTCTTCGTTTATCAAACAAGTAGTCGCTTGAACCCAATAGAAAAATCGTATGGTATGTTACAAGTTTAATTTATTCCGATAGAAATCCCCGTAGGCTCAACCTCAATTTCAGGGACGAAATTTTTGTTTTGTTTATTGGGATTTGTAACATCCCATTTCCGGCTAGACCCCTAGGAGTCGGTTGGTCGTGACAGAACCCTAGGAAGCCCAAAAATTGAAATAAATCGACCGAGATTTTGGGTCACGGGTTGATCACGCCCGTGACCGACCCGTCACGCCCATGACCTAGGGCGTGACTCCTTCGACGATCGTCGATCTCAGGGAGACGATCGTCGGGCGCAGAATTTTCAACCCGGTCCTGTCACGCCCGTGACCAAGATGTCACGCCCGTGACCTAGGGCGTGACCACCCTTCGACGAGCGTCGATCTCAGTTCGACGATCGTCGAACTCAGAATTTGCCATTCGAGCATGTCACGCCTGTGACCAAGGTGTCACGCCCGTGACTTAGGGCATGACCACCCTTCGACGACCGTCGACCTCAGTTCGACGAACATCGACCCCAGAATTGGCCACCCTGGCCTGTCATGCCCCTGACCTATGTGTCACGCCCGTGACATTGACCGAAACGACGGTTCAGGCCCGAAATTATTCTAACACGTGTGGTAATAAATGCTGGTGTGGGAAGTTACACCAGGAGTAATTACGGGCCGTTTTTCCTTTTGTAATTATATAATAAAGGAGGAAGTGTTGGTCCAATAGGAATCGCCACCTGGCAAACACCTATTCATCTTCCACCATTTCTTATCCCTTCACTGTAACCGAATGGTTATTAAGAGGAGCCTTCATGACCATTAAGGCTTTACCCTTTCACCTCCCCACTTACTGACTGATAAAAGACCCCTTAGAGCAAGATGAGAAGGTTACACTCTTGACCAAACGGACTCAGATCTTTGTACCTTGCTGCAGGAGAAGTTCAGCAACGCCACCACCGCGCCATGGCACCCCGTCGTTCATCTCGCCTCCAAACCGCGAACAAGGCCCTCCTCTGCTTCTTCTTTCATGGTAGATCTTAGGATTCTTAGAAAGGAGGTTCGTGCTCAACGGAGCAGGACCTATCTCTTGTTTTCATGAAAAACCATGAAAAAATGTATTTTTGAGTTCGCCAGAAACCGCCACCACCGGCGGCCAAACCACCGCCTACCGATAGCCATCGCCTCAATGGAGGTGGTGGTGGTGGTGGCCGGCCAGGGAAGTGACCGGATGACCGGTGACGGATCGCGAAAGAGCTACAGGATATATGAGTTTCTGTGTTCTGGTTTTTCGGGTTCTGTAGAAGATGAACAATAAAAGCTGTTTATAATATATAAATTATGTAAATAATTTGTATGGAAAATATAATTAGATGAGCATATTTTGATGCTGCAAAACGAGGCACTTAGAGGCCGCTTTAGGAAAAATGACCAGTCACAAAAGTTGTAGCCCTTTGAGTCTAGTTTAATTTAAAATTGATTTCAACCTGTTTGGGTAAGCGGTTCGACCGCAGCACCCATTTTAGTGGGGCTGTACCTAGAGTTGGGCAGAAATTAAAATGGATGCCCACTCTTCGTCCCTTGTCCAAATGACCTGAAAATTAGGGCAGGGGGTTAACCTTAGCTATACCTAAAGGCAGACCAAAAATGGGAATTTTTGGAGATACTTTGCCTAAAGTGTTTGTTTTAATTTAATTAAGTTAGAGAAATTTATTTAAGTGGTCAAATGACCTCCAAACCCTCCCAAATTTTGGTGAGTGGTCTCTGGCTATAAAACCTAGATCTGTACAAAATTCCAACTAGTTTGGAGGAGTTTTGGGTAGGAAATCTTCTACCCTTAACTAGGCATTAGTGAGACATCTGTTAGTAAAAAGTGCACTAAGAGTTTGGAAAGGTCAAGTCACCTCTACTGAGGCTGATATCTTGACCACTGACTTGTAAGGGTTATTATAACCCACTTGGAGAAAATGGTTTGGTTTAGGGTTGGTTTACCCTAGGATCCAAACTCAAACCCTAAATGGAGGGTTTTGAGGGTTGTGAAGGATATGGGGGCAATTGCTCTTGTATTACCTTGAAACTCTATAGAGTTGACAAAGGCCTGATAAGAGTCGTCTGGATGGAATCTTGGAGAATTTGGAGGCAAGTAGATACCTTAAAACCCTAACCTTAGTTTTAGTGTAAAATATCAAATAGGTAAAACCAGTCACTAAACCTTACTTAAAAGCTGTGAAATTCGGGTAGAGTGAGTTTTGGATCAGGTAGAACTTATAGCAATTTTTCTGGAATTTCATGTTGATTATTGCTAGCACTTCATTTGTAAAGCTTGATATGGCCTTAAATGATGTTTTAATTGTTTAGAAATTTCTGTTCATTGAAACCTCATGAAATCCTCGAGGTAAATGTTTTAGGTCAGAATAGTTGCCCCTGAATTTTTGTATGATTTTTAGTTGAGTAATTCTAGTACTTCATTCACAAATGTTAGAAAGGGGTTTTATGGTTTAAAAATTAATTATGGATGATATACTTGTTGGAAAATTATGAAACCTGGCCAATGTTATTTTGAATGTCTTATCTGCTTAGTATAATTAATTTACAATTTTTGGATGGATATTTTTTGTACTTGATTCATAAATAATAAAAGATAGAGATTATTTCTAAAATAGTTTTAGTGCCCTTTTGATGATAGAAAAATTATGATACCTTGGATTTACCATATTGGGATAACATAATTTTTATAGTAAAATTTCTGGACATCTTGCATGATTACTTAGGGTAGTTCATGTTCAAACCGGTAACCCTTGGGTCTTTCGAGGAAATTAATTAAACATCAGATAAATTAGGAAAATTACCACTTTCTGGATTTAGGCTAGTTATATCATGATAAGTCTCCAGTAAATAATTTAGGGCATTTGGATGAGTATTGGATCATTGCATAGCCGGTTCGACATATAGTCTAGGTCGGTCTGCATATAACAAATTTGTGAAATGCAATATGACATGATCTGAGGAAGTCATTGGAGTTAATAATTTTGTCTGGGTGGACAATTGTGGATGATATCACAATAGGATGATATGAAGAGTAGTGAGAAGTGGTGATAGTTAGAGTTAAGGGGTGCTCGGGTTCGACGAAAGATCGTATTCCCCGAAGAGTGGAAGGTTTAAAATCACCCTTGGATAGTCTATCATAATATGAGAAGGGAATCGGGTTAAGGGAGATCAACCAATAACAATAAGTGCCTTGCGAAAGGGAACTTCGGGCCGTAATGTCGCCATCTTGGTTCCTAGTGCCCCTTGAGAGCCCTTCACGGGGAATACCGGGGGCAGTCTTGGGCTAACGTAAACTATAATAACAAACCGACAAGAGTAACTTAGTAACTAGGGCTGCACCCTTCACAAACACTGTTGGCACAGGAAGATTGATGAGAGCTTCGGCTCGGTTGGTTAAGAGACGGACGGGATGGTCCGGGGAGCTTCGGCTCGGTTGGTTTGGAGACGGACGTTTTGGTCCGGGGAGCTTCGGCTCGGCTTTTGTGTGTTTACGATTAAACTTGCATGTGCATAAAAAGGAATGAAAATTAAGGTGGTGGGTCTTCGGAATTGGAGGGTCGATGCACCGACGCCAATACGCTGACTCGGCAAGTGTGGTTAGCACTTTGCCAACAAAAGTCCGGTGCGCCAGCCGGCAAGAGTACGCAGGCATCCGCTTAGTACACCAAGCGTTGAGGCGTACGATAGGTCTGACCGGTAGTGATTTACTGGTTTAGAGGTGGGCGAGGCCCAACCCACCGCTTCCGTCTGCCACTACAGAGGTATCCTGGGAGGTAACGGCTCCGAAAGGGGGAACTAAAGGTCTGTGTGCACAGAGTCAGGTGTGTGAGTTGCACTTGCATGTTTCATCATACACACTTGCATGTCATAGTATAATCGATTCATTTAACCCTGACACCTAAAGTATAAGTGGTATGGGACGCTTATACGTTAGGACCTGCAAAACGACCCCTTGGTCTATAAGCTTGTGTGGGCAAGTTTATAAATCAAAGGTTAATTTCAATATATATAGACATGTTGTTGTTTGATAACCGATACCCCAACGTATAAGTGGTATGGGACACTCTATACGATGGGAGCCCTGCAGATGATCCCTTGGCTTATGCGCTTTCGCACATAAGTTAAGGTTACCTTTCTTACTTTCTGTTTCTGTCATATATTTATAGAATTGCTAGATTAGTTCCGCTGCCATTTGTTTCTTGATTAAATCTCCACCTTCATGTCCTTCCCTTTCTTCCTCTCCGCTCGGTACTTAGGAGCCATGGGGGAAGGGGTAGGGGATGATAGGGCTTAGTCTTTATGACTAACGGTTTTCGAACCGCATCATTTAGGGGATCGTGGAGCCCAGCATGGAGGAGCGGCCCCAGAGACCGGTGCGCTTGGAGATGGGGCAGTCTAGCTCCGGAGTTCATACAGCCGGGACCGTGAGTCTCGACCCTGAGTAGTTTCTATTTTAGCTTCCGCATGAGAGACTATAGTGAGGACATGATGTATCGGGTATAAGCCCGCATTTATAGTACTCTGATTATTGTTATTCTGTGGACACTCCCTTCGTGGAGGTTTTATTTTATATATGTGATTTACTTTCAGTGGACTTGCTCTTACTTCAATTATTGTGCTACCTTTCTGTGATCGAATTGGCCGGCAGAATCGGCGCCTTGTGGTGATGACCCTTCAGGACGTGAAGGTGTCACCTCAAAGCGGCGACTCTGGGCCTAAGACCCCGAGTTTTAAAGAGAAAAAAAAGGGTGTCTTACACGTCACGCTCAAGCATCTAACGCATCAATGACTCAATTAATATTGTTACTAATTAAATATTATGGGGGAGTTCGCAAGTCCCCTTAAGATAATACCAAGGCGATAGGACAAGTTCCTCTCAAATGAAAAGAACCCACACGGTTCGGTCGAGCGTTGTTCCACGGCTCCGCCAGAGATACGCCGGAGGGAGAGAAATTCATCGCCTTCTTCGTATCACGTTATATTTGGAAAGTCCCGGCGAAATCATCAGAATAGGGAAATAATATTTCCCAATAAGGCTGGAGAGAGAAAAGGTGGCAGGATATCAAAAATAATTAAGGAATGATATAATTTCAAATATTGTAGGTAGAGAATTTATGGACGGGGATATATTTTGAATATGGTAAATAAGGGGGAATATTGTAGAGAATAATTTGGATTAGGAAAGCAATTTGGAGTGGAGGGAAAGAGGAGAAGGTGGGGCTCGGTTTTGGTTGTGGTCGAAGGGGCTCGGGTTTGAAGAGGATGAGGTCTACTCGGGTTAGGGAGTTTTTGGGTGGTGGTCGGGTCTTGTGAGAGAGGAGTAGGTGGCAGTGTTGGAGGTTGGTGGTGGAGGTGGCTCGGCTAGGGTTGCTAGGAGGTGGCTCGGTTTGGTTGGGGGAGAGGGGTGGCCAGTTGTGTGAAGGATGAAGAGGATGGTATGGCTCGGGTAGCAAGGATGTAAAGAAGAGTTGAAGGGAGAAGGGGAGGAGAAGGGAGGCCGAGAGAGAGGGGAGGGGGAGGGTGGCCGGCGGCCAAAGAAGAAGAGGAATAGAGGGAGCCGAAATTTTCCTTGGAGAGGGGGAGGATTTCAATTTTTAAATTAGGCTTTATTTTCATTCATTAACTAACGAAAAACAAAGGAGTACATGCCTTTATATAGGTTTTACAATCAAGGGAAAAGGGCTACATGCAGCCCAACATGAAAATGAAATAAAACACAACACATACACCATGGTTTTATAACATAACCATGTTACAAATAATACATGAAATAAAATGATAATTCTGAAATAAAACAACTAATAAAATATATTATTACTCAATTATTATTTATTAATATATATTATTAATAAATAATAATTGGGCTTACGCTCCGGACGGCTATTGTGGCGACGCTTCCAAGGGTCGTCCGTAAGCATGCTATCGCCGTCATCAAAGTGTTGCGGGCCGATGTCTCCATTAAAATCTACCGGGTCACCATCATCGTCAGAGGGAGGACGCTCCTTGGCCACATGTCATGGGAAGTCGGCTCCATCAATCCTTCCCCTCTTAAAAATACTCATCATTGATGAGTATACCTGTGTGTACTCGCCTGGAAGGTCATCGACGGGGAAGAAGAACCTGCATGGCAAAAGGTGGTCTTTGAGGGAACTCAAATACGCATTAGCCAAAGAAGGAAAAATAATTTCAACAACATCCACCAACATACCTCCGATGGAGACTGAGAAGGAGAACGATCCTAGGAAACTATCACCACCCAACCCAATAGAAAGCATAGTGGAAAATATATATGGAGAGGTAGACATTTCAAGTGGCATAAAATCATAAAGCGTAAAGTATGTAACGATGAAAATAGGAGCTATGCCCCAATCAGTGGAAACTTTTAAAAGAAATGTCATGTCACAAAACTTCCGTAAAATTCGTAAAGAATAGACTAGCCGATTCGTTATTATTTCTAAGGTTCCCGGGAGAATCCGTTCAGGGGTTAGACAAGCCAAAACCAAATCAATCACATAACGGTGGGAGACTTTCTAACACATACTAGCAAGTAAATTAAAGGACACATTTAGATGGATTAAAAGGATAAGAATGCGCCTAATCAACTTAAAACCATGCAACGAGTGAGTGTGTGTTAACGTGCCAAATAAGAGGGGGAGGGTGCCAATTAGGAAATTGACGTGAACCTCCCTCTGATACCAAATTGATGTTAGCCCACTCTTTCGAGCATTTGGGTGGCCGACGTAACTAACACGACACTCTCCAATATCCTGCACGTCACGCTCAAGCATCTAACGCAGCAATGACTCAATTAATATTGTTACTAATTAAAGATTATGGGGGGTTCACAAGGCCCCTTAAGATAATACCAAGGTGATAGGCCAATGTCCTCTCAAACGAAAAGAATCCACACGGTTCGGTCGAGCGTTGTTGTATCAAAAAAGAACCCACTGAAAGCAAAAGATTCGAACAAGGGTGGTTCTCTCCCAATAAAATACAACGAGGGTCACCACACCTCACGAACTTAAACGAAAGAAATAAACACGATAATAACTAAAAGAAATTAGCCACGAAAATTCAAGCGTTTCACAAGCCACGCAATTTGCCAATGCCACAAGATCTATCTAAAGAAAAGAAACGCATAAAGGTGGAAATGTTCGCTACCCAACCGGATTTGATGAATCCGGTTCACTCTAATAGAATCGTTCTTCAACGGCTCTGCCAGAGATATGCAGGAGGGAGAGAAATTCATCGCCTTCTTCATATCACGCTATAATTGGAAAGTCCCGGCAAAATCTTCTGAATAGGGAAATAATATTTCCCAAAAAGGCTGGAGAGAGAAAAGGTGGCAGGATATCGGAAATAATTAAGGAATGATATAATTTCAAATATGGTAGGTAGAGAATTTATGGACGGGGATATATTTTGAATATGGTAAATAAGGGGGAATATTGTAGAGAATATTTTTGATTAGGAAAGCGATTTGGAGTGGAGGGAAAGAGGAGAAGGTGGGGCTCGGTTTGGTTATTGTGGAGGGGGCTCGAGTTTGAAGAGGATGAGGGCTACTTGGGTGAGGGAGTTTTTGGGTGGTGGCTGGGTCTTGTGAGAGAGGAGTAGGTGGCAGCATTGGAGGTTGGTGATGGAGGTGGCTCGGCTAGGGTTGCTAGGAGGTGGCTCGATTTGGTTGGGGGAGAGGGGTGGCCGATTGTGTGAAGGATGAAGAGGATGGTATGGAATGGGTAGCAAGGATGTAAAGAAGAGTTGAAGGGAGAAGGGGAGGAGAATGTGTTGGAGTTACCATGGTGATCTAGAAGTGGTCAAACATGTAATCTCACTGCCAACACGATATGAGCCTGCAGGGTCGCACATAAGAGCATGTGGAGAAATTGGTAGATTGATTGTGTTGGTAAGGGTTACCAATCACCTCGCAGGAAGGAGTCGGGTAAACGTTGCCAAAGAAATTTCGTCGAGAGTCGTCGAGTTTGACTCGACGACTAAGGCAAATTCGTCGAGAATCGTCGAGTATGACTCGACGACTCTCGACGAGTTCGTCGAGAATGATTCGTCAAGAATCGTCGAGTATGACTCGACAAGTTCGTCGAGAATTATTCATCGCGAATGATTCGTCGAGAATCGTCAAGTGATACTCGACGACTCTCGACGAATTCGTCGAGAATCAAAAGTGTTTGATTCTCGGCGATTGGTGATACTCGACGAATCTATCCCCGATTCTCGACGAATCAGCAGATGATTCTCGCCGAATTTGTCTGCTAATTCTCACCGAATCTGGATCTGATTCTCGCCGGACTTGTGCTGATTCTCGCAGAATGACTCTGAAACCCTAACTTGGGTGGTCTGCGGATAGCGGTGTTCTTTGGACTGTTTATGCCTTTGGTATAAATAGGGGACTTAGGGTTTTGGGATTATATCCATCCATCATCAGGATTTTCCTGTAGCCGGATCGAAGCCGACGGAAGAGTTCCGCCGATCTCCCGATCCGCCGAATCCCGAACCCCGCCGGACGGAATCGTTCCGCCACCGCCTGTTCGCTCCGTCGACGACCTCATCTCCGGCGACCGTCGCCGATCTTGCTTTCCATGGCGCGGACCTAGCAGTCCGTGGGAAGTGCAATGGTGCGGTTGATCTTCCTACCGACCCTTCATGCGACGAAGCTCGAGGTTCTCCCGCTCGTGTGGATTTCTGCAGAGGCGTGGACTTTATTCCACGTAGAACTCGCCACCGACAAGGACTCAAAGCTTGGAGCATCTCCGTTGAGTTATGACTCAACGCCGCTAAGGTAATTTTTGTCTAGTTATTTGTTAACTTCTTGATTCAACTTTCATGGCCCGATCCCATCTCTTTTGGGTTATCTTGATGTTTTATTCCTTCCGCTGCGTGCACAAGTGTTGTGCCATCCTCATAGAGAAACCCAACAGTGGTATCAGAGGGAGTTTTCGGCCATGATTGTTGTTTTGGAAATTAGGTTATTCCAGTGCGTGTAAACCTAGGGATTTAGAAGCGTTCTAAATGTCTAGATTTAATCCTGGTACATCAATTGTTGATGGTTTTTCCAAGGGAAATCCTTGGGCCCATAACCCACAAGTTAGGGGCTCTGCCCCTTAGAACCCCGCCAGGAATGTCTATGATTTTGTGGTAATTTCTAATTGTTAGAAATTGTTATCTCCTTAGCAGTAATCGTCCCTCGAATGGTTAGTGAACCAGTGTATTGTTTTGGATTTTTCATCCAACAATGAGAGACGAGCTTGTCTACTGATTTAAGTTGAGTTGTCTTTGCTTTTGTCCAATGCATGTAAATCTGAAGATTTGGAAGAGTCCGGATGTTCAGATTTAGCCCTTCCTTTCTATCAAATGTTGATAGTGTCAGGTTGTGCACATAAGGGATGCATGTGGATTTTAGAAATTGTTTTTCTGTGGATATGCACATTGATCAAATGTTGATCATGGTTAATTGTTAACCCATAATCAAAATCCCTTCCTCTAATATTAAGTGTTCGGATGCCTTCCGATGGATGACACTCTTCCTGCCTCGATCGATGAAGTGTGGGCTTGCCAAAGCAAGGTGCATTAATCTATCTTGGTAAGGGTACGAGCGGATAATTGTGATATCCCACTGTTGACATCGGGTCTAGCATAACTAGGTGACCTCAAAGGTTGAGTGCCTAGAGGCATAGGGTTGGCATGCACCATATGATGGATGCGAATAAGGAGTTATTCACCAACCATACAAGAATTGCATGAGGATGCAATTGGAAAGCATTGCCTACCTAAATAACCGCATTGTGAGAGAAAAGCCAAAGCTGACTCATAGTGTTGGTGAAATACGGATCTTGTCCACTAAGAGAGTAGCTCGCATGAACTCTCCGAATTGATAGTGAGGGCTATTATTTCGAATAAAATAGTGGGAGTTTTAATTGAAGTCCAAATTAAAATAAATTGTATTTGAAATTTTTGTACTGATATTATTCTGCATGAATTCTTGTAGAATTCCATGGCAAGTGGTTCACACTCCACACTGTCTCTCAGAGCCATCCTTGAGAAGGATAAGCTCAGTGGGACTAACTACATGGACTGGTACAGGAACCTGAGAATTGTTCTCAGGCAAGAGCGAAAGCTCTATGTCTTGGAACAAGAATCCCCCGAGGTGCCGACCGGGAATTCTTCCCGTGCTGACAAAGATACTTATAAGAAGTATACTGATGACGCCTTAGACGTCGAATGTCTTATGCTTGCCACCATGAACTCTGAGCTTCAGAAGCAACATGAGAACATGGGGTGCAAGGAGATTGACGAGCATCTCAAGAAAATGTTTCAAGGGCAAGCTCGTCAAGAGAGATTTGACGTCACAAAAGCATTGTTTCAGTGCAAGATAGAAGTTCGAGACTCAGTAGGGACTCACGTACTCAAGATGATTGGGTATATAGAGAACCTTGAAAGACTGGTTTTTCCTCTGGGTCAAGAGTTGGCCACAGATCTGATCCTGCAATCGTTTCCGGACAATTACGAGCAGTTTGTCTTGAACTACAACATGAATGAAATAGACAAGACACTGCCCGAGCTCCTAGGCATGTTGAGAACTATCAAGATCAATATGAGGAAGGCTAAGCCTGCCAACCCCATACTAATGGTGCATAAGGGCAAGGGCAAGGCCAAGGGCTCTAAGAAGACGAAGGTGGGACCTAAGTCACATCTCGAGCCCAAGTCTTCTGCACTGATGAAAAAGAAGAGCACGATGAAGGAAGGGAAATGCCACCACTGTGTCAAGGCTGGTCATTGGAGGAGGAACTGTCCTTCTTACATTGAGGGTTTGCAGAAAATGAAGGGAGGTATGACTTCCGCTTCAAATATTTACGTTATAAAGATAAACCTTTCTGCTCCTTCATCTTGGGTATTGGACACCGGATGTGGTTCACACATTTGTACAAATGTGCAGGAACTGGAAAGGAGAAGATTACTGAGTAAAGGGGAAGTGGACCTGTGCGTTGGCAATGGAGCAAGAGTTGCTGTTGTAGCCGTAGGGGTTTACCGTCTCTTTGCCCAGTGGGCTTGTAATAGAACTAGATAACTGTTATTTTGTTTTGGCCATAACTAGAAACATTATATCCATTTCATGCTTGGACATGATTGGATTTTCTTTTATAATTAAGAACAACTGTTGTTCTATATTTAAGAATGATGTTTGTTATGTTGTAGCCCAATTGTTGAATGGTCTTTATGTTTTGAACTTGGACCATCAGATCTATAATGTAGAAAATAATAAAAGACTAAGAACGAATGACTCAAACCCTACATATCTCTGGCATTGTCATTTGGGCCATATAAACTAGAAGCGCATATCCAAGCTCCATAAAGATGAACTTTTGGACTCATTTGATTATGAATCATTTGAGCGATGTGAATCTTGTTTGTTAGGCAAGATGACTAAAGCCCCTTTCACTGGTTATACTGAGAGGGCTGAAGATCTCTTGGGTGTTGTACATAGTGATGTATGCGGACCCATGAGCTCCATGGCTAGAGGTGGGTATTTCTACTTCGTTACATTTACTGATGATTTCAGTAGATACGGATATGTGTATCTTATGAAGTGCAAATCCGAGACCTTTGAAAAGTTCAAAGAGTTTAAGAATGAAGTAGAAAACCAGTTGGGTAAAAGGGTTAAAGCACTCCGATCTGATCGAGGTGGCGAATACCTGAGTCATGAGTTCCGTGATCATCTGAAAGAGTGTGGTATTGTATCACAGCTCACTCCACCTAGAACACCACAGCATAATGGTGTGTCTGAGAGGAGAAATCGTACTCTGTTAGACATGGTACGTTCGATGATAAGTCATGCAGACTTGCCTGTTTCCTTTTGGGGTTTTGCTTTAGAGACTGCTGCTATGACACGGAATCGCGCTCCAACGAAAACGATTCTGAATACACCATATGAGATATGGACTGGGAAACGTCCTAGTATGTCGTTCATTAAAATTTGGGGCTGTGAGGCATACATGCGACGTCAAATGCCTGACAAGGTGGAACCCAAATCGGATAATGTTATTTGGTTGGATATCCTAAGGAAACGAAAGGGTATTACTTTTACCTACCGTCCGAGGGCAAAGTGTTTATCGCAAGGACTGGTGTCTTTTTGGAGAAAGAGTTCTTATCAAGAAAGACTGAAAAAGGTAGAACTTGAAGAAGTTCAAGAACCACAAGTAGTGAATGAACCGGAATTGGATTCTGAGACAGGACTACAAGATGTTGTAGCTAGAGAACCTGCAAGAAACACAAGTCCTACGTAGATCTGGTAGACCGAGGTTTGAGCCTAAGAGATATGGATTTCTCATGTCTCAAATAGGTAATGTGTTGCTTATGGATCATGATGATGAACCAGTGACCTACAAAGAGGCTATGAATGGACCGGACTCCGACAAATTGCTTGAGGCTTTGAAATCCGAAATGGACTCCATGTATGCAAACAAAGTTTGGAACTTGGTGGAACCACCTGAAAGGGTACGACCCATAGGGTGCAAGTGGGTCTTCAAGAAGAAGACCGACATGGATGGGAATGTACAGACATTCAAAGGGCGACTGGTGGCTAAGGGTTTCAAGCAAATTCATTGTATTGACTATGATGAGACCTTTTCCCCTGTTGCCAGGGTAAAGTCCATAAGGATACTGCTTGCTATTGCTGCGTATTATGACTACGAGATCTGACAGATGGATGTCAAAACGGATTTCCTTAATGGAAACCTCCTTGAGGAAGTGTACATGACACAACCTGAGGGTTTTGTATCCCCAAATGAAGCCACTAAAATATGCAAGTTGAACAGGTCCATTTATGGACTGAAGCAGGCCTCTCGAAGTTGGAATATTCGTTTTGATGAGAAAATCAAAGAGTTTGGTTTCATCAAGAATGAAGATGAGCCTTGTGTTTACAAGCGAATCAGTTGGAGCATTGTTGTCTTCCTGATATTGTATGTAGATGACATACTTTTGATTGGGAATGACATTCCTACCCTGAAAGTTGTTAAGAACAACCTAGGGAACTGCTTTTCTATCAAGGACTTGGGTGAAGCGACTTACATACTCGGTATTAAGATCTATAGAGATAAATCGAAGAAGTTGTTTGGTTTGACCTAGAGTACATACATCGAGAAGGTGTTGAAGCGGTTCAACATGCTTGAGTCCAAAAGAGGATTTTTACCCATGTCTCATGGTGTGAATCTCTCTAAGGACCAGTGTAAAAAATCTTGTGAAGATAAGGACCGCATGAAGTTGATTCCATATGCTTCGGCAATTGGATCAATCATGTATGCAATGTTATGTACTCGACCCGATGTCTCCTTTTCTTTGAGCATGACTAGCAGGTATCAGTCAGACCCCGGTGAGTATCACTGGATTGCAGTCAAGAATATCCTGAAGTACTTGAGAAGGACAAAGGATGTGTTCTTAGTGTATGGTGGAGAGGAAGAGCTCGTTGTAAATGGTTACACGGATGCTAGATTCCAAACTGATAGGGACGACTCAAAGTCTCAGTCAGGTTTTGTGTTTTGCCTTAATGGAGGAGCTGTGAGCTGGAAGAGTTCCAAGCAAGAGACAGTTATTGATTCTACAATAGAGGCCGAGTATATCGCTGCAGCTAATGCAGCGAAGGAGGCTGTATGGATTAGGAAATTCATCGGCGAGCTTGATGTAGTTCCTAGCATTGTTGGTCCCGTAGTTCTCTACTATGATAACAATGGTGCAATTACACAATCTAAGGAACCTAGAACTCATCAGCGCTCCAAGCACATACTTCGACGGTTCCATCTTATTCGTGAGATTGTCGAACGAGGAGATGTGAACATTTGTAGAGTGCCGACTGAGGAGAATATTGCGGATCCACTGACAAAGCCTCTCGCGCAGAGAAAGCATGATGGTCATACTAGATCAATGGGTATACTATACCTAAATGATCAACTCTAGTGAGAGCCTTGTGGGTTGCATGTAAACATATATTCTGTTGGCTGTTTATTGTTTATTAATATGATGAATTGTGTACCAATGTTTTTCTTTTACAATTAATGGCAAGTTCTTTTATTATGTTTTCTCTGTGCGATAGTTAAATGTTAACATAATAAATACCCTTAGAATGTTTGCTTCTATAGGACATCAGTACGAGACTTGAATGTGAGAGCCTATGATTTATTTGAAGCTTCATTCTTAAAAGGTCCCTTATCGTTGCATCATCATAGAAGCTAAGGGTGATGATGATACTTTAAGACTAGCACGTGTGTTGACTGATGACCAGTTCTCACAGGTCATGATATTGTGATATCAAGTCATCACGTGGGTACTTGTTAATGAACAAGTTGTACTGGACAGACCCAACCTGAGACTACTTTGTGGATTGTTATTAAATGTATCACGAGTAGGTCTCAATTGATAATGGTGTTGTGGTCCTTTGACCTGAAGTCACAGCATTCATCAAGTGAGGAAGAGCGTGCTTTGATGCCATCTAAAGTCTTCCTTGAGAAAGGTTTATGATAAGGGTGGTTGTTGGGCACGTTATGAATCATTTGGGTGTTTGTGTGTGAGCAGATATGGGATTTGTCCTCCTATATGACAGGAGTTGCATCCATGGGCCCCTTGATGGAACTGGACTGAGATATGCATGGCCATGCTTGGTTGAGTCAATATGTGATATTGGACTCACCATTCTTTGGAAGTCCGTTCTAGATCAAGAAACTTGGATTGAGCTATTATGAGGGTGACACGGTCCATGCCTCTAGTTCTTTCCGGATGTAAGGGACAAAGGGACAAAGACAACGCTGGGACATTGTTCATAAAGGCTTATAAGTTATGAACTCTTATTGCTTGGGGAGCAATGATGCATTGCTAGATTCCGCTCATTGTTTGTGAGGTTTTTGGTTTGATACTTTCAAGATCAAGTGGGAGACTGTTGGAGTTACCATGGTGATCTAGAAGTGGTCAAACATGTAATCTCACTGCCAACGCGATATGAGCCTACAGGGTCGCACATAAGAGCATGTGGAGAAATTGATAGATTGACTGTGTTGGTAAGGGTTACCAATCACCTCGCAGGAAGGAGTCGGGCAAACGTTGCCAAAGGAATTTCGTCGAGAGTCGTCGAGTTTGACTCGACGACTAAGGCAAATTCATCGAGAATCGTCGAGTATGACTCGACGACTCTCGACGAGTTTGTCGAGAATGATTCGTCGAGAATCGTCGAGTATGACTCGACGACTCTCGACGAGTTCGTCGAGAATCATTCATCGCGAATGATTCGTTGAGAATCGTCGAGTGATACTCGACGACTCTCGACGAATTCGTCGAGAATCAAAAGTGTTTGATTCCAGGTGATTGGTGATACTCAACGAATCTATCCCCGATTCTCGACGAATCAGCAGATGATTCTCGCCGAATCTGTCTGCTGATTCTCGCCGGATCTGAATCTGATTCTCGCCGGACATGTGTTGATTATCCCTGAATGACTCTGAAACTCTAACTTGGGTGGTCTACGGATAGCGGTGTTCTTTGGACTGTTTATGCCTTTGGTATAAATAGGGGACTTAGGGTTTTGGGATTATATCAATCCATCATCGGGAGTTTTCTGTAGCCGGATCGAAGCCGATGGAAGAGTTCCGCCGATCTCCCGATCAGCCGAATCCCGAACCCCACCGGACGGAATCGTTCCGCCGCCGCCTGTTCGCTCCGTCGACGACCTCATCTCCAGCGACCGTCGCCGATCTTTCTTTCCCTGGCGCGGACCTAGTAGTCCGTGGGAAGTGCAAAGGTGCGGTTGATCTTCCTCCCGACCCTTCGTGCGATGAAGCTCGGGGTTCTCCCGCTCGTGTGGATTTCTGTAGAGGCGTGGACGTTATTCCACGTAGAACTCGCCACCGACAAGGACTCGAAGCTTGGAGCATCTTCGTTGAGTTGTGACTCAATGCCGCTAAGGTAATTTTTGCCTAGTTCTTTGTTAACTTCTTGATTCAACTTTCATGACCCGATCTCATCTCTTTTGAGTTTTCTTGATGTTTTATTCCTTCCGCTACGTGCACAAGTGTTGTGCCATCCTCATAGAGAAACCCAACAGAAGGGAGGCCGAGAGAGAGGGGAGGGAGAGGGTGGTCGGTGGCCAAAGAAGAAGAGGAATAGAGGGGGCCGAAATTTGCCTTGGAGAGGGAGGAGGATTTCAATCTTGAAATTAGGCTTTCTTTTCATTCATTAACTAACGAAAAACAAAGAAGTACATGCCTTTATATAGGATTTACAATCAAGGGAAAAGGCTACATGCAACCCAACATGAAAATGAAATAAAACACAACACTACACCATGGTTTTATAACATAACCATGTTACAAATAAACATGAAATAAAAATGATAATTCCGAAATAAAATAACTAATAAAAATTATTATTACTCAATTATTATTTATTAATATATATTATTAATAAATAATAATTGGGCTTACGCTCCGGACGGCTATTGTGGCGATGCTTCCAAGGGTCATCCATAAGCATGTTGTCGTCGTCATCAAAGTGTTGCGGGCCAACGTCTCTATTCAAATCTACGGGTCACAATCATCGTCAGAGGGAGGACGCTCCTTGGCCACATGTCGTGGGAAGTCGGCTCCATCACCTAAGCTATATGATGTACATGATAAGAAGTACTCTAAATTTTTATCCAAAAGCCTTAAGATTTTTAATGGGGGTCTATCATGACAAGTTTAGCCTAAATCCAGAAACTTATAATTTTCCTAATTAATTTAGCATTTATTTAATTTTCCAAAATGTTAGGCTATGGGTAATTTTGAACATGAAGTACTAGATTTTCTTAAGTTATGGCCACCCAAAATTTATGGACACTCAAGATGCCAAAAAATCAGAGAGTACCAAATTTCACTAATTTTCATAAATTAATTAACCTGTGTTGGTACTCTAGTTTGATTTGAGTTTAGTCTTGTCTTTTTAGTTCCTTGACCCAAGAAATATCTATGGTCAATGGTTAGTGGTCTAGCTGTAGAGTCCTCTCGCTTTTCCAGATGAAGAATTTGGGTAAGTAGTTTGTTCGTTCGACTATGGTCGAACGCCGCTCGACTATCGTCGACTAACTGTTCGACGATCGTCTATCAGTTGTTCGACTTTCAGTCTGCGTTGATAGTTCGACTATCTGTTGATAGTTCGACTATCTGTTTGTCTTGATAGTTCGACTATCTGTTGATAGGTCGACTATCTGCTTGTCTTTGATAGTTCGACTATCTGTCCTGATAGTTCAACTATCTGATAGCTCGACTATCTGTTGATAGGTCGACTATCTGTGTTGCTTCGATAGTTCGACTATCACTTGGATAGCTCAACTATCTGATAGTTCGACTATCTGTTGATAGGTCGACTATCTGTTTTCCCCTGGGTAGTTCGACAATCTATTGATAGTTCGACTATCTGTTCTGCGTTGATAGTTCGACTATCTGTTGATAGGTCGACTATCGGTTTTGCTTTGATAGTTCGACTATCTGTTGATAGGTCGACTATCTGATAGCTCGACTATCTTCTGATAGTTCGACTATCTCCTTTGATAGTTCGACTATCTGGATCGTTCGACTATCTGCCCGATAGGTCGACGATCTCCATGCGTCGGTCGACGATCTCCGAAGGTCGTTCGACGTTTTCTGTCTGCCTTTTTATTTTTGTATTTATTTATTTTTATTTAATAAATTAATACATTATCTGGCATTTATTTCAGTTGTTTTATGATAATATTTCCAGGCAATATCTGCTCCTATCCCTTTGCCTGAGTAAAAACTTTTCAGATAAAGTTATTTGTCTTATTAGTTGACATTGTATTTTACTTTATCTGTTGTCAGTCCTTTATAGCCGTTAGACTGAAAAGTCTTCCTTTTGCTATAAAGAGTTTGTCTCTGATGTGACTTTATTTAGTACCTTTATTATCAGATTGCTTCATGCAGCTTCCTTGAAAAAGGTTTATCCCTTTTTATAGAATGTTTTGCTGCAGAGTTCGTTTGTCTTTGTGATATTTGCAGCCCAGGTTTCAAGTTTCAGAAGAAGACAAACAGTTCAAATTGAAAAGAGCCGTTGCTTGTTGCTGATATAAAAGAAATCCTTTGGAGAAGGATTTCAGCTAGCTAACCAGTTATTCTAAGAGATATTCAGTTAGCATTCAAGCTTTCATCAAGACCAAGTTTTATCTGCTCTCAGCAATCCTCATTCAACTGAGAAGTGTTAAGCTCTTCTGCTCTTCTTCAACCTGAGTTCTCCTGCTTCCAGGAAGTTCAGACTCAGAGTTCTTTTCCTTCAGTTCTTACTGAAGAGTTTCTGCACTGAAGCAAGACTTCACCTGGACATTCTTTGAGCCAGGGGGAGCCTTGATTCCTTTGAGCATTCTAAGCTCAGTGCAAGTCTTTGTGCTTCTCTAATCTATTATAAAATAGAGAAGACATTTTAACCTTCTTTCCCCCTCCTGTACAGGGTTATTACTCCCTTCAAAAGTATCCCTTGGTGGCAGGGCACCTGATCAAAAACCTGTGTTCGGTTTTTAGACACCTGATCAAAAGTCTAAAGGGTTTCTAGATCTACCTGAAGCAGATCTTGTGGTGGCAGGGCACCTGATCAAAAACCTGTAGTGGATTACTACCGTGTTGGTAGAAGAGTGGACGTACCCAAGTTGTTTGGGGAACCACTATAAACTCCTTGTGTTGTTTGGCTTGTTTAATTTAATTCTTGCATTGTTGCTGTGATTAGATATAACTAGGTTTGCTAGTTGCTGATTAGGCTTTCCAAGCCTTAACTGTAATTACAGTTAGCTTGAGTCTGTGCACATCACTTGTGTTAGGCTTTAGGGTTATCTCCTTATCTATAATCTTTTCATTCCGCATTTCACTCCAAGGGAGTTGGGTAGACTATTACGTTTTGTCTAGTGCAAAATTTGATAACTCTATTCACCCCCCCCTCTAGAGTAGTATCTATCCCCTCACTTTCAATTGGTATCAGAGGGAGGTTGACTGACTGAATAGGCTAACACCTAAGTCACAAGATCCTGATAGATACCAAAGTTTATAGATATTCACTATCACTATCATGGCCCAGTCCAAGGATTATTCTAGCACCAGACCTCCAGCTTGCAACTTAGCTAAGTTTGGCATCTGGAAGGCAAGGATTAAATTATATATGAATTCTATTGATGAAAGTATCTTTGCTTCTATTTTGTCAGGACCCCCAAGAGCACCTGCTACTGCCTCTGCCTCATCATCTGATATGAGTGCAGTGCCTCCTCCAGACTACAATGATGAGTATAAGAAGGCAAAGATAGCAGATGCCAAGGCGATGAACATTCTGGCTCAGACAATGTCTGATAGGTATTCCAGAAGGTTGCTGACTGCTCTTCAGCAAAAGCTATATGGGATACACTGAACCAGATTGTAGCTGGTTCAGCTGATGAAAGGAAGGACAGAAGGTCCAACCTTATCTCACAATATGAGAACTTCAAGAAAACTGATGCTGAATCAGTTGAAGCCATGTATACAAGGCTCAGCTCAATCATCAATGAGCTGAGGACCCTTGACAAGGACATTTTATGACAGAGGTCAATGATAAGATCTTATGTGCTTCCCTAGCACATGGGATCTAAGGATCTGGCCTATCAAGGATGCTAGAAGCACAAACAAATTTTCAACTGAAGCCCTTCTCGGCAAGTTCAAGTCTTTTGAGCAAGTGCTGAAGACAAGGGAAGCAGAAGCTGAAGCAAAGACCCCTACTCCAACAAGAAAAGAGCAATCTCTAGCTCTTAAGGCTGCTGATGCTTCTGAAGGCAGCCAATCCAATGAGGAACTAATGGCATTATTTGCCAAGAGGTTTCTCAAGATGGGAGAAAAGGAATTCAGAAAGAAGTCTTCACGCTATGAAGACAAACCAAGGTATGATCGTTCACCTGCTAAAGAAATTATCTGTTATGGTTGCAGGAAACCTGGACATATCTTACCAGATTGTCCAGAGGAGAAGAACAAAGATAAGAGGAAAGAAAAGGAACAGCACAGGAAGCACTCCAAGCCATCCTCCTACAAGAACAAGAAAAAGGAGAGAGGTTTCATTGCTGAAACCTGGAGTGATTCTGATGAAGAATCTTCCTCCTCTAGCTCCAGTGAGGATGAGGAAGAGAAGAAGGCAAAGGAAGTTTGCCTGATGGCAATAGATGCCTGCAGCAATCATTCAGCTGCAGAGAGTTCAGATTCAGAAGAAGAAATACCAACAGAGATGAGGTACTATCTTCTTATGACTTCACTTCTGAAGAATTCAAGTTAGATTTTAAATCCTTATGCTTAGACTTAAATAGTTCAGAAAAAGAGATTAAAGAACTTAGAAATAAGTTAGCTGACTCAGAATTAATTGCTACAGAAAATATTAAGTTAAAGGAAGATCTCACTAATTATAGTGAAGAAATTAAATTTCTTAAAATAGAGTTAGCTAAGTCTAAAAGGTTAGAGGAATCTCTAAATGGTAGGAGCCTTAAGTTATAAGAATACCAAGCATGACTAACACTAGGTCAGGCAATAACAAACTAGGCTTAGGAGCTTCTCCCCAGTGAACCCCCAGTTATTCTTAAAAATAATCTTTCAACTCCAGTGAACTTCATTTCAGCTAGTGGAATGAAGAACACTGAGCAAGTAAACCAAGTTAATAAAACTTTAAATAAAGCTAAGAGAGAAAAGAGGAAGAAATTTTTTAAAGAAATACAAAGAGCGTCGAA
This sequence comes from Platanthera zijinensis, assembly GCA_039513925.1. Taxonomy (NCBI): domain Eukaryota; kingdom Viridiplantae; phylum Streptophyta; class Magnoliopsida; order Asparagales; family Orchidaceae; genus Platanthera; species Platanthera zijinensis. The sequence goes on along the minus strand of CM077079.1, from coordinate 105,206,661 downwards.
CGCTGCTCGATGATCGGAAGCTCAATGGTCGAATGAAGCTCGACGATCTGAGCGCCCATCGTCGAACATCGATCGACTGTTTTAATATGATTTTCAAAATCATCATCAACCCGTAGAAACCTAAATGAAAATAGAAACCCTAGGTTTGTTGAACCATCATCTGCATGGAGAATCCCACCTAGGAGATCTCACCCATTAGGTTATCACACCCTCAGCCTGCATTTTCATTTGAATTTCCTAGCTTTTCTTATGTGAAAAACAAGGGACCCAAGGTTACCTGGGTCCACAATGTCTAAATGAATTTCATGCAGGTGAAGACCTATCCTATCACTCAAAATAAGTGGTATTTGGATAGTGGATGCTCTAAGCATATGACAGGAAATAAGGATCTTCTGTCAAAGTTCAAAGCTAAGCTCGGCCCAAAGGTTATCTTTAGAGATTCAAGCTGTGGTCAGACAGAAAGCTATGGCAGGATCATAATTGGAGCAGTTACTTTCAAGAGAGTTGCATATGTCAATGGACTGAAGCACAATTTGATTTCAGTCAGCCAGCTATGTGATGCTGGCTACCAGGTTTCATTTTCTAATTCTTCTTGTAATATTACTTTAAATAATAATGTTGTTTTAGTAGGCATTAGATTAGGTAATATTTATTTAGTAGATTTCAATTCAACTCATTCTGAAATCTGTTTATTTAATGAAGTAACAATTATAAATAATTCTTTGTGGCATAAGAGGCTTAGTCATGTTAACCTAAAAATATTTCTAGGTTATCTAAACACAACCTTGTAGAGGTTTACCTTCTTGCCCCTACAAGAAGGAGAGCCTATGCAAGGCTTGTCAGCTAGGCAAGCAAATCAAAAACTCTTTTAAATCTGTAAATAAAAGTGATTCTCCTAGAATCCTGTATTTATTACATTTGGACCTTTTGGCCCAATAAATGTACAGAGTTTAGGAGGGAAGTATTACACCTTAGTCATTGTAGATGACTTCTCTAGGTTCAGTTGGGTTTTCTTTTTGAGAACTAAGGCTGATAACTTCAAAGCCCTTACAGACTTTCTATTATGTGTGCAGACTGAGTACTCTACTCATGTGGCCTTGATCAGAAGTGATCATGGTACTGAGTTTGACTCTCTTCTCATGCAAGAATTCTGTGAGAGAGAAGGTATCAAACATAGCTTCTCAGCTCCTAGAACTTCCCAACAAAATGGGGTAGTTGAAAGGAAAATCGAACACTCATTGAAGCTGCTAGTACATTGTTGGCAGATGCTAATATGCCTCTCTCCTATTGGGCAGAAGCTGTTAGTACAGCCAATTATGTCTTGAATAGAAGTCTGATACACAAGCTTAAGTGTAAAACTCTTTATGAGTTGCTTAAAGGAAAGAAACCTAAAATTAATTATTTTAGAATATTTGGTTGTGTAGTGTACATTCACAATAACAATAAAGAATATCTTAGAAAATTTGAAGCAAAAGCTTCAATGGGAATTATGCTTGGATATTCCCAAGTAAGCAAAGCTTATAGGGTTTATAACAATCAACTTGTAAAATTGAAGAATCTGTGCATGTATCTTTTGATGAGTCTCAGATGTTTTACAAGGAGAAGGAAAATTCTCCTTCCTCCAGTTCATTACAGGTACCTGATGCCACTCAAGAGATTCTTCAACTATCAACTCTTCAGATCACTGAATCAGACAGTGATGAAGACATTGCAGAAGCTGTTGTTGTACCACCAACAGTAGATCAAATTCCTCGTGAGGAATTAATCCTCCAACTGTTGCTGAAGATCACATCCCACCTACTGATATTGTCACACTTAAGGAACACCCCACATCTCAATGATAGGAGACATATCAGCTGGTGTTCAAACAAGACACCAATTAAGACAGGATGTGATGCACGCTTGTTTCCTCTTACAGGTTGAGCCCCTCACCTTTAAAGATGCTGAGCTAGATCCCCACTGGATCATTGCTATTTGCAAGAGGAACTCAATCAGTTTGAGAGATGTAAAGTTTGGACTTTGGTTCCAAGACCTAAAGACCAACTGATCATAGGCACCAAGTGGGTGTATAGAAACAAGTTGGATGCAAATTGAATTATTGTAAGGAATAAAGCTAGGCTTGTAGCTCAGGGCTACAGACAGGAGGAAGGTATAGATTATGACCAAACCTTTGCTACTGTTGCAAGGCTAGAAGCAATAAGGATCTTCTGGCCTATGCAGCCTACATGAAGTTTAAGGTCTTTCAAATGGATGTCAAAAGTGCATTCCTGAATGGTGAGCTTAAGGAAGAGGTGTTTGTTGAACAACCACCAGGGTTTGTTTCTTCAACTAAGCCCTCACATGTTTTCAAGTTGTAGAAAGCTCTTTATGGACTAAAGCAAGCCCCCAGAGCCTGGTATGAGACTCTAGCTAGTTTCCTGTTAGAGCACAACTTTACTAGGGGAGTAGTTGATAGAACCCTTTTCGTCAAGCACCACAAGGACACAATCCTGTTAGTTCAAGTGTATGTGGATGATATTATATTTGGTTCCACTGATCCCAAACTTTGCAAAAGGTTCTCTGACCTGATGCACTCTAAGTTTGAGATGAGTAGTATGGTGTGCTGTCTTACTTTCTTGGTCTCCAAGTTAAGCAAGATGTTGATGGTATCTTCATCTCCAATCCAAATATGCCAAGGAATTGGTAAAGAAATTTGGGATGGTTGATGCTTCACGCAATGCCTACACCTATGCTACTAATGTAGTTATTGATTCTGATGATCACGGCAAGCCAGTTGATCAAAAGAATTATAGGGCCATTGTTGGTTCCCTATTATATTTAACTGCAAGTAGGCCTGATATAAATGTTCGCTACATGCCTTTGTGCTAGATTCCAGGTCAACCCCAAGGAATCTCATCTGATTCTTCTCAAGAGAATCCTGAGATACCTGAAGGGATGTCCAAATCTAGGACTTTGGTACCCAGCAGAATCACAATTTGAGTTAATTGGATACTCTGACTCTGACTATGCTGGAGTTTGCAGCAGTTGACAGGAAGAGCACC